>WFKR01000006.1:22231383-23431383 GCA_025331145.1 Rosa persica | reverse complement strand
TTTCTCCCTTTCCCGGCTTCTCACTCCATGTCGCTATTCTTGCTACTCCGTAGAAGATCTGTAAATCGATTTGCAACCCCGGTGTTGCCTCTAAGGCCGGGGATCCGATGTCAACGTCATCCGCCCCAAGCAGCACTGGGATTACGAGGCCCCTATTTTCTCCTCTCTTGTTTGTTTGGATTGTGTAAAAGTTGTTGAATTTGGAGAAAATTGGATGCAAGTGTTTTGATTTTTCAGCTACAAAGGAATTCGTATTGATGCTTTGAATTGTGATTGTCGTAGGGATAAGGACGAACAGTTAGGCAAAAATCTATGAAGGGTCAATGGGTCGAGCCCGGCTTCCACCTCCTCAACCCCTTCGCCGGTCAATGGGTCACCGGAATCCTCTCCACGACTTCACCATAATCAACCATTGGACAAAGCTAAACTGAAGGATTACCTCCATGGCATGTTAAGCGAGAGTGTAAAAGTGTGGAACACTATTGTAGATCTGCAAACCCGAGAGTTTACCCCTTCGTAACAGGAGATAATCCTGGAGATGCCTCATCACTCCCACCTGGCGTGGGCAGGGGAGGCCTTTGTTCATCATGTTGCCCCCGCTTCGGAAAAGGGTCTGACTGGCTAGAACCATTTTGGTGGCTGCCCGGAGAAGACTTCATACAGGGTTGTTGGCATTCACCGAGGAGACCACCCCCAAAAGGAGCAGACTATGGTGATAAAGGAGTCCAGGGCTGGCAGGAGCTCCGTGGTTCAGCAAATTGCTCTGGATGTCCAGCTGGGAGTGGGCAACGTCGGGAATGGCAGAGCAAAGGGGGGGTATCCAATAGAAGACACACCGTTAGAATGATCCTGAGGAAGGTTCAAATTCTTTAGAGAACATTTCACTTGCAATTTTCCAGCGGAAGAGAGCGAGGCATGATGCTTCAGCGGTCACGATTGTCGCTCTTGGGAGGACGCCTCCAGTCAGCTTAGACTCCTTTGTGGAATATGATCAGTTCCTGTTTGGCGATGAGTAGGAGTTACTGTTTCGCATTTGTGAATGTCTCCGGTTTGGCAGCCTAGACTGAACGGTACACTGCACTACCCTGCAACAGTCTTTTTTTTCTTTTGCCTTTAGTCATTTAGCAGTAGGGTTGATGAGCTGTTTTTAGCGACCTCAAGGCCTCGCTTGCTGAACTCCATCTGCAGAGCAAAGTTGACAGTCTTTGTCGTGACTTGGTTGAGTGAAAGAAACAACTTGAGGATGCCGATCGCGGATTAGAGAAGTTAGAGGTGGACTTGATGGACGTCAGGGGTAAGTTGGACATCGTCGTTGCCTGGGACCTCGAGCACAACATAAAGGCGTCTGAGTTGAACCAAGACAAAGCCTGCCTGAAAGAGTAGATGGTAGCAAAGGGTAAGCACATTGAAATTATGGAGAGGGAGGTCGCTGCCAGAGGTGCAAAGATCAAGCAGCTACAGGCCCATTCTATTCAGTTGATAGAGGCAAGCCAGGAGGGAGGTGTAGAGAACTTGCGCTAGCTAGAGTCTCAGGGCGTCATTGACTGGAGTAAGGCTACCATGGTAGCGTCACCATCAATTGCTGAGGGAGAACAAGGTGGAGGTGGCGATGGGCAAACTGTGAATTTGCCTAGTACTCATTCGGTCGATGACGAATCTGCAGTGTGTGCTGGCAACAAGTCGCTATGAATGCCGATGGGAACCGCTTCTGAGGCCTTGCGTCTCCAACTCATTGACTCCAACACTTGCCCCGATGGGACTATGTACATGACAAGCCTCCATGGCCATGGCCAGCAGTCATATGAGACTAGTCGCCTTGTGGTACAGTCGAGGCAGGCTAAAGAGAATAGTGCTACGAAGAAGTGAGGCTGGCGTTTGTGATTTGATTGTGTAATTTGTTTACATTGCGGCGGTTAGGGAACGCCAAATTTTGTAATTTGTTGTGAACAATTTGGTTGAGGGGTCCCATTGTAGTTTGAATTTGCTTTTAACTTGTGTTCCTAGAAACATGCTTTGTGATTTGTGGCTTTTTTTTTTTGTTGAAGTGTTGGATTGTTGCTGTTAGTGACTTGATAGAATGCTAATTTTGACTGAACCAATTCAAGCCCTTGCGTTATCCTTTTGCCTTTCAATGAAACATTAAAGGAATTAAGATTGTTCTTATTGCATGATGCAGCGAACGTAGTCCGTTAGACTTAGTTGGTGTTGCCAGTTGGTTGTTTGTGCAATTAAGAGCAATGATTTGAATAATTCCTCTTTTCATTGATAGCTGACTGGTCAGCATTAAAAAAGAATGAGAGAACCCGTAGGGTAGCCTCTCTTAGCTAAATATTATGCAAAAATTTAGCTAAGTCAAGATGCTCGTGGGCTAACAGTGAGATCACTTGTAGTAATACCGGAGATATTCGGTATTCTAAGGGTGGGAAGATGTGACACCATCCCTATCCTTAAGTAGAAAGTGTCAGGGCTGACGACTTCTACTATTTGGTATGGGCCTTCCCAAGTGGGTCTGAGGGTGGTTGGCGGCGGAATCACCTCTTTCATGACCCAATCCCCTAGTTAGAGGTTTCTAGCTTTGCTCTGGCGTTGCAAAAACATGACACTCGTTGCTTGTTTTGAAATTGTGCAAGTGTACCATGTGGCATTTCTCCTCGACCAAGTCTTTATCGAGGCAGATGTCGTTAGCTTTGGTGCCTTCGTCATAATTTTCGACCCTGGAGGTTAGCTGTGTGATCTTGATTGGGAGGACTGCTTCTATGCTAAACATCATTTAAAACGGTGTTTCGCTATTGGAAGATGTTGGAGTTGTCCTGATGGCCCATAGGACCTCTAGGAGCTTTTTAGACCACAAACCTTTGGCGTCATCAAGCTTCTTCTTGAGTAGTTTCTTTATGATCTTGTTTGCTGCCTCGACCTGACCATTGGTTTGGGGGTGCGCCATAGATGTGTAGCGCATCTTAGTCCCTAACTTGGCGTTGAAGTTGATGACTTCCATGTTGTTGAATTGTGCCCCGTTATCGGTGATAATGGTGTGAGGTACTTCATGGCGGCAGTAAATGTTTATTCAGAGGAAATGAGTTACTTTAGCGGTTGTGATTGTTGTTAGGGGTTGAGCCTCAATCCACTTGCTATTGTAGTCGATAGTGACGATGATTGCTGCATCCCCCCCCCCCAGCTGAGGGCCGATGGTGATACCGTTAGGTATATGTACAGGATTTCTCCCGACACAGGTATGGATAGGAGTGGAATTATGGCCAAGTATTCTTTTAGGCTTTGAAATGCCACCTCACAGTCTGGCGTCCAATCCACCTTCTTGTGGTGAGCCCACTTCATGGCCTTGAAGAATAGTAGGCATTTATAAATGAGATTCGAGATGAAGTGGGATAGTCCCATTAGCTTTCCTTAGAGGCTTTGGACATGTACCTTTTCTCCAGGGGACTTCATCTTGAGGATGGCATGCCCCTTATCAGGGTTTGCTTCGATGCCATGTCCACTGACAATGTAGCCCAAAACGTTACTAGCGGTGACACCAAATAAGCACTTTTCTGGGTTAAGGCGCATGCCGTAAACCAAGAGAATGGTGAATACGATGCATAAGTTAGCCACATGTCCGCCAGTCTTAATACTTTTGACGAGCATGTCGTCTACATATACCTTTACAATTTTGCCGAGGTGCTCTGCAAATATTGTGTTCATTAGTCGCTGGTATGTGGCACCTGCATTCTTGAGGCCAAATGGCATGACATTATAGCAGTAGAAGCCTTTGTCGGTCGTGAACACTCTTAGTCCCAGGGTACAACTTGATTTGGTTGAATCTGGAGAAGGCATCCATCATGCTAAGTGATTCATGTCACACTGTGGCGTCAACCAGTTGATTGATGCACGGTAGCTGGAAATTGTCTTTGGTGCATGCCTTGTTCAGACCCTTGAAGTCTACACATATTCTCCACGTGCCATCGGCTTCCTCACTATTACCACGTTGGAGATCCATTATGGATAGTTGACTTGGAGGATAAAACCTATGCCCTGCAGCTTGGTGACCTCTTCCTTAGTTGCACAATATCTCTCTTCATCAAAGGCTCTTCTTTTTTGTTTGACGGGGTAAAAGGATGGCTTGTGTTAATGTCTGAGATTCAACAGTAGCCGAATCTTGTTAACATTGGTCCAAGCCTGGACTGGTACTGAGGAGGTTGTAAGGCTATCGTTTCCTATCAAGTAAGATACAAAGGGGGTTAGAGGGAGACTGCGGTTGGCGATCTTCTCTACTCTGATGCCTAAGTCAGTCAATGTATTTATGTTGACAAAATAACGTTAGGTAAGTAATGAATGCGTAGTTAATGAGGAGAGAGAGTGAACCTTTTATAGATAAGGGAGAGACTGATCTCTTCCTTGTTATTAATGTGGGACTGATGTGCTTCAGTTCCCCGCTTCTGATGCTTTATGCACCGCGTCAGTGGTGGTCTGTGGCTGAGCAGAAGCTCCGGTGAAAACCTATTTGGTGGTGTTTCGGTAGGTCACACCTTTGGCAGTTGTTGGAGCTACTAGTGGCAGTATGAGCGTGACTCATTGTAGCTAATTATGCTTTGGCAAATGTTCATGTAAGTCCAAGTGCCCATTAAAGGAGACCTTTTTATACTAAAGTTTCACAAGTGAGAAGTTCGGTTAGCAGAGGTGAACTTAGCAGCGACTTTCTCCTTGGAAAGTTTTGAAAGTGAGAAGCGCAATTATAACTACATTGGAAATTAAACACGTATTTAATACTCATAATGCATGGGAAGACCGCTTGTCACTTTCCAAAACCCAAATGGCAAAAAATTAAACTTAAAACAAAACATGCCGCTCCAATTGGGCTAAAACGGTGTCCAAATCCCCAAAATATCTAGATTATCCACAACAATATCAAAACTAAAACTAGCCACCTTGAGAGCTTGACTGGGGAACTTCTACAATGGGTTGATGCTGAGTCTCATGTTTCGAGGATGTTGTTGCACTCGTGGCTGTCACTGGCAGTGTAGTAATAGCTGGCGATGTCACCATATCTGCACCTAGCGCTATCAGGGTCACCTGCTGTTGGCTCGGACCAGTTATTGTCACTATTGGCCTGGCTAGGTTCTGACTGGCAGCAGCCGTAATTCTTTATAAAGGTGTAGCCCCTCCCACTTCGCAGTCTCGTTAGCTTCAGCCTCTGCGCTTTCTTTTCAGCCTCCATCTCCGCCAGACCTTGTCCAACCTTAACCATCCCTACACTCTCGCCTTCTTCATCCACTTGGCAACACCGACACTAGCTGTGTCCTTCATCTTGTCAGTATAAGTTGGTGAGTTTACATAGTTATCCATAGTAAGGTTAGCTCCCTACTTCTACTTAAATCTTAAGGCAGCAGGGTGTACAGCGATATCCTCTTGCAATTTCCCAACCGGTTCCTACAAACTCTCAACCTGACCCGAGGGCTCATCAACCCGAGCCCGAGAACTCTTGAGCTTCTGCTCTCAGCTCTTCAGCTACACTTACACAATTTCAAGTCGGAGAAGTTGCCCCATAATCAATACTCACTCAGTTTCCTACTCAACCTATACTCTTCCAGCACACCTATGGGACACACATGAGCAACACACCTCATCCCCTTGCCAAAATACTTCACAACTCTGTATATACGTTTCCTTTCCAAATAGGTCAATTCGTTTGACTGGGGGACTACAACTGTCACGCCCCGAATTTCGAATAATAAATTCAAATCCGAAACATGAATACCACTAAACAAATCACGTCCTGCAATTTTTTCTCAAAACCAATATCTCATAAACCATAACACAAACCTCGTAGCAAACTATCTCTCGAGTCAATTATTACAATACTAACATAAATAAAATGTTCTACAAAACACACCAAAATAGACTAAGTGTTGGTCTTAACCCTGCTACCCTACGCAGCTCGCTCACCATCCTGATTATCCTGACCTGCAGGATTATCCGCTACACCATTTGAATAGTGTACCAGGATTGCAACAACACAAAACCCGGTAAGCTTTCTGAAAGCTCGTGTGAGTAAATAAAAATGAACGGTTGATTTATTAAACCACAACTCATTTATCTCAAGTAAACATCCAACAATCTCAACAACCACAAGAAACATAAAACCAACACACATGAAACAACATGGACACATTTCCACAATCACCAAATCACAACTCTCGCCACTTTGGCACCTAATCACAACTATCGCCACTTTGGCACCCAATCACAACTATCGCCACTTTGGCCCCACGTTAGAGCTCTAACTGCCTCGTTACCTCTGACACCTTGGCCCAGGGTCAAGTAACGGCACCTTCAGGTTACTCAGTAACCCGCGAACTTTGGACCATTTCATGTCCTCAGAACAATATATCCCCGTTATTATTTAACGGTCGAACTTTGGACCTCCCTGTCCTCAGAACACATACACTCCGGTTATCATTAACCAAAGATCCTTGGACCATTCGATCCTCGGAATCCTACTTTTCTCTACCTTCTATTCAACTCACAAAATCAACATGCTTATCACCAACATTTATCAAATATTAACAACATAATAAAATCATATTATCAACATTTATCAACAACATATTATCACAATTCCATACCTCAATGTCACACCATTCAATATATAATCACGTAAATATATATATATATACGTAACCATCCACACAGGAATGGTCACTAATACCAACTATAGTTCACACGATACAAAATCAAGAAATTCATTTTTTTAATATACTTTAAAACTCATTTCTTAAAACCATTTTCTCACACATAACAATAAATTGAGCAATTAAGGAAATTCGGTTCGTAAATGAACCAAGTGAGATTTACTCACCTCTAAACTCCCGCTGCGTCTTCTTACAGCCTAAAATACTATTCACAATCGTCCGCTAACAAATCCCTCAATCACCTAATCAAAACGATAACTATAATTTCAAAAACACACTTATATGAAGATCCAACGGTCGGATCTTCACCCGTGACCACACAAGGTCATCGGGACAGTCCTACGATCATTATATCAAAACTAGAATTCTATCGGACGGTCCAAACTTCATAGATCACAAACCGAGCGATCGAAATTAATCGAAATCGTAAAATTCATAACTAATTCATACAATATCCAAAATTCACATGCTATATATCAAAATGATCGTATCGATATGTAGAATCTAAAAATGAGCAGAAACTACTCATGATACCCCCAGAGGTGGCCGAAAAGGGCCGCCGGAGTTTAGGGCAGAGCCGTCGCCGACCACCACCAATGGTGTCGGGGCCGAGCTTATCCTCTTCGTTTCATCATTTTGAGCAACTTTCATAACTAACACGAAGTGAGAAAACGAGTGGAAGTTACCTAAAAACAGTCCGGTTCGCCGGAAAACCGAAATTTTCCGATAGTTGCTCCGTTCGACGTCAAAAGATTCACTTCTGGTCTGGGTCTTTTTGCTGCGTGTTCTACTCCTAAATACGAGTTCAACGAGATAAAGAACTCAAGTTTTCGTGGCCGGAGCTAGGAGAAATCGCCGTTGGTTCGTTTTAGGGCTCAGATTGATTTTTGAGTTCCACCGCCGTGTAGCCGCCACGAGAGAGGAAACTGTGACCACCAGTCGACTCACAGGAAGGAGTAGAGTCGATCTGGGCTTCGTTTCACCTCAAACGGTGGCCGAAGCTGTGAGAAAGAGGCCGGCGAAAATTGCTCTGTTTTTGGAGCTCGGACGCACGCACGGAAGAGAAAAATGAAGACGATGAACAGTGCACCGACTAAAAATGGAAACCCCATTTTCGGAAACTTTCCATTTATATATATACCCAAATTGGCAACTTTTCTAAATGCTATAACTTCTTCGTACGAACTCCGATTCTTGCGTTCCACATATGCACGAACTCGTATCAACGAGCTCTATGACTTTCATGAAGGAAGTTTCCTCAAATTCCTTACGTATAAATAAGTCAATTTTAATAACCCTAAATAACGTTAAATTTCGATACTAAAATCATTCGAAACCAAATTTCTCAAATAACGACATTCGAATCACACTCACAACTCATAATTCATATAATTTGAGAAATATTGAATTACGAAATATTTAACTGAAATTTCGGGTCTTCACAACGACACACACATACAGATGTTAACACCTACACAACACAAACATCATGCTAGTTTACAATAGTAATCACAACACAAGGAGGCATGAACCTTCTCAAATGTTGAAATTGGTAGGACACATGAGGCAAATCCTCATTTCACCAACCATTGCTGGCTATCATAACTTTGCCCCTCCATGGGGAATACATGAAGGATAATAACTCGTCCATAATGACACCATACTTACTAGCTTTCATGGTGACATACCCACTATCGCCTTTCTTCGTGGAATGCTGCAACTTGTAACAGGCGCTGATCTCATGATGAGTGGGAAATTTCCCATTGGTGACACTCCAGAGCATAGCAGTTCCCAAGAGTTGCCTGAGAGTGTTAGGCGACACCTGACTAATAACGAGATTAAGGGAGAACAAAATATACTACAACTAACCTGGTAGCGGTAACGACAGCCCACACCTAAACTGGTAATCATACGCGGCGGTACGACCCTCTTCAGGGTGACTCGCCATCTCCCGATCTCGCAAGGGGCGCAACTCCACCTCATTTGGGATCCTCCCATTTCTCCTAAATTCTCGGATCTCATCATCAATCATGCTATCGCCAGGCTAGTTAATAAGACTCCCATCACATAAACACCACTGAACATCATCACCTATGACTATGGTACCCGCCGATCTCGGCTTGGCACCAGATGTAGCCCTTTCATCCTTTTCCCTATTGGCAGTCTCAGTAGCGGGCTCCTCAACCCTTTCTTTCGCTTTCCCCTTACCTAAATTTGATAATAGGTACAGATATCAGTCAATTTCTTAATCTAAACCACCTATACCCAAATCACAACCACACCCAGACCCCTTATTCTACCTAAAATTTTGTTAGCACATAATCACACAAAACCGGTATAGAGTCAGGAACTACCCTCTCAAACAAAGCACAATCGACCTCTAAACCACAATCATTATCTATTCATAATACCTAACCTATCTAATTCAATAATAGTAGAACTCAGAATACTGATTAAAGCTCAGTCTGTACCTCTGAGATGAATTTGTGGTAGGATTGTTGAAACTTCACGGGCAGTCGTGAATGCTTCAAAGCTTCTTCAAACACCAAGAATGACAAAAGGTACTACCTTTCTCCGGTACAAAGCTCACTTTTCAAAAAAAAATTTAACTTCCCTTTTCTGGGTACACTGCACTCTCTGCAAATCTTTGTACAAAACCAAAATGAGTGAAGGAACAGTGCTCTTTTCCTCTTGTCCTTTTGTCACGCCCCGAATTTTAGAATAACAATTCAAAATCCGAAACGTGAAAATACTACAAACTCAAAATAATCATCCTGAAAATTTCTTTTCATAACACCCACACCACACGAAATAAAAACAAACCGAATTTAGTCTCGGTTAATTATTACAACCCAAATCCAAAATGTAATGTAAAGCTCTAAATGAGCATACACACCTCACAACTAAATGAAATAACAAAAACTGCTGTAACACCTAAGCAGCTCGGTCACCTCCCTGGTTATCCTGACCTGCAGGAATATCCGCTACACCATTGAATAGTGTACCGGGATTGCAACAACACAAAACCCGGTAAGCTTATGAAAGCTTGTATGAGTAAAAGAAAGAACTGTTACTTAATTTAACCTCATTTATCCCCACACACAGCAACACCCAATAATTTCCACATATGCACTACTAACAATCTCAATCAACACTAATTCAATACATCAAGACAATCCAACTCACAACTTCCTTCACAACTCTCATCATCGTATTTATAAAAATACGGTACTTGACAGACTAGAGCTCTAACTGAATCGTAGCCCGTCACCTGACCTAGGTTATGGCATCCGACATATTTATTATTATTGTATTTCATCAATATGTATACCTATATACATATTTAGAACGTCCAATAATTCCACATACTCAACCAATCGTATCCCATCATCCACCCAGGATTAGAGCGTCCGATTACCCCACACCGGTCATTACGTTGACCCTAAACCCATAAATGAGCACAACATATAATATCACATACTGAAATCAACCCAACCAAGATACACCATATTATTATGGAATTACACAATTGAAATACAATCAATTCATCAATTCTACTCAATCATATCATCACACAACAATCCACTCATCAATATATATTTTCCACGTAAATATATATATACGTAATCATCCACTCAGGAATGACCACTAATACCATCTATAGTTCACACAAGAAAATCATAAAAATTCATTTGTATTATTAAAATTCATTTTACTTACCTATGGACCGTGGTGATTCAAGTCCATGAAATTTTAAAACAAATATTTAATCCGCAAATATTTTTCACACAATTACCATAAATAAATAAATTTAAAACATTCGGTTCGTAATATGAACCACGTGAGTTTTACTCACCTCGAAATTCCCGCTGCGTCTTCAATATAATTATAATTATAATTAACGCCGAAATAGCCCACTCAAATAAAATCCGTCAATCACCTATCCAAATATGATTCAAATTTAGCCAACAATTTCAACACATAAATTAACTACCATTTAACGGCCAGATTCTAATTTACATTAAAATCCGACGAGCGGTTTCTCACGAATCACTCCCCTAATTACCGTTTTGCACATATACGAAGATCCAACGGTCGGATCTTCACCCATGACCACACAAAGCCTCTGGGACAGTCATATTATCATCATAACAAATTTACAAGTTCATCCGACGGTCATAATTTCACAGATCAAAAATCTAACGATCGAAATCGATCGAAATCACAAAATTCATAACTAATTCATATGATATCCGAAAAATACGTATAATACGCTGAAATGATCGTATCGAAACATAGAATCATAAATTGACAGAAACCAAATTTTAGACCTCCGAAGGTGGCCGGAAAGGGCCGCCGGAGTTAGGGACAGAACCGCCACCGACCACCGCCAATGGTGTCGGGGCCGAGTTTGTCCCCTTCGTTTCATCATTCTGAGCAACTTTCATAACTAGGACAAGACCTAAAAATGACGGGAAGGGATCGAAAATACCTATTTACAGTCGGCGGCCGGAAAAATTCCAGAAACCGGCGAGCTTGAAAACCGACGTGAAAACTGCAACCTCAGGCCCCGATCCCTTCGGGAAACTTGTTCAGAACTTCCTTGCGAACTCAACAAGCCAAGAATCACAAGAAACGATCGTGTATAGCTCGAGATATCTTGATCGAAAGTTTCGGTGTTTCGATCTGTTCAGGTCGAGCTCCTACGAACGTGAAAATGTTCGACCCAGTTCCGGTCCTTCTTGGTGCTTGTAGAGGAAGTTGAGGCGAGCTCAATGAGCCAAGAATCAAGTGAAATGGTGGTGTGTAGCTCGAGATATCAAGCTCGAACCGAAAATGGTGGTTTTCGGTTCGGGCATTGTCGCCGCCGCTACAGGCCGCGCCGCCTTGTAAAACTTCCTCTGGGAGCTAGAACAGCTCGAGACGAAAGCCTGGGACTTGGTTTAAGGTCGAGAGGTGGTCTGTGGAGGGAGAACAATTAAGGAGAAGTTTGTTCTCTTTTTCGGTCGATTTTCGTCGAGGTTCTGAGGTTGGGGACGATGAACAGTGTTTTTCTGGAAATGTAAGGAGGCCGGTCCAAATGGTAGGTTTCTGAAAAATTAGCTAGGGTTTTTTTCTATTTATACCAGTTTCGAAAAAACTTCTTAAATCGATAACTAATTCAGAAAAAATCCGATCTTCGTGTTCCGCACGTGTACGGACTCGTATCGACGAGCTCTACAACTTTCATGAAGGAAGTTTCTCCAAATTTTGTACGTAGAAAAAGTTGATTTCTCAAACCGAGCATTTCGAGCTTTTCGTTAAAAATAAACGTTTCGAAACTTCGATTAATGTAAAAGTGAATTATTATCAAACAATAATCGTTAAATAGTATAATAATCACTCAACACAAATACTCGAATTTAAAATAAAAATTTCGGGTATTACAATCTACTCCCCTTAAAGGAATTTCGTCCCCAAATTCAAGTACCCAATTCCCCAAAAAGCTGTGGATACCTCGTCCTCATGTCAGATTCCAACTCCCATGATGCATCACCCTCATCATGATGACTCCACAACACCTTCACGAGATCAACCTCTTTCCTACGAAGTTTCTTTGTAGACCTATCCAAGATACGAACAGGTTCAACTACAAACGTCACATCCGTGTTCACTTCGATCGTACTGTGATCGATCACGTGAGACTCGTCTCGAACATACTTCCTGAGCATAGACACATGGAAGACATTGTGCACACCCGACATGCTAACAGGTAAAGCAAGACGATATGCCAAGTTACCAACCCTTTCTAGAATCTCAAAGGGTCCAACATACC
The DNA here is from genome assembly GCA_025331145.1 of Rosa persica. Classification (NCBI taxonomy): domain Eukaryota; kingdom Viridiplantae; phylum Streptophyta; class Magnoliopsida; order Rosales; family Rosaceae; genus Rosa; species Rosa persica. The sequence continues at coordinate 23,418,885 of WFKR01000006.1, read as the reverse complement.
TCGGTGCGAGTTTCCCCTTCTTGCCAAATCTCACCACACCTTTCATAGGTGAGACTTTCAAGAACACATGATCACCTGTCTCAAACTCCAACGGTCTCCTCTTCAAGTCAGCATAACTCTTCTGTCTACTCTGAGCGGTTCGGATTCTGTCCCGAATAGTAGTGACCTTCTCTGTAGTCTCCTGTACAATCTCGGGACCGATGAGTCCTTTATCCCCTGCTTCCGCCCAACAGATAGGAGTCCTACATGGCCTACCATAAAGAGCCTCATATGGAGCCATACCGATACTAGAGTGATAGCTGTTGTTGTAGGCAAACTCTACCAAAGGCAGATGATCCGCCCAACTACCCTTAAAATCAAGAACACAAGCTCTGAGCATGTCCTCCATCACCTGATTCACTCTCTCAGTCTGTCCATCTGTTTGTGGGTGAAATGCTGTGCTCATAGCAAGAGACGTACCAAATGCCTTATGGAACCTACGCCAGAATTCTGAAGTGAAACGAGCATCACGATCAGAGACAATCGTTACAGGTACTCCATGAAGCCTCACTATCTCATTCACGTACAACTTACACAATGCATCCCCTGAGTACGTTTTTGCCACCGGAAGGAAGTGTGCTGATTTAGTCAACCGGTCAACAATCACCCAAATCGAGTCATAACTTTGCCTGGACCTGGGCAATCCAGTCACAAAGTCCATAGAGATGTCTTCCCATTTCCAAACAGGAATCGATAAGGGGTTCAGCATTCCTGCTGGTCTCTGATGCTCTGCCTTCACCTGTTGATAGGTAAGACACTTTGACACATGTTCCGCCACATCCCTCTTCATACCATACCACCAAAACTGCCTTCGTAGATCCATATACATTTTAGTACCTCCAGGATGTATAGTATATCGAGACCTATATGCTTCCCGCATGATCTCCTCCCTGAGGTTATCAACACTCGGTACATACAATCTCCCTCGAAATCTCAACCTTCCATCATCCCCAATCATCCACTCAGAAGGACCCTCCACATCCGGGTCAACAGTCATCTCAGCAATCCTCGCCTGAGCAAACTCATCAAGTGTCTGACCCTGAATGATCCTGGAGATCAAGGTGGGCTGTAAGGTGATACTACCGAGAAAGATTCCCTGTCCTGCTCCTGCGGGTATAAGGTCGAACTCAGATGGAGCTTCTAACATGCGCCACTCCCGCACCATAATCGATGCCATGATTACCCGCGGTTTCCTACTCAAGGCATCCGCCACCACATTCGCCTTTCCGGGATGATACTCCAAGGTGAAATCATAGTCCTTAATGAGTTCCATCCATCTTCTCTGCCTCATGTTCAATTCCTTCTTAGAGAATAGATACTTCAAACTCTTGTGATCAGAAAAGAGTTCAAATTTCTCACCATAAAGATAGTGCCTCCAAATCTTCAAGGCAAACACCACAGCTGCCACATCTAGATCATGAGTAGGGTAATTCCGCTCATGTACCTTCAACTGTCTAGAACCATAAGCAACGACACTACCATTCTGCATCAACACACACCCCAAACCCTGATGAGATGCATCGCTGTAAATGACTAATCCACCACCACTAGTAGGAATAGTCAACACCGGAGCTGTAGTCAATCTAGTCTTCAGCTCAATGAAAGCCTTCTCACACTCATCCGACCATACGAACTGAGTGTCTTTCCTGGTCAATTTGGTCAAAGCCGAAGCAATACCAGAAAACCCTTCAATGAAGCGCCTGTAATACCCGGCTAGTCCAAGGAAGCTACGGATTTCCATAACCGTAGTAGGGCGACTCCAACTCATCACTGCTTTAACCTTCGAAGGATCCACAAAAACTCCATCTTTGGAGACCACATGACCAAGGAACTTGACTTCACTCTGCCAGAAGTCGCACTTCTCGAACTTGGCAAATAGTTTCTGCTCTCTCAACGTCTGCAGTACTATCCGCAGATGTTTCTCATGCTCAGCTGACGACCTTGAATAAATCAAGATGTCGTCAACGAACACTACCACAAACTGGTCCAAGTAAGGACTGAACGTACGGTTCATCAAGTCCATAAATGTTGCGGGGGCATTCGTGAGACCAAAAGGCATGACAAGAAACTCAAAATGTCCATACCTGGTCCTGAACAGCCTCTCAAAGCCGTCCCATGTCAAGGTAGACACCTCAATGCTCCTCTGAGTGACGTTCCACCACACCCTAGCCTCATCCTTCAGCATGAAAGCGGCTAGCTTCCTCTTGTCGGTCTCAGTGCAATCAAGCAGATCGAAATAGGTCTGCAAATCCTCTATCCAACGATCCGCCACCATATAATCAGTGCCTCCTCCAAACTTAGTTGCTCCCAAGCGAGTAATTTCCCTTGCTAGCATCAGCAAGCGAGCAGGATTATCAACCACAGCCACAGGAGGAATAGGTTGATCCTCATAAGGTGCATCTTCCTCCGACTCGAATACTTCTTCGACTGATGAGACATAGTGGGGACAGACCACGACAATTCCTGTCGTTCCTGCTGAACATTGGTGTTCTTATCTCCCCCTAACGACGAGAAGACTGTCTCATCAAAGTGATAACCAGCAAATCTAGCGATAAGGAGATCTCCTTGCAAGGGCATTAAATGGCAGACGATTGTTGGAGTCTCAAATCCAATTGAGTTGCTCACTCATCTGTAAGGACCTATCATAGTGCATTGTGGCGGTGCAATTGGCACATGAATGGCTCACTCAAATGTGCATAAGATTGAGTGACAGTGAGTCGTAGACGAATTAGCATAGTTGCATGCGATATTTCATCACCCCGAGCGGATATAAGGAGATTGGTGCGCATTACCAATGTTTGGACTACCATCGTAGTCGTTTCCGCGAGACTATTTGGGTGTGTACATGGAATGTGATGTCCAACATCAGTCCCATTGCAATAACTATCGAAAGTCTTCGACGTAAACTCTCTAGCATAGTCAAATCCAATTGACTGAATAGGATGATCCGGGGAGTGAGCATGTTGTCATATGATATGTGCTAGGAGTGTAGCATAAGCAGTATTTACAGATAGATAACGGCACAACACGTGACCAGCGTGTGTGCGTGTCAACCAACATCATGAGATATTTAAACATCTGCAAATTGGTTGAACTAGTCCATAGAATCCCCATGGATTCTATGTAAGAACAGAATGAGTATTTTATATACTTTGCATAGGATGGTCTCAGTCCTAGTTTCCCTAAGGAACGGGCTTTGTAAAACGAATAAGAGGCTAACCAACCAATGAGGATTTTGGTTGGGACTGAGCGTCTGAAACGCAAATTTGAAGCAAAGTTGGTGATTGCAATATCACCTAGCGCGTCATCACCATAATGTACGCTATCCATGGCGTCATGGATAAGGACTATACCAGCCCTTGGCTGGTGGTGGACGACGGCGGGTGCCCTAGGTGACGTACTTAGTTCAGGAATCAACTTTTGATTCATGCTTCGTTTCGCTTAAAAGAAAGGATGTCCATATGAAGTCTTTTGTAGACAGATCATCATATCAGGACCAGGATGACATATCCTGTCGGGACAAAGCCAATATGTGTCTAAATCCAAGAGATCTTCTCTCATAACTTTATTGGATTTAATAGCTTGAATAGTTACATAGAGTCCACTAGAGAGACACATAAACTTCTCTAAGATGTGCCTTTATTCACAATCGTTAGAGGTATTGCAAAGGAACACATTTCCGTTCTCTACATGCGTTTTTGCATGGAATCCGTTGGCTATTCATAAGTGCGATTTGCCCTAGGAGCGTAGAGAGTTTATGTGACAGTAATCAAGGTGTTGTTTGGCAAGGGAACTTGGGCTATTCCATGTCCTTGAATTAATACTGATGGCCCAGCCATCGTAGTCACAAAGTCATATGCTCAGAATCAAAATAGAGTCATAATGAAAAGAACTCGAAATTTTATTCATAAACCAACGGAGTTACATCATTGTCTCTTTGACCAAAGAAAATCTAATCCAAAATGCTAGCTAATGCAAAACAATGGTAGTCATCTAACTTCTTTCAGTAATTCCAAAATAAATATGAGTAAGTGAGTAGAGAGATGTCGATGGAGCAAGACTCGCTTAAATACCACTAATCTTAGAACATTCCTAGACATCACACTTACTTTGGGAGAGTCTACTTTGAAGAATGGCTAAACCATTGGCATTTACTACAAAAATATATGGCAATTGCCTATTACATCTATTGAAAAAAAATAAAGACTTAAACAGTAGTGGCGATCTATTGATCCCAGCCAGATTTATAGTCTGTAACCCTTCACTCTCGATCATCTTCTTGATCTTCTTGTTCCATGTAGTGAGCTTCTCTTGCTTCACAATATGCTTTGTAGGCAGTGAAAATTTCTTCACAAGCTCTACAAATGTGTGCCCAATGACCGGATACTCCACATCGAGAACATGCATCTCTTTGCTCAGACTCCATTGATTGAGGAGCTTTGAAAGCGTCATTTAGATGGCTCTTAGTGTTGGTGGCGCCACCAACATGGCCAGAGGCGTTGCCTCCCGCTCTTTTTCCACGCTGACATCTTCGGTTCTGTGTTCTCCTATTTTGCCAGTTAGCTTCCCAAGTAGAGGGATTATATGGACCAGAACGTTCAGAAGTATCCTTAAGGTTAGGGTTTCGCTCTTGGCGCTCTCTTTTAGGGGTGCGACTATAATTGGACTCCGAATATGCTCTATTCCCACGGGTCTCGAATTATAGTTCTTCACAAGGATGTTGTCATGCTTTTCAGTGACATTCATGGCTCCAATGAGCTCATGAAACCTTGTGATCCGTCTTGCAGTAACATCGATTCGATAGTTATTAGCAACCATCAATGCAGAGATGGGGAAAGATAGAGAGAGTCTTCTCAATCAACATCGCATCTGTGATATCTTTTCCACAGAATTCATTAAGGATTTAATGCGAAGTGCTTTCGAGTTGTAGTTAATAATTGACTTGAAATCACAGAAGCAAAGGTTATGCCATCTCACTTCTAGGTCAGGAAGCAGGGAGTCATGGACGTTGCCAAATCTTTCTTCGAGTGAGACCCACAACCTTCTGGGGTCTTCCTCATTCATATACTCATAATGGAGTGAATCATCCATATGACGAGTCATTAGGATGATGGCTTTTGCCTTATTGGCCTCTAAGGCTGCTCTATTTGCTTCCAAAGCTTAAGCTTGCTCAACAGTTAGCACATCCTGACTAGTCTTGAGAATCAAATCTAGGATTCCATCAGCCTTGAGATGCTGGCGGACATCACGAACACACCTGTGATATCCAGAGCCAGTTGTTCCCAATGGAGCGAAGTCTAGTTTGTTCAGGTTACTCATCCTAAAAGAGAACAGACAAAATGGTTACTTTAGGAGCGGGAACAGCAACCACGAAAACAATAGAAATTTCTGAGCGTAGTCGCTTCCAAGATATTTAGAATTTCTGAGCGTAGTCACTTCTAAGAAGTCTACGTCCAAGAGGTATTGAATTAGATCGAAACAATAATGTGTTTGTGGTCGATCATAGCATCTCAACAAACTCTAAGTTTGGAGGACTCTACAAGCTCCAAGCTTGGAGTGAGCATGAACCCCACAGTTCGGCTCTTTTGGTCTCCCTATGAAGAAGAAAGGGGAGTAGAAGAAGGGAGGTTGCAAGTTCCCGAGAAAAAGAAGAGAAATTGAATAAAAACTCAAAAACGGGAACTGTTAGTAAAAAAATACCTCCAAATAGGTCGCCAGAAAAATTGGCCTGAAAAGTGGCCGGAATAGTGCTCGAAAAAGTTGACAGGAATAGTACCCGGGAAAAGCGCAGGAATAGTACCCGAAAAAGTTGACCGAAATAGTGCGGTGGTGACGTGGCTTAGGGGTCCATATGTTGGTGTGGCTCTGGGTCCGTGCGGGGCCCTTCCTTTTCCCTTTTTTTTTTTTTCCCTTCTTTAAGGACCCTTCCTCTTCCTCCTTCTTCTTTCTTTCTTTTCTTCTTCTGGGCACGTTGGTTTCTTCTTCTTCTTCTTCTTTTGGGCCTGCTCCCTCTTTCTTCTTGCTTATCTTTCTTTCTTCTACGCGTCTTCTTCTTCCTCCTTCTAATTTTCTGTTTTTTCTTTCTTCGTTTCGCTGGCAAAGGCTAACCAGCTAATTGATGGGGTGGCAGGAGACTGTTGCGTGGCTGCACGGGGTAGGAGCGATGGCGGCAAGGTTAAGGTTTTCGGGGTTTTTAGTTTTTAGTTTTGGGATTTTAGGGTTATGGCTTCGTATTGATAACGTATTTAAGGAAAACTGAAAATGAGAGAGAATTGAGTCGTGCTTTCATTGATAATAGAGGTCTATTTATATAGAGGATTATAAGGCATAGAATCAGAGTTCTACAAGGAAACGTAATATTACAATTGATTGGATATCTCTAAGATTCTCTGATATTATCTCTAATTCTAACCCTATTACCACTAGATCAAGTAATCTAGAGTTTGGGTTAGACACATATTTTAGATTTACTTGAACACTTTTGAAATTGATAACGCCTATAATTTTTTTTTTTAAAGGAAAAAAAAGTAACCGACAAAGAAAAGTTTTAAAGGCAAGCCGCCAAGTGATTAGAGAAAAAACGAAGAGACAGGGAGTGGCCCTAACTGCAGCGCAGGCCGTTGTTTTGGTTGCCGCTGGAAAAGTAGAAACGAGCAGAAGCAGGAAATCTATCGACCATGGACATAACCAATCTCGTCGACTCCCTCCGGCATAGAGTTCTGGTACTCTCTCTCTCTCTCTCTCTCTCTCTCTCTCTCTCTCCGTTGAATCAAACAATGCATTGTCGATTGCTTTGCTTAAATTGTTGGCTGGCTTGGTTATTATCAGTCTTAGCTGTTGAATTAGCTTCCTTAAGCAAACAGACACTGACTTATAAACTCAGCTGTTGATTCAGTCTCTTACTTCCATTTTGATTATGTCCACCTCTCATATTATATTCAGTTCCATTTTGAAACGCCAAAGGGTGGTGTAAGCTGGGGAACTTGTTGAAAATGAACTTATCATTAGTTGTACTTCTACTAAACAAAAATTGTGCTCCAAAATTTTTTCGAAAAGCCGCAATGTTATGACTTGAATCCTACACTGAGGTCCCTGCCTTTCTTAAACAAATAGTTAATAGTTCAGATGTCAAATAACTGAAAGTGATTTTTGACATGAGAACCCTTTTAACAAGTCTTGCATTAAAAATAATGATCAGTTCACCGCCCTTTTCTTGATCCAGCTATTGTATAGTCGGATCTGTTGAGGGATTCCTGCAAATGGGGTAGTTTACTTGTATAGCACAGATTATCATTAGTTGGAGTTGGAGAGGGTTGTTAACTATAGGAAAACGGCTATTGCCAAGGTATTAATGAGAAATGGATGTAAGATTACTCAAGACTCAGGAAACCATGTAAGTAAACACTAACCTTGAAGTCAAGATTTCTTCTCTGACAAGGAGTAATGCTAGAGCCATACTGTTACTATTGAGGGTTAGTTGTGCAACCCCACTTTGGTGCCAATAAGGAAGGAATAAACTATTCCTAATACTAATTGACAAAAGATTACCTCTAAGCCTCGTTGGTTACAGAAGCGCAACTAGCATGACTATATCAAGAGGTGTGGGGCTCATAGAATCTGCCGCTGGGAAAAGCAGCTGGCGCTTGGTGTAGCACTCCAATGAGAGTGAGGGAATTCCACTCCAGTGAGTGTGGGAAACTACTCATGGTCTGAGTGAAGGCAATGTGAATTAGAATACTGCTCTTGTTTAGAAGCGCAGAGAGATCAATGTTTTGTAGTCCATTGCAGGGAGAAATTGAGTATGAGCAGAAGAGAAGAGAAGAAAAAAGAGAGTCCATATGGTTGAGGACACATGAAATAAGATTTGGAAAGGGATAAAAACTACCAGTTTCACACCTGTAGGGTTTCAGGAATCACTCCTAGAAAGAATTCTGGTCTCTCACCAGCCTTTGGCATCACACCAAAGGTGTCTTGGAATCTCTACAAGTTAACCCTTGTCTCATACCAGAGCAGAAAATCTCAACCGAGTTTTTTTTATACCACTTCTGCTTCAAAGCTTACATAGTCGCCCTTTTTATGGAGCCATTACATGAATTATTGATAATCCTTAAACTAATACTTATAGGAATTCTGAAAGACATAACTATATGACACTTACTAGTTACTATTGAACATTATAACAAAAGAAAATCAAAAGATATGATCTAAAATTGCATTAGTGAAATGCATTTATTTCATGATTAAGGACAATCTCTTGAATCTTGATTGTATTCTGGATAGCAATGGACGAACTTATTTTTTCTAATATGACTTGGCTTCCACATCACCTTATTTTCTTATTCTTTCTACTTATTCATCAAGTTTTGGGTTAGAGGCTAGCTAAGATTGTGTACCCATAATTCATATAGTGGAAGATAGATTGTTGCTGCCCAATTGACGTAGGCGAGTTTGGAACCACATTATATCTGTTGTTCTTGTGTTCCTTATCTCTGTGTTTGATTCTTTTGGTTTTCTGGGTTTTGCTTGGTTTTGACGTGCTATTCTAAGCAATCACCACAATGTCTCACTCTCAGTGTTTATTTAATACTGTAATGATAAACTGTCTTTTGCATTTATCGTAAACTATAGTTCGATAGTTACTTGAAGTTTCTATATTATTTGCAAGTGTATTGTTCTGATTACTATTTTGAAATCACATCCAGGAATTAGAGGCATTAAATGCCAAGTTGTCATCTCGACTCGCAGTTTGTTGCTGCCGTCAGGTTTGCTATTTTGCTGTTAGATTCTTTACTGTTTGAGATATAAACAGGAAAATAAATTTGACTGAATTCTTTTTCTAAAGTTAACATGTAATGTTGTATGATGTATCACATTTGAATATATGGTTCAGAAATTAGAAATATGTATAAAAGAAAAGGTAATCTAGTTCTGGTCCTTGATATATCCAATATAAAATATCCAGTGCATCTTAATCATGCAAAGTCCCTGTGGAGTTGGACTTGTCAAAGGAAACGGAACTAGAATTTGCTGCATAAGAAACGTATCAGGCATTCAAATGAATAAGTGAGGGAGTGAAATGGACAATTTTCTGTTAGACGAGAAACCTAACTCAAAAGGAATAAAACCCCTTATACTTATAACCAAGAAAAAAAGAAAATCCTCAAGACACATAAGAAAATAAAAACCCGCCTTCTGTTTGGTTGCATTTGTTTATGTTCGGAATCTGTATATTTTGTGGTAATTCTGTTAGAGTATTGCCCAACAAATTGTTAATTACTGAATACTGACTGAAGAATATGCACTTTCTACTTATGATCGTCGCTAATTAAATTGCAATCAATTTTCTTTGGGTCATTTACCAATGTCAGTAATTGACGATTATACAATTTGAACAACTTTTTGTTTTGTTTTTATTTTACAAAGATAAGTATGTTGCAATGCAGCAACAGGACAAGACTGAAGACTCTTCTGTAAGTTCTGATAATTCAGTTGAGAAAAGCGGGAAATCGAGCTTTCAAAGTAAGAACGCCACCAAGGAGAAAGTTAAAGGGAAATTGCCAGGTATTTCCTTTGATTCACCTTTTTTTTTTTTGGGAAAGAAATAAAAACAAGAAAATAATTTTGGCAAAAATTGCCAAACAACAAATAATTTCATTGCAAAGATCTCATACATTGCCAGAACCGGTGCCAGTTCATAATTCATAATTGCAAACATCTTTACTTAATTACTTTGCTCTCTTTCTCTCTCTCCCTCTCTCCCCCTCTCTCTAGTGGTTCATAGTTGTCTTTAGTTTTTCTTCTTTCTAATAGCTATGTGGAGACTCATTGCACAATCAGTATGTTGCTTATTCTAATTTTAAGCTCCAAATTGTTATAATTCAGATTTAGTTGTCTTTTTTTTTTTAATTGTTCTTTAAATAGCTATGTGGAGACTCATGCCTAATGAGTATGTTGCTTATTCTAATTTTGAACCCCAAATTATTATAATTCAAGGTCAACAGTCTACTTCGTATGGGAAAGTTCACCTTTTGAACAGTGATACTCTGCTGAGTGATGGCTGATTAATTATATGTGCTTGTATCAGGTTACGACACAAGGATCATGAATCACCACAGCAAGAGATATGTTGCTTTGAAAGTCATGTATTTTGGCCAAAGGTAGCATTTTTCCAGCAGCCCCAGCCCCACCTCCAATAGAAAAAAATAAAATAAATAAAAATAAATAAATAAACCGATAAGACCTTTAATTTTAGTGACCATTTCTTTTTTGGTTTTTATTTTTTATTTTTTAGTTCATTTTACTCCTCAGTCCTAAACACTTCTCATGACCACCTTTCTTCCACCCAGACGACAATGACAATCCTCTCCCCTGAAAACCCAAATTGCCGAGATTGTTTCTTTTTCCAACTTGTTCCTCTGCTCCTTCCAAGTCCCCTAAATCCCACCCACCACTGACCTGTTGCTTAGGTGGAGCCAAACTGCCAAACTAGTGAGCTATTCTAACCTAATCATCAATCAATCTCCAAACAACCAACCCCAGCAAGCCATAGTTCTCTCCCCTGCTCTTCAAGCCGCTCAAGTTTACACCTTCTCTTCCCCTTCAATGTTCAAACCCCTCCAAACAAAAAAAAAAAAGAGAACAAGAAAAGAAAATCTAAATCCACTGATAAACACTCCCTTGGCTTCGTTGTTGCCTGCTTCCAATCCATCCGCAGCAAGAATATCTCTGAACCACTTAACCTTTTTACTGGACCAATCAGCCTTATCAACACCATAATCTCCTTTCTACAAGAGTTGAGGAAGGAGGATATCAACCAATGAAAAGATAAGCAATATAAAATTGAAAGCAGGTGTCATAGTCATATGTAATTAGGGCAGTGCGAATTTCACTCCCCCAAAAGTTAATATACTTCAAAAAAAAAAATAAAAAATTTATTGAGGCCTTTTTTACAATATGTGCTGCCTTACAGGTTCTATGGTTTTGCTGCTGAGGCACAGATGGATCCAACTATTGAGGTATTGGTTTCTCATAACAAATTTCTAATTTCTATTGATGTATGCAGTCATGCTAACTAGAAGAGCAATATAAATGAACATAACGTATGAGCTTCTATTGTACATTGAATAACGTGCAGTCTGAAATTTTCAAAGCTCTTGAGAAGACGAGACTTTTAATTGGTGATAAGAAGGAATCACATTACTCAAGATGTGGTAGGACAGACAAGGGAGTTTCTGCTGTTGGGCAAGTAAGTTGATAAAAAAAGTATATATTTGTATGTTATTGGTTGGTGTTGACATTGCAAATGTCTGTATAATTTTTGACATATATTTTGTTGATATTTTTATTTTTCGTTTGTTATTCTCTTAGGTTGCTTATTTGTTTATTTTATCAATTTTGGGTCAAGATGCTGGAAGTAGATTTCCAGTATTGTCTCTGTATTTTCTATTAGTTTATTTCTCTGGCTTATGTTCTTCATACATTACTCACAATCAGTTTAATTGTATCCTACCTTATGCTCAAGATCGTCGAGCTTATGGAATGACATCAAAATCAAACTATCAAACTGACTCTGGTTGGAGCAGTTTTTGTATATACATCGTCCTTCCCAAGTGTCGTACAGATCTTTGCATGAACATTAAAGTTGTTGGGAGAACTTGAACTGTCCCACTCATGGATCGACCATATTAAGGGATGCAGAGATCTATTATGTGTATAACCATGTTTGGAACCTTTCCTATTCCCTAGGTTGGTCTTAGGATTGTTTTGTCAGGATGAAATTCGATATACTGCATCTAAACCCATAGCAGCTCCATTTGGTGATATAAGTCCACATGTATATATTTTTTTTCCTATGTGTTTCTACTTTGTCTTGTTTGATTAGTTTTCATTGAGGGGTAAGATGCATCAGGATCCCTGTCTAACTGTACTTCTTCTTTAAAGAAAAAAAAAAAAAGGTTTAGTCTGTCCATTGAGGTTTGTTTTTAGATGTTTTGCACATAGTATTCAATTTTCAATGCTGTCTATCAGCAGCGAACATTGATTGGGAAGCTTAATTGTTTGATTTGTTTAAAACTTGAATGTCCTATCATCAACGCACCATTTTCAATGTCCTTACATTTCTTCATTTAAACATTTAGTATTGACATGCTGTTTCGGAAGCTTAATTGTTTGATTGTTTTAAAAGTTCAAAAAGTATCATTCATTTCAATGTTGTAAAGCAAATTTCTACTGATCTGTCTGTAAATCCAGACTAATGAGTATGTTAATAAGAAACACAGTATATATCCACATTATCAACCATGCTTGATCTAGCTCTAATTGTGCCTCTCTCTCTCTCTCTCTCTCTACCTTAACTTTTCCATTTATGTGACTTATTGAAATTGAAATTATAACAATTATATTATACAGGTGATTTCTCTCTATTTAAGATCAAACCTCAAGGAAGCATGTGAAATCAGTGAAGATCCTAGCAACCAAGAACAATATGGTTAGCCTTTTTTTTTTTTTTTGGTGTTTGGGGGGGGGGGGGGGGGGGTGGTGTTGGGGTTCGTGTGGGGAGTAACCCTACATCCAGTATGTAGAGCCTTGCATTACAACATATAATGCCATGGGCTCTCCACATATTGCCAATTGGCTTTGGATTGGATGCTCCAATTTGTTATTGATCTTGCCAAGCCTGACATGCTTCACGTCACCCAGTCTTAGTTGACCACGCTTTTGGGTCAAGTCATGCCCCACATAAGGTGGCATATTGAAACAGAGTTGCATTACAACATAAATAATGTTCTCAGCATCTCTACATGTTGCCAACTTAAAATAGGAGACAATTAGTACATTGAAAAGCAAAATGAAAAAATCTTTATTCCTAGGATTGTAAGCAAAGCACCAAATCTACTACAAACAGAAGACACGCAAGCAATTGATGTTACTTCAGCCCAATTAAGAAGAACAACACTAGAACACAAACGCCTCACAAATGTTCAGAGGATTTCCAAGGAGAGGCTTGTATCTATTTCTATCTAAAGTAGAAGAGATCTTGTATTCTTGCCATAGTTTTGTTACTCTCCAACTACAAAGTCCAAGTCATGGCTGTACAGGGCCAAAATCTTGTTTGTCCCCATTACTCAAAAGCCTCAGCATAGAGTAACAGTTTCCTGTGACCAAAGTTATATGGTTTGAAATAGTTATACAAGACTCACACTTGATATTGCATCTCAATGTTTGTCAATCAAATTTAGATATTTTTCCACCTATAGATAGTAATCAGTTTCTAGCGGTTGAGTAAGATTTATTATTTCTTTAGGATTATGATATTAGAATGGGGTTGCCATGTTAATTTAATATACATTTAGTTGTTTGATGCTTTTATGTAAGGGTGGCACAATTGCTTAGCCTAGTGTCATAGAACACATAATTAGAGAAGTTGATAAGCATTGTGTAGGCCTACCTTAGTTGACTCAGGCTATTCCCAAATCAGATTTCCCTACGGTATGGGAGTAGAAATTTGAGGTAACTTTGAATAGGTATTAAATAATCTTGTATTTTTTTCAAGAGCAAAACTAGGACGTGTCTATTATACTACATTATAGAATCAAGCTGCACAAGGGTTTGACTAAAAAAAATGGGTGAATCACAGTTATATGGAAAACATCTGTGGAATATATGGTTGATCATCACTTAAGTAACAAAAACATTGCTTCAAAGCTAAGAAACTCTAGCACCTATGCATCTAATGCCTGAAGATTGGCATATGGGCTGGTCTAAGCCTCTTGACACAAGGGTGTTTTCTTTCAGAGGCCTCACAGGACACATGAGCAATGGGAAGATAATTTTGTCTTGGCGTTTGGTTGCACAACTAGTTGGCTATGTCGAGCAGTTGTCTGTCTTGAGTCTTGATGGTACACCCACCTAAAAGTGTGGCAAGAATTTATTGTGAACCTGGATACATTGGACCATATGTGTCCTTAGATTGATTCTACATAGTTCTTAATCTTTAGCAAGCTCAAGTTTTTGAATATATGTCTTTAAACGTAAGTTGCACAAGGGTGGCTTTTATTTGGAGAAGTTATAGTTGGTGTCCCAAACTTTCAGACCATAAAATGTTAGACATGATGATGGATAAAAAGTTCCTTAAGGGAAAGAAAATATAGCACTGTATTTGAGATTATAAAGCTTACTTGTCACTTGACTATGATCTTTTGAAAATTTGAGCCATATGAAATTTGCTAGAGCTTCATTTAAGATTTGTTGTACATTTGAGTTTGATCTCATAATTAACCTAACCACATTCCAATTGAATAACAGATGCTTGTTTGTTTCCCTCAGAAGGTGAAATCGATTATGTGAGGGTGCTGAATCGAGTCCTTCCTGATGATATTCGAGTTTTTGGTTGGTGTCCTGTACCATTGGGTTTCAGTGCGAGGTTTGTCTACCTTGTATGAATGTTTCCACTAAATTAAGATCATATGGATAAAACTACCTTTTACTTGCAAAATGCTCTATCTTTTTCATATTGTGTGCATCTATTTTCCCTAAACTAAAGAACTCTGGAAAGGACAGGTGTTCTGAGGATTGTTTCCTTCTATGGCACTTTGTTTACTGAAACCAGTTCATTTTCAAGCATTGAGACATAGAATGAGTAAACCCCCTGCAGAGTCGGCTAGCAGTCCACTTAATATCATCGCAAATTTTGCATGGTACCCTCGACTTAATTGCCACAAAATGGGTGTATATCTCTTAAAGTTATATTGATAGTGTTTAGTATAAATTGACCTTATAAACCACTAACATCATGATTATTGAGCATAATATTGCCAATTAAGGAAATATGCTTAGAAGGTTTGTAGCTTTTAAAGCTGCGTTTTAATAAGCTGAAGGATTATGCAAGGATTTCTTATGCATGGTGTTTTCCATTTACATGGGTGTAAATGAATTCCTTTAGGTCATCACCACCTGGCCTTCATGGAGAAAAATGAGGTTGTTGAACAAGTCTTGTTTGTTTCATTAGTAAGTTGGCTTGCTTTCTTAACAAATCTAATGAAGACAATCAGTTGAATATGGCTAAGTTCTGATACTTTTACATTCTCCAACAGTAGAACAACTAAGTTTTTGTATTCTTTTAATTTTATTTTGATTACACATACTTGAGTGAGTTGAGTCAAACCAGGATGTTCGACTTAAAGCGGAAAGTTATGCTACTAGACCAAATGGTTGCGGGCACTTTTTTGTATTACTTACTGACCCTACTTTATTCTTTTGTTTCTTTGTTGGTTTAGGTCAAAGTTGGGACCTTGCGTTAGCATAATTTGTTCCTTTCCTTTATTAATACAGGTTTAGCTGTCTAAGCAGGGAGTACTATTATTTATTTTGGGGAGAAAATCTGAATTTCTTGGTACGTGGTTATTCTTTCTCGTTTCATTTATGGGGCCCTTTTTTTTTGTTTTTTTTTTTCAAATGCATATTTTGGTGGTCCCATTATTAAAATTAAGAGAACAAGAGACTTGATTTTCTGCTGTTCATGTTTTACCAGGCTATGGAGACTGCTGGTAGGAAATTTGTTGGTGAACATGACTTCAGAAACTTCTGTAAGATGGATGCTCTTAATGTGCACAATTACAGGCGGAAAATCACTTCATTTGCAATATCGCCTTGTGATGTGAGGTTAATATGGGTAGATAAATCTTCACTCTTTCCCTTCTCTCGAATCAATTAAGTCAGATTACCCTATTGACATAACTAGAAATGAATGGGGTATGTAAAGTCATGTTCATCAAGTTTAATTTTTTATTTTTTCAAGATGACAACAAGAAAAAACAAGAACTTTGTCTACTAAGACCAGGGCTGTCTTGAGTATAACTTGAAATGTATTTCATGATTCTCAGGTTTGAGGGGAACCAGCTTTGGGCATTTAAAATCAAAGGTAGTGCTTTCCTTTGGCATCAGGTCCGATGCATGGTTGCTGTACTACTTTTGATTGGCCAAGGTCATGAATCTCCTGATGTGAGTACCAAATGTCTTGTTGATTGATTGTTCTTAAGTAGTAATTTATGCTTGATTAAGCTGCTGGGTATTGTCTCAAATAATGAAGTCAAAACTATTATGTTGACATGCAAATTAATCTATGCAGCCAAAAGAACATGTTCATGACAATACTGGCATTTGGGTCCATTTGAAAGAAACACCATGCATATTATTTTATCTAGTACTAGTGGACATGAACTAAACACTATTATGCACATGCTGTTTTACAACTGTTTGATATTCAACATGATAGTGTTGGCTGCAGTAAGAAGGTTCAAACCAAGCACTGCACATGCCCAACCATTGGGAATTTGCGGAAAAGTCTTTGATTTGAACTTTCCACTGGAATTAAAACCACCGAGAAATGCTCAAAGGCTTGCTCAACATTGGCAGCTTTTCAGATATTATCAGAAATTCAGAATATTTTTCTTTGTGGTCTCTACCTTTAAGCTTTCACTTTTTTACATAAAAGTAACTTGATTTAAATGCGTTAAATGGTAGGTGATAGATGCATTACTGGATACTGACAGAATCCCTAGAAAGCCTCAATATGGCATGGCGCCAGAGATTCCGTTGGTTCTTCAATCCTGTGAATTTGACGGTCTCAAGTTCACTTGCTCTTCAGGTACTTGGATGGTGAGAGGTGCATCTTTTGCTTCTTGTTTAGAAACATTAGACATATCTTTTATTTATAATGCTGATGTGTTATGTTCATTGTTTACTGTTTAATTTCATTATAAATGCTGGCTGGATCAAAACTGCCACCTGCTATATCTCTCCGAATTCTGAATATTTCTTTTGGTTGCATTCCTAGATGCCAGACAAGCTTTGCGCATACACTTGGCTCATGAATGTCGAAACTATCATCTTCAAGCTGCAATTTTTAATGAGGCTCTAAGATGCTGTTTTTCAGTAGAAAAAGGTGCTGAAGGTGATATATTCTCTCTTATCACTCTCAGTAAACAACTAAATATTGTGTTACACAGACACATATGGCTATTACTGAGATCACCTTTGTTTCTCAGATCAGCGCTCCTTGGATAATGGAACAATGAAGAAGCAATCTTCCCATGTTCCACTCATGTCGCGCCCAACTGAGCGTAAGTACCTTATCTTTGAAGTTACATACGAAACGGTTGTTACAGTAATATAGACTTCTTATGCGTTATATATAATTATGCGACATAATTATAAATATGCTTCAAAGACTAACTAGTTAACCTCCTTGCAAGTGAATTTTTATGGAAACTTATTACTATATCTAGTGATTAATTGTTTTTATTGCAATTAATTCACAATTGTCGAAAACTGGATTTTTAAGTTAAAAACAAAATCGGTTCCATTTTGCTTGGTACTTCGTATGAAGATGAGGACATACAGCCGATGTTACTTCATGTGCTTTCTAGCTGTGATTTACTAACGTTCCTGTCTAATAACTGTTAATGAATTGATCCAGCATCGTATGAAGAGAGACGTGCAAAATTAGACACAAGAGCGTGCAGACTGAAGAGTTTATGACATTGTCATGGTGATTAAGAGTATGTTTGTATTAACAACTTGATTGTTTTTACCGAAATAAGAAAAATAATGAATAAAATACTTTCATTGCATATTTTGGTTCTTTGATTTTATTATGAATATAATCTTTTAAGCAATGAGAATTGATTTTTTTTTTTCCAGATATAGATAGAAGCCTAAAAACAATGACTAATTGTGGCCAAATGAATTGGAAATTTTCACTAATGTAAATATAGATGGTAGATGAGAGAAAAGTGAGAAGTGTGATAATAGATGTGAAGTATATTTTATGACAGAAATAGTCTTTATATGTACTTTTTTTGGGTGTATATGTAAGGCGTTAGTTTCATAGCTCTTTCTTCATCTCTCATCTATCTCGGACCATTCTTCCATAGATTTTCCATTCAAGTAAATTATAACACTTGTTCTCAAGTCTATGCGAGTTACAAACAAGTTAAAACTAGCATATGCATTATGCAGCCGTAGCCTTTTCTTTCAATGTCATTAGGTTGTTAAATTTGAGAAGTATAACCCTCATTTAATTGATTTAATTGAAAATGATGAAAATACACTCCTAAGGCCAATAGTCAGACGAGGTGGAAATCAGGGGAAACTCTTGACTCAACTTCAGAATTCGTTTTTATTCATTGTTTCTAACACAGATGTTTCTTGGGTAGCACAGGTTTTATGCTTAGGTTGTGGATGAGCCAAAATGCAAATTACTTTTAGGTTATGTATCAAGGAAGAAAAACAGTAAATAAAAACAATAACAGGGAAGGAAGGGGATGAGGGAGAGTGGATATAGGAAAACCTTTTAATATTTGTGTTTGATTCTATTGAAAACTGCATTTCAAGATCTAGCAAACAAATGTTAAAGCGGAAGTTTGACAGGAAAAGGTGGGAGGTCTGAATGAGCACCGAGTGGATCTGGTAGAACTTATGATAGCTCACAGCTGGAAGTTTATGGAATTATTCTCTCGTCCAAACAGCTGCCAACAAAGGTTGGAGTAGCATAGTGTAGTCAAAAGAACATGGATAATGTAGGGCTCACAAAGCTCAATCATTTTACCAACTTGTTGGGAATGCTTTTGGGGGGTCATTCGAAAAGCAGTGTCCCTTTTGTTGAGCCTGGGTGATTTGATGCTGATGCTTGTCTACGTATCTAACCTATCTGAATACATGTTTAAAAGAGATTGAATGGAAATAAGTAGCAAGCTTCTTAATGTCCTTGATGAGTGTGATTAATCTCTAAGGTGGAGTAATAGCACCTTTGGCAGCATCAGTTACGAGCTCTGAGTTTCCCTCCACCTCTATCCTTCTGTAACCTAGCTTTTGCATAATCCAAGTTGTTGCGAAGGGCTATGGCTTCAGCAACTGGTATTGTTGTCTTACCAACTTATTGAGTAGCTGCAAACAGAGGTCTTCCATTGGAGTCTTTGATTACAAAACCTTCCGCAACAGTCTTGGCAAACGGAACCGTCAAAGTTGATCTTACCAGAGTCTCTAGAAGAGGGCTGCCATCTAATTGAGTTTGGATGACGGGATGGTAGCATAGCACTAGAGAACACAAGATGGTTAGAATTATTTTGAATAATAGTAGCAGCAACTGCAGTCACCGTTCCCGGGCTAGGAGAAGCATTTCGGAAAACAACATCATTCCTAGCCTTCCAAATTTGCCAGCAAATGGTAACGATTTTTTCAAATAGCTCACCATCTAAAGGGTGTAAAAGAAAGAGCTCCTTAAAAATTTTAAGATAGCCCTCTTCTTAGTTGACTGGGGAATCTATGCCAGCAAGGTTCCAAATTTCTTTAGCAAACTTGCAATAGCCACAGGTGGTTGACTGTTTCATTGTCTTCTTGACAAAGGGGACAAGAGTTGTCACTCATCATTCCAGACCTAGAGAGCCTATCTCTGATTTTTAGTCTTCCTCAGCCAAGCATTTTAACTTTTGACTGGATGTTCAGTTTCCAAAGCTTATTTATAAGGTCAATTTGCTCATGTTTTTTGTAAATTAGAAAGTTGTAACCAAGTAGCAGATTTAATAGTATGCTTACAATGAGAGGCAGGACCCCAGATGTACTCATCTTGTTGCTACGTCACCGGAAGAGGAATTCCAAGAATTTGATCAACAATAGGTGGGTCTAGAGCAGAAGACCATTTATTCTTATTCCAGGTCTTGTTAGTGATGCAGTCACTAACTGTTTCCTCAATGTTGATTAAATGTCGTCTGTCCTCATGGATGTAGTTCAATAAAGGGTGATCAAGAATCCAGTTGAAGGTACAGAACTTGATGTCTTTTCCATTTCCTATGATCCATCGCATGCCCTTAAGTATCAGCTGTCTTGCATCAAGAATACCATTCCTAACCAGGCAGTTTTGCTGCTTCTTTTTTGCCTGAAAGAAGGAAGCTTTCCTTATGTATTTCTTCCTCATGATCTAGTTGTCATGATCATTGATAATTTTTTCAGGCTAATTTGCCAAAAGCTACATTGTTAAAAAAACACAGCTGGTCCCACACCTAAGCCAGCAAAAGCTTTAGGCCTGCAAACTTGATCCCAAGCAACAGGAGGACATTTCATGTCAGATCCCCACAAAAGGATCTGGCTTGTTTGTAAATTTCATTGGTTACTTTCTTTGGACACCTAAAACAGGTCATCATATGATTAGGGATACCAGCAAGGTTAGCCTTAATAAGAGCAAGTCTACCCGCTCTTGAAAGGGAGCTTTTTTTCTAGCCAGCTAGTCTGTTAGAGATTTTAAGGAGAGGTTCTTTAGCATTAACAAGGTCCTTCCAAAAGATCACATTGTGAATGCCAAGATATTTTTCAATAGTGAATTTTGTTGAATTTGGAGAATATTCACAATGTCTAGTTTTAGAGTGTCACTTACCTTAGGGGAAAAGTATAAGAAGGATTTGTGATAATTTACTTTCTGTCCAGAGGCAGTAGAATATCGAGACATGATATTTACAATAGAGGGCACTCTTCTTGGTTGCTTTAGCAAAAATAAGACAGTCATCTGCAAACATAAGGTTAGAAATTCTAAATCCAAGTGGGGAGGACAATAAGCCCCTGAGACTTGTGGTTGCTAGCCAGATTATTTAGCTGTCTAATAAAAAAAGGTTCCATAGCAAGAATAAAAATGTAGGGAGAGATAGGGTCTCCTGGTCTAATTCCTAGAGTTGATTTGGTTAATCCAATTATCATGAAAACCAAACTTCCTGAGGCAAAGTTCTACATAAAACCAATCGATATAGTCATAGGCCTTTTCCAGATCAAGCTTAATTGCTAGAGCTCCTGTACTTCCTTTCTTTTTTTGGAAGTCAGAGAAAAGCTCATGAGCAATGAGGATATTATCATGTAGGGCTCTTCCAGAGCAAAAGCTCCTTGGTTTCTAGATATGCATTTTTGTAAAAGTGGTTTGAGCTTGTAATCAGAATTTTAGTCAGAATTTTGTAAGAAACATTGCACAGACTAATTGGTTTGAAATTGCTCACCTTTTATGGGTTTTCAACTTTGGGGATAAGTGTTATGTGTTGGAACATAATTCATATACATATTTGTGCCCTAAAACATAGATATTACTTGTTCTAAAGTCTAATTTAATGTTGACTAATCCAATTCCATTATTCTCCTAATCTTGTACTTTTGCTTAACCTTTGTTTTATTTATATATATTTATTAGGTTTTTCTTATCATTCTAGGAAATGATGAAGAAGCATGGAAATGCACTAAAAAGTCAACCTTAGCACATTTTCCTACTCCGGCTAGGAGAAAGCGAGCTACATAAGAAAATAGGGGCGGCAGCCTGGACAAACGAACTCCAAATGAGTTGAAACTTTCCAGATCCATTTTAGACATCCTAAGGATCATTTCTTATTAAGAGTGCAAGAGCTAGTTCGGTGTGGAAAACCTTCAAAAGATCGGTCCAAAATTCTGACTGAAAGATGAAAACGGCAAAACCGGACTTATACGGATTTCAGTAGCATTTCTGGACAAACCATGGTAAACTAAGCTCTGAAATTTTACCAGGATGATCTATATTTATCAAGGAACATTTGTTATGAAGAAATCGAAGGTTAATTCTATGAAGACCCGAAATTTCAATTAGATATTTCGTAATTCAATATTTGTCAAATTATATGAATTATGAATTGTGGGTGTGATTCAAATGTCGTTATTTGAGAGATTTGGTTTCAAATGATTTTAGTATCGAAATTTACGTTATTTAGGGTTATTAAAATCGACTTGTTTATACGTAAGGAATTTGAGGAAACTTCCTTTATGAAAGTCGTAGAGCCCGTCGATACGAGTTCGTGCATATGCAGAATGCAAGAATCGGAGTTCGTACGAAGAAGTTATAGCATTTAGAAAAGTTGCAAAATTGGGTATATATATAAATGAAAGTTTCCGAAATTAGGGTTGCCATTTTCAGTCGGTGGCACTGTTCACCTTCTTCTTTTTCTCTTCCGCGCGCGCGACCGAGCTCCAAAAATAGAGCAAACTTTGCCGACACTTTTCTCACAGCTCCGGCCATCGTTTGAAGCGAAACGAAGCCCAGATCGACTCTACTCCTTCCTGTGAGTCGACTGGTGGTCATAGTTTCCCCTCTCGTGGCGGCTACGCGGCGGTGGAGCTCGAAATCTATCCGAGCCCTAAAACTAACCAGTAGCGATTTCTCCTAGCTCCGGCCACCAAAACGTGAGTTCTTTAGCTTGTTGAACACGTATCAAGGAGTAGAACATGCAGCAAGAAGACCCATACTGGAAGTGAAGCTTTTGACGTCGAATGGAGCAGCTATCGGAAAATTTCAGTTTTCCGGCGAATCGAACTGATTTTAGGTATTTTCAACCACTTCCGCTCATTTTCTCACTTCGTGCTAGTTATGAAAGTTGCTCAAAATGATGAAACGAAGGGGAGAAGCCTGGCCCCGACACTATTGGAGGTGGTCGGCGGTGGCTCTGCCCCTAAATCCGGCGACCTTTTCCGGCCACTTCCGGGGGTACCAAGAGCAGTTTCTGCTCATTTTTAGATTCTACATGTCGATACGATCATTTTGATATATAGCATGTGAATTTTGGATGTCGTATGAATTAGTTATGAATTTTACGATTTCGATTGATTTCGATCGCTAGATTTGTGATCTATGAAGTTGGGACCGTCCGATAGAATTCTAGTTTTGATATAATGATTGTAGGACTGTCCTGATGACCCTGTGTGGTCACGGGTGAAAAATCAAACCGTTGGATCTTAGTATAAGTGCATTTCTTGATTTGTGCATTAAGTTAGTTATCGTTTTGATTAGGTGTTTGACGGATTTGTTAGCGGACGATTGTGAATCATATTTTGGGCTGTAAGAAGATGTAGCGGAGTTTAGAAGTGAGTAAATCTCACATGGTTCATTTACGAACCAAATTTCCTTATCGCACGATTTATTATTATGTTTGAAAAATGGTTTCAAGAAAATGAATTTTTAAGTATATAAAAATGAATTTCTTGATTTTGCATCGCGTGAACTATAGTTGGTATTAGTTATCATTCCTGTGTGGATGGTTATGTAGATATATATTTACGTGATTATATATTGAATGGTGTGACATTGAGGTGTGGAATTGTGATAATGTGTTGTTGATAAATGTTGATAATATGATTTTATTATGTTGTTAATGTTTGATAAATGTTGGTGATAAGCATGTTGATTTTGTGAGTTGAATAGAAGGTAGAGAACTTAGGATTCCGAGGATCGAATGGTCCAAAGATCTTTGGTTAATAATAACCGGAGTGTATGTATTCTGAGGACAGGGAGGTCCAAAGTTCGACCGTTAAATAATAACGGGGATATATTGTTCTGAGGACATGAAATGGTCCAAAGTTCGCGAGTTACTGAGTAACTTGGAGGTGCCGTTACTTAACCCTGGGCCAAGGTGTCAGAGGTAACGAGACAGTTAGAGCTCTAACATGGGGCCAAAGTAGCGATAGTTATGATTAGGTGCCAAGTGGCGAGAGTTGTGATTGGTGATTGTAGAAATGTGTTCCATGTTGTTTCTTGTGTATCGGTTTGATGTTTCTTCGTGGATGTTGAGATTGTTGATTGTTTACTTGAGTTAAAAGATTTGTGATTTAATAAATCAACCGTTCATTCTTATTTACTCATACGAGCTTTCAGAAAGCTTACCGAGTGTTGTGTTGTTGCAATCCTGGTACACTATTCAAACGGTGTAGCGGATAATCCTGCAAGTCAGGATAATCAGGGTGGAGAGTGAGCTGCGTAGGACAGCAAGGTCGAGACCAGCACTTGGTCTATTTTGGTGTGTTTTGTAGACTCTTGTGAGCAGAATATTTTATTTATGTTAGTATTGTAATAATTGACTCGAGAGATAGTTTGCTACGAGGTTTGTGTTATGGTTTATGAGATGTTGGTTTATAAAAAAATTCAGGACGTGATTTGTTTAGTTGTATTCATGTTTCATATTTGAATTTATTATTCGAAATTCGGGGCGTGAAAAATTCCGATATCTCGGTGGAGATTCAATTGAAGGAAGCTTCAGAGACGTATCCTAGTCAAAACATGGTAGTTTGACCTAGAACCTTCTTTGGTCAAATTTCTTGTGCATTTTTGGAAGGTCTATAATGCTGAAATAATCAAGGAGAGCCCTAGAATAATCCTATAAGATTATGGCAAGATTAACCTATCATATTATCTTTTAGATAATAGGCATCCCTTGCACACTTTCTCTCCCATGCTTATTACCTTGACTTTGGTGAGCCAAAACCACTCCAACACTCTTCATTTTCATGTTTTCCATGGACAACAAAGAGAGCAGCTGCTCCTCTCTTTTCCTAAGTCATTTTTTTCTACTCTACACTCTCATAGCTTATCATTACTTCCCTCTTTTTACTCCATCTCTTCCATACCCTCTCCCTTGTTTCTAGGATCTATTACCACTCTCATACTCCACCTCCATGTTTCTTACAATGCTTGAGCTGCTCTCTTTTGCCTTCATTCATCATTTTACACCTCTGTTTCTTCTCTATATAAGCATCCCTTCATCACACTCTTAAACCATCACCCATACCACCCCATTACATCTTCTTTCTCTCTTCATCTCCTCCACAAAACCTCCATATCCACCTCCCAAAATCCAAATCCATAATATCCATACTCCTATTACCACTCCATCTCCTCCATCACCACCATCACTACTCCATCACTACCACTTAAAGTTAGCCAAAGAAGCATCATATCTTCATCACCATTTCATTAATCATCAACAAGAAGTTCACCATCCACTCATTCCATCATCAAGGAGGATCCAAGAAGCATTGAAGAAGGAAAACAAAGGAGGAGCTAACCATTGATTTGTCAAGTTTCAACTAGTTCATTCTTTCCTTAACTCTTTAATTTACCTTAATGTACTTTATAGATTTGATGCTAATTTATATGATTATAAATGAGTAGATACTTTATTGAGGCTAGGGTTGAAAGCCCTATCCAATCTTGTATGAATTGATGTTTTAATATACATTTAATTTTATTTGTGATTTTCATCTTCATATGCTAATTCAAGAAGTGAATGCATTCATTCAAACTTAACTACTTTGAATGTGTTGTGTTTGTCATCTCATGAAAAAATGTTTAGGGAGTAGTTAACCTTGAGCATTGATAGCATGATAGCATCCTCTATGTACATATGAAGGTTATTGGTTTGCTTGCATGAATATCTAAACACAAAGCTTTATGCATCCAGGAACAATGTATTGAGACTTAACCAGTAATAGGATTTGTTTTTAGGTAGTTAATTCTAGACTTATCCGGTTGGAATTGATAATATAAAAGGAGTTTAAGCCTTTGTAGTCTTATCCGGATGTAAAGAGGGTAATTGTGAAATTAGAATAGCATCACTTGTATTTGAACTTCAATACTTGCAAGTGAGGTTAGTGGTAGACAATTTAAGTCCTAACTTCATCCATTTGATAATTAGTTTAGTTTAGAGTAATTTAGTTTCCATTTGAGCATCTAGCTTTTTTTTTTTTTTTTCCAATTCAAAACTATCTTCAAAAACTAAAATCAAATCACTACTCCATCTTGCACATACTCACCATGAGCCTACATGTCCTTGTGAATTTAGATTTGTGATTGTATATTTGCACATTCTAGCTCTCCTTAGGTTAACACCCTAGCTAGTGAAAGAAGTCCAATCCTCGTGGGTTCGACAACCTTTCTTAAATCTCTATACTATTACTTGTACCCCTTATACTTGTGGGTGGCTATTTGGCTAATACTATGTTGGTGTGGTTAACGACATGTAAAGAGTTGCTATCACTAAAGACATTTTTTTATCATAGGAATTAAGGTACATTTTACTTCTTCCCAATAGTTATGGTAAAAAGATGCATGTAGGCTATCTGGTCTTAGTGCTTTAAGAGCTCCAACAGCATCAAGTATTTCTTCATCTGTGACTTGCTGTAAAAGTAGCATATTATCATTATCATCAATGTAGGGATTAATAACTGAAAGAAAATCATGAATGGAGTTAACATTTGGAGCAGTATCAAGCTAGAATCTCTTCTTAAAGTCCTAAACAAGAATATTGGTCCTATTCAAAAATTGCCCAGTTTCTAGAATGGTCCTCCAGTTTGGCAATGTAGTTGGATTTCTTCTCGACATTTGCTTGGGATTGAAAAAATTTAGTGTTTCTATCACCAAGTTTGAGCTTGTTTGCTTTAGCTCTTTGAGCCCAAAAAATTTCCTCATTGCTATAGAGTTGCATGAGTTCCTGCCTGTTCTGCCAATCCTTCTCCTTTAAATAGACTGAAATGGGGTTATTCATTAGTTGTTGTTCTTGTATCATAGTACTATTTTCATGCAGTTCTTCTAATTTCCTAAATAGGTTTTCGAAAATATTCTTGCTCCAGGAGTAGGCTTGAGCAGCAAATTGACTTGTAATTGTAATGAAATTTAGCAAGGAATTATCATTTAAGCGTTGTGCCAAAATGAAATTAACCGTAGGTTTGAATTCCTTATGAGAGAGCCACACAGCCTTAAAGTTGAACGACCGTGCTTTCTTCCTTTCTTTCTTGCTTAAAGTTAAGCAAATGGGACCGTGATCTGAGCCAATAATTGGAAGATTTTCCAATTGAATCTCAAGATAGTCATTAATGAAAGTGGCATTTACACAAGCTCTATTCAAGTCTTTCAAACATTAAAGTGTGATCTTCATGCTTGTTTGTCCAGGTGAAAGGCAAACCTGAAGCTCGTAAAGAGAATAGACTTTCGTTGTTGTAGAAATTACAAAAGTTCATCATACTTTGTAACAATTTGGTTTCCACCAAGCTTTTCATCCAAATTAGTAATTATGTTAAAATCCCCTATCAGTGCCAACTTGCATTGTTTGGGGGCAGCAGGTGTGCGAGTTCATCCCAAAGCTCAGCTTGTCTCTCTTTTTGGGGATAAGCATACAAAAAAGTAATGTGGCTAGACTGATTAGTTACTAAGTTAGTCATCAAGTAGTGAATGAATCTATCATAAGGTTGGAGAATATCAAAATGAACAATCTTAGAGTTTCAAAACAAAGCCAAACTCACTTACATCTTTACCCTCACCTTTCCTTCTATTTTCAAATTTTTTTTCCTAACCATAAATTCTCCCCAAATTTTTATTAGGTTTTCATCTTTTTATTCACGCATTTTTCTCTTTGTTTTTGAGCCTTGGATCTTCAGTAGAAGTCCAATCTTTGACCAATAAACCCAATGGAGTATTTAAGCAACTTTCTGCACACTCAAAGAGGCTTTCGGCCGAATTTGGAGTCTTTTCTCCCTCTTCTTCTTCCTCCAATTCTCCACAGGTAGGCTAGCACAATGTAGAAAACACAAATCTTTGGTACCCAGACCATTATCTCTACACCATGGCTTCATATGTGCAGCTTGAGAATTCATGAAATTATGGCAATTGCTAGTGACAAGGCACAAGCTTTATCTTTTCTGATATGCACGAATGAAATGAACTTATTGAGTGAAAACAAAAGACTTTTGAATTGAAAAAAAAAATACCATTATTTGAACCATTCATATTAAAACCCTAAACCAAAAAATCAATTAAATTGGAGATTATTTGTCTAGAATGTATCTACCGGTAGAACTTTTAAAAGGAATAAGAAAATTAAATTAAAGGCGGCTTTACTTATGGTTCTAGGGTTTTAGGAATCTTAGCAGTAACTCATTTCTGACGAACTCTTCATAGGAGTACATAATATGCTTTTTTCTATTTGTAATGGATTGACACCCTAATTTGATTAAAAAATAATAAATAATAAAAAGAAAAGGTGTAATCGGAAGCAGTTCCCGCGAGGGAAACTCGGATCAAACAAAACAAACAAGGCGCCTATTTTGTGACTTGTGAGAATAAGGAGTTGACAAATATCAAACCCAAACAAGCAGAGAGAATGAATTAAAAATCAATCAATCCAGACCGTTATAACACAGACCCGGGACTTGCTATAACTGAGACTGAGAGAGGAAAAAAAGAAAAAAGAAGAAATTGAAAATGGAAGCAGCGATGGGTTTGATGCGAAGAATGCCTCCGAAGCACATCGACACCGCTCTCTCTGCGCTCCTCTCTCTTCTTCCCCAGCACTCCTCTGATCTCCTATCTCAAGTCGATCAGCCACTCCAGGTCCTCCCTTTCTTGAATTGAATTGAATCGGATTGAATTGAATTGAATTGAATTGAATTTGCAGTTAGGGTTCTTCGCTTTTCTGATTGAAATTGTGTGTTTCTGTTGGCGTAAACAGGTTTTGTGCGATGCTGAGTATGGGAAGGAGTTCATTTTGTGCGAATATAATAGAGATGCAGACTCCTACAGGTGAAATCAACACTGCCAAGTATCGATTAAGACTTGTTCGATTCGCTATCCGAAATGCATTTACTAGTCACAGTCTGATAACAGATCTGGCCTTTAATTGTGATTTTCAGTTTGACTTTGTTATCCATGATTAGATTTGACTGATTCGAGAAATGGAACTATATATGTCACCTTTTTCAATTATTAGATTTACACACCGAACGATTTCACTGACTTGGAGTTCTGTCACTTCAGGAGTTCTTCAAAACCACTGGTTTTCTCATTGCTTCATTTTCACTTTTTACGTATAGCATTCGATATTCGTTGAGAAGCTCTTTTCAATTAATTTTTTTTTTTGATTCTGTGAGTATCAATTATAGTCTCTGCTGACCTTGTTTCTTTTCTTTTTCATATTACTGTATTTGTATGTAGATCACCTTGGTCAAATGTATATCATCCACCATTGGAAGATGGCAGCCTCCCATCTGCGGAGTTGAGGCAACTTGAAATTGAAGCAAACGACATCTTTGCCGTTTATCGTGACCAGTGAGGTCCTTTACTTACTTCGTTCTTGTTTTTATTAATTAAATTGTATCAATAAGAACCACTTCCTAATTGGTTTTTTTTTCTCTCCTGTTATCTAATTTTCAAAGAAAAGTAGAATCTCTAGCCTGTATAGATCATTTATTTGCTTCGTTCTGAAGATTTACTTGGTTGATTGACCGGTAATTTGGTAGGTATTATGAGGGTGGCATTTCATCAGTTTATATGTGGGAGGATGATAATGAAGGCTTCGTAGGCTGCTTTTTAATAAAGAAAGGTATAGTACCTGAACCATCTCAAATCAGTTTCAAAGCTACTTTAATTTTTATTTTTTTATACGTTCTAGCTGATTATTTTATTATTTTCGAGAATGAAGATGGCTCCAAGACTGGGCAAGGTCGGAGAGGTTATCTGCAGGAGGGGGCATGGGATGCTATACATGTTATTGAGGTAAAGTCTATTCTCCATAGTGGAAATATATCGATCTTTGGCGAGGACATTCACACGATCACACCTCTCTCTTCTTTCACACTTATTACTATATTTTTATGTGAGAATGTTTGTCTACTGACTTATCCAGTGTGGATCTTTGGGTTTTACATAGGTGGGTCCAGAGGAGGAAGGAACAACCAATTACCGTTTAACCAGCACTGTAATGCTATCTTTGACTACCAATAATGAGTCATCTGGCACATTCAGTTTGTCTGGATCAATTAGAAGACAGGTAAATATATGATTCTATTTCAACTAATGATTGCATACCTTGCTCACTGCAGTGCCAGAGCTCTCCTTTCGTTTTACTTTTTACATTATTTTGATATACATTGAAGAAAATTTCTCTTGATGCATTGGGTCTGAGTTTTCTATTATTTATGCAATGGCAATTAGTATGGTCTTCCATCTTTCTGTTGGGCTTGAGCTTGTAAGTGGTAAAACTGTAAAAATGTTCCTCAGAGAAGGTATTGTTTATCCGGGAAACTGCTGCTCTGTTTGTAGTTGCAAATGGACTTTAGTTTAATGCTATAGTGAGTCTTTTTTGATATTTTTGAGAGATAGAACTTAATCTACACCAATCACAGTGCTGCAAAATCTTGGCAGCCACAAGATAGCAGATGTTATTCTCCTCTTCCCATCGATCCCATGAAGTGCATGAAATAGAAATAAAAAACAGAGTTTTAAAAACCTCTCCCCCCACCCAAAAGAAATAATATCCAGTTGAATTTTTCTTCTGCATATGTAGCTTGTAAGATCTCTTGGTCATATCAGTCAAGACTAGAGACCTTGAGGATGCACTAATATGGAAGGTCAGGGAAAGGGAAGAACGTGGGAAAGAATTTAACCAGTGAGGAAGTAGTGAGAAAGGAAAGAATATAATTATTGGACATAAGCTGTAGAGAATATACTCCTATTGAGGACCTGAAGCAGTTGCGGAAAAGACTTGTGCACTTGTATGATTTCGTGACATGTATTCCAAAAGCATTACTAGGAATCCATGTTTTATCAATGCTTTTACTCTGTCTTGGTTACTTGAAAGAAAGTGGAATCAAAATGCCAAAACATGTTCGAAAATGCTTTGAAAGGAAGCTAATATAAAACTTTCTTTTCTTTTGCCTTCATTTATGTGACTTGGATAGAATCATAATACTAGTTGTATTATACTGTCACAGTGGTATGGCTGCTAAGGTTTAAGTATGGCACACGATTGGTTTCCTTAACAAACTATTGGTTTTCCACTTTTCCATGCTTTGGATGCATGAGATCATTTAACTAGCTACTTTGTTAGCTAGTTTTTGAGTTGTATGCTTTGCATCATTTTATAGGTTTGGTATCTTGTTTGTCATGCATCGACTTCTTCTGGACAGTTTGTGATTTTTGCTAAGTTCTGTGATTTTGCTAAGTTCGAAGTGATAAGGTTCCCATCTTCTGAAGAGAAAAATAAATAGATAAAATGCTTTGCTTGCATATACCTATTTGTATTATATCCTGGGTGGGATATCACGAGTAGTTTCTCCGTTTGGCTTTGTAGATGAACATGAGGCTCTCAGTTCAAGAAGGCCATCTGTGTAATATGGGAAAAATGATAGAAGAAATGGAGAGTAAGCTGCGAAACTCACTGGATCAGGTACTGTGGTTTCTTTTGTGTGTGTTTCAACTCTCTACATTCCCGTTATACAGTCAAAAACAATATTTCAAAAGTAGTGAACTATTGTGCAAGTTCTTTTACCATTTTAGCCATGCAATTGGGAGGTGAAAGGTTGTGCAGTTAGTCGGAATTTTGAAATTCTATCATTATACGATCTATATTGCAGGTTTACTTTGGGAAGACGAAAG
Source organism: Rosa persica (assembly GCA_025331145.1). NCBI lineage: Eukaryota > Viridiplantae > Streptophyta > Magnoliopsida > Rosales > Rosaceae > Rosa > Rosa persica. The sequence continues at coordinate 23,387,594 of WFKR01000006.1, read as the reverse complement.
AAATGGTTTGCACTCTAAGACCACCAGCTGAAGTTGTGATGAGACTGCCTGACAGCTGATGTGGCATTCTATGGCCTATCGCAATAGAGAGACCACCATATGCTTCTTCTCATATTTGCTTGACAGTGTGATTAGCAATTTTTTTGTTTGTGTACTTGGTTTGTATGTTATACTTTCTGAAATGTTCTTCCATTTGTATTTGGTATCTTAGAGTCACTCTGCTACTTCACAATTGAGATGTCTGGTTTGTCAATTGAAAGCACCTCATGGATTTTTCATTCTTCATTGTGTTGTGTAAAGCCTTTTTTTCCTTTTTTTTCTGGCCATGAGGAATGCAGTATACTCCTTAGAATGATGCCAAGATGAATGTACTATTTTCAGACCATTCATAACTATATAACTAGTTGGTGTTGCTTAGTGGATTGAACCTAAGAGCATCTTTAGTTGATACAGTACACCCATCCTCAACAAGGACATCCTTAATAATATTTAGTAGTGTCATCATATAATGGCAAACTCTTTCCCAGGTCACTAGATTTAAAAAAAATAAAATAAATAAATTTTGCATATAAAAAATTAATATATTTACTAAAATGCTATTAGACAAAAGTCGGCAATCATCCCTCTCCTCTTCTGCAAGGTCTTCGGCAACCTTCGGCGAGTCTCTGATGAACTTTCCGGTGGTTTCCAACGAGGTTACAAAAAATACTATTACCAACACCAAAAATTATTCTCACCAACAATAAAAATTATTCCGGTGAGATTTCTAACGCGGTCACAAAAGCTACTGTCACTAATATCAAAAGTCATTACTCTCATCAACTCCAAAATGTACTCACCAATTCTGTAAGCTACCAAGTAGAACAAAAACTACTTCCAGTGACTAATAAAGCTATTCTTAAAAACTAATAAAGCTATGGACGTGTAAATAATACTATCAAAATAAAAATGCTACTACACTTGATAAAGCAAATAGATTCAATGTTACAAAAAGTAAGCATGGTTAAACAATGATATGACTATATAAAAAGCTACTTTCATAGTTGGAAAAATTCACAAACCATAGTTGTGAAAATCTATTAGAAAGCTAATGTCAATGTTATGATCTATTCATGAAGCCATAAAAATTATCGGTCAAAATACTGATATATCATAAAAGTGAATCACACAAAATATCCTTTAAAATGACCACAAAAAAAAAAAAAAAAAAAAAAACAGGAACTTTCAGTGAAGGAGCCCTCTGGTATGGTTCCGAACTGCTAATTCCTCATTCAAGCTCAACATAGAGATCTGATGCTATAATGCCAGATATAGTTGGACAAATCAAAGGAAAAGGGATAACACCTCAGATCTAATGCAGTACAAAGAACAGAAACCATCACCATCATATAAGTACCGCATCATGTAAAGGAGAATATCAACTACAAGAAAACCAAAACGAAAAACAAAAAGAACACCACTCTTCTACTTCTTTATGTGCTTATAGAACCCTACCCTTCTACTTCGTTATGTGCTTATACATCTGGCACTAAAACATGTCAAACACGCAGGCTTGAGCATCTGAAGGCACAGCCCACCACTTGAAAGCTTTCTCATCAGACTGAAGGTTTTGCTTCATGCTCCATACTTGCAGGAGGCTTGGTATCAGATTCAGCAGAGGCAGATGGTGCTGCTTCAGCAGTCTCGTCTTCAGTGTCACTGTCGTCAAATTCTAGTAGCACAAGTAATTAGCAGTCAGCATATACACTGTAAACACTGGAGACTTCTAGGTCTAGTTCCAACAGAATAATAACTAGATAACATAGCAGTATTACTGGAACTCACCATCAAGGTCATCGCCCCCACCACCCATATTCAGCTTCTGCAAACAGGACATAGCAATTGTTTAAGTTCATGAATAATCTATCATTATACAATTTGATAAACCATGGTATAGATACTTACAGAGAAATCCATGTCGCCAAAGTCCATGTCATTTCCAACTGAAATCCAGAATTACAGATACAGCAAAACCGGGTAAGAATATTTCCAGGAAGCTATAAAGAACATGAATAACAATTTCAAAAGGATCTTAGGAATACTCACATCCTTGGGCTTCCGACTCCTCATCCTCATCTACCCATTTATCCCAATCAACTCTCAAGAACACAGGAGGTTTTCCTTGTTGTTTTATCAATCTGCTCCACCATTTATTTTCAGCCTTTTTCACTAGGTAACGGATATTTCTCAAGCCAATACTAGCCTTACTCTCCTGCATTTAAGAACTGAGTCAATATCAAAACTTATAAAGATGCACAATTTGGTAAAATACATCCTGATCAGAGATTTGCAAGTGTCGACCTACATTTACATCAACTTTGTCATAGAGATCAAGATCAACTTCATAGGGTGTCTTTTCTGGTCCGGTGGTAGCAGAGAATAGAAACTTTCCCTCAGGCTCCAGTTTGAGCTTTACATCCTGGGCATCAGGCAAGTCAATAGTGATGTAAAGCGTATCAGGTCGCTGAGCCCACTTGACAATAGGATGTCGGCTGAAAAATTACATATTAAAATGGTTATCAGACTGCTGAACCACTGCACAATAATTCTCCAAAACCATAACTTTCCTTTTGATGTCATGAACACAGTAAAATATTGTCTAATTTCTGGTATCGTATTAAATAAACATGCTAGAATTATATTACACGCAGCCTGCACCAAGATTAAAGAGCAGAACGAAGCAGATAACAGAATCTCTAGTATAAGAATTGTCTTTCCTGCAAGTAAAAGAAATAAGGAAACTTGGACTTCCAGAATTGCACAGAATCAAACCTTTGTAGGTTCAAACAGTAAAAGTTGTACACTAAACAAGGCTTCTTTCACAAGTGTCTACTTTCTAGCTTTATTGGGATGCAGCTTTAACAAAACGCAGGCACATCTTTTTCCTATTCTTTGCAATTTGAGCAAGTTCAAAATTTACAGGATTGTCCTACAAGACAGTTTCAAACAGATTTCTAGACACAAATCAAACAAAAAAGGAACAACAGCCTGAGATTTACTTACTGGATCCAATAAAACTAAAATTAATTTGGTTGCTGAGGAAAAAAAAAAAACATGGAAATCTCGGAAGAATATAGTACATTCCATTCAAGGAAAATTGCGAATTCTACTTTAAAATTGCGAAAATTAACCAATTGAAAATCAAAAAGAAGAAACCAGCGTAATACCTATAACTCAATCTCTTTATGTTTACAGAAAACCGCAGCCAAAATCAGAAATTATGTAAAATAAAGGCTCAGGGAAGGAGCGGAAAGCTATACATACCTCATGGTAGCGTATTGATTGTTTCACAGACGCAAAGTTCACTTCCGAGAGAGATTCAGAGAGACCGGACTACGTTGAATAGGGGTTTTAGAGTGAGTGATATTTATAGATTGATGAGCAGTAAAATGGTAAAACCAAAGGGGTCTAGATGCTTCTTTTTTTCTATTACTCACTGCGTCTGGATGGTTCTGTACGGTTCCATTTTTTCATTTCGTGTAGAGTTTAGATCCTTTGGAGATAATTTACTGAACGGTCCATATTTCATTTATCGATTTTTGGTAAACTACATCTTTGGTCATGAATAAACATTTTTAACCTTGACTTTTGGAATAGCTTTTTTTTTTAAATTTCTTTATAACTTTTTTTTTCTAATAACCATGTTAACTTTAGTAATGACTAGTTGCTAGAGCCCCCGCATTGTGGTAGAGTACAGAGAGGGGTAAATCCTATAACATGTAGGGGCAAAATCGTTCTATTATTATTCATTGAATAGTGATAAACAGTTTTTTAAGTTTGTCTTTTAGCGTAGAGTATTAATCAGTAGAATCATACATAACGACCTGGAACCTAGAGTATAAAAAAATTAAAAAGATCAGTATAGCTACAAGCCTGCAATCCAATTCAAACCTGGGACCTAGAGTACAAAACAAGGATTGCTAGACTAGTATACCAGATTGGCAATCATTAATATTAGGACTAAATTCATTTTAACACCCTGAACTTTAGGGTGAAAATCACTTCTATCACACCCCCACCACCCGAATTTTGAATAAAGAAATTCAATCTGAAACCCGATACCTTAACAAGCACAAAAAAAAAAACACATAGAAAATTTTTCATTTAAACCAAGCTTACAAACATCAATACAGATTCATTCTTTAGAGTCACATATTACATTACAGAGAGTTTACAAATTAAACTGAACAAAAATTCAATAAGTAAACACACACACTACACGGTGAAAAACTAAAACCAAACGTACACTTTCACGTCCAAGCTACAACATCAACAAAACCTTTTTTCGATGATTGTTACTCTGACCTGCACCTACACCATAGAATAGTGCACCGGGTTGAAACAACTCACTACAAGAAGCATTTATCAACTCACTACGAATTTCAACCATAACTGCACTCACAAATTAAACTAAATAAAACAAATAATTCCTACATATAAAATTAGTTCAGGGGATCACCAAAAGCATACAATCTAAAATCATAGTAATTCTTGCGAATATATAGTTTAGTTCAGAAAATTACATTAAAATCAAACAAAAGAAATCATAGTATTCCCTGCATATAGTTTAGTTCAGGAGATTACATTAAAATCAAATAAATAGAAATGAAAAAAGAAAATAAATAAAGAAATCAAACAACTCACGCTAAAGCCAAGAAATCACCTTTCAATTCCAAATAAACAATCTCACAATATGACTCATTTTCAAAACTCAACATCCTTACTTCTTAAGGGTAACATACAACACTAAAGTGATAAAATCATATTATTTCAACTCAACCCATAATATGAAAATCAAGTCCCTCCACGGACAATAAAAGAAAGATACCACTTGAAACTCTCATTTAAAAACGTGTATTCATGAGTCACAAGTAACCACGTGTTACCCCCATGACATACATACTAGAGTTCTAACTGAATTGTAACCAATCACCTAGCCAAAGGCTTGGTATCTCGATATTCCACCCTCGGTCACTACTGTGACCCTTGGTACAAAGACTAAAATATTTGAAAAGTCACTCAAGACTAAAAATATTACAAACTTCAACACTTTCCAAAACAATATAATTGATTGCAACAAATATTGTTTTCAAAGCTAAACTCCCATCTCAAAAATAATATAGAAATCGATTTAAAAATATTGGTTTCACCCTTAAACTACCAACACAATTTGACAAGGTAAAACTTTCAAATACGAAACATCAATAATATAATTGTTTCCATTCAAAAGAACCAAACTTCATTCTTTCCTTAGAAAATTAAATCACTACAATAGCAACATCGAACTCACAAAACATGATAATCCCACCTCATTACACAACTGCACCAATATATATTCCACATAAATATATATGCATGTGTGTGTATATATATATACGTAGTCAGTTACCAGCTCAGGAATGCTACTAATACCAATTATAGTTCATAAATACAAAACCCCTGATCATCATTTTTATAATAAAACTTCATTTTACTTACCTATGAACCGTTGACGATCAAGTTCATATGATTTAAAACAATATTTATTTCTGAAAATGATTTCACAATTTAATAAATAATTTTGAATAATAAAGTAACTCCGTTCAAAAATGAAACCCATGAGATTTACTCACCTCTAAATCCTGCTGCGCCTTTTCTTACAGTCGAGATAAAGTACATAACACTCTCCGTCAATCACCTAAGTAAAATAAGGTTACGGTTCGAACCTAGCATTTGAGTCCAAAACCGAATATTTCGTTAATCGAGACAAAATTTCTTCGAGACCTCCCAAGGTCTTGGAACACTTCTAGGATCAATATCTCAAAATTATAAGACAATCCAACGGTCAGATCCTCACGGATCGCAAACAGAGAAAATCAAAATTACGTAAATCTAGCATGCTTCGAATAATAACAACATGACCCCATTATATATCAATAAGCTCGTATCGACGAGTAGGTGACAACCACGAAAATAGAACTCAAACCTGGCCGGACTTGCAGCCATTAGCCGCCAGCAGTGGTTGAGCATGGGATCCACTCGCCACCGGCAACCCCCAAATCGGGTCATGATATTTATTCTAAAACCTTCCCCACAACATGGACAACAACTTTGACAACTACACTGAAGTCAGATTGTAAGCAATTTGGTCGGAATTTACCACAAAAGGAAAGGGGTCGATTGAAACCCTAGAATTTCAAATCCTCAATTTGCCCTCCACACTTCAAATCATTGCAAGCCACTGAGAGATACGCATTTACGTCTCCTGGTCTTCAAAAGCCCTAAAGAATCATCGCCGGAGGTGGCCGAAATCTTGAGTTCTGACGCAGCACCGCCACAAAGGTTCTCCTCCTTGCTGTGCCTTCTACAGCTCGAATCGTGCAACAAGGCTACTACAAACTTGTAGAGGGAGGGGAGACGAAGAGATTGGATTGGTGGAGAGACCAACAGTGGCCGGACGGCGGAGATATCACCGGATGAAGGTTGAAGGGCTATTTCCTGACACGAGGAGAGACAAGAGAGCTCGCGTTTCCAATTTAAGAAACTTAGGCTTTTTTGCAATTTTTCTGAAATTTTGGTCTTTATACAAAAATGGAAACTTTTTTCGGTGACTTTAACTTCTTCATATGAACTCTGATTTTTGCGTTTCGTATGTCCATGAATTTGTATCAACGAGCTCTACGATTTCCTTGAAGGAAGTTTTCACAGAATCCTAACGTATAAAAAGTCAACCTCTGAACTGAAGCATTCCTAGCGAATTATTTTCCGAAATAATTTCTATTTCTCGATTAATCATAAAATAAGGCATTGAAAAAAATTTGCACGAATTGGGACTTTTATTAATTTCACGCAAAATACAAGAAATTAATACGAAAATCCAGATTATTACAAGTTCGGTCCCTGAACTTTTTTTTTTAATCACGTTGGTCATTGTACTCTCAAACAACATCATCCGAGTCCAAAATTTGAATCGGAGTCCAAAAATGACGTCATTTGCTGAGTTGGAGCCGATATGATGGCCCACTTTTCAACCCACAAGAAGGGCAAAATGGACATTCTTACAATAAGATTAGGAAAAAACAAATTGAGAAATCGGAGAAGTCTCTTCCACGCCACCAAACCCATCCAACTCCTTTTCCTTCTTCTTCTTCTTCTTCTTCTTCTTCTTCTTCTTTCGAACCCATCAAAACCCAAACTCAAACCCAATTGCTGGAAGAAGACTGAAAAGAGCCGTAGAAGTGATTTGGATGCACTGGGAACGCGAAAAGAGAGACAAGTCAGACACCCAGAAAGCTTTGGGTGTCCAAACCAGTTCTACGTGCTTTCTATCGACGTGTGAACTCACTTCTAGGCATCAGCAGATGTCTTGGAGACCAGATAGGAATTTCCAGGGCCGATGAAGAAGAAGCAGGCCCTGGTGCAGTCGCGCTCAACAGCTTTGTCTAGCGAGAGGTTGGGGAGGTCGGTAGTGTTAATGGCAGCCTGGTAGGCGCCCAAGTATAAGTTGTTGCGGAGATTAAGGAGGTGGTCCAGTCCTACTGCTAGTGCTGCCATGACAGTTGCCTTTGCCTCGTATAGATTTTGATTTCTATTTTTGCAAGTGTAGATCTGATGTGGTTGAATCATCGGTGTCTTCCATCTGAATCCATAAAGAAAAAGGGAGGAAGGGAGGGAATCCAGAAAGAAAAAGGGAGGGAGGGAGGGGGGGGGGGGGAGGAGAGAGAGGTGAAGTCTTCCAAGAAGAAGAATATGGGTAACATGGGTAGTTTGGACATTTCGTTCAAACTGAGGGTGCAAGTCTGAAAAGTGGGCCTCATTGTTGGCTCCAACTTACCTTGTGACGTCATCTTTAGAGTCAAATCTGATTTTTGGACAGGTGTGATGGAAAATGGAAGTACAATGACCAACGTGATTGAAATAAAAAATTCAAGGACCAAACTGATTTTAGCCTAAACTTTAGGGGGTTAAAATGAATTTAGTCCTTAATATTAACAAACTAAGTTGTAATTGGCTTCAAATCCTCTGTCCCAAAATTGTTATCTCCCATTCAAGTTGTGACACCTGTCCTGCCTAAGACAACTTAACAGCCATTTACCTCTGTTAACATGAGGTAAACCTATTTTTTATTTTTGTCTTTGCTCCGCAGATCTCTCTCTCTCTCTCTCTCTCTCTCTCTCTCTCTCTCAAGAGACCAGATCATGTCAATATGAAATGGAATCCAATCGTACTGATATGAATAGAAATCCAGACCAGATCATCGACAACACCATACAAACTGGCCCATATGAATTTCGAGTTTCCGACCTCTAAAGTAAGTATGCATAACATCTGGTCTTTTTCTTTCTTCACCTTCTGCTCCTAGTAGAAGAGTCATGGCATTTTTAGATTTAGAGAGGTAGAATAGCCTTAATCAATTTCAGTTTTATGGATTCTTTTGCTTCTCATGCCCATATCATGCGGGTTTTTTGGACTTTGCTTGAAATCAAAAGACTACTTATGTTTCTTTTTGATATCATGAATCATGGATTTCATAGATTAAAATTTATTGATAAGAACTAGTGGGCAGATGAAATTGAGGCTTGTGAGAGGGAGAGTTGGTGTGGACTGGCTGACATGAAAAGAGAAAAAGAAGATAAGAACTCTAAATTTACTTCTATTAATTTTCTTTTGATTTTATTGGTGTAATTAACAGTCAACACTTAATATTTCAATGAAAGAAATGAGAACAGGTGTCACAACTTGAATCAGAGACAGGATAGGAGACGGGTTTTGGGACAGAGGATTTGATGCCATATTTGTTGATTCTTACTGAGCCACGGGACCCACTAGGCCCCAATGTGAGTCCGCCCCACTAGGTTGTCAGAAAAATCATAACAAAAGCTATTCAAACTTTTTTAAGCTCATCCAAAAACTATTCTATACTACCTATGAAAAACTCAAAGGCGTAAGTAGTGTGACTACTGTTATTAACATATCTCAAATCTGAGAACTTACTGACTTCTTACCCATAAGGAAAGAAGTCGCAAGCATTTTAGTCTTCCAAACCCAACTAAAACAATTTAAATTCCTAACAAACCAAGGCCCAGTGCAAGATCCAAAATGTTGTTAGGAATTGCAGCCATCCTCAAGCCACTCTGGTCCCCCGCCAAAAAGGGTCCCAGCCACTGTAGCCAACTTCAAACTACTTCCACCTCTAAAATCAGGGTTAGTACCACCGTCGTCACTAACCAACGCAGTCCATCCTAACCCCAGCCATCTGTCGCCGTCCCTAATGCAAAACCATCACCCAATGCTGTCAGCCCGAACTGGTGGAGAGGCGTTGCTTCTTTGCCTATCGCAGCCTCAGGACCATACCACCAGTTGGATAAGCCCCCGACACCAGTCATGCTTCTACCTTGTCGCAGTACTAGCGCTGACCACTGGCAGAAGCGGCTAAGCTACCTTCGTAACACAAATTCGCCGCTGTCACTATCGGCTTCCAACAACAGCCACCATGACTAACAAAGCGCCCCTTGGAATACTCCTCCATTAGACAACTCCGCCAGTGTTGAAATGGAAAAAAATTCACACATCCAATTACAACAAGGCCCGTCCATTGCAGGAAAATATGAGTGCTTTATTTAAATAAGTTTAAACACCTCTAATTAAGAAAAAAAGGATGGACAAGGTTGGTAGCTTTTAAAACTCTTAAGTAAAAGGAAAAAGCTCAGAGCCATTAAGCTGGTCTATTGTATTTTCGCAAAACGTCAGACATCTTGCTTTGTCAAAATCTAGATTACAAAGCAATTACAAAATGCAAGAGTTTGTAGTCTTCACGGAATACAAGTTCCCCAAATAGTTCACTCCAAGTTGAACTCTAAGAACTCCATGTCTTATACAAATCAAATTCATGATCGGTGCAATATAAAAGCACTACATGAAAAGGAAAAAGGGGAGGACGCAACAGAGCACAGCAGCAGTGGAAAAGCAGAAGGAGAAAGCAGCAAAGGATCTTGGAAGACAAAAGATTCAGACTTCATTCCATAGCTCTCCACCACCTTTTCCTTTCTGTTACAGGCCCTCCCCACAATGGCACCTCCCGGTGTCAATGATGTCAAAGTCAACATGCCGGAGTAGTGTCTCCGATGAACCATGCCCGGCAGTGTCCTGATGAACCATGCTGGGCAGCGTCCCGATGAACATATCGGAGCGGCACTTCCAGTGTAGGCCTTGCGCTTTAAAATCCAGACAGCAGGCCTTCCCATATTTTAGCAGCTCTCAAATGAGTCAAATCCCAGCTGCTATCTCTTGTTAGCCCTCCAAGTACCAGCGATGCAGTCCTTGTTCTCTTAAAATTCCAGCGGCGGTCTTGCTTTCTCTCTCGAGTTCCAGTAGAATGATCCTTACTCTCTCAAGTTTTCAGCAATGCATCAAAGATGCTTGGCTCCAAATTTGCTTTAACCTCATATGCATGATTCCAAACAAAGAGCAACAAACGAATTAAAAAAATAAAGTTGTCAAGAACCAACAAGAAGTGTCGCTGCAAAGATGAAACTGAGAGTAAAGAAACTGAGAACACTTAATGGACGACGAACAAAAGCCTTTGTCTTACTAAATAAATATGATGAAAGATTCAAAGTCAAAGGCTTGAACTTGCCGCCATAGAAAAGCTAAAGAAAAGAAGTTTGGCGGTGGCTTTCCAGGTTAAACATGAAAGTTTAATCAAGGTGAATGAGACAAAAAAAGGTCTGGAGCATGCTTTTGGAGTGCAGCAATTCAGAATGTATATTAAAGCAACAATCAATGAGACAAAGCTCACCAAGACTACCTCAAACAAAATTTAGCAAGGAAATTGCTGCAGAGGTTGTCATTGGCCTTTCATCAAACAGTTGATAGGCATCACGTTGCTGCTACAAATGAAAGAACGAGAAGCAGCATCCCATACCAAGAGTCCAAATCACTCCTGAGTTCAAATCACTCCTTTCTTCTGGTTTTCGAGTTTGAAAGAGGTTGGTACTCCAATTATATAGGTCTCTGTTTTGGTTGGCTGCTATGTTTTGCTTTTAAAATTGTCGACAAATAAAGGGTGCTCCCAAGACGTGGAGGACCAAAGCTTGCTGCACTAAGATGGCACCGCCTCGACCTTCATAGGCTTCACAAATTCAAATAAATGTGTCGCTGGTTTGAGAAAAGAAAAAGCGGTCTTCTAGTTTGTTGACACTCAAATCGCATACGTGATAGATTGGCTTTTGACAAAATAAGTACTCCGAAAACCTTCACCGTGTTTATTCAACATCATGGGTGCCCATATCAAATTTGGGCCAAGAAGCCCTTGATTGGAGTGGACCAAGAAACATGGCTCACAAGCAAAACCCATCTCAAAATTTGGGCACAATTGACGAATTTGATGAAGCTCGGTGCTACGGGTGTCTAAATCAAAATACTCAAAACACTTTTCGCAAGAAAATTGCTTCGAAACCAAAAAAGAAAATTCTTTTGGTACAAAACCAAAAAAGCTCAAAACCACAAACATTTGAATTACAATGGTTTGATCCCTTCACAAGGTATGTAGGCAATCTAGCAACCCACTAGATGTAACCACAAATTCAAATCGAATCGCTGACTCCACCACTCAAATTCAGTCAACCCAAATTTCTGACTCCACCAGTCAAATTCACCCAAACACTAGAAAAATTCAAATCATTCCCAAATTACCCAAAAGCAAATTCAAGGACAGTAAACCCTCACAAATATCTCAAACACAAATCCAAAAACTAAATGGATCATCTACCCATTTAAATCTCAAATGCTGGAACTACATGTGGTTTGATCCGCAAGGGTATGTAGGCAATCTAGAATCAAATAATCTAGATGCAACCACATCCCAAACACTATTCCTATTTCAAAAATCCAAGCCTTCCAATGGATCATTCACTCATTAGAACTCTTGAACTACGAGTGACTTGATCCCTTCTCGGGTACATAGCCAACCAATTCCAAAATTCGGGTGCAGATTCAAAAACAAACATCCACACACTGGTTTCTTTATAAATGGAATCAAAGGGTGTTTCTTTTATAACAAGAGATTGTAATTAAGAGACACATTATGTCTTAAATGGGTTGAACCCGAAATAATTAAAACTCTATTCTGTTAATGAATACGAGTGAAATTACGTTGGGTGATATTTTACACTTTGTGAAATTTTTTAACTCAACAGCCAGGTAGAGAAAACCCCTATGTTGGGTTAAAATATAAATCAACACCAAACACCACATCAACAATCTCAAACATAAATCACTCATCAATAATCCATAACCTTTTCATAACAGTCATCACATCAATTATCACCACCTTGGTATTACTGTATAGATTATCACCACCTTGTTAACCACCTTAACTATCATCACAGGATATATAAATTCACCACTCTCAAAACAATATCGAAAACCTTTTCAAAATATTGTTTGCACGCCTCAACATTTTCACAAATCGTACATATTCCTTTCAAAACATAAATCTCATGACACCGTCATTTCCCTTTTTCAAATTCATTTATTTTCTTCAAAATCACCTCTCAACCTAATAGTGATAGAATCATGCAAAACAATGTTTTTCACTTCTCCAAACAATTCCAACTATATTTCACAATCTACTCAAACCGAAAATCATTTGTAACAAATCTTTGTTTTTACTTACCTATGAACTGTTGACAATCTAGTTCATATAATTTAAAACAAATATTAATTTTGCGACAAATATGATTTTCCAGCTAACAATTTATTCTACTAACTATCACTCAACTAATTTATCACCCAAAAAAATGTGAGATTTACTCACCTCCATATCCTGCTGCGACTTCACACAACTTAAGAAAAGCATAAAATCATCCAGACTCCGCTCACGCAATTCTGTTAATCACCTAATCACATTAAGATCACGCTCAATACAACAAAAAGCACACAATCATTTTAAAGTTCGAAACACATGAACTATAAACCGAGGATACGTCAATTGAGACGAGAGACCACCTAAGGCCTCTGAAACACTTCTAGGATCAAACCGTCCAAACAATAAAATAACCCAACAATCGGATGCTCACGGATACAAAACTGAACGACCCGAAAACACTAATACCCTAACATGCTCATAAAAGGTCTAAAAATTATAAAATCAAAATGTTTGTATCGACGAGTAGATCGTAATTAGAAACAGAAACTATCCCTGAGGTGGCCAAAAGCCGTAGGAAAATGCCACCACAGATAGTGGCAATGCTGCCGTCAACCTCCAAATTGGGCGGCAAGACCTATGCCAAACTCTTCCTCTCAACATGTACATCAACATTCATAACTAGCGCCATGTCTAAATCAAAGCCATATGGCCGGAATTTATCTCGAAAGCTTAGAAATTCGATGAACCCTAGAATCCCAATCTTCAAAATTCGACCTCCACCTTTAAATTGTTGTAAGCCATCATGGGAGAAAGTTTCTACTTCTTCTGGGCTTCAAAGCCCCTAAGAATCATAGCCTATGGTGGCCGAAATTGTGAGTTCCGATGTAGGCCGGACGCTGCCTGCCGCGGGTCTTCCTAGCCTTGCTACGCCTTCCAAGGCCAATATCTTGCTTTGATACTGCCACAGACGTCTAGAAGAGGATGAGGCGAATCTAAAGCAACTCGTGGAGTGGCCAACGGTGGAGAAATCACCGGACAAAGTTGGCTGCTCGAAAAAAGCTCGAGAAAAAGGAGAGAGAAAAAGTTTCCGAAAATGGAAACTTTAGGTTTTTCTGATTTTTTTCGGAATTTTTCCTATTTAACCAAAATGGAAACTTTTTCCGATAGCCATAACACACGAACTCCGATTTTTGCATTTTGCAAGTTCTCGAACTCGTATCGACGCACTCTACAACTTTCGTCAAGGAAGCTTTTGGAAAAACCCAACAAATAAAAATCAACCCATTGACCCCTCGAAAATAAAACGTTTCGAGTAATTATTCGTCCGAAACACTTTCGCTCCACCCTCAAACCAAGATATTATCCTAACAATCAACTTAATAAATTATGAAAAATCATCAGAAATTAATAATGAATTTCTGGAGTATTACAAAAACGTTGATCAGATAAAGCCCAATGGAGAAAACTCCGAACCGAGGATGAGTACCACCAAAAACAAATGATACAAGTGTAATCTACAATAAGTGACTGCGGATATGAAACTAAAACATCACAGCAACATAACCCCACTAAAAAAAGGCCACTACAATTTTCAATGGCATTCAATACAGGTAGAAGAACCACATTCAAAGCACCATAGAACCATAAGCATAAATATACACGATGATGGTGTGCATGTAGATAATAATTTGGGGCAGTAAGCACTATGCATGAAAGTGCAAGTCTGGAAGGCTAACTCGAAAGGCTAGGAAACAATGAAAAATCGATGACAAAATGTTATCCTTTATAGATAGGACCTCCAACAAAAATGGATTTGTATCACCCGTAGAGTTGACGAAGAAGTAGGCTTAGATAGACCTCTAGGGTTTAAAAAGTCCCTCTGACACACATCACGAGGGTTTGGGTCTGCTAGGGTTTCTGTAGACAGGATATAGGGTTTTTTAGGGTTTCGGGCTCTCATTTTCTCATTTTCAGCTTGTTTTCATGCTGATTGTGGTGATTTGCTAGTGTTCTGTGTTTACGCTTTGTGAGATGGAGGAGGTGGAACGCAGGTTTGCTGGCTCTTTGGTCCTTTCGAAAAGAGAGTCAAGGGGTTTGAAGATTGGCAGTCTGGCGGCTAAGTCGGCGCAGAAGTACCAATTTGCGGTGGTGTGTAAGGTTCTGACGGATAGGCAGTTCCATCATAGAAGCTTTATTGATCTCTTTTCACATCTGTGGGGGGAGGATATGGGAGTAGCTGTCAGCAACGTGGAAGGATATCGTTTTCTGGCATGTTTCCAGTGTGAGGATGATATGAGCAGAGTGTTGAACCGTGGGACTTTGACAAGTCTCTTATTGTTATGGCTCTAATAGGGAACACAAGATCAGTAACCAAGGCGGAGTTGAATTCTGCTGTGTTCTGGGTTCAGGCATATGGAGTTCCATGGAACTACCGTACGCTGAAAGTTCCGAAGGATATAGGAGGTATGCTTGGTGTCTATAAGGAGGTGAAGGCTGATGATAAGGGGTGTTGTATTGGACACTGTGTGTGTGTCATGGTGCGCCTGGGTATTTCTCTGGCACTATTGAGATGCACTATTGTTAAGTTTCTGGAATTTGGTGATCAATTGGATGAATTCTGTTATGAAATATTGCCGGAGTTTTGTCAATAGTGAGGGCTGATTAGGCACCCAACTAGGTTATGCTTTGAGAAATTGGGTATCAAAGGAAAACCTGAATCTGAATGTCCTTTTCCTTTGACCCTTAGGGCTGATACGGACGTGCATGGGAAAAGAATTAGACTTAAAGTAGGTCGTAGTTATGTGGATGCTACCTATAGTGAGGGTGATGGTAGTGGAGGAGGAAGTGGCGCTAAGTTTATCTAGTCTGCAAGTAGGAACAAACAATCCTTTAGCAAGTGTTCTTCGTGGGTATCGAAGCCTCTACAACTAGAGGGACTATGTCATGACACTGCAACCTCGCTGGTGAAAGTGGTGAATGCTAAAACTGGGCTTGCTGGTGTCGAGATTGCAGAGAGGAGGTTAGTGGTGCAAAGTAGTCGGCATAGAAGGGATTTAGTAGGTGAGATATTGCCAATTGAGGAGGTGGGAAGCCAGAGTGTGGTGATCAGAAATTGCAATTGACCATTCAGCCGACCATAAATGTGGTGGACAGTGATGCAGTTAGGGGGTTGGGGTCAGCATTTAAGCAAGCCTTTGGTCAGAATGTTTATTATAGTGAGGGTGGTTCATTCGTGTTGTCTGCTTTTAATGGGAGGGATAAGGGTAAAGTGACTACGTTGGAATTCTCTTTGAATGCAAATAGAAAGTCCCCAATGTGTAAAAAGAACCTGAAGGGCAAGAAACTAATATCTGTATCTGCAAAAAGAAAGTTGAGATTGGAAGGGGCTCGAAGTGAAGGTGATATGGAGATTGGGGGGGGGGGGGTGGTGGTGGGGTGTGGGTGGTGTGGGGGCGGGCGAAAGTGGAGACGGATATTGTGGAAGGTGAGAAGCTATCTAAGAAGGTGATGCTTTTTTCAGGTGTCCCTAAAGTGGTAGGTGCAATGGGGCTGCCCCATCACGAGCAATGAGGATTTTGAGTTGGAGCATCCGAGGGATGAGGGGATCCCGGACATTCCGTGACCTGAAGGATTTCATTTGTGTCCATAAACCTGAGTTGATCTTTCTTATTGAGACCAAAATGACTTCGTGTCAAATGGGAAGACTCAAAACTCGGTTGGGTATGGTTGGAATCCTTAGTGTGCCAAGAGATGAGTCTAATGGTGGCTATTCGAGCTGGGGGGGTGGTTTGTGTATATTATGGAGGAGTACTACATTGACACAATGGTCACTTGGGAGGATGGTGAGGTCTATAGGGTGACGGGTTTCTACGGGGAGTCCAGTACTAATATCTAGACCGCTTCTTGGGAGTTGTTACGGAGGTTAGCAAGTGCATATGATGGTCCATGGTTGTGTTATGGTGACTTTAATGAGATTTTGAGCATCTTCAAAAAAACTAGTGCTACCATTCGTTCCCAGAGACTAATTGATGCATTTAGGGAAGCGGTGGAAGATTGTGGCTTGTATGAATTTTCCTTCACAGGATACGAGTTCACTTAGGATGATAGAAGAGAATGAGATGCTAATGTGAAGGAGAGAATTCATCGTGGCATTGGGAATTTCAAATTAATCCTAAAATGGGGTGGCTTCCTATCTCATCATTTAGTGACTATGGCCTCTGATCATTCCCCTATTCTAATTGAATGTGAGCCTCCTGATAGTGGTGATGGTGGTGTTCGAAGACGTGGACGTAGGTTCCTTTTTTAGGAGATGTGGACTAAGGAGGCGGACTGCAGTCAGTTAATTAACCAGGTTTGGGAGGAAGGGTATAATAGAGGGGTGACGTATAAACTTAAAATAATAGCGGAAAAATTGAAGGTCTGGGAAAAAGAAAATTTTGGGCAAGTCCGTAGAAGTGTGAATGAGATGAGGCAGGAGTTGGAAAATCTACAGCGAATGCCTCCTACTGGTGACGTTATGGTATAGAGGCGTGAGGTGGAGCAGAGATTGGATCAGCTAAAAGGGAGGAAATCATGTGGTGTCAATTAGCTAGGGTTAATTGGCTCCGACATGGTGATCGTAACACTAAGTTTTTCCATAATTATGCGAAGTAGAGAGGTCGAATTAATAAGATCACATGCATTCTTGGGGAAGATAATCGATGGAGGACTGGGGTACGGAAATTGGTTGTGAATTTGTTAACTATTTCTGGAAGCTCTTTAATTCAGATGGTGGGCAATTCCAGGATGATTTTTTCCTTCTAGTAGATGCTAGAATTACTCAGTTGCGGTCAGTATTCCTGAGCAGTACGTTTACAAGGGCAGAAATTGAGTGTGCATTGAAACAAATCGGAGCTACCAAATCTCCCGGACCTGATGGAATGCCTCCTATTTTTTATCAGAAATATTGGAGCATAGTGGGTACTGATGTGGTCTCTAAATGTTTGGAGATTTTGAAAGGGCAGGGGAGTATGGGGGAGCTTAATCACACTCTTATTGCGCTGATACCGAAGATTGATAGTCCAAAGAAGGTAACAAAGTTTCGACCAATTAGTCTCTCCAATGTGATCTATAAATTGATATCGAAAGTGTTAGCTAATAGGCTGAAGCAGGTATTACCGAATGTGATTTCAGAGTTTCAAAGTGCATTTGTCCCAAATAGATTGATCCATGATAACGTTATTGCAGCTTTTGAGATCCTTCATAATCTAAAACGTCGTAGAAAGAAAAGCAGACAAAAGATAGCAGTGAAGTTGGATATGGCGAAGGCTTACGATCGGGTGGAATGGAATTTCTTAAGGAAGATGATGGAGGTATTGGGTTTTCCAAATAGGTTTGTGGAGTTGATTATGTCATGTGTTCAAACGGTTACGTACTCAGTCCTTCTTCATGGTAAACCTTTTGGAAAGGTAAGACCCACTCGAGGAATCAGGCAGGAGGACCCAATTTCACCATATTTGTTTTTAATTGTTGCTGAGGGCTTCTCTTCCCTCTTACGTAGGGTTGTTTTGGATGGTCAGTTGCATGGAGTTACAATTGCAAGAGGTGCTCCCTGTGTTTCCCATCTATTCTTTGCAGATGATAGTTTGCTTTTCTGTGATGCTTCTATAGCAAATTGTGTCAAATTGAAAGAGATTTTTGGGGTTTTTGAATTAGCGTCGAGTCAGAAAATAAATACTGATGAATCTGCTGTATGTTTTGGTCCCAAGACTAATCATGGGGTGAAGGAGGAGTGTTGCTCTATATTGGATATGAAGACGGTTCCATGCCATGAGAGATATTTGGGCCTTCCCACGGTCACAGGTAGAGATAAGAAAGGGACATTTAGAGGTTTGGCAGATCGGGTTTGGAAAAGAGTTCAAGGTTGGGAAGGTAAAATTCTTTCAAAAGGTGAGAATGATGTTCTTATCAAGGCTATTGCTCAATCTATTCGTACCTAAACAATGAGTGTTTTTCAATTGACAGTTGGTATGTGTGAAGACATTAATAAACATATTGCAAGATTTTGGTGGGGGAAATCGAGTGGTCGAGGTATCCACTGGAGGAGTTGGGATAAGATGTGTTGGGCGAAGAGTGAAGGGGGACTTGGCTTTAGAGATCAGCAATTCAATAATGCTTTGGTGGAAAAGCAAGGGTGGAGACTGTTGCGGGATCCTAATTCTCTTGTCGGTAAAATGTTGAAGGCCAGGTACCTTAAGAATTGTGGTTTTTTGGAGGCTGAAGTGGGGAATGATCCATCCTCTGTTTGGCATGCATTTATGTTGGGGAAGGAGTTACTTCAGTAAGGATTGAAGTGGAGGGTTGGGAATGGCCTTAATATTAAGGCCTTTCTTGATCCTTGGGTGCCGGGGGTGGATGGTTTTTGATTTCTTATAAGCGTGGGCTGCATATGTCTATGGACATAGCTGAGCTAATTACTGAAGATAGGAATTGGAATCTAGCTTTGTTGAATCAAGTGGGGATGGCCCAAGAGTTGGAGGCAGGGATCAACTTATTTGGAGTCCAAATCGTAATGGGAAGTATTCTGTCAATAGTGGATATAGGGTGGCTTTAAAGGAGGGTAGAGCTTCAAGAGGTGCTTCTAACGGAGTTCCTACTGTTTCCGAATTTTGGAAACAACTTTGGAAGATTAAAGTCCCTCCAAAGATGTCCCATTTTCTTTGGAGGTGTGCTACAGGTTATCTACCATGTAAGGTTTCTGTCTTTGAGGAGATTGGTTACTGATTCTACGTGCTCTCGGTGTCAAAAAGCTCAGGAATCACCTTTACACACAATATATCAATGCTCATATAGTATTGAGGTGTTGGAAAAGGTGAACTTCTATTCCAAGTTGGGCCAAGGTACGTGGAATTCTGCTATTAATTATTTGGAGGATGCTAGGAAGGTGTTGACGGTGGATGAACTGAGGTTTCTGGTGGTGTTGCTATGGTTTTCGGTAAGGGTTTGCTGGGTGAAGTGTTTTGATTCAAAATCTCATTTAGGTATTTGAGTTTTTGTAAGGTTTTCTATCAAGATCGAATTTTTGGGTTTATGTTAGTTTTGGGGCACACATTTTGATTGGAATTCGGTCCGGTGTTGTTTAGAATGAAGAAAGTGATGGAACTGTACTTGATTGAGCTCACTAAGTTGTGAATGAATCGAAAAAAATTGAATTGAATTAGGCGAGGTTGGTACGTATTTGGTATTTGTGATTATATGGAAAGTGTTGATGTAATGAAAGTTGCATGCAAGTAATAATAGTTCTTAATCATCAGATATGGGTCTGCTTAGTTAACGAAATCTGGGATCTAGTGATGATTCTGGTCATGGGTGTGCATATTCTCAGTCCAACGAGAAGATGCTGAAGGCTGAGAGCTTCCGCATAATAAAGGGTCTTATAACCAGATGGAGATAAACAGAGGAGAGGAGAGATGTGGAAGAAGAAGAGGTAAAAAGAAAAAAGAGAAAAAAAAAGAAAAAAATTAATTAAAAATAAAAAAGAGTAAGTGAAGGTATAATAGACTTTTGAGGGGGGAAACGACCGCCACGTCAATAAGATTACGGAGTGTTTGACGAATGCTTGACGACATGGACCAATTGAGATGAAATTGGGAGTTCAGAGACTTTTTAGGTGAAATATAAAGGTTAGGGACTAAAACGATGAAATTTTATAAGTATAGGGAGCAATTAATATTAACTCTAAGAAATTATTGTAAGAGATAAAAAAAAATGGTGATTTCATGCAACCTCCAGCTAGGTAATAAAAAGTTAACAGGTTGACCAAGTCAACCTGCCCCAATAGCAAGAAATCCAAGGCTCAAGACTAAAGAATGCTATACGTGAAGATCCACATTTTTAATTACATCTTGCATTCAAATTTCAAATTCAAATGGATGTGATGACAATAATAATTAATGGACCACACATTATATATGTGCTTGAGATATTATTAATGTTCAGAATATGAACAAACCCACTTACATCTTTTTTTTTTTTTTTAAAGGAAAAATAAATTAGATATGGAACCCTACGGGGCAACCAGAGTTTACATTGTCAAATAACAAAGCCCTTGAGGCATCCAAGGAACCCTATTGGCCCATGAAACATCGCTATTGAACGAATGACCTACGTTTGCTACTGCATCTGCTACGAAATTAGCCTATCTGAATACATGTTTAAAAGAGATTGAATGGAAATAAGTAGCAAGCCTCTTAATGTCCTTGATGAGTGTGATTAATCTCCAAGGTGGAGTAATAGCACCTTTGACAGCATCAATTACGAGCTTTGAGTTTCCCTCCACCTCTATCCTTCTATAACCTTTAGCTTTTGCATAATCTAGGCAGTTGCGAAGGGCTATGGCTAAAACAACTGGTACTATTATCTTACCAAGTTGTTGAGTAGCTATGGATAGAGGTCTTCCATTGGAGTCTCTTATTACAAAACCTCCCGCAAGTCTTGGCAAATGCAACCGTCAAAGTTGATCTTAACAGAGTCTCTAGAAGGGGGCTGCCATCAAATTGAGTTTGGATGAGGGGAACAGCACAAGAGAACATAAGATGGTTAGAATTATTTTGAATACTAGTAGCAGCAACTGCAGTCACCGTTCCCGGGCTAGGAGAAGCATTTCAGAAAACAACATCATTCCTAGCCTTCCAAATTTGCTAGCAAATGGTAATGATTTTTTCAAATAGCTCACCATCGAAGGGTGTAAAAGAAGAGCTCCTTAAAAAGTTTAAGATAGCCCTCTTCCTAGTTGATTAGGGAATCTATGCCAGCAAGGTTCCAAATTTCTTTAGCAAACTTGCAATAGCCAAATAAGTGGTTGCCTGTTTCATTCCCTTCTTGATAAAGGGGACAAGAGTTGTCACTTATCATTCCAAACCTAGAGAGCCTATCTCTGGTTTTTAGTCTTCCTCATAGGAGTAACCATCCAAACATTTTAACTTTTGGCTGGATGTTCAGTTTCCAAAGTTTATTTATAAGGTCAATTTGCTCATGTTTTTGTAAATTAGAAAGTTGTAACCAAGTAGCAGCTCTAATAGTATACTTACAATGAGAGGCAAGACCACAGATGTACTCATCCTATTGCTCCATCACTGAAAGAGGAATTCCAAGAATATCAACAATAAGTGGGTCTAGAGCAGAAGACAATTTGTTCTTATTCCAGGTCTTATTAGTGATGTAGTCACTAATTGTTTCCTCAATGTTGATTAAGTGTCGTCTGTCCTCAGGGATGTAGTTCAGTAAAGGGTGATCAAGAACCCAGTTGGAGGTACAGAACTTGATGTCCTTTTCGTTTCTTATGATCCATCTCATGCCCTTAAGTATCAGCTATCGTGCAACAAGAATTCCATTCCTAACCAGGGAGTTTTGCTGCTTTTTTTTTTGCCTGAAAAAAGGAAGCTTTCCTTAAGTATTTCTTCCCCATGATCTGAGCCCACTAGTTTTCATGATCGTACGTTGATAATTTTTCTAGGCTCATTTGCCAAGAGATGCATTGTTAAAAAAAACGCAGCTGGTCCCACACCTAAGCCAGCTAAAGCTTTAGGCCTGCAAACTTGATCCCGAGCAACAGGAGGACATTTGATGTCGGATCCCCACAAAAGGATTGGGCTTGTTTGTCAATTTCATTGGTTATTTTCTTTGGACGCCTAAAACAAGTCATTACATGATTAGGCATACCAACAAGGTTAGCCTTAGTAAGAGTAAGTCTACCCGCTCTTGAAAGGGAGCCTTTTTTCCAACCAGGAGATTTTAAGGAGAAATTCTTTAGCATTAACAAGGTCCTTCCAAAAATCACATTGTGAATACCAAGAGATTTTTCAATAGTGAATTTTTGTTGAATTTGGTGAACATTAACAATGTCTAGTTTCAGAGTGGCACTTACCTTAGGGGAAAAGTATAAGAAGGATTTGTGATAATTTACTTTCTGTCCAGAGGCAGCAGAATATTGAGACATGATATTTAAAATAAGACAATCATATGCAAACATAAGGTTAGAAATTCTAAATCCAAGTGGGGAGGACAATAAGCCTACCTGAGACTTATGGTTGCTAGCCAGATTATTTAGTTATCTGATAAAAGGTTCCTTAGCAAGAATAAAAATGTAGGGAGATATAGGGTCTCCCTGTCTAATGCCTCGAGTTGGTTTGAACCGTCCTGCAGAAGAGCCATTAACAAGAATAGAAAAGGAAACTAAAGAGATACAGTTCATCACTTGGTTAATCCAATTATCATGAAAACCAAACTTCCTCGGGCAAAGTTCTACATAAGACCAATTGATATAGTCATAGGCCTTTTCCAGATCAAGCTTAATTGCCAAAGCTCCTGTACTTCCTTTCTTTTTTTGGAAGTCAAAGAAAAGCTCATGAGCAATGAGGATATTATCATGTATGGCTCTTCCAGAGCAAAAGCCCCTTGGTTTCTGGATATGCATTTTTTTAAAAGTGGTTTGAGCCTTGTAATCAAAATTTTGTAGGAAACATTGCACAGACTGATCGGTCTGAAATCGTTCACCTTTTCTGGGTTTTCAACTTTGGAGATAAGTGCAATGTTGGTGTGGTTAATGAGATGTAAATATTTACTATCACTAAAGACATTTTTTTTGTCATAGGAATTAAGGTACACTTTACTTCTTCCCAACAGTTATGGTAAAAAGATGCGTGTAGGCCATCTAGCCCAGTTTCCAGAATGGTCCTCCAGTTTGGTAATGTATTTGGATTTCTTCCTGACATTTGCTTGGAATTGAAAAAATTTAGTGTTTCCATCACCAAGTTTGAGCCAGTTTGCGGCTCTTTGAGCCCAAAATTTCCTCATTGCTATAGAGTTGCATGAGTTCCTGCCTGTTCTACCAATCCTTCTCCTTTAAATAGACTGAAATGGGGTCATTCATTAGTTTTTGTTGTTGTTGTTTCATAGTACTATTTTCATGCAGTATGTCCTTCTAATTTCCTGAACATGTCTTCGAAAATATACTGGCTCCAAGAGCGAGCTTGAGCAGCAAATTGACCAGTAATTGTAATGAAATTTAGCAAGGAATTATCACTTAAGCATTGTGCCAAAATGAAATTAACCATAGGTTTGAATTCCTTATGAGAGAGCCACACAGCCTCAAAGTTGAATGACCGTGCTTTTTCCTTTCTTTCTTGCTTAAAGTTAAGCAAATGGAACAGTGATCTGAGCCAATAATTGGAAGATTTTCCAATAGAATCTTAGGGTAGTCATTAATGAAAGTGGCATTTACACAAGCTCTATTCAAGTTATTTCAAACATTAAAGTGTCATCTTCATGCTTGTTTGTCCAGGTGAAAGGCAAACCTGAAGCTCGTAAAGAGAATAGACTTTCGCTGTTGTAGAAATTACAAAAGTTCATCATCTATTTTGTAATAAATTTGGTTTCCACCAAGCTTTTCATCCAAATTAGTAATTATGTTAAAATCCCCTATCAGTGCCTAGCTTGCATTGTTTAGGGGACAGCAGGTATGCAAGTTCATCCCAAAGGTCAGCTTGTCTCTCTTTTTGGGGATAAGCATACAGAAAAGTAATATAGCTAGACTGAAGTTTCATCAAAACTGAAGTTTCTATACACTTTGATCAATCACTTCTCTTGTTTCTTACACATTCAAGTTTTGTTCTTACTTTGTTCTTGAGATTTTGTCGATTTGTATAGTGATTTGGGTTCTAGAAACCGAAATCTATATACTTTGAAGCATTTCTCTTCTCATATATAGGGATGGCAATGGGGCGGGTTAGGGATGTGGAACATAATATCATCTCCATACCGCCCCAATCCCCAATAAAGATATATTGGGGATTCACCGTCCTCCTACTGGGGACTAGGTCTCCAAATCCCCTCCCCCCCCCCCCCCTCCCAAAAAAAAAATCCCCAATAAGAATTTAATAAATAAAATAATTTTTTCTCATATTGTCTTTTCTAAAATCAAAATCTACAACAAATAAAATTAAAACATGATTAAATTCATAAATCATATTTCAGTTGGGATTAGAGAGAACAATATCAACGGTTGGGTTGTTGTTTTATAAAGTTAGGGTTTATATGGTGCCTTTTATATTGTAAAAGTGCAACCATTAAAGTAAGGAAAATTTTCGGTTTACTACCATGATGTTTGACCTTGACATCATGTTAGTCCCTGCAATTTCAATTTAATCAGCAACACCTCTGAGATCTTAATTTTGATCAGTCGTGCCCACTGTAAGGGCTATCAAAATTGACGTTAAATCCAATGTTGGGGGCCCACTGTAAGGGCTAAATGGTAATTTCAAGATTTAAAAAAATCACTGCAGCACAAGCCGCCTTCAGTTCTATTAACCCAAAAAATAAACATTAGAGGCAAATATGCAACCAAATTATCTCCATTGAACGCAAAAATCACAGATACTTCATTTGAACAATTTGCCAGAAACCCAATTTACCAAATCATCTAAGCAATTACAAACCTGAAAAATTCAACTTTCTTTTCTTTTTCTTTCAAATTCTAAGTACCCAAACAAAGGGTCAAGCGTAAATTTGAACTGAGAATCTCATATCATAAGAATTAGGTTGGTCACCTTTATTATTGATGTCCTAGAGTTGAATGAAGGAATCCTTCTTCAAGATTTGGATCAGGCTCGACTCAAGAGAGGGATTGGAGCTTTTTGGGGAAGAACCCTTTAATCTGTTCAAAGATCTCGAAATGGTCCTCAAGCTCCAACGAGGCCTCTATAAACTCTGTCTGCATGGTAAACTGAATTTGAACCAGAGAAGACAAAAGAAACATCACCGTGACACTCTGAATAAGTTGCGGAGAGTGGTCTACTGAGCTCGGTGGCAATTTCTGATCGCCGGAAATCTCCATATGGAAATTTTCCGATCTCTGGCATTTTGTTCCGAGGCTGTGATATACTAACCCCAGTCGAAATCTTAATCCTAAACCCCAGTCGGAATCCTAATCTTAATCTCAGGCTGCATCAGCTTGGCTTCATAGAGCTTTTTCTTGCCTCCGTCGAGCAAAACAAAGGTCTCAGTGATCAAATTATTGTTCTTGGTTTTAGATCCCTGAACGAGTATAAAGTACTGTAGCCGGACCTGACCTCAATTCGGATCGGTTATGGCTCCCCTGGCCATATCGCAGCGATCTTCGTCCTGAAAAGGCGAAGTAACAAGATTGAATGACGAGGACAGGTCTGGACAGAGGTCTGAGCTGCAGTTAGGGCTCGCGATGGTGCTTGGTGTGTAGGTGGAGGAGCAGGCAAGTTGAGCTTGACAGCAGTGCGGCCTGATGAAGAGACTCTGAGCTCAAGATGTTCGTCGTGAAGCAATGAGATATGGTATAGTTTCAAGGCTGCAGGGACTGAGAAGAGGAGGACGACGGGGATGGTGGAGCAAAGACCAAGTGGCTAGACGACATCAAATTAGCCCTTAAAATTTTTTTTATTATTATTTTTAAATTACCGTTTTAGCCATTACAGTGGACCCCCAACGTCGGATTTAACGTCAAATTTTGACGGAGCTTAAGAAATTGGGCACGGCTGATCAAAATTGAGATATCAAGGGTGTTGCTGATTAAATTGAAACTGCAGGGACTAACATGATGTTGAGGTCAAACATCAAGGTAGTAAACTGAAATTTTTCCTTAAAGTAAAGTAGTAATTATATATATAATTTTAAAATGTATATATTATTGGGGCGGGTTTGGGGATAGGGATTACAATACAATCCCCGCCCCATCCCCAATCTTAGATAGCGGGGATTGGGGATCTCCATCCACATTCCCCATTTGTCCCCAAATCCTCCCCCTATTAGGGGCGGGTATCCAATGAAGGTCCGCCCCGCTGGGGATTTTTGCCATCCCTACGCATATAGCATCTAGGAGGTAAAGGAGACACCTTGTGCTTTTGGTTTGACTTCAAAATGAGTCAAACCCATGGATATATCACTTGTTCTCCACTCTTTGCTCTCTTTTGTTTGTTATTTATGATGTTTATGGCTTATAATTGTGTAAATATGAGCTGTGAGTAATTTGACTTTGGGCCCTAGCCGAATTTGCACACAAAATAATGTAAATTCCTATGTTCTTTAATGTTTATGAATGTTTTGAATATAATGACTAATATACTTTCATGTATTCTAAGTGTGTTTATAGATTTATCACCTAGAAGCATGCTTTGGGAAATTAATGAATTGGAAACATGAACTTGATAAACTCTTGATTCTGTGAGCACATGTAGCTAAATAGGTGATGGCTTAGCTTATTCATACGGAAAGAACTAAGTTGCTTAAATTTCTTACCTAGAAATTAAAGCATGATGTTGTGAGTTTAGGTTCTGGAAAAATTTAGGCTCACGGCACCAGAGGCCATTTATGATCGGAAAGATTTAAATGGTATAAAGGTTGTGTAATTTAGCTTTATTTTGGAAGAGATTGTTAAATTGCATGACTAGTTGGTTTATTGGTAGCATCATCAAAGCACTAGGAGAAAATTTATCAAAGCATGTTGCTACATTAATTTTTGGTTACATTATGTGCATGATTAAAGCTAGGTGTGATGCCTAAGTCTCTGTTTCTCTTTTACATCAAAGTCTCTATTTTTATGTGCTTACTTTATTATTTTTGTGTACTTTAATTTGTTTGCATAAATTCTAGATCAATCAATCCATTTACCACTTTACCATTGTGAATATCATTCTTGGTAGTTTTAGCTTCCAAATGGCCAAGACTATTCATTTGTAAAAAGGTAGACTTGCATGTATTTCCTAGATTTTATTTTCATGGTAATCTATTTTAGGTAGAGTTACTCAATCCCTTGGGTATGATACTCTCACTTTCCCTTTACTAAAACTTGACCTCCGATACTTGGGAGTAGGAGACATCATTCATCAAATTTGCACATATTTTTCTACTCAAAGATGTCCCCCATCATTCACCATCCCAATTCCAAATCACATCCTTCGTATTGAAAGAGCACACAAATACATAAAAAATATAACCACTGTGATCACCGTAGAAGATCGAATCAAAACCCTAAGATGTTGTCGAAAAAGATGGGTGTGAACAGCAAGGTTGAAGCTATTAGGGCTCGGTAGAGCGCCACCGAAGCAGAGCACAAGGAGAGCGAGGCTTGTCAGAAGAAGAGACAACATTGCAGTAAAGCCGAGGACAGTAAATAACTCTTCTCCTAGAAGTGCGAGGATGAAGGCTAGAAGCAAGCCGAGACGGAAGCTTGCAAGGCCGGGGCATGTCGATTTGCCTAGTTGGAGGAGATCTGGTTTTATAGCTGATGAGGATGGCTTGGGGGGATGGTTTTCGTAGTGTTTGTTCCGCTATTGACGTCTTGAGAGATTGGTTTCTTAACCATATTTTGTTGGTATGGGAGATTAAGAGGAAATGAATTTGAAATTTTGAGTTCAATTTTGCATTTAGAAAATAGTAAGTATAGTTGTATGTTCACACTCACACTCGATCACACACTAAACACTATGAAGGGGATTTGCTAATCAAAATGAAAGAAGTAGTCCTTAAAGGTCTAATAGCACTCATAATCTCACCAGGAATATTTTGGAATTTACCTTCATCTCATCTCCATCTTGAAGCAGTAGCAGCTAGCCTTCAATGTTGTCTCGATCGTCAAGCAATAGCAAAAGTTTGTCATTTCTTCTCCATCCCCATAACATTAGTAGAGCTAACCTTCATCTCATGTCATTGCAAATTAGTACCAACTTATCTTTCATATTGTCTCAATCTTTAAGCAGTAGCCAAAATTTGTCATTTCATCTCCATCTCGAAGCAGTAGCAACTAACCTTCAATATTGTCTCGGTCTTCAAGCAGTAGCAGAACTGGACCATTGTTACCAATATCCATGAGGTAATTTCCCATGCATGTATGCTACCGCTATTTCACTATAATGAAAACACAAGTGTGTTTTCTATCATGTTTGAGTGTGCTACTGCTTGGATGTGATTCATTGTTAATGCATAGTTGATTGGCATATTAGATGCTACAACTCTCTTATGTGAAAACCGAAGCATAAAATTAGAGGAAGAAGCATAAAACTTACATACAAAATCAATATTCATTAATCGGATAAGCAAGATCAGAAAGCATCCATGGATCGAAGAAGAACGAAGAGATTTTCTTTTTTTTTTTTTTTTTTGGTGGTCTCTTTCTCTCTGTGTTTGATGTAGTTTATCTCTTTTTATTTGAACAGAAAAAATTTTAAATTAAAGAAAATTATTAATATTTATTTACCCAGATTTGAAAATTACAATTGTAAAGGTGTTACTGACACATGACAACTTGATAACAACTTGTCTGGTCCTATGAGCATGATTTGAAATATTATGGATGATTTGATGTGGTTGCGAAATAATCATTTTGTCAAGAACTTTTCTGTAGTTTTGCTATAAAGACTTCCTCCACAGTATATTCTACATGTTTTTTATTTTAGAAAATAACAAAAAAAAGGTGAAAATCAGAAATAGTACTAAAACTATAGCTCTTCAAGTTCTTTTAAAGTGATACCTAAGGCCACATTTGGTCACAAATCTAGTCAAAAATGAAAAATGAAGAGCACGTGTCTTATTTATCAAGGTTAAATATGACAATTTGTATTAGCCGTTAACTGTATTATGGTCCAAGCCACTATCTTCTTCTTCTCAATCTTTTGATTTATGAAGCAAAAACTCAAAAATTCTTATCTCAAATCAAACAATTAATAAACCAAAATACCAAACGTGTGCCTAACAAATGAGACACGTGTGCCTCACATGCCATTTTGACCGGAGTAGTGAGCGAATGTGGCTTTAGCTACCATTTCAAAAGAACTCGAAGAGTTCGTGTACTGATTGTGGCAAAAAAAAAAGTTCAGGTACCATCAACAAGATAAAATATATAGTTCAGGTACTATTTGTTATTTTTCCCCTAAAAAGAAAAACAATAAAGATTAGGAGGGATCCAACAATGCCAACCCTAGCTTTGAGTAGAGAGACCGGCAACGGCTTTCTATCGGGTTTGGCAGTGGTGTCGATGCGTCTCAAGGCATGCGTTGTAGTGGTGCGCCAGCAAGCTTTTGAGTGTGGCAAGGTTGGTCGTTGTGGGGTCCGGAGATCGCCTGGCGCTAATTGAAGAGAGATCATTTAGTTGTGGCAGATCAACGCTGAGTAGCAGAGCGGAGGGGGCCAGTTCTGGTGACGCCAGTTCAGCGGAGTCGGGAGAAGAGGCAGAGCGGGTGCTCGATTGTCTATTGGGGGGTTCGACATCCTGATTCCAGCCTGTCTTGGATGGGAATCGTTCTCGATTCCTAATTCTTACTGGATTCTGTTGCCGACTGCAAAAAGGAAGTTGCGAATCTGGAGATGCAGTGCTGGAATGGTCAGCTACCAGAAGATTTGGCGGCGGCGGTGATGGATGGCCAGAAGTATTCTAGGGTTTCTGCTCACTTTGCTCAGGTTTGGACTTGGGTCTTTGGGCGTGGGCTCAAGCTTGAGTTGTTGGGCCCTATGTTTTGGGCTACTGGGAAAGGTGCCTTGCCACCCTCATTTATCACTTAGTAGTGAGGATGGGCCTAGCCTAAGAGGTGGACTTTTTGGGGCAGTTGGGTTGATATCTGATCCATGACCAATCGGTTGTGGATCATGACTTCTGCAGGAGTTGATAAGTATCTGGAATAAGAGTGGTGTTTTCTCCAAGCAGTTTATGAATAAGGAGGTGCTCCTATTTGTTCACTAAGAAGTGACTTCTGTTGGTACGACAATTGCACTTCTGGCTAATGAGGATGCTAGTCAATGATTTTACCCTAGAAGACACAGAGTTTCTTTGTTTATAAGTTCGTTTATCTTAACGAGCTTATGATTGACTTGTAATGAGTCTGTTTTGCTTACAATAGAGTTTCCAGATTTTAATAGAGTTTCCAGATTTTCTTGCTGATTATCTTATTGTAAGTACAATTAAACTCTAGTCATTTAGAGTTTAGATTGGATCGATTTCTATATAAAAAAAATAAATAAATAAAGATTAGGAGGGATCGTGATGGAATGGCCAACTACATGCAAATGCCTCCGGACGTCGGCATTGTGATGGAATGGCCAACTTGGAGTTGTTGTTACAGAAATGCGACTCTCTCGCCCGCATCAAACAGCTCCAAGCCCACCTCTTAACCATTGGTCGATTCCAACTCTACCCCTCCATCACCATCAAGCTCCTCGAGCTCTGTGCTCTTCCCCCCATCGCCAATCTCGCTTACGCCGCAACCCTCTTCCACCAACTCCAAAGCCCTTCCACCAGGCACTGGAACGCCGTCGTTCGAGGCCTCGCCCAGAGCCTCCAACCCACCCAAGCCATCACATGGTACGCCACCATGTCGCGCTCTTCCCAAAAGGTCGACGCGCTCACTTGCTCCTTCGCTCTCAAAGCGTGTGCACGCGGTCTGGCCTTGTCCGAGGCCATGCAGATTCATTCTCAGGTTCTGCGTTTTGGGTTTGGAGGCGATGTGTTGTTGCGAACTACTTTGCTTGATGTGTATGCCAAAGTTGGGAATCTGGGTTTTGCGCAGAAGGTGTTTGATGAAATGCCTGAGAGGGATATAGCTTGTTGGAATGCTTTGGTTGCTGGGTTGGCTCAGGGGAGTCAACCCACTGAGGCTTTAGCTTTGTTTGAGAGAATGACAGAGGATGAGGGGTTAAAGCCCAATGAAGTCACTGTCCTCGGTGCGCTCTCGGCGTGTTCTCAATTGGGTGCATTGAGAGGTGGAGAGAGAATACATACCTATATAGTGAATGCGAAGCTCGATATGCATGTCATTGTTTGCAATGCGGTTATTGATATGTATGCGAAATGCGGGTTCGTGGATAGAGCGTATCAGGTGTTTGAGAATATGAGATGTGGGAAGAATTTGATAACTTGGAATACGATGATAATGGCATTTGCTATGCATGGCGACGGTTGCAAAGCGCTTGAGCTTTTTGAGAAGATGGGTAAAAGTGGAGTGTGCCCTGATGCAGTGTCGTATCTTGCTGCGTTGTGTGCGTGCAATCATGCAGGACTTGTGGAAGATGGGGTTAAGTTATTTAATTCAATGGCGGGCAGTGGGATGGTACCGAATGTTAAGCATTATGGGACTGTGGTTGATTTGTTGGGACGAGCTGGGCGACTTGAAGAGGCTTACGAGATTGTGAAATCTATGCCTATGTTTCCTGATGTAGTACTGTGGCAGACTTTGCTTGGTGCCAGCAAGACCTATGGGAATGTGGAAATGGCAGAGATGGCATCACGGAACTTGGTTGAGTTGGGATCTGAGGGTTGTGGTGATTTCGTGTTGTTATCAAATGTTTATGCGGCTCATAAGAAATGGGATGATGTAGGCAGGGTGAGGGAAGCCATGAAGAGAAGGGATGTGAAGAAGATACCGGGTTTCGGATACATAGAAGTTGAAGGTGTGATACATAAATTTGTGAATGGTGATCAAAACCATGTCAATAGGCGTGAGATTTATTCAAAGCTAGATGAGATCAAATGCAGGATTAAAGCCTATGGATATGTTGAAAAAACAAATCATGTGTTGCATGATATTGGGGAGGAGGACAAAGAAAATGCATTGAGCTACCATTGTGAGAAGGTGGCTGTGGCTTTTGGTTTGATCAGCACTAGTGACGGGACACCAATTCAGGTGATTAAGAACCTAAGAATATGTGATGATTGTCATGTCATGATGAAACTTGTTTCAAAAGTTTATAATAGGGAAATTATTGTAAGGGATCGAGCCCGGTTTCACAGATTTCAAGATGGACTGTGTTCTTGCAGAGATTATTGGTGACTAGATTTGTTCTAACATATAGCTAAACAGGGGATGGGGCATTTGGGAGAATGATTTCAGTTGGGTGTTCTGAAAGGAAATAGATTGCAGCCATAAAATAGATCTCCTGTCAGCGTTTTCTCCTTTGGTGTTGAAAGCTACTCTAGTGAAGAGAAGACTTCTGGAGGTCGAATCAACAATTAGTGGTACAGTTTGTTTTGTTCAAATACACGGATTGCCTGGAGAAATAAGGCTAGGAAGGACTTCATTCATATTTCTCCAGTGACCTGTCTACGGATATCTGCTACTATTGTTAAACTCAAGACTTGGGTTGGCAGAATCCTGCTATTAAAAAGTAGAGTTCTGGGTCCATCCGTAGCTGATCATGTAGTGAACATACCATAATGTGTGCAAGTGCAGTGAAATCATTACTCAGCATTGATAGCTTGGTGTGATGTCCTGAATCGTCACAGTTATACGGTAAAAGAGGAAAATTGAACGGATGAAAGCCTCTCTGAAGTTGTTATTGGTCGTTAGTGAAACATTATGTTTTGAAGCCTCTCGGTTGTAGTTGGTTACTATAAGGAGATTTGCATGAAAGAAACTTGGCTTATGCAAAGATATACATATGCAGTGTTACCTCTACCATTTAACAGAGAAGAAATTGAAGAATTTCTTAACCTAAAGCCGACAAAGATGCTTCCAATGTAAACATATGGCACATATTGATGTTCTTGACATGTATACAGTGTCTCATATCATTGCACTATCAAAGAACAAACTGTTGGATCACACAGCAAGTAACTGTAAATTAAAGATTGCTCCATTATTCAAAAGATGTTTTCTTTTATTTTGTTTGCTAATAGCTGCCAACAGCACCAATGATATTGAGAAACAAGAGACTAAACAATTGATTCTTAGGATTGAGCAATGAAAGTACTTGAAACCTGAACAATGAGGTGAATCGTGATGAGAAAATTGTTGAATAGAAGGCCTAATTTCTCAGACCTCAAATGAACAATACATGTATAATTTAAACCTCGTGAAAGCAAAATACAACATTTGCCGGAAGGAGAAGGCAAAGAAAAATGAAGGATTGCATTTGCAACAAAAGACGGGCTTTCAACCTGACATGCAAGGCTTACTTTGGAAAATATACGTGCATCTTTGCAACAAAAAATTTTTATTAGGCTGCTTTCGACCTTTATTCTACAAAACCAGGGGACTCAATGTTTAGGGTTTACGGAACCGGAAGGAAAGGAAAAGGTGCAACAGAAGCATATGATACGGGTGGGCGATGCTTCTTTAACTTGTCTTTCTGGATGACATTTCCATCTTGTGAGGACATCGAAAGCTCAGCAATACTCTGTGAACTCTCTTCAACAAGGCATTGCTGATTATCAGAGATACGGTGAAACAGAATCCCTGACATAAATACAGGAAGATAAAGAAGGCTGGCGTGAAACATCCTCCTAGCTTTATGTGTCGTACGATCTTTATAGAATGAAAATGCCGTTGCACTTATTGCGAGAGTAAGAATGGTAGATTCAATGCAGAACCATCCAGAAGTGACACCCCCTACAGACAAAAAGATAAACTGTAAAATCAGAAGTAATCCGAAGCAATAAATTCTTCCCATACTGAAGGATAGAAAACAAAGTAACATCACCAATGTCAGATACAAAATACAAATGAAACTTTGATAAAAATAAGATTAAAAGGCATGAACTATTCTGTTTGGTAATCTTCTGACTCACAATCATATGCCACATATCCCAAAGGGATAAGGTAAGCACAATTTCTTAAAGCCACTGAAGCTGTTCTTTGACCAGAAGCATCAGCAAGAGAGAACATCCTAAACCTGAATGTACAGCAAATAAGAAAAATATTAGAGGATGTCGCACCAAAGAAACTAGTGAACTGCACAAATAATTGTGGATCACAAAGCACATTGAACACCACTACACCAGAAATTTTTTTTGGATAATACAATCATTTCTGCATTGATTTGGGTGATATATTCATATCAGCATTGTACTTGGAGCGCATTCTCAAATATTGAATAATTCTTGATATATACCATATATCATGGAACAAATGTAGAAAATAAATACCCCATTTTGAAACAATTTCCCAATGTAACAGGTGAGAAAATCCAATTGATGCCAAAATGGCTAAAGTAAGACCTTGAAAGAACTGGTGACATGCAGTCGCCAATTACTTTTCACACATCAGGACTTCAGATGAGAGAACGTACATACCCTCCAGCAGCATAGTCATTGCGACATAAGTACGCAAGGGCCATAAAATGAGGTATTTGCCAAAAATATAAAGCAGCTGGGAGAATCATTGCATTGAGTGAAACCTGGCCAGATGCTGCCGCCCAACTGAAAGTCCGAAAGAGGAATCATGAGAAAGCATGAAGGAATAAATGGTTCTGCATAAAAACTCAATCCATATCAACTGGTTTAGTGTGGTAATAAACTGAGGTCAATAACAATTTCATAATAAGTTGATTGTGAGGGAAAGAATTTGGAAAGGTTTTTCCCACATTTATAAAGATTTTTCTTTCCAGGTTTGTATTTTTAAGGTCATATCCTACAGGATTAGGTATGTCCATAACTCGAAAACAATCATATAATGTTCTGCAAGATGTGCGTTCACTTACTTCCCAGAAGTTGAAACAAGAACTCATATACAACTGGGATTGCACAAAATAAATAATAAACTCGACATCTACCAAAGTAGTTGAAAACTTCAAAAATTTACATATTCCACATATTCTTTTTCTAATTAGACTGCACAGTAGCAAGCTTCCAAAGTTCCTTGAGGAGCAAAATTGTTTTTAAACTTTTTTATTTTTTTGAAGTTAAAAGTGAAGTTCATAGGAGAAACAAACATATGAACTTTATTAAGAGCATAAGAATGTAGCATGGAGAAATTGAATGAACACAAAAGAAAGAAACATTGAAAATGAGATTAACAAGTAAGGAAAATTCTACAATGTATTAACATATGACATGCATACAATTGCCTTAAAAGTGGTAAAATGAGTCCTCAAAAAGTAATATTAATCCTCAAAGTAGTAACATGAGTCCTTAAAGTGGTAAAATTTTTTAGTCACCACATGAGTCCTCAAAATAGTAATATTAGTCCTCAAAATGGTAACATGAGTCCTTAAAGTAGCAAATTTTCTTAGTTTATCATATGAGTCCTCAAAATAGTAATATTAGTCCTCAAAGTGGTAACATGATTCCTTAAAGGGGTAAAAATAATTGATGTATGAGAAATGTTTTAACATATCATAGCTTTACCCAACAAGTAAATGGCCCAACCTAGAGCAAAAAGCAATTGCACAAGGTGTGTGCACACACATTCGCAAACACTTAGATTACAGCTACTTGGCGTTAACATAACACATTTTTTCAATAGTCAAAGCTACTAACAGAGCACAAATTTCAATGAAAGAACACTTCAAATAGAACCAGGGAACACTTTACCCTAGAAGTGGTGGGATAGCACCAACAACAGCGCCAACCCATGTATTTACTGGGTGAATTTGCTTCAATGGAGTATACACGAATGCATAAAGTATTAAATTGGAAGCAGCAAGACCAGCTGCCAGCATATTAGCCTGCAACAACCTTGTCATAAAAACTGCAACATTAGTCCCAAACTGATAGCCAATAAATTCTAATGTCATACAATAGTTTTAGAAGCGAGTATTTTCATTGGGCCACCTTGCTTGTCAACAAAGCAGTGCCAGCTAAGCCAGCAGTACATGCCCAGGCGACTGCATGAGGCCTCGTAATGCGTCCTGAAGGTAGGGGTCTTTGCATCGTTCTCTTCATTTTGGCATCATTATATTTCTCAAACACCTATAACAGAAAAATTTACAATAGCTCAACACATCATTGATTCAAAAAGTCAACTTTAAAACACTAAAGAAGTAAAGATTCTTCATGCAATGTTCCACTACTTGGACAACATAAACCACCTCAAGATCAACTGCTGAACAAAATTTTACTAGTGCAATGTAAACATGCACCATAATCAGTCAACAGAAAAAAGTAACTCATGAAGTTCCTTCAATGCTGTATTAGGAGTGCTTATTTACCCTGTTGGGTTCATCCTTTTCTCAGTTGTTTTCTTCATTAACATAATTAGAGAATATAGGAAAGTTTGTGAAGTAAGATAATATTATGTTATTGCACCATACAAGTAATAACTTCATGGGTTGTAACTCTTGAAAAGATTAAATCGAAATTAATTTTATTTTTTTATTTTATTTTTTTTTTGTTCAGAGTTTTCCATAAGGTTTGTATACAGGGTGGATTATGTTCAGGTTGTCTTTAAGCTTCATATCTACTTGTATATAACAAATCCAAAATCAACAAAATTTAAACAACTAATAAACTCCAGTATGAAAATAAACTAATAAAAGGGAAAGTTGATTAGACAAGAACACTAACCATAATATACCAGCTACATATATATTATATGCACAAATGTGTGCAAAAGATAAAAAAAAACTTTACAAGAACAAGAACAAACCTGATTTAAAGAGTTAGCAGATGCTGCAACCATCATGGTACCAGCACATGTCCAACAAAGTCCAGCAAAATCAACGGCACTGCCACTTCCAAGAACAAATCCAGTTCCAGAAGTTGCAACAACTAGCATGCTGAATTGCAATTTAAAAAAAAAAAAAAAACAGTCAGACAACTTCCTAAACCGAGTTCATGTGACAAAAGGTAGACAAGCCACAGTAAGACCCTATGAGAATCGAGTACGAAAGCCGAGGGTACATGTATATTGCAAGCAGAAATGCTTTCAGATATTAAAGAAGCAACAAAAGGAAGTCTAACATCAACAAGCTCTATTTTTAGCTATTCCTAAATATCAACAATTTCAATCAGAACTAACACAACCCCAGATCAAAATCAGTCACGGATTTAGAATCCTCCTAGAAATGCTATTTATATATACATGTATATATGAAGAAATAAAAAGTTAATGGTGAAAAGAGTGTATACCTGAGGCGAGCTTTGGAGAGCTCCCAATAGCAGCGGCCATAGTGACGAGTCAGGTGGGCAGATTTGGAGGCCAAAGACGCGAGATCAAAGGCGGTAGCTGAAAGGGCTGGGAGTCCATTGGACGGCTGAAAACCTAGTTTGAGATAATCTGAAGACGACGGGGGTGAAGAGGAATAGGGGTGGAATTCGGAGCGGCAGTGCAGCAGTGGTCGAACGACGTCGCTTGCTGCGGCACAACTGGAAGGATTGAACAGCGACTTGTTGGAATTTATGAACTTGGACGAGAAACTCACCGAGTTCCTCCACATCGTCTCCGCCTCAGATTGAAGAAGAAGAAGAAGAAGAAGAAGAAGATCGAATTATGAGTCTGACCAGTTTCGAAGGTCGCTTTGCAAAAAATAAAATAAATAAATAACAAATTACAGATCCTACCCTTTTGTTTTCCTTTTTTTTTTTATTCTTCTTTTTTTTTTTTTTTTTTTAAGTGTCTTCTCTATTTTTCTTATGGACAGTAACTAACTATAAACTTAGAGCAAGTTCACCCGTTGAGTCATTAGATCATATCACTGGTCAATCGTCACTTAGTCAGACACAAAAATAGTGAATATTATGTTTGATTTCACTCGTTGGGTTTGACTCCGTTTCCTGACTTACAAACTGACCTAAAGAGTGATGCAAAGTGACTCAGATCAGTTTGCATACTCACCCAATTACATAAACACAATGGGTGGAAACAAACATAAAAAACAGTGAATCCAGTGACACAGTGATCCTGACTTAGTGACCAAACGGTTGAACTTGCTCTTAGACAACAGGTTTTTAACAGCAAGAATTGCTCCCCTTGATATCTTAGGGTTTAGGGTTTAGCTAGCATCAACTCATTTCTCTTTGACGATGCACCGTGGTGGAGTGGTTATCAGTATCAATCAATCGGGTAGTTTTGGTGGTGGAAGTGCATTGAGTGACTCAAAAGCTTCAGCTTCTAGGCTGTGGCTTTTGTACAGTGTTCCTAGAAATAGTAATAGTTTGTCCTCCTTTTCGATCTAATTTATTCTTGTGTTAATACCTCCAAGATGAAGCGAAAACGAAGAAAGAAAATATACAAATTTCTGTTTGAGATGGTGCTGCAGCAAATGTAGCTGTATATACATATACTTCTGTTCCACAGCTTACCTCTTCTTTTTTCATTTAATTGACTAATTATTGTTAACCATAATGTAAAACAATATCCCTGACCCTTTACAAAGAAATATTTTTCAGGAGTCAGGAGTCCCAGAGAGTATCGGATAAGGGAAGAGTAGGCATATATTCCTTGGATGCAAGTGACAGTGTATTATCCTTTTGCCTCACTGATCAAAACTTAGGGAAATTGCACGCTTTCTTTTGCAAGCTTGTAGACATCTAAATTAGAGAACCAGATGTGTTATAACAAAGCTGATAGGAGCAAAGTTGATCACAATTACTTATGATAAAAAAAAATTACATATTTAAAAGTCCCCATATTTAGCATAGAAGACCAATTATTCATTGCTGGATTCTTCGACGTCTACTAGTCTAATCTGTTGATAGAAAATCAATAATTTCTCCCTTAAGACATCCATATTTTCTCAACAAACCCTCCTTCTGAAACCCAGCTTTCTCCAAAACCCTCTGAGAGGCCTTATTCTTTGAATTTGCAAAAGCTTGCAACCTAAGCAAATGAGGGAAGTCCTTGAACACTTGAGGGACGGCAGTCTTAACTACTTCACTGGCTATTCCTTGTCCCCAGTACTTTGGGGATATAGCATACCCGATATCAGCCTTGTGACTCTCATCTCCTGACCACGGAAAGACCGATATGAAGCCGATTGAACGGTCATCGATGCGACTGACCGGCGCCAAGGGTGGGGGATACAAAAATCTTTGAGGAAAGTGAAACCCTTCTCTTTGGTTGTCAAAGTCTTCCATCTGAGGTGTTGAGTCATTTGCTCATCGCCAGCATATGTCATGAGATCTTCGACATCTGATAGCCGGAATGGGCGGAGGGTGATGCTTGACAAGTTGATCTCCATAACTCTGCTATTGGAAATGGCTGTGGCGACAATGTTGCTGTATTGAATTGTACAATGGCACTGAGCTTGTTGGATGTTTTAAAGCATAATTTAAATGTCACCAAAGACTTTTTGACATTAA
Source organism: Rosa persica (assembly GCA_025331145.1). Taxonomy (NCBI): domain Eukaryota; kingdom Viridiplantae; phylum Streptophyta; class Magnoliopsida; order Rosales; family Rosaceae; genus Rosa; species Rosa persica. The sequence goes on along the minus strand of WFKR01000006.1, from coordinate 23,347,917 downwards.
CATATAGTTGGTCTTTGTGTGTAGTATTACTTTATAAGCATTAATGGATCTTTAAGTTACATCTTACCTTATCAGTTCATCTTGTTTGATGAAAGTCATGAAACATACAGTGATCAATCAGTAAATATTCCAATTATTCTACCCCACAAGGATTATGTTATTGCCGTCTACTTTGACCAAAGAAATTCAAGGGTTAGCATCAATGCTGACCATACATAGAACGTGGTGAAATGGATCGTTTGAGATTGTCATTGTTATTTTGAACATGGAATTGAACTTTTTAATCCAATAATTTCATCATGGTTGAAGCTAGTTCCACCCTATTAAATGCTTTATCCATCCTACAATTAAACTTTTATCCTAAAACTTTCAATTTCACTCTCAAATAATCTAGAAAAGAAAAAAAAAATATCACTATTAAAAATGTAAAATAAGCACACCATCGTGATGCAACCTCATGCCTTCTAGTTTTTCTTTTTTACTTTTTCATATTTTTCCTCTTTTCTATCTTCTCCCTATATCAACTACTGTGACGTAGAATCAAACACAAGTCACATGAAGTAGAACAAAATAATACTAACTACCAATTTTTTTCACTTGTTTCTATAGCTTGAAAATTTCATCTAACTAATTGTTTGGTAGACTAGCGATGAAGAAGTTGAGATGATAATTTTTTTTTTGTATAGAAAGCTGAGATGATAATTAGGATGTCTGTAGGGTAAAATTTTATTTATCCATCAAATTGTGCTTAACTACAATTATTTTTTTCTATTAATAATTGTACTTAAGGATAATTTTGGGATTTTAAAGAAAATATTTGATTGTAGGGTGAACAAAGCATTCAGTATAGTGGAAATAGTCGCACCAAAATAGAAATTTTTTTTTTTCCGACAAATGGGAGGTTATATTCACACCTCTTTATTTATTATATGGACCTCCACAAATTTTTGTAAAAATTAGTTTCCCGTTCTGCCCCTCTAGAAAACTATGCGGAGAAAAAAAAATGTAATTCAACAGCGTCTTCATCTCTCGCTCCCTCTCTCACGTCTAATGCTCCAATCAGCTCTTGCTTGTTAGTGATTTCAAGAAGACCGTCAATTTAAGGTTGAGGATGTGCCAAGACGGTTACCATTCGAACTATTACAGCTTAGTATAATTCAGTCCCTTGACCACTGAAACTTACAGGAGAACAAAGAGATTGGCAACCTTCCAAACCTTATTAATCAACTTTTTTTTTTTTGAAATGAAACTTATTGACTTAGCAATGCAAGAAAAGTCAAGTGTTGTGGGAGGATGTTCATCGTCAAGAATGGATTTGATCGAACTGTAATCTAGTTCTAGAGCATGATCTTGAATTTAAAAATTTTCAACATCAAGTCTTCAAAATAAATGGTGTAGGCAAAGGAAGAAGGTCAAAAACAAGTCTGACTTAGAGAGCGTGCCTCATGCGCGGCGAAAAGGAGAGAGAGAGTCTTCGAGTGTGTCCTCTCCTGATCGAACGCCGCCGGCTCCCTACCGTTGCATTCAGGCCCGGGAGAGGAGGATAGTCAGGGCTTGCGGCATGGTTCTCTGGCGGGGGCTTGGCTCAGGGACGGCGGACGAAGGTTTGAAGATGGACGGGGCAGATCGAGTTAGATCTCCTACTCATCGGTCATGGGTGAGATCTGGCAAGGAACAGTGACCGGGTACTCGGGGGCGGCAGGTTGTGGTGTCACGGGTGGTTCAGGGTGCTCGGCGATGGATGGGCCTTCGTTCTTAAGGCTGTGTCGAGCTCGTTTATTGGCTGGCCCTTTTCTGGGCTTCAGTCTCGGACATCGACCAGGTTAGGGGGGTCGGCTTTGTGATGCGGCGATGTGGTGGCGTAAAGATGCGTTGTGGCGACGTGGCAGTGCAAGTCAGCGATGTGGTGACGACGGAGGGCGCTGGCAACAAGTTTGGAGGAGGGCGGCGCTGTTTCCTTGCTGGAGGTGAAAGTTGGGCCGAGCCTCTGTGCTTGGGCCTTACTGCTTGGACGGGCTCTGGTTTTTAGTTACTTTTGCTTTTTTTGGTTGTTCTTTTACTGTTGTTGCTTTGCCGGTAATAAGCTCCAACCGTGTTTTGGTTGGAGGCAGTGGCCTGTGTGCCAGTCTTTGCACCTTGTGTGCCTGTTTTGCTCTAGGTAGGCGGCGAGTTCCTTACACTTGCAAATGGTCGCTGCCTCTTAGTAGCAAAGTGAAATTAAGTGTCACTGGATGTTGTTTTCAGTGGCATCATGATGGGAAAGCTGTGCATATGGTAGTTATGCTTTGCTGTAATAGAGTTGCAGATTAAGTTATCTTTCCGTTGTGTCACCGCTGCATTAAAGCAGTTAAAGCAAATAGAGTCGCCAGTAGAGCGCTCTTTGCTAGTTGGCGCTTTGTTGAGTACAAGCGTTTAGTAGAGACTCAGGATAGTATTTCAGGATGTTTTCCAGCTACCTATTGTAATCAGGAATTTAGGCTTAATATCCCCCCCCCCCTTGTATTCGACAATTTCTTCAATCAAGCCTATCAAGACTTGAGGGCTACCGCACCGCCCTTTTTCTCAACAAAAAAAAATGGTATAGGCAATGTAGGTCCCATTAAACTATATGCTGTGGCAAATCATGAGCTGTGTAAATCCCACCAAGAATGGGGGAAGAAGATAACTCTAGGTCGATTCATTCAACTATTCCTTTTTGTTTCAATAACAAATGATTGTAAAGAACATTAATTAAATGAAATCAACAAGTTTTGGGATAATTCCAATCAACCAAACTATTTTCCTTCCCTGTCATCTATCTAAAGAAAAAGATAGAGAGATTAAGAGAAGACTAAGGAGGGTGCGGGGGGAAAAGATGATCGAAGCAGGCTGGGTTGGATATATATATATATATATATATATATAATTTCAGTTTTCTAAAGGGCAGAAATGGAATTAGAATTTTACAAAAATCTAAGGAGGTCTACATACCAAATGTGGAGGTATGAATAGAACCATTCCCGACAAATACCAAAATAAAAAAGTTAAATAACTTAAATCTCATTCAGTTTTACATAGTCAAAATCCTAATATTATTTTATTATAAGTTCAAGTTGAGCTCGCAAAAGAGCAAACTTTACATACAAAGAACAACTTTGTTTATTCTAAGTAAAAATAATCGACAGGCTATCCATTTGCCCAAGCGCACATTTGTGTTACAAACAAAATATAACTTCCTTGAAAATTTTCCATACTGCTTATCACCGTGTAAAATAGCACACTATTCTGGACCACCAGCCTGCTGGAGTAATCAAGGGCAAATCCGAGACCACTACCATCAGACTCATGCAAGACTCGGGCCAAATCTTGCCAGGGAGGCAACCTACATGCAAGTTCACAACCCTCCTAAGTATACTTCTAGGACAACTTAAATGGCCTAATAAAATTACTTCTAGAATTGATAAGGAATGCAGGAATTTCTTTTGGAAAAATTCAAGTCCTCCTGTAGCATGGGATCAGGTTTGTTTACCAAAGACAATGGGTGGTCTTAGAATTAGACCAACTGCTTGGTTCAACAAAGCAACTTTAGCTAAATTGGGATGGAAGGTTCTTACTGAATCTCATAATTGGTGGGTTAAGTTGGTAACTTTAAAGCACTTGAAGAACACTCATTTTTTCACTTCGAGAAAGAAAACTTCTCAGTCTCTTGCTTAGAAAGGAATTTTGGATTCTAGAGACTTGTTATTAGAAGATATGAGATGGATTGTGGGAAATGGTGAGAGTATCTCCTTTTGGTCTTTTAATTGGGTTTTGCCTTTTCCTTTGTATCTTCTTATTCCTAAACAGGAACGACATACTCTCAATTTGTTACGTCCCGAACCTAGAATTTTCAATTTTCTAATTAATTTGACGATAAATGTCAGTTACTTTTAATTTTTACTCCGTTATACGATTTTAGTGGCCCTAAAAGTTGACTTTTTGTTCGGGTCATAATTTGAGAAAATGTTCTTCATGAAAGTCGTAGAGGATGTTAAACTGAGAACGTGCATATGTGGTTCATAAAAATCGGAGCTAGTATGTTAAAGTTATAAGCGAAAAACTAAATTTACTATTCCCGGTTACTGTTCATAATAAGTTTCTTTAAATAGTGAGTTACTGTGGTAAGTTTCCAAATTTGGAAACTTACCCGGCTTCTTCTCTCTCTTCTCCCCCGATCCTTCCTCCTCCCGTTCGGCCCGATTCCTTCCTCCTCCGAATTTCTTCGTTTCCGGCCACCCCACGACGAAACCCAGACACCTCTAGGCTTGCCTCCTCCTCCTCGTCATGCCCATGGTCGTATTTCACGGTGTCTCGACCGGAGGAGCTCGGAATTGAACCAAGAAGATCACTGTAGCAGTTTCGGTCTTTTGACGATTTCCGACGATTCCGGCCGTCACCGGCCGCCAAACCTGCGTCGAAGGTTCGGTTTTCATCACTGATCATCTCCCCTATGGCCTTGTATCACGATTTGTTGTGTAGAAGCCGAATTGACGAAATGAAATTCTAGGGTTCTTGGAAATTTCTGGGTTTGTGTTCATCAATTGATTTCGGCTGTTTTTAATTGTTATTTGGATGTGTTGTAGTTGAATGAAATGACCAGTGGGTAGAATTGATGTTGTACATGAAATCTGGTGGCCATAGGAGGAGGTTGATTCCGGCGAGTAACCGCCACTCGCCACCACTGTGGGCTGGCACGTGAGGTGGTGTAGGGCAGGTTTCCAACTGCCGTAATTTAGCTATTTAATCATTGGCATAATGTAGTTTCCATATTGGTAACCTTGAATTAATTTCGTGAAGTGTAGATATGGTTTTCGTTATGGTGTGAAATTCGTTAATTAATTTACGGATAATCCGTGTATCGGAATTCCTTAATCGGAAGCTCAAAGTAAAGAAATGAAGTTAGAAAAGTGAATTTGGAGATTTTTAAGTAATTAAAAACAAATTGGGATATGGTTGTGTTTTTGGTGAATTTAATTTTTATCCGTCCTGTAATTATCGGCTTACGAACGTTACATTGTACAGGACGTGAGGAGGATTCTCACGAAGAGGGTTCGGATCGACTGCAAGCTTAGCCGTATACTGTGAGTGGACGTTTGATTTTAATTCATGCATGCAATTAAATTTTCTAAGTTACGAAATTATTTAAATTATCTTTTATTTAATGAGCATATTATTCGATTTTTAATTGTGGAATTATTTATCGTTCGAATTGCCGATTAGAAGTTGTTATGTTCCATTTTGAATTTGTTATCAGAAATAATCTTCGACGAGATTATTTCCGAAAATGAAAGTATTATTATTTATTAGTAGATTTGAGCTTTCCGAGGAATCTTCGGAAATGGGAGATTTCTTTGAGATTATGAACTTACTTTATTTTCGTATATTGGTTTATGATTTTGAGTTATGTTGGCGTGCGGGGTCACGTCGTTGGACTAAGTTCCTTTCTTGTGAGACTTTGTGTTTGTGGGTGAGTAGTGCCGAGCATGTGATGCTCTTGAGTGTGGGACACTCCGACCCGAGCCTTAGCGGCCCACTTTATTTTATTGTATGGTGATGACGTCTTTCCCCATACCTTTTAAATTATTTATTTATTTATTCGTTCGACTAACGGGGCCAGTCGAACTTCCCTCAAACCAGCGGGGCTGGCTTAGTCATGAGAGTGATTTGAAATTTTTAGTTCCCTATTGCATGCATAAGAACGTTCTAAACAATAAACTCGGGAAAGTAAGAAACATTTCTTTATTAATTAAATATTTTTGTCCACTCACACTAACGTTTTATTGTTTACTTTCCCCTGGGCTTTTCGGTTTCCTTTGCCCAGTTTGCAGTGCTGCTGTTCGGCGTAGGATCGAGGCTTAGCATCAGTCCTGCCACTTGTCTTTCGTAGGTTAATATTAACCTACCTCATGTAATATATTTGATTTTATCGTAGATCGCTCTGATAACCTTGAGAGGCTTAGTATTATTGTGTATTAATTTCGTTGTCGGAGATGTGTTTTATTTATGGAGTTGAAGATTAGAACCCCCATGTTGTATTGTATAAATTTTACTGCCTTTACGATTGGTTTTTAGCTTGGTAACTTGTGGTGGTTGTGAAATGTAGGATGACTTCATGTTGTTGGATCTTGGATTTAGAAGAATTTACTTTTGTTGTTTTTAACAGGTTGGGTTCTCCACTTTTAGGGGAAGTTCTGTCGAATTTTTCCTAAAAATGGGCCCCACAGAGTCCATCTTGGGAATTAGAGAAAATTTTCGGGGTGGGTTCTGACACAATTGGTCTCTCACTGTTGCTGATTACATTGACAATTTTTCTTGGAAAGCAGAAGATTTACATAATCTGTTACCTGATGATATTGTTCAAAAGATTTTGCTATACATATTCCTCTACATAATATGCAAGATGAGTTTATATGGGGTCCATCAAGCTCTCGGAAATTTACTATTAAAAATGCTACTTGGCTTCAAGCTCATAATCTTCCTTCACATTCAAGGGCTCCCTTGTTATCCAAAATTTGGAAATTAAAAATTTCTTCTAAAATTAAGATCTTTTTTCGATTATTATTAGAAATTGACGAAAACGAGAGATAGACATTCTGTTTACAATAGTAATATTTCTCCTAATTGTCCTCAGGTGGAAACTATTGATCATTTTTTTAAGAACTCTTCTTTTGCATTACAGGTTTGGAATCTTTCTTCTCACCCTCACACAGACATTCTGTTTACAATAGTAACATTTCTCCTAATTGTCCTCAGGTGGAAACTATTGATCATTTTTTTAAGAACTCTTCTTTTGCATTACAGGTTTGGAATCTTTCTTCTCACCCTCACACTCCTTTACTCTTCTAGACAAACATATCCCACATACATGGCACGCAAAGAGGAACAACCTAGACTCCTCTACAAAAGGTAGATTTTCTCTTCGTAAGCATTAAATTTTTTTTTTTTGGGTCAAACATAAGCATTCAATAACTTATCCTTTTTAATTTTAAGACTTAAACATCGAATATTAGATTAATTAAAATTAAAGAGCACAGAAGTAATTAAAAATACATGACAACTAATTTAAGGTGTCATGTGTCAAGGTCAGAAAGGTAAAACACGAAATTAGCCTTCTTCTTTTTTCTTTTTTTTCACGAAAGAAAAGCATGATAATGACATGCAATGCAGCAGACAAAATATGATCAATTCGAGAATAATTTTGTGCTTCTCGCCCTTGCCCCCTTGCAGATTATATTCACATTCAGTTTTTATACCCACATTTTCTTTTCTTTTCTTTTTTTCTTTGCCCAGAAAAGAAGAATTAATCTACAGGAATTAGTTTAACATATTTGACCATAGAATAGAAAACAAAGCATTTCATCAATACAAGATCATTCTACTGAGATGAAGTTAATCAAGCAAAGACAGTTTTGACGTTTTGCCAAGCTTAGAACCAGGAGTGATTACTAACCAGAAAAGGAAAGTACAGAACAAATTTTGACACGATGCCGGAGCATAGCATACATCAGATTCACCTGATGCACTTTGGGCCTGCTAGCTACTGATTGTTGCTACATAGATATAACAATAAACCTATGACATGTTATGCTATTCCATTCAGGTAATACCTGAGATGATCCTACTAGTCAAATTGCTGTCGAAGGTGCATTTCAGTTTCACTTTTCCATGTAGCATGAGATGACTGGCCTTTCATCCTCTTATTCTTCTCCTTATCTTTGATTGTAGACCCCTTCTTCTTGGAGTCGTCAGTTGCGTCTACAGGCCGATCACCACATGCTGGGCAGACCATTCCCCGTGCATTGGAGAAGGTCTTGGGTATTCCACATTGCAAACACATCCTATCAGGAGAAATATTTCACATTAGTAAATTACAAGGCCAAGTTTCTTAGGAGGAGAAGAATCCAAGAGAAGGCAATATGTACCTCAGAAGCGCTGCAGCATCCTCTGCACTGGGATTTGTTATAGTTGCCACACGCTTGCCTCCTTGATTTGTGCTTGCATCAGCTAATGTAGGAGGTTGCTTACCATCAAGATCACTTCTTACTCGTTCATGGATTCCAACTAAATGAGCTTTGGATTCCACTACTGCACCTACAGACAATAAAACAACAGTTTGAATTCTTCAATTTAGGTTAAAGAAAGGGTACATAAAGGTCATATAAAAACCATCTCTGTATTAAAAATGATACTGAACTATTAGTTTCAAAAACTTTGATTGAAACTCAACGACCAAGTTCTATTCTATGTTTTCATCTATCAGATAGTTGTTTCCTGATGAAGAAGCGCTATATGGCATCCACAGACAGTAGAACCCATCAATTAGACACCATATTGTAAATAATGTATAACAAAGATTTTCCAAATAGGCATCAGTTTCTTTATGTTGATCTGTTGTCTATCCAATTCCGATGAATTCTGATGTAACAGACATTTTTTATATTTTCTGGGTGACAAGAAAGTTGCTGAAGAAGAAGGAAGAATAAAGAAAATAACCAGATTATATTCATGTTTTTGTGCTAAAGAAGAATTAGAAAGGCAGAATCAAAGGCCTGGAATGGCATTCCATTGGGGAAGATGAGGCAACTTGGTAAGAGAGACCTTTTGAGGAGGATGAGGTGATAAAGGTTGTGAGCCAAAATCACCTGGTAATGTGGCAGCCACAACTTGCTGAGTAAAGATTTACACTCCTTGGAACCCTAAGAGCTAAGACTAAGCCCAGCCCCTTTTGGTTCAAAGTGAAGTGTCCGTAGTTGAGTCTAACTTGGTAATTTATAACGTAGTTGAGTCTAAATTGGTAATTTACAATAAATAAACAAACCAAGAGTCATTTTCAGTTTTATGAAGAGTATTTATACGAGTCTAGTGTTTTTAAGAGTATTTAAGTCTTAAGATAAGTAACTTATATTTTTTTAAGTACTCCAAGGGTCTCATGTTACTTATTGGAGTCTTTAACAAGTCTTTTAGTCTTCTGTGAGTCTAAAGCCTGTAATGGGTTTACCTATTGTAAGCAAAAGCAGAATTGGAGTGAAATAAAATTGAGGTTTATCAAAGGCTCAGTGCCTTGGTTTCTCTTCTCCTACCCCATTCACTGTTTTCTTTCCCCTTTTGCTCTCTATTCCCTAACCACAAAAACTCCAGCTGCTAAACCTTCTCTTCCTTCTAAAATAACCTATTTCTTGAAGATTCTACACTTCCTAGCACTCTTGCTCTGTCATGCATCACCCGGTCATCCTGAAGGTTTGGTGGGAGTTTAATCAGTTTATCAGCATTGTTGTTTGGGGGGAGGGGGAAGAACTGGATCAAGTCTTTAATGAATTTTTCTGCCGCACTGGTTGTAAATGCAATCACTGATGAGACCTGAATTTGCTTGTTTCCACAAAAAAATAAATAAATAAATTGATGCAATTCAAGTTGAAGACTTTGGACCAATAAGTTTAAATAGAGCTAGGGAGGTGCAAATGGTTGCAGGTTTGAGAGTGGGATGAGTAGCGGCAATATCTCATCTACAATTTGCAGATGATACCACTTTTTATTTTCCTCAAGGAGAATCTTTTCTTTGCCAATCTTTTAAGGGTTACTAAATCCTGTTAAGTATGTTTTGGGCAGAGGGAAAATTCTCAAAAGCTGAGATTAACACTCGGGAGAAGTGGAAGTGTTAACTGAATCCCTAGGATGTGGGATTGGGGAATGACTAATCAATTATTTGGGGCTGTCTCTAAGAGGTAATCGAGGGGTAGAAAGATGGTCAGCTACTCAGCTTTTGAGATCTGATGGCGGAAAATTTCAACATAATAGAAGGTTGGAAGGACTTTTATCAAGAGGAGGGAGATTAGCACTGGCACAATCAGCCTTGAGCTTACCAATTTTATTGTCTTTCTATTTTAGAATCCTTCTAGTAAGGTCAAAAAGAAAGAAAGATTGACGAGAAACTGTTCCTAGGAAGGGTGGTCGAAGGAAAGAAATGGAAAAAGACCAATGACAAATCTGCAACTGATGCGGGAAGTAAAAGAAAAAATAACCCCTTGCTTTCCAGCAGGAAAGGGACTCATTATGCCGCCATTAAAGCAAATACGGGCTGCAAGTAAATGGCTGGGATTCCAATAGGATACTTCAGGGTTCAACTCAAACTATTTCGAAAGACATACTTTAGGCATCAACCCATTCTCTGCTTGTTGCAATTTTATAGTGGGGAATGGAGGAAGGGTAAAGTTTTTGGAAGAAGTTGGGTTGGAATAGCCATTTCCCATTCTTTTCCTCATTCCTATGTGTGTTAATTCTTTTTTCCTTCCTCTTAATCTATGGTTTTAGGTTTCAATTGAATATTAATGATCCAGAAAGTGGGGAAATCATGTCCTAATTACCTCAAATAGTGTGGTGCTGCTCTTTTTTAGACCACATAGGAGAAAGTCGTTGCTGGAAGTATTCTTGTACATTTTATTCTAGGACTTGATGGACAACCCATTTCGACTCAACCTATCCCTTCTTTTGTAATTTAGAAGGCTAAAGTACGGCCTAAGGTACAGGTGTTAGCTTGCATTTATTGCTCAAGGGAAGACTAATCCCGGTAATACGGTTCCGTGCAGTACTTGTCATGGAGAAAAAGAGTCTGATGTGTAAACCTAAGGCTGAGAGTGAGTGAATATCACATATTTTTACATTGTCTAATCACTTCAGCCCTTGAAACAAGATTGTTTGGGGAGGCCATGTTGAGCTAGGACACTCCAGGTCTCCGGCTAGTCTACTAAATGTGTGGCTCTTTATTAAATAATGCACACAAAGAGTCTTTAATGATAATCACCTCACACATTATAGTAAATAATGCACTAAGATCTCACCCACTCATGCATACATGGATCCACCCCAAATGTGCCGAATTGGTAAACGGAATCGATTTTACTGACAACTTGATAAGCCTAAGTAGTAATGGAGTCTATAATGGATAATCATGCAAACAAAAGAAAATAGAGAAGCAATTGAGTACCAGCAGGTAAGTCTTTCTTTTCCTTGCGATGTTTGTTGTGACGAGCAGCATGCCTCACTTGCTGGGGGGAGTATTCTTGGACGCAGTTGTTCAGAAAGGCAGGGGGTCCCGAAATCTCCAGGAATGCACAAAAACACAAACAAACAGTTCAATTCTGAGACCCTAATTTTGAATTTTGAATTGCAGAGAAAGAAGAAAAAAAGAAGAGAGGTACCTCGGAGAAGGCGTCGGAAGCAGACGGGAGGGCAGAGGTATTGGAGGAGGTGAGTCGGGACGACTCGTAAACGGAGGAGGATGCTGCTTTGTTCTCAACACCGTCGCCATCGTCGCCGTCGTCGTCCGGTGAGTTATGGTAATGGAGGCCATTTTGGCCTTCTTCTGCTGCTTCTTCTTCTTCAGAGGAAGAATAGCCCTGGACGAGTGCTAAGCTCATTGTCTCCTATTCAAATTTGGACAAGAGAATCAAGTGAATTATAGGCACAGCTTTACTTGGACGAGTTTGGCTTCACTGCTGCCTTCAGCAGCCCATTCTAGAATTTCCACTTTCAATAGTGTCTTTTTTTATTTTTTTTTAAATCTCGATTGATGTTATTGATCAACGAAATTACACATAACGACTCACTTTAACGGGAACTAATAAAAAAGTCATTACCTAAACAATTCAACATTTTAAAGATGATAAAGCACAGCCAAAACTACCTTACAAACGTCCACGGGAATATCAAAGGAGCATAGATGTTGCGGACACTCTTTGCGACATATTCCAAATACGAGATGCTATGAACTCCTTCCTCAGCAGAGAAGGAATTCCTACCACCTGGTAGCCACCTCATTACCATCTCCTTTAAAGCTAGCACACGCCAGCAACACACTACAGCCTTCGCCAATGACGACATCCCCATCGCCATACCACCAGCCAAATAGGCACATGTCGTCATCGTGCTGATGTTGATTCTTCATACTCGCAGCCGTAGCGCCACCCAAAGTTCAAATTGATATCCTAAAGTTAGGCCAAGGTGGCCTTCAGCTAAAGTTATTACTATAGCCCTCTCGAACTCAAAGAGGCGTCTATGGCATTGCAGACCTACAGTAAGAAGAACAGGTAGCTACTGCTTCAGTGCAACTAGATTTTGAACCTGCTCTAGCTTTGAAGAACAAAAATGGGGTTCTATTAGTGTCACCTTCCAAGAAATGAAGGGTAGTTCGTCCTCCTAGTTGAAAAATAACCCCAAAGTTGAGGGTTTGAAGTCCCGGAAGTTTACTATGCAAGCTTAACCGAAGAAGCCTTGAAGAAGCGCATTGCTAGGGTTTCTATTGTTACACCCCGTATCTGATTTACCTTTTTATGAGTCTAAAGGAATTATTATACATTTTACCGTCTTTGATTTCGGTTTTTATCAATTAGGGGGACACTAGAAATTGACTTTTTATGGGTTAACAATTTGAGAAAATTTCCTTTACGAAAGTTGTAGGGGACGTTAAACCGAGTCCGTGGACATGTGGTGCACTGAAATCGGAGTTCGTATGTGAAAGTTATGGCCGAAAATGTAAAAGTTACTATTCATGGTAATTAATACATATATATGGAACGTTACTGTTGGTAGATTTCTATTTTCAGAAATCTACCCCAGCTCGGTAACTCTCTCTTCTTCTTCCCCGATTCTTTCCTCCTCTTCGGTCCAATTTTTCCTCCTTCGATTTCTTCCTTCTCCGACCGACCCAAGACGAAATCCGGGCACCTCCAAGCTCGCCTCTTCCCCCTTGTTACATATGTGGTGGTGTTTGCTGAGATTTGGCCGGAAGAGCTCGATTTTGGGCCGTGTAGTCTACTGTAGCAGTTTGGGATTTTCGTCGATTTCCGGTGATTCCGGCCATCTCCGGTCACCAAACCGATGTCGAAGTTTCGGTTTTTGCCATAGATCATTTTGTCCCTAGCCTTGAGCCACGATTTGTAGTGTGGAGGTCGAATCGACATTTTCAAAATCATAGGTTTCTTGAATTTTCTGGAAATTTTTCACCGGCCAAATTGGAACCCTTCAAAGTAAAATTGGAACTTGTTGTAGTTGAGAAAGAGGTTAGGTTTGTTTAGTATGTGGTGCTGCCAAATTTTGGTGGCCATCGGAGGTGTTTGCCGGCGGCGCGTGTAGCCCACGTGCCACCACTGTGGATGGCGCGTGGTGGCGCATAGGGTGGAGTTTTGGTTTCTATTTTAGCTAATTAAAATGTACATGAGTTGTGGGGGTTGTAAATGTGACTTTGGTGTAGTTCGGTTGGAATCCGACGTGGATTGGAGGAGTTGGGTTTAAAGGAAATGTTTAGAATATCAATTTCTAATTATCGTCGATTTAATTTCTCGTCCTGGAATCATATTTTTACAAATGCTATTCATACAGGATGAGAGGAGTCTCCATACGAGGAGAATATCGATTGACGACAGGATTAATTGAATACTGTGAGTGGACTTTTAATTTAAGAAATGATGCATGCATTTACTTTATCAAATTAATGCTTTACTAATTACCAAGAAATTTATCGAGCATATTATTTTAATTTCAGATTATCCCATTATTTTAATTTAAGTATGATTTCGATTTTAAATTCTCTATGCTCGATTTGGATAACATTGTTATTGTATGTTTTTTCTTTGACAAATCATTTTCGTGGTAACTTCCGAAAAAATTTTTTTTATCATAATTAATTATCGATTCTTGAGCTTTTAAGAGAGATTCGGAAATGGTTTTGGATTATATGATTATTCGAAAGTATTATGGCGTGCGGGGTCACGTCATTGAAATATGCTTATTTCTCTCCTATTTATTTTGAATTTGAGTTTATCTTGGCGTGTGGGACATGTCGTTGGAAATTCATTTGCTAGAGTTGGGGAAGCCTTATGTATTTATGGATTTATTTGTTTTCGGATTTATTTTGCCATACTTTGGGTGACTATTATCATGCTAGCATTGATGTCTACCTTTGTGGTGAGGTGATGGGATCACCGAAGCCCGTCCGCCTTTGTGGCGCTGATTACTGTCTTCGTGACAGTAATGTTGAAGCTCAGTATCCTAATCGCTACACTTAGTGGCGTGTGGATATATAACGGGAGTGTATGGGAGTACTTTAGCCTGGGTGGCGTATGGCTATCTTCTTCGGCGGCGTATGGCTATCTTCTTCCCCTACTCTTATCTTATTTTTCACTAGCGGGGCTAGTCCAATTTATATTAGCCAGCGGGACTGGATTATATTTCCTTTCTTACTCTCTTTTGAAGTTAAGGAAGTAAAATTTTTACAAATGTTACATGCATCGAGGTTTTATGAATTTAAATAAGTGGGAAAGTATGAAATCTTTTTTCTTTAAGATTGTTATTTTTTTTGTCCACTCACGCTAACTTTTTTTGTCTAATCCTTTTTCTTTAAAATTGTTATTTTTTTTGTCCACTCACGTTAACTTTTTTCGTCTACTTTCCCCTGGGCCTTTCGGTTTCAAATGCCCAGTTCTCAAAGTTGCTGCTTGGCGTACTAGGAGCGAGCCATAGTGACCGCATCAGTTTCCCGCCATCTCATATTGTAGGTTACTTGTTTAACCTACTGTATTCTATCGTATTTTCTATTTAGTTGCTCTGATTACTAAGGGAGTTGTGACCCGAACTTGTAATGAATTATATTTGAGGTTTATGACCTAACTTTGGTGAATTATTGTATTTTAATGAGTTAAATTCATTACCGCCTTGAACTTTATGTCTAAAATCATTTGTGCCCCCCGAACTTTTAATTTAATCACATATGCCCTTATACTCTCTAATATGATCAATCATAATCATTAGTACACTAATTTCTTAATTTCTTCATAAATCAATGACAATGCATGCCCACTTAGGATCAATTTTTAGTCTTGAACATGTAAATAGTGTGTTCCTTTCATGATTAAAGGCTAAAAAACTAGTATGAGTGGACAACAATATATGAATAAATTGATAGATTAGTGAGGGATTGACCATAATTGATCAAATTGGAGAATACAATGGCACATGCGATCAAATTAAAAGCTTCGGGGCACAACCAATTTTAAGTATAAAACTCAGGGTAGTAAAATGATTTTAGCTCTATTTTAATTTATGGAGCTTCGTTGAACTTTAGGTTTTGAATTTATTTTGCTATCTTTGAGTTGAGTTGTTGGAATAGGGGAGCGGGGTGGCTCCAGGAGGTTATGGTTAGGTTATTTGAAGTGTATTCGGTTTCTTACAGGTTTGGATTGCCTACTTTTAGGGAAGGTTCTGGCAAATTTTTCGGTAAAATTTTCTTTAAAAGTGGGTCCCGCATGGCCACTTCAGATTTCATGGTGAAATCTGGGGCGGGTCCTGTCATCTACAATGGCTGAACCCCCTCCCAAGGCAGAGGGCATAGATGTTTGTATTTGTAGTTTTGGGGACAACCCCTCTTTGTAGGGGACTCCTTTAGGATCATGAATAAATTGGAGAAGGTTTTTTTTTTTATTGTGTTCGGAGCTTTCTCTGGTAGTGTCAGGTTATTGGTTACTTCAAACTTTACTCTAGGATAACATTTTGTTTGATTACTTACTTTAGGATTTTCTAATCATCACTCAATTTAATCGTAGCCCTATTGTTAGGTAAGTCATTGTGTAACATTATCTTCATTTACTCGTTTATCCAAAAGAAAAATGCCTTCCTATCAAAGCACTTCATTCTTAATAGAAAGCTGCATAGCTTTTAACAAAACCGGTTGGTAACCGAACCTCTTCTAACGAAACGATCTCAAACAGAGCCTAAATCACCAAACAAAAAAGTAGTGACAAAATAGAAATTTGAGCAGGACCAGTAATAAAATTGTTCCATTAATTTTCCACTAGCGCATGCATTTTTCAATGGAATTGCTTTGGCTATGCTTCGTACTACGAAGTTCGTAGTTTCGAGTCAAAATAATGTGTCACGTTACTTCTGAAAGAATAGGATCTATTTCTTAAACAAATCTAACCTTCTCAAGCAACATACAAGTCCAAGTACATCAATCTCGACAGGTCTGATTCCTGAAAACTAACTGTCGCATAACCAAGAACAAATATGCTACAAATTCGACAGCCCAGTATCTCACACTTACAATTCATAAGGCAGGTCGGTAGACTTAACACAACCAATCAACGAAAAAATATACCACAACAGAAAAAGGAACTAACTCGGATGACAAAACCCTCCTGCTGGAGCTAGACCATAGCCTCAACATAACAGATCTATTTCAGATTCCTCTGAATGACAAAACCTCAGCAAAATAATTTCCCTGTGTGGAGTGGGCTTAGATTAGTACACTGTTTTCTTCCAACTAGTCTTTCATTGCTTTCATTGCCTTCGCTTCAAAACCCCCTTCAGGTCTCTTTACAAGACTGTAAGGCATGTAAGTTCCAAAAATTTTATCCCATATCGGGAAAAATGGCTGAGAATAGTTATACTTCAAGCCCTGAAGTTGATGATGAATGTCATGATAAGCAGTATTGTTCTGGAAGAAAATGTGGAAGATGTTACCAGGCAACCAAAGTCCACAGTGATCATCTACTGTTTTAATCACAGCAAAGCAGAAGAATATAACAGCCGTCCGTGCAGTCATTCCCGAGACTAGAAAAGAGATAGCCCCACCGAAAGTGTCAAGTAAGAGACCCTCAAGTGGGTGGTTATAAAGGGCTCCAATTGCGTAGGGAACAACAAGTCTGTGGTGCTGAGAGTGGACATGGCGGTACAAGAACTTGTTCTGATGCATGTAGCGGTGCACAAAGTATTGCCATGTGTCCATGACTAGCATTGCAACAACAATCTGCACAATCTGGACAAGAATGGATGGCTGAATTGTGACACCAGATGTATTGGCCTTTTTGGTTAACTGCAGCAAAAATGAATGAGCATTAGTCATAAGATAGATAAAGTAACCTTCCAACCTAACAGACATCCTAGCTTACTGTTTGATTGCAGGAATGAACAGGAACCAAGACTAGAATGTTTCGAAATCAAAACAAGAAGGGAAGGTAATTGCTAGTATCCATAATTTGGGTTGAATGTCCATTGCTTTATTTCTTTCTTACAACCAAATAATTGCATAGTCCAGACCATTTCTCCCATGGTTCATTCCAGCGAACCAAATACCTAAGAGGAAAGTCCTACTTTTCTGAAAGGAAGAGTAAATTTTGTATTCATGAGTCATAGATCACTACGGAAAATGAATTGGCTAATGTACAATTATCCAAGTTAAATGACTCATCCAGTTGTCCAATCATACAGAAGGTAAACAGTACCACACATTCCACAGTAAAGCTACTAAATCCAGCCATCAAACATAAAAACAAACAAGAGGATTTACAGTACCAATTTTCAGTATTTTAATGAGAAACAAAAAAAAAAAGTCAGAAATACATAACAGTGAAAAGGGGGTCCATCACTTACAGTCTCAAATTTCACAGATCAACAAGATTGGCATATTACACAATTTGAAGATTCAACATGGACGGAAAGAACAAGGAAGAAAATCTTTTAAATTATTATAAATAAACCAAGTCAGCAAGACATGTCATTTCACCCTAAGCAATATAAGGTAATATAATTCCTTCTTAAGCATGAGAAATATAGCAAAATTATCTTCCAGTGATTGTGGACCTGTAGCTCTAATAGTTAAAAGCATTTATTTACACCACATCCAAGATCCTGAGCCCTCTCCCCTGATATCACTAGTTATAGAAACTAAAGCCTCACAAACTTCATTCTTCCTTCAAAATGAGAATAAATCCTGACTAAACAAGTAATGCCATCTTACGAGGACCTAAACCATATAGAACAGGGTAGACTAGACTCTAAAATCATAACTTCTTGTCATATCCTCATCTGTTTGGAAAAGGGCAGAACTTGTTCTGCATAATCAATGTCTCAAAAGGGGTAAAAGATAAAACTAAAATAAAAAACATAATTGTTGAAGTCACTGCAATCAGTCACCAATGCTGTTTGCATAAGCGCTGTATATCGTATATAAATAGTTTAAGTCTCATGCTTGTTTCTTAACAAATCAAACTGTGATTTCAGAATAACATACTAAATTCATATTTATGGTGTACAGAAGCTTTACCCTTCTTCATTAAAACGAAATCTAATATATCTCAAAATATGTGTCAAAACCATCATGTGTATGCTTTTAGTGACATAAACATGACGAAGTCCATACACATCCAATACACTAGGTTGCAATGCTAAAGTATCTTGCAAAGTGGCAAATAAACTAAATGTCTGAGAAGTCTACACAGTACAGGCACATCAAATTGAAAAGAGAAAAGGCACCGTATACTACAACCTTGAAGCTTGACTACTATATTACTTCAGCAGTATATGATGGTAAAGCTCTGTGATAACCAATAGAGGCTACTAAGTCTGCATTAATTATTGTCAAGAGGTTCTACCACTTGATGTATATGAGAGAATATATGAGAGAATAAAATACTCATAATTTTTTTGGGTCGAGTATATTATTGGTTCCTGTAGTAAATGCAGGTCCCTTGATTGAATTTGGTGTTAAATCATACACCAAAGGAATAGAAAGGGCTCAAGAGGTAAAACACAGGCACCAAACTAGCTAAAGGGGTATAGCACCAAATTGACGGAAAACACCACATTAATTGCTGAGATAAACACATGGAACAAATAGGCTAAATCGAAAACACTGGATAAAACATAAAACGCAAAACAAATAGGCGATCATCCCTTCTTGTTTTAACGTACAATATGGTTGAATCTGGCATCCACCATGATTAGGTGATCCTTCCTACAAAATCCTTTTAAGTGTGCATCCACTTCCTACAAAATCCTTTTTAAGTGCGCATCCACTAGCTTTCGGTAGAAACTCTTATTTAATTACAGAACTGGAAAAGTATACAAAATGAGCAAGATCCCACTCCCATAGTACAAACTGACATGAACTATACAAATGATTGAACACAGCTGTATAAACACCTAACTAACAGAACCCCTACAAATTGATGAAAGACTTTCATCCCTAAATGCAACTGAAACAGATGCCCGTACAAAACACCCAAAAACCACTTCACACAATGCCTCCACCCCGCTTCTCTAAAATCCTCAAAAAATTGTCTGTTCCTCTCCATCAAAACTGACCCATAGCATCACCAAGATTCTGCATATCCATATGCAAAAGATAATTTTGTATTTTGACTCTTAACGAATTTGAAAGCATTTATCAAATCAAAGTCTTTGGGTCCAAGAAAGCAAGCCGGGAAGGCATAGAGTCAATGCGAAATCACGGCCAATCAAAGATGTGGAAAGGAGTATCAAAGGACCACTCTTTCAGAGCTTACTCAACCTTATCTTCTGCACTTCAACAATGTTAAAATGCAGAACTAACAGCTTACTAAGGTCATTTCTAAGAAAGGCTGCAACGCGTAATGTTTATTTTTCAACACAGCCCTTATTGCATAACCAACATTACATACATCAGGCATGAAAATGAAGCACATTCAGCAGAGACGATACAAATGAAGGAGTAGAGTTAAAGTAACTGACCACAAAGAGCCCCTGAGCGACGGTGGCCTGGGCAAGCTGTTGAAGCAAAACGCCCTTTACGACAGAGGGAAGGGGAACCGAGTTCTTCTCATCCTCCTCTTTTCGAGTGTGCAACCGGTAACTGTCCAACGGCGGCAACAACTGGTAAAACCCCGCATACAACCAGTAAACCACAATTGGTGCAAAGGTCCCCATTGCCTCATCACTCACGTACCCTTCCCAAAACACCATCTTTTCTCCCTTTTTTTTTTTTTGAAAAAAAAAAAAACCAAGTGGAATTCTAAGCTCTTAGTTTCAAACAAATCTGAATATATTTACAGCTCAAGATCTAGAATTCGAATGCACATTCTCTGAACCCTGAAAACACAATGGAGAAAATCAGATAAATCCCCGAGTTTCGGATCAAAGCAACACAATTTTCTAGTACCCATTTCCCAGAATTTAATGATTTCAGCTTTTCTGAGAAACCAAACAGAGCAGGGGAAAAGGGTTTCTTACCAGAACAATGAAAACAGACATTGAAATGAAATTCAGAAAGAATTGAAATTGGTTCGACTTACAGAGAATGTGGGTTCTCATTCAGATCTAAGACCCTGTTTGGCGCACCAGCAATAGAGCAATGCGGAACACTTTTTCGTTGACAGTTGTGAGAGACTCCTAAAAATTTAAAACAATATAAAGTCTTCTGTGATCTTTGTTTGGGAGACAAGAAAATTATTCATTCAATTTTCTCACCCTAAAGAAATTTCCTTTTTTGTACAGTTTGTTTTCTGGCTGGAAAGACATATCCATGCCACGTAGATTTCATGACTTACACTCTTACAGTGGGGAGCAGTGGAAGAGAGCAATGAAGGGATCCAAATTTTGAATTTTTAGTGAGAATTGTTCTTTTAAATCGGCAATAGGGAATGGTAGTGGCGGTGTTCAGGTTGGCAATGATTGAGATCTAGTAGCAAACTAGGATGCAAGGAGACTTAATTTGTGTGCTTAGTTGTTGAGTAAAATTTGCACATGTTGAGCGAAAGTTACATCATATATAATTTCACTCGTTTTTATTTAGAGAACAGTGTTTTAATTATTTCGCATTCGACTCATTTAAGACAGAATGTGGGCCTCAGAACAGGCCCAGTCTGACATGGTACATGTAAGGCCCAGGACCGAGCCAGAATTGTAAATGAATGGGCTGGCCCTACAGGTTTTTTGGGCCCAAAAGTCCAGTTTTGCTGAGCTTCATTTTCTCCACAATTTCATCCTCAGCCTCCTCAATCTTCAGTCTTTAATCAATTGAAGCAATCCATCACCTATGTTTACATTTTTCATCGAAATGTAACGGCAAAGATTCTGTATTTGGTGATTTATTGTGGTTCTACAACCATCAAAGCAGAGAAGAAAAAGAAGAGAAAAGGCATAGAGCTCGACCAAGTGCATCTGGGTTCGACCATTTTTTCATGTTTCTAATTTTCTAGGTTTAGGGCACAGCTTAACCGATCATACAAATCACAAACTAAGCTATAAAATGAAGAAATGACATCCAAACTTCAAAGTTTCAAAGAATCAAAGTTACATACCAAATAAAGTTCCAACGCCTTCAGACTAGTTGGAATGAGGGGAAGCCGCCACATCTCGCACCCACAAACCGGAGCTGCGTTTTCCATTTAGGAATTAGTGTTCTAAGGCTCTGTTCTTCGAGAACAAGCTTGGGGTTTTTGATGAAGGGATTGGGGCAATCAACCTTTTGATGAAAGGATTGAGTGGGATTGATTGATTGAAGAAGGATTGAAGGGGGTTGATTGATTGAATTAGAGTTACAAGGCTCTGCACAGAAACGAGGCTTGGGGTTTTGACAAAAGGATTGGGGAAATCAGCTCTTTGGTGAAGGGATTGAATGGATTGATTGATTGATAGTGGAAGGGATCAGGGAAAATTAGGGCTGTCAATGGGTCGCATCGGGTTGGGTTTGTATCGGGTCAAGGTATTTATTGTGTCACAAGAGTTAGACCTAAACTCAACCCATTTAATAATCATGTCGAAAATTTACTATATACTAATTCTCAGTTAACTGTTCATCGGCTTATGAACAGTTCCGGCTCGAGCTGAGCCATTTATGTGAAACGACCATTTTGCCCTTCGTTCTTTGCTTAATTACAATCCGTTGTTTGACCTACGTATTTTTTTTAAAAGGTATTGGGGTCAAGACGCTATCTTCTTTGTCTCTTCGTTTTTTCTCTCTGTTTTTGCCTCACCTCTGCGTTCTTGGGTGAGATTTAGGGAGAACAGGTTATGCATGTCGTCGTCATGTTTGTTTTTCTTCCATTGAGAGTATTTGTTCCTTGCATGTGACTGATTTGGCGTTTTGGTTTTTCTGATGAGCTCTATGTTTTCATTTGTTCTTAGGGAGGAGAGGGACTCTCTCTCTCTCTGTTTTTCACTCTCTCGAATCTGAACTCTCTCAAATATCAATCAAATTTCTTGATCGTGAGTGAGGTAGGCGCATCGCTTTTATCTTCCAATTTCGATTGAGGCGGCAACTTTTTGATCAAATCAAAGGATCCGATTAAGCAATCAAATGTCTTTGAGATTTTGAGCTTCAGGTAAATTTTTTATTTGGTTAATTTCAAAACGATTTCGGTGCATGTAATTTTAGGTGGTGCATATGAAGGTGGGTTTGTGTGGGTTTACATTTGAGCTGTGTTTGCACCGCTTAATTGGGAATGTTTAAGATGATTTCTGTGGGAATGTTTGGCCTTGAACAGAGAGGAAGGCAGCAAATCGTTTCATGCATGCGTTAGTACCTATCATTTTTTTGCTTTGTTTTTATTTCTGTGAGCAATTGCTCATATGGCTTTTAGTATCTGAGGACTTGATTGTGGTTTATGTTTTATGGTGTCACGCCCCGAATTTTAGAATAAACATTCAAAATCCGAAACATGAAAATTACCACAAATAAAATAATCATCCTGAAAATTTCTGTTCTTGACAACCTCACCACACGAAACAAAATCAAAACCGAATTTAGTCTCGGTTAATTATTACAACCCAAATCCAAAACGAATTGTAAAGCTCTAAATGAGCATACACACCTCACAACTAATGAAATAACAATAACTGCTGTAACACCTAAGCAGCTCGGTCACCTCCCTGGTTATCCTGACCTGCAGGAATATCCGCTACACCATTTGAATAGTGTACCGGGATTGCAACAACACAAAACCCGGTAAGCTTATGAAAGCTCGTATGAGTAAAAGAAAAGACTGTTGTTTAATTTAATCATAATCAATTCTACTCAAGTCAATACTCAACCATTCCCACAACCACGAAGTACTAACAATCTCAATCAAATACCAAATCAATAAATCAAGACAACCCAAACTCACATCTTTCTCCACAAACCTGAACATTGCATTTATAAAAATACGGTACATGACAGACTAGAGCTCTAACTGAATCGTAGCCCGTCACATGGCCTAGGTTATGACATCCGACATATTTATCATTATCGTATTTCATCAATATGTATATTTATATACATATTTAGAACGTCCGACAATTTCACATACTCAACCAATCGTATCCCATCATCCACCCAGGATTAGAGCGTCTGATTACCCCACATCGGTCACTACGTCGACCCTAAACCCATAAATGAGCACAACATATAATACCACATACTGAAATCAACCCAACCAAGATACACCATATTATTATGAAATTACACAATTGAAATATAATCAATTCATCAATTCAACTCAATCATATCATCTCTCAACAATCCACTCGTCAATATATATTTTCCACGTAAATATATATATATATATATATACGTAATCATCCACTCAGGAATGACCACTAATACCATCTATAGTTCACACAAGAAAATCTTGAAATTCATTTGTATGATTAAAAATTCATTTTTACTTACCTATGGACCGTGGTGATTCAAGTCCATGAAATTTTAAGACAAATATTTAATCCGCAAATATTTTTCATACAATTACCAAAAATAATTAAATTTAAAACGCTCGATTCGTAATATGAACCACGTGAGTTTTACTCACCTCGAAATTCCCGCTGCGTCTTCAATACAAATACAATTAACGCCGAAATAGCCCACTCAAATACAATCCGTCAATCACCTAATCAAATGTAATTCGAATTTAGCCAATAATTTCAAAACATAATTGAACTACCATTTAACGGCCGGATTCTAATTTACAATAAAATCCGACGAGCGGATTCTCACGAATCGCTCCCCTAATTACCGTTTTGCACATATACGAAGATCCAACGGTCGGATCTTCTCCCATGACCACACAAAGCCTCTGGGACAGTCATATGATCATCATATCAAAATTATAAGTTCATCTGACGGTCCTAATTTCACAGATCATAAATCTAACGATCGAAATTGATCGAAATCACAAAATTCATAACTAATTCATACGATATCCGAAAAATATATATAATACGCCGAAATGATCGTATTGAAACATAGAATCATAAAATGGACAGAAACTAAATTTTAGACCTCCAGAACTGGCCGGAAAGGGCCACCGGAGTTAGGGACAGAGTCACCGCCGACCACCACCAATGGTGTCGGGGCTGAGCTTGTCCCCTTCGTTTCATCATTCTGAGCAACTTTCATAACTAGCACAAGACCAAAAAACGACTGGAAGGGATTGAAAAGTACTAATTATAGTCAGCAGCCGGAATTTTTTTAGAAACCGGCGAGCTTGAAACCGACGTAAAAACTGCAACCTCATGCCTCGATCCCTTATGGAAACTTGTTCAGAACTTCCTTGCGAACTCAACAAGCTAAGAATCACAAGAAACGATCATGTATAGCTAGAGATATTTGGATCGAAAGTTGGTTTTTCGATCCACACGGGGTTGAGCTCCGTCGAACGTGAAAACGTTCGACCCAGTTCCGGTCCTTCTTGGTGCTTGTAGAGGAAGTTGAGGTGAGTTCAATGAGCCAAGAATCAAGTGAAATGGTGATCTATAGCTCGAGATATTGAGATCGAACTAAAAACGAGCCTTTTCGGTTCGGGTCGTGCCGCCGCCGCTGCCGGCCGTGTCGCGGCGCAAGGCTGCCTCTGGCAACTGCCCAAGGCCGAGGCGAAGCTCCTGGAGGTGGTTGCAGCTCGAGAGGTGGCCGGAGGAGAGGATGGGAGCATGGTGAAGCCGTGCTCTGTTTTTGGCTTTCGGCCGAGAGATAGAGAGAATGAACAGTGTTTCCAAAAAAGGAAAGGGAGGCTGGTGAAAAAAAATAGGGTTTCCAAAAAAAATCTAGGGTTTTTTATATATATACAAGTTTCAGAAAATCTTCTAAATTCAATAACTAATTCAGAAAAAATCTGATTTTTGTGTTCCGTACGTGTACGGACTCGTATCGACGAGCTCTACAACTTTCATGAAGGAAGTTTCTCCATATTTTGCACGTAGAAAAAGTCGATTTCTCAAACCGAGCATTTCGAGCTTTTCGTTAAAAATAATCGTTTCGAACCTTTGATAATTCAAAAGTGAAATATTATCGAACAACATTCGCGAAATCGCACAATAATCGTTCAATACAATTACTCGAATTTAAAATGAAAATTGCGGGTATTACATATGGTGTATGATTTTTGGTGGTTGTTATTTCTGTGGTTGTTGGGGTGGTTTTCTGATTTGGTTTCTTGGCTATTTGGGATTTGTAGGGTTGCAATTGGTAATGGCTTCCATTGACATGGTTGAGGTCTGAGTTTTTTTTATTTGGTTGGATGTGTGGAAACTAAGGTATGGTATTGAGGTTCATCTCTTTTCTTAATTTGTATGAGTTATTTTTTTATTGTGGTAAGGAAAAGCATGCTCTATTATGATGTAATGCTTGGTTGGCATGTTAAAAAGGAGGATTCAGGTGCTTAATAAAAGTTTTAATAAGTCTTTTTGTTCAGAAGTATATGCTAAAACAAATCAATGCAATTGAAAGTTGATGAATTATTGTCCATTGGATCATTGTTTCTGTTTTCTTTCGATGGTGTAAGGTTAGATATTCTCTGAATTCGACTATGGTTAAAGGTTTTAAAAATCCTTTTCTGCAAGTATGGTTGCTTAACGTGGCTACTGTGGGATTGGTATTGTGGGGAGTACATACTCAAGGTCTTCTTTGTTTATTAGAAGAGCTGGCACAATACTTGGGAGCTCTTCTTTGTTTACTGGATTGGTTCTTTATTTCGAATGGTTTGGTTGCAGTTTGTAACTGTTATATTATATCAAATCTGCAGTTTTGATGTTTAATTAATTGTGATTAAATGAATGGTTTGTCAATGTATTTGAAAATATATGTTAAAGTATTAGCACTTGGAAGCAATGGGAGGGAAAGTGAGTGCTTATTTATACGGTTGTTTTTGCAGCATTACACAAATGCCAAAAAAATCCAGATAGAGATAGAGAGAGCAAAGGAGACGGCTTTGATCCTGGAGTTGTTGTTGTTGATCGACAAAGACATAAAGATGATCGAAGCTGGAGTATAGCAGATCGGTGATGGAGCGAAGGAGAAGTTCAAGGTGAGCTAGCTCTTTCTTCCCTTATATCGTTGTCCAATTTGAAACTGAAATATATTTGAAAACTAAAACCTGTTTATTTGTTTCCATGAAAAATGTTTCTGGGTTTTGTTAATTTTAGCAAGTAAAACTAAATGGTAGGAGTATTATGATTAGGTTTGGTGCCTAAAGATAGAAACTTTCATATTTTTTGAAGCATTATGGTAAGAAAGCATGCATATCTTAATCATTTGATAAACTGAGAAGTTTGAAGTGGATGATTGCTTCTAAAATCTTTGATTTGTAACCAATTGAAAATATTGAGTGACAGTGGATACCCAAGAATATGGTGAACCTAAGATTAGTAAGAATTTGGTAGGAAAGTCTAAAACAACGTAGTTTGAAATTTATGGAATGAATGAATTGGCATTGAGGCATCATTTTGTTACCTGTCTTTTTCTGAAAACTATTCAGAAAGTATGCGTATCCTAATCATTTGATAAACTGAGAAGTTTGAAGTGGATAATTGCTTCTAAAATCTTTGATTTCCGACCAGTGAAACTATTGAGTGATGGTGGATACCCAAGAATATGGTGAACCTAAGATGAGTGAGAATTTGGTCAGAAAGTCTAAAACAACATAGTTTGAAATTTATGGAATAAAATGAAAGTAATACAAAACATACAAGGGCAATGGTTTATTATCACCCAGTCTATTGCTTAAAAGAATATAACAGTAATCTTCCAGCCAAACTTTAATGCTGTGATAAAGCTTTTTTCGTATTTTTTGGAGCATAAGATATACGTTGTAATGTACACGTTATATGATTCCGCATGTTTTGACATAGGTACAAAGACCTTCTGCTGGCAATACTTATTTCAAGTTAATTCAAAATGTTTCTAATTGCAATTATGGTATGGTTTGCAAATTTGATGGTTTCTTTTTCTAATTTTTTTTTCAAACTCTCCTTGAGTATACTTGGTTAGACTCCACGCCTAATCGAATTCAGGTGAACTCTTTGCCGCTGAACTCTTTTTAGCTCGGAGGACCTCTAAATTTCAGGTGGGAATCTTCCTGTTTTTATTCTGTAGAGCATTCCTACAAGCTCTTGGGCTCACATTTTTCGTCATAGTTCTATTAATTGCAGTAGTCTTTTTCACCTATATCGATTTTGTATCAACTACAACTTCTCTGCCTAAAATTAATCTAACTGATGGAATGAAATGAATTTTGAACATTAAAATAACAACTACCATATATATATTGACTGTTGATCCTTTTTTCTCCTTTCAAAATTTACAATTTTGTTATTCAATGCTTCACTTCCCCTTTCTGAAATTTGTCACAATCAAATTATGCACCAAACATACTATTTTAATAGTCGAGTGTGTCTAGATGCTACAACAATATGGGAATGTCATCCACTAGAAACTCAGTTTCTAGATTGAGAATATTTTGCACCGGCCAAGGTGAGTCTAAACTTTTAATTAAGTGAAGTCAATACTAGAAAAGTTTGTATTCTATACCCACATCTTCAATCTAAAAATCTTTTAGTTTTCCTGACATCAGTACTAATACTCTATTTTCGTGACAGGGAAGGCAGCATTGAACCAGCATTATCATCCATGGAGACCTTCAGCAAAGAGAAAACAGACTAAAGTGTCATGACATTTTTTGTGTACAGAGAACTGGAGGTAGCAATTTTTTGCACAATCTCCATAGCTGTTCATTACCAGCTAACAACCTTTTAGCATACACATGCTAACAGACATCGTCATCTGTTTTTGACAAGTACATCAAGCAGTGATTGTAATTAAGTTAGCCTGCAACTGTACCTATTTTTTGCAAGTTGTTCGAGCAGCAAATGTAACTATGTTAGCTTTAAACTATGAAAGCCTATTATTTGAACATTACCACAACATCTACATTAGTGGTAGTGTTACTAGAACATGGTCTACAACTCTACATCTTCTGTTATAAAATTTATTTATCAACTGCATTCTCTATCCTATTAAACTGTCAGATTCTATTCCAAAACCCGCAGCAACGCGCGGGCACAAATTCTAGTTTAAACCAAAACCCAACTTATTTATTAAATGGGTTATCCGTTTCCAACCCGTTAACCCATTTAATAAATAGGTCGTGTCGTGTTGGACAAAATGAACCAATTTAACGGTTAACGTTGTGACCCATTTAACTAAAGAAACGCATAAATTGATTAAATTCACTAGAGAATTTATAGTGTAAACGATGAAGAGGCAACCCTAGTTTAAAATGACAAAAAAGACTTACTCAACCTTTATATACATATAATATTACTTTTTTTAAATAGATCGTCTACGCCCGACTCATTTAATAAACGGGTTATACGGGTTCACTTTATGTTGATGGGTTGACCCGCGGCCGACCCGTTTATTAAATGGGTCATGGTTGACCCGCGGCTGACCCGTTTTTAATCGTGCCGCTTCAACCCACTTTATGTGCGGGTTTCGAGTCATGTTATTGGGCCATGTTGAAATTGACAGCCTTAGTGAAAATTGAGTAGAAAGTTAGAAACTAGAAAGAGCGGGGGAAATTGAGAAAAAGCAATAAGGTATGGGGATAAAATGAAAAAATTGAAAGGGGATATTAGGAGTATTCGAGCCTTGGGTTTTACATTCACTGGATCTTAGGGCCTGGGACCGACCCGTTAAAAGGCTAACGGTCTGGGCCTTTAGTTTTTCTATTTTTTTTTTCTCAAAGTCCAACCTAAGCCCAACGGTCCGGATCGGTCCAGTCCAGGTTTTCGGGTTTCCGAGTTAAAATGCCCAGGTCTAACAGAATATGTCTCTTAGTTACAATTTTTCGGTGCAGTGAAATAACCTTTGATTTCATTCATGGATAATCAATTGAGGGATTTTTGGTTTTTTACAGCTACACCCAAGATTTGAAGTGGATTGCATCTGTACCCTTAGAGAAAGGTCAAGGCACTCGTAATTTAAGAGTTTCAATGAGTGAAAGATCTATTAGAAGGCTTGGATTTCGGAATAGGTAAAGTGTTTGGGCGAATTTGTTTGAAGTGAACCAGGAAGTCGATTTATTATCTAGGAAGCAATTTCATCTATACTAATCTAATTCTGGATTGTATACATACCCTTTAAGGAATCAAACCACATGTAGTTTCAGATATTTGGAATTTAAATTGTGGATCACCCATTTATTTGGATTTGTTTTTGAGAAATTTGTTTTTCTATATGTGGTTACATCTTGTTTTATACATTTTATTTTGTACCAAAATTTGCACCAAAAATATCATATTTGGCTACAAGTATTTGAGTTGGACACCTATTAGAGCGAGTCTTTGAGACATTGAAATATCTTGTTTTTATGTATTTACTACTTAGAAACTGAATTTTTGAATTTGGGCTAGTGATTTGAAGTGGATCATCGTAAATGGACATATAGACCGCTCAATTTCAAATTTTTTTTTAAGGAAGGACAATAATCTGGGATGGGTATTAATTTCTTATCTTTCTCATGATATAGAAAATTAACTATAGGAATTGTGATTGATTTCTTGCATAAGGTTATGGTTTTGATCTTTGTTCCTTGCGTTCCACCCTTGTATATGTGTTTTCACATTTTTTTAATTTTTTAATTTTAATTTTGATTTTATAATCCTAAAACCCCCTTATTTATGTTTACTTGTATATATTTCTATCCTTTATTTTATTTTTGTAAATAAAACTTCATATTTATATTAATTCTTTGTTTGTTTATGCAATTACAAGTGTACCCTCAATCGCTGTCTTGAACGATCCCTATTTATTCTATATTAACAACTACATTTTGCAAGGTTAAATTGCATGCTACTTTTAGCATGTCAGTACTTCACAGATGATTGCATTTGCACTTCATATGGTTTTGTGCTTTGTGCATACTGGGATTGATGCATGTATTGCAATCCCAATTAGGTTAAGGGCGGCATCGATCTAGAATCTAGGTGGACTCAAATCGTTTTGGTTTCTAGTTTTTCTTGGATATCAGCGTGTGAGACTTGTGGGTGGTTGGAGTTGTTTTGTTGGAGGCATCTGGGATCGGAAACGACGTGGTCATGGTGCCGCCGGTGCGGCATCAACTTGGTTGTGGTTGTCGCCACCATGCAAAAGAGATGAAGCATTGGGCCAGGTTTAGGCCTTTTTGCTAGGGTTTGAGTGGGACTACTCTTTGGGCTGCTGTCAATTGGGCCTGAGTGAGTTGGGTCTAGAGTGAGAACTAGGCCTACCATTTGGGCTTCTACTTAGTTATTTTTTTCTTTCTAAATAATTTCCTTTTTTTTTTTTAGGAAGCTATGCACTCTTGTGTTAGTATGGTGTCTATTTACTGTGGTTTGTTTCATAGTTTATAAACTTTCTTGAATAAGTGAGCATAAGTACCGTCAAATGATCGGACCTAATCTATGTATTGTTGTGGTTTTCCACAAACTCTTTATCTACCCAGAGATGGAAGAGGGAGGATATGTAATAGTTCTTTCTAGCCTGAGTATTAATATATATTGATATGATATTTAAAAAAAAAAATTAGGTTAGCATATGCGAGTTGGTCAGTGTCCATTTCTTTTAATTCGGAGATCTTTGTGCATTTATTGCTTTCAATCATTAAGTCGTAAAAGGATATGTCTTCTATACAATTTGATTAGTTTAGCCTATCACTTTTCATTAGGGATAAAATCACTTTTCCTTATTGAATATCTTTCTAGGAAATGTTTTTTCCAAATAAGGAGTCAATTAGGTTTTGGTGTCTTTACTGTCTAAGGTTTTAGGGAGAGTCGGTACAATATAAACAGGAACAAAATGCATTCATTGTTGATGCCTTTTTAGTGAAAAAGGTTTTGTGCATCAATTAGTTTTAGAAAAGGCTTTCATTCATCTTTGAAAAACCATGTGCTTCAAATCGAGTCAGTGATTTACTTGTTCCATTTTAAAGTAGATTGTTAGTCAGATACTTTTTCCATTCATCATATACTGCATATCAAGGACATTCGATGTAAGTTGGAGTTGTTGATGTGCAAAGAAGATTGAAGGTCGAGGTCGGTACCTGTCAATCTTACCAGAAAGAGCAGTTCATTGGTGGAGAAGAATTACGACGACATGATCATACAACCTTCTAGAATGAGTCTAGTGAGTATAGTTGGGCTCAGTGCTATTGGTTGTTTGTAAGAGAATCCGTATCTTTTCATTTAGTGAATTGGTTTTCACTAGGGCCTTAGAGAGTTAAGGCCCCGCAGTTGTTTTCCTCATTTTGGGATTTTTTTTACAGCGTAAACAATTCTTGTATCTCTTGATTTCTGTGTGATTGTGCTTGCCTTTGTTATCTGCAGTTTATCTAGATTGATGCATTCTAGGATTTATAGTTGTGTTTTTCAATCCTTTAAAGTTTCCAGTTGGGGTTTTTGAAATAAAGAAAACCTGTGGCTGTTGTTGTGGGAATAACCTATTCACCCCCCCCCTTTAGGCGTGTTTGTATCATCCTAATATTTTCAGCAATAATCAAGCGGAGATTCTTATTAGGTGGAGTAATCAAAAGTATGCTATCTATGACATATGCGTGTTGTACTTTTTTTTTCCCTTTCATTAGGTCTTTTTTTTTTTTTTTACCACTTATTAGGGAACAACCTATTCACCCCCCTCCTCCTCTAGGCGTGTTTGTTTCATCCAAATATTTTCACTACCAATCAAGAGGAGATTCTCATTAGGTGGAGTAATCAAAATCATGCTACCTAGGACATATGCGCGTTATACTATTTTTTATTTATTTTTTTATTAGAGTTATTTTTTATCACTGAATTTTTGTCACCTGACAAGATTTTTAACGAGACAATAATAAATGCGTCCAACATTATATCATTGATGGACATGGACACCAAGAGCAGTGTTATAAATACGATACATATGTGGTTGTCTACATGAATACTCTTTAATTTTGTTTTTATGAAGTTAACCTCTCCTATATAAAGGGATTTAATGAGATGTGTGTTTCACACTTCTACCTCTTTCATATATTCAGTCTCTTTATTACTTCTCTATTGTTTCCTATTTTATAACATATCTAACATTTATCATTTTAATTTTTTTTTTAAAACAACTGACCAACCGTGTTTTATATTTATTTCTATGTCTAAAAAACAAAAATTTATTTCACAAAATGTTACCAAATGTCCTAATTATAATAAAATAATTGAAACCTGGCTGGACCCTCCCAGGTTCGGTTCTAAATTCTTAAAAAAAAAACAGTGCTGACGGAAATCGTTTTGTATTGATTGAAAACAAAAAAGTCAAACAAAATCATAAAAAGTTTCGCATCGTACGAAAAATCCAAGAAAAGGCGAATATCAACTTGGCTTCGTTTTTAGCCCTTTTATAGGACCCCCTCATCCAATCACTCACCCAATCAGAAAAGGCCACACCATAGTAAACGGGGTATTGGAGCCACACCTAAAACCCTCCCAAGTTACCTAACCCCCACGCTTCTAGTAAACCAAAAGAAATTCAGCATATAAATATCCCACTAAAGACTAGAAGGGCATTAGCGCAGTGCCAGGAAACTTCACTCCCAGCCCAGCCTATTCCACCGTCCTTCGTCATCCCTATTCCTTCTTTGACTACGCTACCACCCAATCCCTAGAACCCTCGTCTCGGCATGTAGACTTTTCTCTCGCTTCTAAAATTTCCAATCCAAAACCTCCCTCCCTCCCTCTCTCTCTCTCTCTCTCTCTGCGTGCCGCGTCTGTTTGATCCAAAGCGACCCGAGAAAGTTGACTCTCGATTGAGTTCTTGAATTCTAGGGCTTTTGATTCGATCGCCGAATCGGTGATGGTCTCAGGAGACGACTTGGCGTCCGCCTTCTGCGACGGCAACTTTTGGCAGCCAGGGTTTCGGTTCCATCCCACCGACGAGGAACTCGTCCTATACTATCTCAAGCGGAAGATCTGTAAGAAGAGGCTCAAGCTTAACGTCATCGCCGAGACCGACGTCTATAAGTGGGACCCTGAGGAACTTCCTGGTATGCCTCTATTGCTTCTCTCTATTGATTTTGCTGATATGGTTTGTTTTGGATGATTTGTTATGGTTTGAAACAGTGAGGCTCCAACTGTTTTCACTGATCACAATGTGTGGTCACCCTACTGGGTTTTAATTCTTTAATCCAGAATCAGGTTCTTTGATTTCTATTATTATTATTATTTTTTTGGAATTTTTTCTATTGGTTGATGGGTTGTGGGGATCATTGGAAGTACTTGTATGGGTTTTGTAATGGGGTTTGTCAATCGGGTTTTGTTTCGATGTAAGATCTGATATAAATTGAATTCAGTTGTGGTGTTATATAATACACATATAGGAGCAACCGTTTTCAGTGTATGCTCTGATGTCTTGGATTGTTTGACTGATCTAAGATATGATACTGTTTCTTATCCAAAGTACTAGACTTTATGTGACATACAAATTGGTCCACACACACAAAGCAGATTTATTGAATGTTAATTTTCATATAACTAGCTATAGCAGTGAATTGGATACATTGATAGTTTAAAGTTCTGTGCTTAAGTTTGAGTACAGCTAGGTCTCTTGGTTTTTGCTATCTTTGTTTGTTGTTTGGTATCAAACATTATCTGTTTGTTAATTGGATTTCGGTTGGGATGGGATGGGATGGAATGGAATGAGTTTGGTTGATTTAATTTTTTTTTTCTCATTTTGGATGTATTGGCTAAATGGATGACTATGTTGTATCAGTTCACTATAGTTGTTCATTGAATTTAGGTTCCTAACTAGTGAAAGTTATGGTGATATGCAGGATTGTCTTTATTGAAAACTGGAGACAGGCAATGGTTCTTTTTCAGTCCGAGAGATCGGAAGTACCCTAATGGGGGAAGATCAAACAGGGCAACCAGACAGGGGTATTGGAAAGCAACTGGAAAAGATCGCAACATTACCTGTTATAACCGATCAGTTGGACTGAAGAAGACCTTAGTTTTCTATAAAGGCCGTGCACCTACTGGGGAGCGCACTGATTGGGTGATGCATGAGTATACCTTAGATGAGGAGGAGTTAAAGAGATGCCAGAATGTACAGGTATTAAAATTCAGCAGCTTCTTTTTCTTTATGTTCTTCTATACTATTTTGTATTTGCTAAAGTTAAATTGTTCTTATTCCTCCTCCCTTTCAGGAATATTATGCTCTGTACAAGGTTTTCAAGAAAAGTGGACCTGGTCCTAAAAATGGTGAGCAATATGGGGCGCCATTTAGAGAAGAAGATTGGGCTGATGATGAATGCCCCATAATAAATAGCTCTGCTGATAGGGAAATCTCAGTTGAGCAAGTTGGAGAGCTTGCCACTAATTATAATGTGAAACCTGTTGGAGAAATTCCATTGAAGCAAGTCGAAGAGATTACTGCTAATGGTTATGTGAATGTTAACAGCGAAGTCCGTTCTACAATAGATGGCTTGGCAGAGTTCATGAAACAGATTGCTGATGAAGCTGTCCTTGGCCTGCCACAGTTTAATGATCATGTTCACACACTATCTCAGGTTGGTAACTCCTTACTTGCTAGTGTCTTGTTTTCTTAGAGCTGCTTGAAATTGTCTGCATAAACATACCTTCAGCGCATATTAGGTGTGCCTTACCTAAGGTTGTAAACATGGTTGTCTGTGCCATATTTGGGGAAGATGGCTGAAAAAAACTTGCTATGTTAGGCTGGCCAATCTGCTTTGGAATTTTTTTTTTGTTTTTTGTTTTTAAATGGTCATCACTATATTTCAAGTCCTTAATAAGCTGGGTTAATAAGACGATTGTACCAATAAGAAACATAAAGCCAACAATCTTTTTTGCATGTTTGTAGCCTTGCATGTACATTATCTCCAGCATATATCACATGATTGATCCATGTAATTCTTTTTGTAGGTTGTTAGCGAAGAAGAAACACAAAGTACTGTGGTGGATCAGTACTCCAGTGAAGTTAAGTGTCCACAATCGATTACAACTTTTGATCCAAGTGGTCAGCAGGGCAATGCACATCCATGCTTTGACTTCACACAGTCAGCTACTTCACAGATGCAACTGTACGAGGCACCTGAAGCATCTGCTTCTGACGTTCATCAGCCAGAGCCTTTCACTCCCATACTACGTGAAGAGGACTTCCTGGAGATGGATGACCTCCTGGGTCCTGAACCTTCAAACACTGGGAATTCTGGGGGTAACTTGCAGTTTGATGAGTTGGATGGATTTGACTTGTATCATGATGCAGCCATGTTTTTCAATGACATGGGGCCCATTGAACAAGGAACTGTTTCTCATCAATTCATGAATTCAATGGAGGGTATGAACCAATTTGATTACCAGATACAACCAGCACCTCCAATTCAGATCAGCCATCAGCTGAATCATGAGTCTACTCAGATTAACAATCAGCTTTGGGCACAGAATGAAAGGCAAGATCTCTATACTTCAGCAGAAACAAAGCAGGGGTCTGGACCTCAATTCAACTCAGGTATATATAACAGTGAAGATGTATTGTCCATGCTATTGCCCCGCTTTTATTAAGTGCACATGTTCAACTTCAAGAACTCTTACTCTAATGTATCATTGCTTGCTTCCAGGCTTTGGCAAGAATAACTTCTGTAACAAATTGGAATATGAAACTGAACTTGTGTGAATCTTATGAGTAGTAACTAATATAGGTAGTTCCTATCTGGTATTGTTTAGGTGTGGTATACGATTCGTCAAATCATCCTCCACAAGCAAATCAAAATCAAAGTGGCAATGAAGCTGCCAGTGTTACTAGTCAGTTTTCTTCTGCCCTGTGGTCTTTTGTGGAGTCTATACCTACTACTCCTGCATCTGCATCGGAGAATGCCTTGGTGAGTCGGGCCTTTGAACGGATGAATAGCTTTAGCAGGATGAGAATAATTGCGAGGAGTGCAAATGTCCCTGCAGGTAATGATTCTGAAACTAGGGGATCCCGAAAGAGGGGATTCTTCTTCCTTCCAGTTCTTGTGGCACTATGTGCTATTTTTTGGGTCTTGATGGCATCTCTCAGGCAATGGGGGAGATGCATCTCCTCATGAGTTAGTAAATGGAAGGGAGAGGAAGTTTTGTTGCTACATACTCTCCTTGGCAAAATTGATTTTCATTATGAATGAAACAATAGAATGCTAATTATCTATATGATGTTGATTGTAAAGGGTGAATTTTGCTTTATTCGTTTTCTCTTGTATATAGAAAATTCTAGTCAAGCTGTATTGTTTTGCGGTCACTAAAGTAGTGTGCAGTCTTACACCTACACATACTTTTTCTGCCCCTGACATGCGCCTGCGCTATTGACCTCATGTATATGATTTAGAATTTTCAAGCATCACTAGAGTAAATTCAGCCACCGTAGTCTTTAGACCATTTGCCACAAAAGTCTGCTGGCAGTTTTGTTCCTAATCGTAAGCCTTTGTTTCAAAATCTCTCTAATTTGCAAATTCTACCATTCAGTTGTATGCAGATACTATGATTGTCAGCAGTTACTTTTGTTTTTGGTCAAAGAAACAACTAGAAATAGTGCAATTATCCAGTCAGATGAACTGATAGACTGAGATTTAGTTGTGAAGGAATATATAGAAAGGTTCTGTTTTCATTTTCTTGAAATAAATAGAAACTGTTTAAGAAAAAAAAAAAAAAACTATATTGCACTAAAACAAGAAAGTGTTTCCCTCAAGGGAAGGGCAAGGGAGCCCCTTCGTTTTGCTCGACTAAAATCTAGATGCATCATACATACACAGTAGTTTTATGGGATAGAGATGGAAAAATTCAAGCTACAGGAAAAGATCTATCTTTTGATTGAGAATGTCTGACAGAATATGGATGTATGACAGAATATGTATTCTTTTTCGGTACCAACGGTATATGCGCTGTAGAGATAGGGGCCAATCAATTGTGGAGTATGAAATGAATTGTAGAAGGTAAGCCTAAACTGATCGGTCGTGACAGTATTTCGGTTTCCGGTGAAGGTTGTACAAGTAATAGCTTTTGAAATCTGGGGAGTTTTCGAGCTTCTTAATATGCATTGAATATTTGAGTAGATAGAGTATGTTTATGCATGAGGCCCCTTGACAATTGTACTATTGTAGTATGCTAAAAATTAAAGCGT
Organism: Rosa persica; assembly: GCA_025331145.1. Classification (NCBI taxonomy): domain Eukaryota; kingdom Viridiplantae; phylum Streptophyta; class Magnoliopsida; order Rosales; family Rosaceae; genus Rosa; species Rosa persica. The sequence continues at coordinate 23,310,674 of WFKR01000006.1, read as the reverse complement.
ACAGAAAAGTAGGACATCATGACCAGCGTAATTATCTCCGTTTCTCATCGTTCTCGCTAATTAGTCCACTGAAACTTGCAATCAAAGCTAAAGGTCTCTCGTCATCTATCTTTTCATGTGAAAAGATATGTAGTTTTCTACATGAAAAAGTATTTGATTTGTGGTGATAGGGATGAAGATGGAGAGTAGAGGGATGAAACGAGTGAGGGGTGTAGCCACTGTTGCTAACGCCACAGTAGGGGCAGGGTCCGCCACTCTTAAGGACCTGGAAGATTTTCGAGCCACCATCTTGGACTGGTAAACCTGCACTAAACAGATTTTCCTGAGCAGGTATTGGATTTTTCGCACAAAACACTGGTGAGTTTGGGAAAGTCAAAACGCAAAGTGTTCACCGCCCAAGCGCCAACCTAGAACAATCAGCAGAAATGAGACATCCACCTCCATTGACTATGCAAGCTTGAAACGCCGAACACACTTCACCACGCTTGGAACATTAAGTTCAAAGCACACCGTAACCATAGAAGAGACAGGGAGCACACAAAAATGATCGTTCATGAGCACTAACCCAAGAGTTGCACCAATACTCCGCCCTACCTTATCAAACTTCAATGCAGAAAGGAGGTTCTTCAGTTGGACCCAAACTCTAATAGTACGAATATCTACAAGGTAAAAACCTGTAAGTTATCAAAAGCCGCAACTACCATCGTGACAATGTCAAAACACCATGAATCATTGCGCAGGTTGCCGTCGCCCCATCTCCATTACATCACATAACTACTAGAGCAAGCTTTCTTAATCTAAACCCCACCAAAGGAGCCCTAGATTTACTCCATGATTCCTTGTAATACAGACAGCTTCACCGACTTCCTAAAAGGAAAAGGAGAAAAGCAAATAAATCCTCCCATTCAAAACCAACGGTTCTTTGAAGATTATGAGATCTACCACTGTAATGTTCTTCATGATTTCAGTTAAAAGAAGGAGAAAACAAAAGAAAACATTTTAAGCAACAATGATGCCAAGAAAAAAAAAATTGCGTTCAAATGGCAAGAATCAGTATTTTGTTTTTCTTAAGTAGAAGGCAATTAACACATGGACTTAGATTTATGATGTACCGATACATAAAGTAGACTAGTTCGAGTTAAGAGTAAATTGACTCCATACATTGGTCGATTAGTTTGGAATTATTATACTTCTATATTAAACTAGTCTACTTGTATATCGTACTAAGTTTTCTTGATGTGATGTAGCGTAAATTTTTTTTTCCTAAGACGGTTTATACAATTAAAAAGAGAGAAGTTTATAAAAAGGGAAAAAACACAAATGGTACATAAACTATACCTCTATCTTATCGATGATATCTTAACTTTATTTTGTGTCATACATAAAGCCACCTTCGCTCACTACCGCAGCCAAAAATGGCATGTGAGACACACGTGTCTCATTTATTAGGCACACGTTTGATATTTGTATTCGTTAATTGTTTGATTTGAGATAAGAATATTGGGTTTTGCTTCATAAATCAAAGATTGAGAAGAGGAAGACAATGGCTTGGGCCATGATACATACAAGTTGTCATCTTTAACCTTGATATATAGGACACGTGCTCCTCACTTGTCATTTTTGACTAGATTCGTGATCAAATGTGGCTTTAGGTACTATTTCAAAAGAACTCGAATAATTTAGGTACTGGTTATGACAAAAAATAAAGTTCAGGTACCATCAATAAAGATAGATGTATAGTTTAGGTACTATTACTATTTCTGACTTTTACACTTGTGAAAATAAAAGGGAGTGAAATTCATATTCTCATTTTACAATTTACACATCGTGTTTTCTACTTCTCTTTTTTAATCACTTAAGTTTTATCATTTTATTCAAAATGACAAAATTTGAGAGTGAATTTCATTCTAAACGAGGAAAGCAGAAGTGTGAATTATAAATTAAAGGACGTGAATTTTATTTCCAAGTAAAACAAGCATTCTTCTCAAAAAAAAAAAGAGAGTAAAAAAAAAAAAAAAGTAAAAAAAAAGCAATAAACGGACCAAGAAAGACAAAATAATGTAAAAGGCCAAAAGAAAAGGACATTGAAAAGGGTTGTTTCCAGTTTACCTTCCTCTCCACGAGATCGAGTCCTGAGCTTTAGTTCCGCGACTGCGCCATAGCCCCCGTGCTCCCCTCACCCCCCATCCCTTCCACTTCATTTTTGCACTTCATCATTACATTTCCCTATCACAACAGAACAGAGACACTATATAGATTCGTCATACTTGACCAGAGCAAACTAGGATGGTAAGGAGGAAGAAGATGAAGCAGTGCTTCACCTTCTTCTTCTATTCCTCTTGATTCATGGCCTCCTCTTCTCAGCACCGCTGCGTTTTCGGTACTCCTTTTCCCTCTCACTCATTATCTGATTCCTAATAGACGAATTCTCGTCAACTCGATATATTCGGGATCAGTTCGAATGCCATTTTGTTTAAGGGTTTTGCAGAATTGGATTGGAAATTTGCAGGTTTTGGTTGTTTCTGATTAAATTTATTGGATGCAGTTGGGAATATTCCTTATGATGCCACTGAGGAGCAGCTTATAGAAATCTGCCAGGAGGTTGGCCCTGTTGTATCTTTTAGGTCAGTCACTAGCCCTGTTGTATATTCTGAACCCTAAAATTTCAATTTTGAATTTTGTCTAACATTTATGATTCGTGTAGGGAACAATTATGATTTTCTTTTTCAAAATATATTCTCTTAGAAAAATATGCCTGAATTTGATGTTATTCCTTAGGTTCTGCACGTCGAGATGAATTTAATACATCACTGTGCTACTTAGACAGATAGTCTGTTCTTTTTAAAAATGAACCCGGAATCTAAGTTCCTTGTTAACAGTTTTCATTTCAAAGTGACACTTGATGAAATTATATCAGTTAGGGAAACAAGAAGAGTGGAAACAGTCTTTTGTTGGGAAAGGGCTCTACCCAGACTGTTAGGGTTTATAAGTAAGTATTTATCGGTCTTTTATTTGTTTCAGGTTAGTTATTGATAGAGAGACTGGGAAACCAAAAGGTTATGGATTTTGTGAGTACAAGGATGAAGAGACAGCTCTAAGTGCGCGTCGTAATCTTCAGGGGTACGAGATCAACGGCCGGCAATTACGAGTTGATTTTGCTGAAAATGACAAAGGCACTGACAGAAATCGCGAACAGGTGATTAGATACTTTTGGCTCCCTTGTTTCTGTTTTCCTTGCTTCTCTAAATTTGTAGGGCACTGCTGTTAGTGTAAGCTGTCTTTAATTGCAAGTGTCTGGACCAAACTGCAAGCATATTGTGCTTTAATGTAACTTCTTGTTTGGTAGGTCTGATTAGGATTGTCCAGATAAATTGCTCTGGTCTTGTATTTCTTAGTTATTGGAATATGTTGTCTGATGTCTCCTTTGCTTGGACATTGATGTAAAACTAAGAGTGTATGAGTGCTGGACCACAGTCATGTATTTTCTGCTTGCATTTGTTGGTCAGACCTATTTGTATTAGCTAAATTGTTAGAATATTGCTGTTATCACTACCTTTTAAAGTATATGCATCTTTTGTTATCCTCAATATCTATTTACTCCATCTATATAAACTTTCTCTTGCCATTTCTTATTTTTCAATTGAATGGCATCAATGACCTACCTAGATAGCTACAATATAGTAAGTCCTTGGTTGAAGTAATCTTGAATTGTTGCCTTGATGCCAGAATTGCATGTCTGATAGCTTTGTATAGAGTTTTGTTGTGAGGTTGAAGTAGTTAATTCTACTCTTGCAGGGTCGTGGTGGACCTGGAGTGACTGCAAATTTTGGTTGGTTCACTTTTTTACATATTTTTTTTCTTCTTCTGTTTATGAGTTATTATTTGACTCTAAAGAAAACCTAAAATTGTATCTTCCCTTATGGATATGTCATAGACCCTCCAAAGCAAGTTGGAGGTGCAGCGGTTCATGGTGATTCTCTTCATAATCAGCCAATTGGTCTCCATATAGCAATAACTGCAGCAGCCGTCATGGCAGGAGCTCTAGGTGGTCCTCAGGCTGTTATGCAGTCAAATCAAAATGGTTTGCAGAATCAGTCTGCATTGGCCAACGATCCTTTGACACTTCATCTAGCCAAAATGTCTAGGAGTCAATTGACTCAAATTATCTCGGAGGTCAAAGTGAGAAAATACGTGAACCTTATCTCTTTATTCTGTACAGCTTTTCATCTTGATATTTTTTTATAATTTTTTTTTCTTTTGTCCTTCTCAATGTTAGGGAATGGCTATACAAAACAAGGAACTAGCTCATAAGTTATTTGTTGCAAGGCCACAGTTGCCAAAAGCTCTGTTTCAGGTAGCATCTATTTATATATGTTCAAAACATACTGTTAATTATGGTGTCAAAGCTGTTTACTTTTCAATTCTGTGCATAAATCATCAACATCCTTTTGCATGGAATTCCAAATCAAAGAACAACATCTCCATGTATTGAGATATATTTAGAAGTAGAGGCTTGCTTGTTACCGTGACATTGTACCTCTTAATGTTATAGAATCCTAAACATCTGGCAGATTGAAGGGTTAAGATATGAATAATCTGTATCAGTTGTGCCTTTGTTCTGTATTTTTTCTTAGCTATTTAATAGTAATTGAAAAAAATCTGACCTTCCCTTTCAGGCACAAATAATGCTAGGAATGGTGACCCCACAAATGGTTTGTCTCTCTACTTATTGTCATATCATTGTTGTTCACTGCTTACACTAGTTTAACCTATTGGCTTCCCTTTTTCAGTTGGAGATGGCAAATATCAGGCAAGCTTCAGGCCAACCGACACAGCCTCTATTCAATCAGGGCCAACAGGTTCCATCATCTGCTGTTCAAAATCTTGCTGATCTAGCCCCTCCTGCTGAGAATAGGTTGCAGTCTGGGTTGATGCCTAAAATGCAAGATGGCCCATTTTCTGCGGTGCCTCAAAATTTATTGGTTCGTAGCCAGTTTTCTGCACCTCGACAACAAAACATGCAGCCTCGAATGCAGCTTCCACAACATGCAAACCACAATGTTTTGCAACACGGCACACTGCTAGGGCAGGCTGGAATTCCAACACTTCCTCCCATGCACCCACAGTCCTCAAGCGGTTTGTGGTCACAAACTCAGGTTGCCAATTCTTCCGTACTAAACCAGAAAATGCAACCTCCTTTGTTACAACACCCTGGTCAGGTCGGGCCTTCACATTTGGGTCATAACACTCCGATGGTTCATCAAAATGCTACCGTACAGCAGTCTAATTTATCTCGTCCTTTTTCCGATGCCATTTTTCAGGTGCCAAATTTTTCTACTGCTTCTCTCATGTGTAGGCAAATATTAATATCTCACAAGGAGGTTGCTTTGCATCCTAGATCGCAAGATTCTATCTTCTGTCTGTTTGTCTGTCTGTTTGTTTGTGTTTTTCCTCAGTGTCTTAATATTTTATTTATATTTATTTTTTTCTCCACTTGGAGCAAAGTTAATCTCCTCTTACTCATCTTGCATTGTTTACTTTGGTGAAAAGAGAGGAAGGAAAAGATGGTAGTAAAAGTGAATAGTCAATTCACTGTTTAGTTAATAAGCCCAATAGAAATTTTTCATAATTGATATTGCTAGTTGTCTTGTATTTGCTTAGTTACAACTTGTAAAGTCCCTTACTTTATAATGATGAGGAGTTAACTTGTTCCTACTAACAAATTATAGAGCATTAGGGTGCGACAGAAACTACCCTCAACTCTGCAGACTTTAGAAGTTTTTAGCTATCTTGCTAGTTTCATCGTTAATATGAATGTGTTATCTAACTTGATATATTTGTAACAGCCTGGTCCCTCAATATCTAAGGGTGTCTTACAGTCGATCAACAAGGATGCTGATAGATCTTCTCGAGTGGTAGCTGATTCTTCAGAATCAGTTAATCGCCCTTCAAAACTAATGAAGTTGGATGATGGAAGGAGCATCCCTTTGATGGCAGGGGGTCTCAATGTGTCAAAGGCCAATGAATCTGCATTGCCCAATGTTTATGGAGCGGGATTGTTGCCTGGAAGGCCTGTTCACAAATCAGAAGACATGTACTCTGAGAAACAAATTTCTGAGGTAATGCCTGTGCCCTTGGTGGCAGCAGTATTTAAAATTCATATTTTTGAATTCCAGTTTATTTTCATGCCTTGTATAGTTCATTCTTAGAACTGGGTATTATTTTGTAGAAAGAAAGTTGTTTGCTGTCCTACTGATGCAGAGACTTTTAGGTGTTGTGAATAGTTGTATTAATGCCAGTACAATTCTGAAAGTTGAAATATCCAACCCAAGAGTTAATTATCAGTGGGTAGAGACGGTAAGTTTACAATAGCCAATGCGAGATTTGAAGGTTTAACATGTGGCCTCACAGAGCCATACACATGGGTTAATTTTATTGAGTGATGTGGAGCATGCGCAGTTATACTGTGCCTGAACTGTGAATGAACTATGTTCTCATAGGGAAAGCATTGCCGAAACCAATTGGGTATAGGTGGGGTGGCCTAGGATTGTTTAAAATATATGTAAGACATAGAATACCCAGTGTGGGGTTCTCAACATACCTCCTCAATTGTGAATTGCTAAATCCATGATGTTGGGTGACATGGAGAAATGGGAACAACCTGTGAATGAGGTTTTCAAATTTTGCCTCAGTTTCTGTAGCCAAGAGATAATTTTTGTACTGTGTTTTTCTTAATATAAAGACTTGTAGGAATTTAGAAGTGATATGGTGATTCAATAGCCAAGTTTGAAGAATGATAAATAAACCCATTGAAGTACCAGATTATTTGAACCATTGTAGACTGAGTAGAATGGACTGCACATAGGCTTAGTTTTATGATGATGGATCTATGTTGGCTTGGAAATTATCGGATCAAAAGGCAAGCTAAGATTTTTGAAGTAGTTGAAGGTATCAATGAATTTCGGGAATAGAGGATTGGCATGTTGCTTGTCCTGACCCAGTAACAAATATATACACTGATGTAACAGCTGCCCGTAATTATCTGGTACTTAGTAGTGATATTTGTTGGGTTGTGGTGCAGAAGACTTAAAAATAGTATTGATAAGTTACCATTTTGCGTTTTTTATGACGTTGCACTTTGCTACATCTGTTCATATGCAAGCAAGTGCATGTCTTCATTTCGTGCAAGTGAGCGCACATGTTCATTGCTTTATTTTCTTTTTCCAAACGTTTTTTGCTTGGAAAGGTCTTTGTCCCTGTAGCCACTAGTTGAGCTCTCTCACATTGGACTAGAAGATTGCAAAATATTGTTTATGGTTAGACTCTAACATCGCTTTTTCTATTTCTCTGCCTCAGATTCCACCTGAGGTGGACTCTGCTTTACTGCAACAAGTTTTGAGCCTGCCACCTGAAAAATTAAGCTTGTTGTCACCAGAACAGCGACAAGAAGTTATTAAGCTGCAGCAGAGATTCCGGCGAGATCAGATTCAGCCATCTTAGCAGTTGGGGGTCATGACCCGCTTATTTAATGCAGCAATTTGTTACATGTGGAGGCACTAACTTGCTTTCTACCACAAATAGCATATTATTCTTGTACCAAAGGAAGAAAAAAAAGCTTGCTATTCATTCAATCAAATTTGATTGCTTGTAACATTAATTTCACATAAGAGTCAGATCAGAGAATCTGCAGAGCATGAGGTCTATTTGATTTATGTAGTGTATACAAGCTCGTGTTAGTATAGTTGGCAAATTAGTTAGGATAGGAAATTTTGTTTATTTGCTGTCATAGCACTAGACAAGCTCATGTATGGCCTGAAGTACAGATGAAAGAAAGACAAGACTTTGCTTCGTTTGCTGTGTGTTGGTGTGGGCTTGTCCAGACTTGTTACATTATGTATGTTTAGTTCCATGTTCAGAATAATGTGGGATTGTTAGGCTTCCCTAATCTTCCTTGTAACGTATGAGACGTTTTTACCTGGCAAGCACTTCATGGTCTGCAACAATAAATTTTATTTCAGTAATGTATTTAATTTTCTGTGGTTCTTTAATGGTGTTCACATGATAATCAAGAATTTTGTACTCATCAATATTTGGATTTATAACGTAATTAAATTTTATACATTAATTTTATGTGTTTTAATTTTAACTTGTAACATTAAATTCAAATATGGATGTCCAGTATCATTTGGTTTAGTGGCAGTCTCTTTTTTGTAAGTGAGATGTTGTGATTTCAACTCACAAAAGACTGGTTATAATATTTGAGTTGTTCAAATATGGGTGATCACAGAATTCATGGGCAAGTGAAAGCTCTTTGTCCCCGATAAAAGATGGGTGTAGTAACTTGGCCTCCACCAACGGGTGATTGGAAATTTGGAATCACATCTTGTATGTATTGCTGCAAAGAACACTGTTAATTTTTTCTTTTATTTTTACTTGCCGAAATACACTGTTAAGATAAATTAAACCCTAGGTAGGGCGACAAAGCAATTGCACTCTTTAGGATGCCATTGTCAAAATACAGTAGTGCTTACATGGTCACTCACCCTTAGATTTCACGTTAAGGGTTAAGATTAAAATAATGATGTTTATGTGTTTTAATCTCAATTATTAAAACTAAATTTGATAGTAGTTAATTAAATTTGATAGTAGTTAATTACAAAATTTATAGTTACTTGTCACCGTATAAATACTATTTTGATGACACAATCATGGAGGCTAAAGATTTATGTCTTTCAAGTATGTACATTTAGGTGTGACAAAGCCGCAGATTCCCATGCAACCTAAGAAACAACTGAAACGGATCGCTCACCCTTTGTTTTTTTTTTTTTTTGAGCAGAAAAAGATGAAATGGTGGATAAAACATCTGGTTTGGGTCTTGTATAATATTTCTTGTTTAATATATGGTATCAGTTTTCTTTAGCAAAAAAAAAAAAAAAAAAAAAAAGAAAAAAAAAGAAAAAGAAAAAGAAAAAGAAAGAGCAAGAAAAAAATCCAGAGGAAATTGGGAAATCACAAAATTCAAAGACCCAGAAATCGCAGGTCTAAGGAATTACCGACTAGTTTGAAGCTTGAACAAGAAGGCCAATAAAATCTAAGTAAAACATAAAGGGATATATAAAGCAGATTCTTGTGGAATAGAGGCAAAAGCTGAATCCACCGGTCAAAATCATCCCAAGCTTCGTTAAAATCCAGCTCTGCAAAACCCCCCTTCCTCCTCACAGTGGGTTTTTCAAATTCTCGAAGAAGAAGAAGAAGAAGAAGAAGAAGAAGAAGAAGAAGAAGACGGGAATGGGTGCACAGAAGAAAGGCGCATCTAGGGCTTCAGAAGACCCTGAGGAATTGGCACGTGTCCCACTCCAGGCCATCCTCCTAGCCGATAGTTTCACCACCAAATTCCGACCCATCACTCTTGAACGCCCCAAAGTATGTTTCCATTCTCTCAATGTTGTTAGACCTCTTGTGCATTTGTTATGTATAATGCTGTTGAATTCGAATCGGAAACAAGTACAGTTTTGGGGTTTCTGTTATTAAGCTTATAATCTTGGCAACACATGTTCATGTGGCTATTTGGGACTTATTTGTCTGCACTTTTTATGCTCCCAAATTGAGCTTAGTGTATGTTGATCGCTTATCTAGTGCATCCTACTTGATTGTCGATTTTAAATGTGCTCAACTGCCGTTGTTAAATGTTAATATGGAGTTGTATTGTGACATTGGTCTGCGTGATACAGAGTCATGAATTTGTGCGTTTGATAGGAATAGTCATGTTCTTTACCTTTGTATGTGATGAAGGTGCTGTTGCCGTTGGTAAATGCCCCGATGATCAGTTACACCTTGGCATGGCTTGAGTCTGCTGGCGTTGAGGAGGTTTTTGTTTTCTGCTGTGCTCACTCCAAGCAAGTCATCACTTATTTGGACAATTCTGAGTGGTTTTCCCAACCAAACTTCACCGTCACCACAATTGAGTCACATGATTCTGTTAGTGCCGGAGATGCTCTGCGCTTGATATATGAGCGCAATGTGGTATGCTCATATCTTCTACTTTCTTATGTCCTGTCATTTGTATGACAATTTCATTGTATGTTCTACTTTATGCCTATGTAATCATGGTTTTTGCTTCATGTGTCCTGTCAAGATACATGGAGATTTTGTCCTAGTCAGTGGGGATACCGTGAGCAACATGTCGCTTACTCAGGTGCTTCAAGAACATAAAGAGAGAAGGAAGAAGGATAGTAATGCCGTAATGACAATTGTTATTAAACGGTCAAAGCCTTCTCCAATCACTCGCCAATCTCGACTGGGCACTGATGAGCTCTTTATGGCAGTAGATCCCAACACAAAGCAGCTCTTATATTATGAGGACAAGTCAGACCATGCAAAGGGATCTATATATCTTGATAAGTTATTGCTTGCTGATAAGTCTTCCATTTCTCTGCATAATGACAAACAGGTTATATCTCAAGCCATTCCGTTGGAGTTGTCTTGTTTGTTTCAGATTATTGATTAATCTTTATATAAAATTTCTACCTTGTTCCTTTTTAGCTCACTTTCAACAACCCTTTTAACTGTTTGGTGACTTCTAGTAGGGCTTCTTATGGTTATTTCTTTAAACTACAAAATGCCTGTTTAAGAATCTTGCCCATGTCTTATCTGCAGGATTGCTATATCGACATCTGCTCTCCTGAAGTCCTCAGCCTTTTCACAGACAATTTTGACTATCAACATTTACGTCGTCATTTTTTAAAGGGATTGCTTCTTGATGATGTACGTCTCTCATAAGATATGTCTCTTTTTAGCCAAAATATTCTGGTACATTGTGTTCACATTTATGTTAGGAGGCATGTTATGGACACAGACACATAGACACACGATGGCCACCCAATGTGTGTTTCTGGCATGAGCATAAGCAATGGGTCATCGACCTTTTTTTTGAGACCATTTATTAGTTTTTACTCGTTCAATGTTTTGCTATTTTTATCTGTGGTAGCTTTTTATATTAGATGCCATAGATATGTGATTTTGCCCTTCTCTATTGAGGCTTTGCCACTGAGTCATCGGAATACTTGTTATCGAAGAAATGGCTGCTCAATCTAGAAATTTCTTTCATGCCTATATTGCAGAGGCAAGGAATTGTTTTTATGATACTTACCGATTTATACTTGTTGAAAAACTTGCAAGTCTTGAATGCATGCATGCATGTGTGTATTGTTTCTTGAAGTATGCAACTGCCACATATATATTTGCATAAATGAGGAGTTCATCAATGGTTTGCGATACATTAACATGTTTATGTATTGTTGGTTTGCGATGATATTATCAAGATATAAATAATTTTTTCTTCTCCCACAAAATATGCATTTTTTTTTCCCAATCTTGGAATGTTCATCTCTATGCTTATTTCAAATGTAAAGTTCTTATAAGGGAACTGTCTATTCATTCAGATTATGGGTTACAAAATATTCACACATGAAATTCACTCGACTTATGCGGCTAGGATTGACAACTTCAGAAGCTATGATACAATCAGTAAAGACATAATTCAGAGATGGACTTACCCATTGGTGCCAGATGTTAAGTTTTTCGGAGATTCTTCTACGAAGCTGGAAAGACAGGGGATGTATCGAGCCTCAGGTAATTATTAGGGACTTGTGATATTTACACAGTATATGTATGGGAGGGGTGGCAATTTTGTTTTAGGTTGCACTATACAATTAGGGTGATAACTTATCATTATCACTCTATAAATGTAGCCTGACATCCTTACTTCTAAACTGATGGTCTGCTAATTTGCAACCTTGTCAATTAAATTTTTCTGTCTCATTCTGTGTGATTTGATAAACTAGCTACTCTTCAGAAATAGGGCAATCACGATCTGCACAGATTGGTCCTTTTACAATCATTGGGAATGGCACCAAAATTGGGGACAACACCAAAATTTCAAATTCTGTTATTGGAGAAGGGTGTTCTGTTGGACCAAACGTTTCCATAGAAGGTTCTTATATATGGGATAACGTCACCATTGAAGATGGCTGCAAGCTAAGGCATGCTATAGTATGTGATGGAGTGATAATGAAGTCTGGGGCAGTTTTGGAACCCGGGTGTAGTTTTGTCTTTCAAGGTATGTGCCACTAAAACCTTTTATAGCCCTATTTGAAACTTCTGGATGCTAATTTACTTCTCCTCTATCATAATGCTCGAAATGAGAACAGAATACAATACCAATTAAATTACTGCCACAATTATATGCGAGAATCAGCTTCTATTGCAATGTTTTAAATTCATTTTCATGTAAAGTATATTGATGTTGAAATTATAAAATTGAAAGCAGTTATATGATTTCGTTATTGCAAAATGACCTAACCTTGTGATGATATGAAGGATTTAACACTAAAACATTGGTAACTTAGGTATCCTTGCTGCTCACACTTTGTGGACCTGCCTTGTATCTATTGTAAATTATTAAAACATATATGCATTGCTACCTAGGACAGAAGTATTATGAGGTTACATCCTTGGTAATCAAATAACTATTCATCAGTTTAAAGCTGAGCACCACCTAGCCTTAGAGGATACCTAGGGCAAATGTCACAAATAGTAACCCAATTATAGACCATTCAACACATTGATACCTCAAGTTTCAAAACCATCACTTTGGTACCTCAACCTCTATTCCATCATACATTTTGATACCCGCCGTTAAGTTTTCCATTAAAATAGAAGATATTTTAGCAATATCATACATTTTATGAGGGTAGTATTTAACTAAACAATAATATAAATAAATTTAAAATAGAACCCAAAAATTCATCTCTTCTGACTAAAAACAAAAATTTTCATCTCTTCCAACCCTACGTCTTTTGCATTTCTAGATTTGTTTTACAAGAACCCATTAGCAAATCACTAATTTTCAGTTTAATCCCGAGGGTCAGTGGTTTGTTGATCGAAACTCGGCAAACCCAATGGAGCAGCGGTGTTGCCAAGCACGTCTGGTGGTCGGAGATCTTCAAGCCAAGATCTGATTCATCTCTGCACTTATAGTTGGTTACTATGCAATGGATTGCTTTTAGATTTTTTATTTTAAGGAAGATTGGTGAAGGATGGTGAGGAACATGATTAAAGAGGTGTTTTTCTCGTTTATATTTTGGTGCTGGTTTTTTCTTTCTTTTTCCTTTCCCTGCTAGGTTAATTAATGATGATTATCATCATCTTCATCTTTTGAATACTTTCCATTTCATTATTTCATCATCGGGCCTAGGGCAGTCCAATACTAATCTTAGAAATTTTAGACATCTAGAGAGGGAATTAGATTGAAGATTTGAATTCTGTAGTTTTGTTGATGGAGGAATAGCAGAGAGAGAAAAGAGATGGGGCTGGAAAAAAATTGCATTGGGTTCTAATTCATGAATTGCAAAGAAAGAGATGGAAAGATGAAAATGTCCTTGCAAAAAGAGCTTAATTGACGCCGTTATAACGGTAGGTATGAAAGTTAATTCACTAAAAACAAGTTGAGGTACCAAAGTGATAGTTTGGAAACTTGAGGTACTAATCTGTCCACTGTTTGTGACATTTCCCCGGATACCTATTTAGGCCTTCAAGAGAAAGCACTGGATACGCGTTATAGATTATCTGTTGGAAGAATTACATTTGGAGACATACATACTTGGCATGCTTAGGTTCAGCTGTGTAAGTAGGCCGGGATGTATTAGCTTTCCCACGACTCACGCTCAAACATGGTCTTAGAAACACGTTGGGAAATATGAACTCTTACAGTGCTCAAATTGATTTTCCTTTAACTTGTCATTGTAATTGTTATTTGTTTTATCCTCTGAGTTTGGAAGAGCAAGATACATTTCATTCTGGTTTTCTGACTTTTGTCTGATTTTACGGTGTTCTTGATATTGCTTTTCCTCCAGGTTGTGATAGGACAACAATTTATTGTTCCTTCATACTCAAAGGTATCTTTACTTCAACAACCAATAAAGCAAGATAGTGATGAGGAGCTAGAGTATGCTGACAATAGCACTGGGATTGCAGAAATTTCCCGTAAGTCTCTGGCGTTTGTTCCTAATCTTCAAATTTGATCTTGTTTATTTATGTTATATGCAAAACCTATTATGATATTTTTAGGGATCTCCTCTTTATGCATGATCACTTCTTTAGATATTGTAGACAATAAGCCTATGACCTTTTTTGGAATAGTGGTGGTTTTTTTAAGGTGAGTATGGAAATGGTTCAATTAAGCAATTCAATGGAAAAACACTTGTTATAGGATGATGTACTGTTTTGTGTAGTTGACTGCTATTGACATTTAAATAATGTCCCATATGAAGTGTGCTACCCATGCTTGCCAATTAGATTTTGGTACTTGTCAGTCAAATACAGACCTGTAAATGAAGTGCCACTTGTGCATTTGTATATGTGGATTCGTTTTTCTGAATAAGTTTTTATTGATTTTCAACTCTTTGTCTCGACATAGCTACTGTCTTTGGTATTCATACTTAAATTTGCTAAGCTCTAGATATGTATTCTTAAACACATTTAGCTTCTTTTATTTGTGAAAGTTAGTGATAGTAACATATGCATCTTTTCCTAGTGATATATGCCCTTATTATGAGTTGTTACATGCAGCTCTTACGCATGCACCTGATATATCGAATGGGGAAATAGCAAACCAACAACAGGAGGCTCAGTGTTGGCCTACATCTGAGGTTAGCCCCTAGCTATGAATTTGGTTTTGTTCTGGCCTTAGTTCACCATGTATGCTCATTGTGTCAAGTTTGACTTATTATTTGGAAAACCTTCTTTCAAAACCATGTCATACAATGTTGATAGCTGTCTTGTATTGATTAATTGTAATTGCATAAGTTTTAGAATCACTGCACTCAAGTTTCAAGTGATACAATCAAGCATGTTAGGGTGAAATCCCAGAAACTGCCTTAAGTGTTGAGATGAGCATTGGATAGGGAATGTTCACAAGTGATTCTAGTTTCACAAAAGAAAAGAAAGGAGTCGCTTATCATTAAACTGAGACACTTACAGCTTCTTGCATTCTTCTTTTTCAGTAAGTAGTAGGTAAGATAGTAATAATTTCCAGTGAACAAATGATGGGGCTGCTTATACATAAGATTAGGCATATGTGGAGAGGTCAATTTGTCCAGGTCTAAAGGGTGTGGGTTTCACATCATAAATTAGGGATGCCTTGACATAAATCTGATCAAAGATTGAAGCTGCATAAACTCAGTTTGGTGTAGACTATGATATTTATGTGCATTTAGGCTTGTAATGGTCTTTAGAAGGGGACAAGGTTTCAAACTGGTAAATAACAAGTTAATATGAGGGATACTGTCCTGGGACCATGTAACAATCTGAGAACATCTAATCTTCTTCTATCTTTTCAAAACACACTTGCAGATTTGTTTTTTCCTCAATGATTCTGGACTATAGATGATGTACGTTAACATTGAACTATGATGGTGTTGCTGAAAATGGAAACAAAAAGAAGGGAAAAAAGAGACAAAAAAAAAAAAGATCATTGATTGAATCAGCATTTGTTTGGTTTAAACAAATGAACATGGAATGCATTGACTGGCCAAAAGTAGGATGGGGGCTAACCATTCTTTTGTGGGCTACATAATGTTAAAATTCTTTTCATAGTCGTCCTGCTCATGTAACGATGACTGACATTTTTTTATCCCACCTTTTCCCCTAGTAATAATTAAAAAAAATTGAACCTCACTAGAAATGTTTTGAAATATTATAGATTATACTGCTGCTTATATCCTGATGTTCTCTTATATGAGCTGTTATTATTGATCAGCTTGGTACTGGTGGGGCTGGTTATGTTTGGTCAGTTTGTGAAGGAGGCCATGATGAAGAGTGGAGGCATTCAGTCGCTCCTATTCCTGCAGAGAAAATAGCTGAGGTGATACAAGCTGCAGAGGATGATCTGGAGTTTCCTCCAGATGGCAGTAGCCTCCCACCTTCAGGAGAGTTGAAACGTGATCCTAACGATTCTGATACTGATGATGAGTCTAGAGATGGTTCCTACTTTGAAAATGAGGTGAACAATGTAAATTTATGTGAATACAAGTTTACAAAGTTAAAAACTGAATCTAACTTCAACAAGTTAATTATTTTCTGCAGGTTGAAGCAACCTTCCTGAGAGCTGTGGATGAAAATATTAAAGTAGAGAATGTCGTCTTAGAAGTGAACTCACTGAGGTATTCATTTGGTTTTCTCTTGCAGATCTATGGAATACTATGTAGCATGAGTAACATTATTATTTTGTGTTTGTGTAATAACTTATCTTTTGAAAGTTCTTTTAATTAAATCATGCAGAAACACTTTCAGTCAATGCCTTCAGTACCTGTCCTTATATCTGCCTGTGTATTTTGATCTACTGAGAGCCCTCTGAGGACATTTTCCAACCCTAAAATGTTCCGTTGTTTTGTTTATGCTTACTGTGTACTCTTTGGTGATTGAAACTCGTCACATTTTTAATGTTGCAGATTGTCATACAACAAGCAAACTGCAAACTGTGCTGGAGCTATATTTTATTCAATGATGAAATTGGCATTAGAAACTCCACATAATTCAGCAGGTAGATATCTGTGGCTGCTATCTCTTTTCAATTTTAAGAAAACCCTTTATGATTGGAAACCTGTGATATCTGGGACTTCAATGGTATTATGTTGGTTAACAATTAATGACACCGTTTTTTTTTCCTCCCTCCCCTTTGTTAATATTTTAACTTATGGATTGTTGAGTCATGGTATTTCTTGCATACCAATTTAGAAATACAAAGGAATATATAGAGATTAGTTGCCAAAAAAAAAAAAAGAAGCTGGGTGTGGTTGGTTGGGAATTTAGGGTTTGGAATGTCTATTTCTTAGGTTAAAATCAGATAATGGTAATCCAGATTGCATCCATGAAGTGATCAAGGTTTCATAAGTCTGTTTTACTAGTTTAATTTACAATTATATTCTTTTATTTTTGTCTGTTGGCTATTTGGAAGTTTGGATGTTACTTCACTAATGTGTGGCTTCTAGTATTTATGACAATTGATGCATATTTCTTTCCTTAGTTGAATTGGTCCAAGCTACTACGAAGGTAATTACAAAATGGAAAGGACTGCTGAAGTATTACCTATCAGACATTGATGAAGAGGTTTGATTTCTGTCCTTTTAACTAATACTTGCATGCATTTGTTCAATTAACACATTTCTTTTTTGCATCACTGAACTTGGTTAATTGTAAAATGTCTGTCCCTTCTCAGCTTTTTGTAGAGGCATTGATTTGCTTGGACATGCTGCATTTATTTGATTTACTTTACAAACCTTTTAGAGAACTTGTTTAAGAGAAACATCAATTGACAATTTAACCAAAGTTACTAGGCAAAAAAGATTCATTTTGCAAGACCATTGTAGTACAACTTTGTTGTGGTACAATAACGTAAATGGCACTCATGCTTCTTATATGTTATTTTTGTGCTTCGAGTCATCTCCACCTCTCATCAACATTTCATTGGGAAGAAAGATTATATATATATATATATAATATTTTTATTTCTGGGGAGCTATTTAAGCAAGCTTTTAGGATAGTTTCTGTGTGCATATATCTATCAAGGAGTTTAAGAGTTTTCTTGGTCTGGAGTCAGGATAGTTCAAGTTAGTATAATGCTAGAAACCTGGACCTAACATTTTTGATGGTTGCTAATGTAATGCTTATTGCTGTTATATACTTTGTGATGATTTATTTTTGTTACTTTACAGATAGAAGTAATAATGAAATTTGAAGATATGTGTTTGGAGTCCGCTAAGGAGTTCTCCCCCGTGTTCGATAAGGTACGCTTGCCTACTTAGTTTTGGATCATCGTAAATTATACTCGGCATTAGTATGAAAAGATCAGAGAAATGCAGTCATTTTGAATTGCTTAACTTTTGAACTCCCTGGATTAATGTGGATATGCTTCTGCTTAGTGTTTTGCCAGCCTTTTATTTCTTGAGAAATGAAAAAATGGCTATGGGAATGCCACCACAAAAACATTTTGAATCAAGTACTGTGCCAATGATTTGCTGAGTGTCTTGTTGTAACCTAGCTGGTTTAGTCTTTCAGTTCTGTTGTGAAGTTGATGGGCTTACTTGTTCTTCTGATTGTTGAATTGTTCTTCTACAGATACTCTATCAACTGTATGACCAAGAAGTTATACGGGAAGAGGCTATTCTGAGGTGGGATGATGAAAAGAGAGATGCTGATGAATCAGATAGAATTTTTGTTAGGCAGGCTGAAACGTTTATCCAAGTAAGTGTGATTATTTATTCAATTTTGAATAAAATGCTTGTTAGCTAATGAAATCCTTTGTTTTTCTTTACAATGTTATGTATACTTGGGCCTTGCATGATTGCCATTGTTTAGTTTTATTCTTTACCGGTTTACATGCTAGTGCCTGAGCCCTGTGTGATGTCTATATTTTCTCACACAAGCTCCATGAAAGATAAATTCAGCCCTTGGGGTTGGCCCAAGTAGTGAGGGAAGGTGGGAAGGGGTTAGGATTAGGCCAAGTCAAAGGTTTCGTCCTTCCAGTGTAACTGGAAAAACAAAAAGATGAGTTCAATACTTGTTTTTAAGTGTTTTAATGTAAGTAGAAACATGTTGCTAAACATGCAGCATGGCCATAATTTGCATTATTGTTCATGCTTTCAGTATGAGACAAATTTGTGAATCAGGTTTATTTGGCTCGGAAAATGTTGGGCTGATGTATCTGGCGACCAGCATATTTTAAGTCTTGTTTCACAAAAGTTGCATCTAATGTGTTTTTTATTGCAGTGGTTGAGAGAGGCATCTGAAGAAGAGGATGAGGAAGAGTAGGAAACATTCAGTTGTAGGTTGTATTCAGTAGATGCAGTTAACAAGGCAGGACAGATACATTTTTGAATTTCGAACAAGTATTTGCAATGTTGTAAGGTAAAAAGGGAAGGCTTGTTATGTCCGTAAGCTTGAAATTGCGTTTTACAGAATCATGCACTTGCATGCCTGTAATTTGATACAAAATCAGTAGTCTTAGTCAACACAAACAATTGTTTTTGTCCAGTATGATTTCTGAATTCTACTGTGGACTATAGAGTTTTATTTATTTATTTATTTTTTTTTGCCAAAATTACAGGTTTTTATTTTCTCACCAAATATTTTGCAACCAGAAGTCATGATTTTTGCCCAGTACCTTTTGGTTTAGTGAATCTCTTCTTTGTAAGTGGGAGGTCATGAGCTCGACTCACAATAAGTTAGTTCTTGCTGTATGAGTTGTTGATTTGTTTAAAAAAAAAAAAAAGGTCATGATTTTTAAGTGTTCTATGGACCTCAAAATCCCAATACATTTTTTTCTTCTAACAATTTCCCAAGTCAAAGTACGGGGAAAATCATGTTTTGTCACTCGGATAATCTCATAAAAATCATGTTTTGTCAATGGTTAAAAAGGATATTGACAAGGTTAGGCATGTTTCGACATGTCACGAATGCCTCCATGGCACTTTTAAAGTGGCAAACTATATTAAGGCACTCAACTTAAAATCTTGAATGGATTTTTTAAAAGTTGTTTAAGCATTTGGTAAGCATAATTTAGAGAAGTTAAAGGGTTGTGGCCTATTGGTTATGTTGAATGACAAGTTCGAATCTCATTATTTTTTGAAATAATTTGTCTCCTTGCCATCACAGACTAGGCTAACAGGTGTCAACACCCACACGGGCCACACTCGTGCCCACACCCGTGTAAACTAGGCTAATCATGTTCACGGCAAGTGAGACTAACATTGCCTAATGTCCTAAACCCATGCAAGTGTTTGTACCCACATTTGCATGTCCATTTATAGGGGTGAGTTCGATTTGTTTCGGTTAGATTTTTATCCTAAACCGAGAACCGAACTGAATTTACACCTCAGCTAGGTTCGGTTCGGTTTTTCACTTTTGAGAATTCAAAACTGAAAACTGAACTAACCGGTTTGACCCAATTTGGTTTATTTATTTATTTTATAAATAAAAATAATTTTATATAAATATTTATTCTTGGCTAAAGTAAGAGCTTCTTACGCAGCGTTTGGTCCTATTAGAGTCTACTCCGATACGGCTTTCGTTTGGTCTTATTAGAGCTTACTCCAATACGGCTTTCATTTGGTCCTATTAGAGCCTTACTCCGATAAAAATACAACATTAAGACAATAAAAACGGCAGCAATAAAAATACAACACAAAGGCAACTTGCAAAATTTAGATGGGTATTAGAATGGTTCCAATAGACGATTTGAGGTTAGGCTTCAATAGTTCCAGTCCTTCCTTTTCAAAGTCTCAGAAAGGACCCAATTCCAAAACATCCTCCACACCATTCTTCCCCAATCTCACCTGCAAATAGAAATTAATAATCAGTAATCACTAAAACGAATTCCTAAACCAATAACAAATCGATCAAACAGAGACATACTAGCAAAATTGCAAAGAGTTTATATGCAGCAAGTATATAGAGCTGAGAAGCCATACCAAACGCCAGTATTACCAACAATGCCAATAGCCATACCAGCTGGGAGCCCAGCAAGGCCACAAGCCAGACCAGAAGAGAGATGACATAACTAGAGAAGCAAGGCACAGTAAATACAAGCAATCAGATACTAGTTTCAAAACAGAGAACATTAGAGTACTGCGTTTGCAATGAAGAAACAAGAGCATGGTATAAGATCTGTTCCGAAATCAAATGCCTTTTATTTTATATTATACTCTCTATGCTTTTTATTTTATCGTGTGCACATATATGGCAAAGGAGGGAGGGGGTATAAGTATTCTTCAAAGTACCATTGACGTTGATGAAGAGAGTGGAGACCAAGTTTGTCAGTGATCTCTGAAGCATTCATAGCATTGAAGTAGTGTCTCCAAAAAGGTCGAATATACACAAACACACAACATTGCACAACGGTGGTCAAAATCACAATATATGCATAATATACTACACATGCAAATAAAAATATACCCGAGACAATCAACAAATTTCCTATATATTACAAGAGGCAGAAAGCCACACTAGGATCATAACAAAAAGCCACAAAAAGCTTGTATCAAAACTCATACCTCACGAACCACAAAAAGCCAGAACAAAACATCATGTATCAGTATCAAAACTCATACCTCACATTGAGGAATGATCTCCTTTCCATCCTTATTAAGTTCAGCTGGTGCAATCCAACCTTACGGACTTCTTCCCTAGATTTGAATGCCACTACAACACCAACAACAATGAATATATCAAAACTATAAACTTTTATTTCCTGGATTTGATTGCCTTCTACCATACGGTTTATGCCTTTTTATATAGACTCATGATTTAACTTCAAAAACTAACTCTCAACTAACTTGAATATGGTAATAGAAAGACCCAATCGAATCTCAACTTTTTGGGAAAAACTAAATTATTAATTCAGGTCCTGAAAACCCTCAAATTCTGAAGAAATCCCAATTTCAACTGCCTCAGATAAAAAGCCCAAATCGCAAATCTAAAAAAGTAATTGATACGATTCAAATTTCTAGACCAATTAATTACATAAGAAATCACACGAAGGATGGCTATTTGTTTTTTATGATTAAGAAATTTGAATAACAAATTCAAATTCGAAACATGAATAATAACAAATACAAATAACGTTCTGAATTTTTTTTTTCTCAGATACCAACACACCTCACACCACTCAATATTACATAAACCAAATCCTCAAGTTACTTATTACAACACACTCTCACCAAATAAAATAGTAAAGCTCAATGAGCATAATAAACCTCACCATACAACGCTGTAAAACAATACTATCACTCTAAACAACACGATCACCACCCTGGTTCTCCTGACCTGTAGGATTATCCGCTACACCATTTGAATAGTGTACTGGGATTGCAAGCCCGTATGAGTAAATAGAAATAAAACAATAAATCAACAACTTTTACTCAAAACAATCACACTAAAAAAAAAACATTCCACCTCCATTTACAAATCATTTTCCAACAGATCTCATCACTCACCACTCGACCCATCTTATATAATAAATATGTATTCATGATCACGAGTAATTTAACTCGCTGCTTTCATATCATACGTCAATTTTTAAAAGTGTATTCATGATCACGAGTAATCCAACTCGCTGCTTTCTTGTCATACTTCAATTTTCAAAATTGTATTCATGATCACGAGTAATCTAACTCGCTGCTTTCATGTCATACTATCACAGACAGACTAGAGCTCTAACTGAATCGTAATGTGTCACCTTGGCCAAGGTTCATGCTTACCATAATCTTGCCTCAGTCACCACTTGTGACCAATCCGTAGATCAAAACATTTAAAAGTTATCCTATCTGACTCAAATGTTACACTTCAACTCACTTATGCTTTCTCACAATAAAATCAATAATTATATGATATATTGTATTTCTATAGAAAGTAAGTGCTCTAAATAATCATCCAAAAATCCAATAGCACACCATCCAGATATATATATATATATATATCACGTAAATATATATATATATATATATATACACGTAATCATTCATGCAGAAGTGATCACTAATACCAACTATAAACCACACATAGTGAGAATCGAGAAATTCATTTTTATACTTTAAATATATTTTTCTTACCTATGGACCGTAGTAGAACAAGTCCATATAATTCAAAACAAATATTTATTTTCATAAACCTTTTCACTTCAATCACAATATAAATAAGGAAATTAACGACATTTGGTTCTTAAAATGAATCATGTGAGATTTACTCACCTCTTGTCCAGCTGCGTCTTCTATCAATCAAAATCACAATAATCCAATCGCTCTTCAAATCCAACCGCTAAGTACCTAATCAAGTACCATCTTTACTTAGCAAATGAAACACGAAATAAACTTGACGACGATCCAACTGTCGGATTCTAAAATAAAGACGATCCAACGGTCAGATTTTAAAATAAAGACTATCCAACGGTCGAATCGAATTTAAACAATGATCCAACGGTCGGATCCTTAAGGATCGTCCTTGGAAACATCCTATCAAAATTATATGAAAATTCGATATACGTTTCACGAATCGCCTCCCGAATCACTGTTTTACAATTATACGAAAATCCAACAGTCGGATCTTCGCCCGTGACCACACAAAGTCATCGGGACAGTCATACGATCAATATATCAAAGTTTGAAGTAAAACCGACGGTCAGATTCTCAAAAATAGCGAACCAAAGATAAACGTAAAAACGTTAAATAGTGTCTTCAAAACTCAAATCATCCATTTATCAACTTTTTCTAAAATAACCTTGTATTATATCAAAACGCTCGTATGGATGCATAGATCATCATGTGGATAATAAAAACTCAAAATATGGTCCGATGCGCCGCCACACACGGAGGTCAGACGGTGGTCAACGTCGGTCAACCAACTCAGATGCAAAAGTTGTCAACTACAAACTTCTTCAAAATGATAAGGTGAGAAATTTTCATACCTGGAGCTAAACATGATTTGGTCTAGATCGTTCTAGATCAAGCTTGAAAGTTGGATTAATCTCGGCCAGACGATTAGTTTCCAGATCGAATCAGGGACGTCGAAAACTTCAACTCTCGGTCTTTCACTCCACATGAAAAATCGTCATGCTAGGAGGATGTGAGGGTGATCAGGAGGAGGAGGACAACCCAAAATTGAGGAGGATCGGCCCTTGCAACTGCGACAAGGCCGAGATTCGATCGGGTCGGTTTCGCTCGGCTGGGCGTCTTCGATCCGGGTCTAGGGGCAGTGGCTCGGTAAAGCGACGAAAGGGGGTGGCTGGGCGTGGAGCGACGAGCACAGGGGAGCTCGGGTCAGGGGCTGGAGGGGGGAGAAAAGGCGGGTCGGGTCGCGTCTGACCTGACGGGGCTGAGGCTGAGAGAGAGAGAGAAAAATCGGAGGGCTTGGGGGGGGGGGGGGGCTAAACACAAAAATGAAAAATTTTCATCCTTAATGAATAAAATCAGATTTTCTTGATATTTATAGAAAAATCTCAATTTTCAAACATTCATAACTTATTCATACGAACTCCGAATATTGTGTTCCACATGCACGATATCGTATCGACCAGCTTTACAACTTGAATGAAGGAAGTTTTCCCAAATTCACTACCTCTTAAATAATGTTCGTTTTCGAAAATAAATTCTTTCGAAACCAAGTTTCTCAAACCACGACATACGAATTTATCCCAATATCATAATTCAAGTAATAGAACAATTATTGAATTACAAAGATTTATTTCACGAAATTCCGAGTCTTCACAGAAAACAATTCAAAATCAATACTAGGCTACAAGAAAGGTAAAGTGACTGAAATTGTAACTAGCAGAGCTAACTAACTTAGGAAGCAAACGAACATTATACCTAAGCAAAAGGTAATACGAAAACAAGAAAGCTTGATGGCTTGAGTTTCTGGAGTTGTGTGTGTGATGTCTTTTGTCGATGCTTCTATTTATATTGGTTGTCTTGCAACTTGGACTGATCTCTTGACTCTTTAAAGTTGAGTGGAATTCGGCCTCTTCTTTGCTTAATGACTATCTTGACCTGGCTCCAATACTTATCTTCGGCTGAGTAAATGTTGGACTCCGTCTTGATTGGTTTTGATGATCATTATCAATGGCTGTAATTAATCTTGAAATAAACTATCTTGGATTGAACTTCCCTTATCGGCTGATGTGAACTTTAAATCGATTGAGATACTAACTTGATCAAATTTCATCTTTATCACTTATCGATCTCTCTGTCTATCGACTACTTTTTTTCTCCAAGTTGAGTCCGAGTTGGAAACTGTCTTGAGGAAATGGCTGATGGGCTTTTAGGCAATAAACAATCTTTTGAATTGATGACTATGGGCTAACCGATAACCAATGGCCTAACTTTCAAAACCCTCTATCGGCCTAGCTTTTATCCAACTTGTCTTGGACCAAATGTACTGCCCAATTATTCATCGGCCCATTTGTTTGTTAAGCGGCTTATTAAAATTCGAAATCGCTCAATAACTAGAGAAATTGTATGGGTTATCATCGCCTGGAAAGGTATGGAAATTTTGAATTTCGTATTTAACAATCTATCGTTTGCGCATCTCTCTCTTTTTACAGTTATGGGTTAATTGCTTCTTCTCCCTTTTATACCCATTTCTGGAAATTTTCAATTCCGCTCATGAATCCCCAAAAAACTTTCCTTCTTCTCACAATTAATTTCATGTTTCTGGTTTTTACCCATTTTGTCGGCTCAAAATTGACTGAGTTCCCATTGATTTGAATGAAATTGCAGAAGTATAGAACGAGAATTTGTGTATCTCAAGCTATTTGAAAATTGGGTATCTCTTGATTGCTCACAGCGAGACACCTAGCAACCTGCAGGTATGGCATTTGTACTTTTCTTTGAATCGTAAGTTCATATTTGAAGATGAAGAGTGCAGTGAATCATTCATTATTTGAAGTCATCATCTCTGAAGTTAATTATGCAGTTACACGTTTTGCATTTTTCTCAAGTTCCCAGACTTCGTTTAATTCCATTAGTCAAACAATTGTAATCTTTGAATAATTTAATCATTCAAATCAAACAAATAACTTTTGACATTGTGTTCAAATGTGCAATTGCATCAAGATAAGGTCAACAAGAACAAACATGCAGATCTCAATTTAGTCAACACATGATGATGCTTTGTTTCTTTATTCAAGTTGGTGTACTGTTCATATTGCTTATAATCATATCTGGCCACTTTTATTATGCCTATCAATTTATTGCTTGCTTCATTCTACACTTTTACTTCTCAATAAATATTTACCCAGAGGTGTTTATACTGTTACATTGCTAACTTGGAGTGCACCGAAAAACAAGAGTTAGTAACCAATGATGCTATCTATCTTGTAGGATTAGATTGGGAAAACAATGGTTTCAAAAGTTGCAGAGAATTGGGAAGGCAAATAGAAAAGTATTACCGAACGCTCATTGGCATTTGCAAAAGCATTAGACCAAACCACAGAAAAGCATAAAACAACATCATGAGTAAGATAACGCAGAGAGTCTCCAATGAAGCCGGAGTACGGCAACTTGGTCCAAGCTTCTATAATGGGATTCTTGCTGAAGTTGAGAAGGTCTTGAGCAAGCATGAAGTACATGATTCCACCTATTTCAGTGAATGATGGGGAGCATGGGGGACAAAGCCGGGGAAAAGGTCGAGTGAAACGGCCAATTGGATTCCTTGGGTGGAAGGAGTCAAGAAGCAATTTGGGGATGTTTGAAAACGGCTTGGGATCTATGATGAGATCAAGCTCTCCACCATTATTATTCCGTGTGACCATTCCTTGTTGGCTGTCACTTTGTGTTTTTAGAGTTCTCAGACTAACTCCTTGGAGCTTCGGTTTGGTGCTTGTAGTCCTACCTTGATTGATATAGCAGCCATTATTGGTCTGCCTCCACATGGTCAAGTGGTGGACAATGTATTTGCAGAAGAAAAGTTTGACATCGATCTTGGTAGTGAGCTAAGAGACCGAAGTAAGGGTAGACCGGCCGTTGCTAATTTTAATACATGGATTGATGTGTTTAACGACTTAGTAAGTAAGTCGCTCGATGTTGAGGACTGCCGAGAAGAGAATGAGGAAAGCCTAAAGGAGACAGTGGATTGTTCTGAGCATGCTGCATTTTTTACCTTTTGGATATGCAAGTTCTTAGTGTGCACAACGTCTAAAAAAAAAATGAATGTTGAATACTACAAGTTAGCTGAAGCTTTAGCAAGTAGAGAAGTGCAAGAGAGTGATCAACCATTAACTCTTGGTTCATTTGGGTTTGCCCACTTATACAGATGTCTCCACCATTGTGTTACCAAAGGGTTGATTTCAAACTAGTCTGGGCCACTGTGGATTTTTCAATTTTGGCTTCATACTTATTTTCCTGTTTCAGGCAGCCGGATTTATCATTGGCGTCAGACATCACTCTTGGGCAACAGTTGGCGCCCCGTGACTTACTTTCTCATTCGGTTGAAGAGTATTTTGAGATTTTGTTCAAGTGTCAAGAGTTTTTTGCAGAACAGTTTGCCGTTTGTTTTAGCCTGAATTATCCACCCTACCTTGCCTTGGATATCAGCCAACACGTCTCAGAAAGTGATTCAAAATGGAAGAGTACATTTTTAGCTTGGAAGAGTGCAATAGGTATGAGGAATCTCTTATAGAGTACCTTGTCTGGTAAGACACTCAAGTGTGGAGCTGAGTTATATTCGCCATCATATTTCAGTCATCACTTGGGATATTATCAGGCTATACATGCTCCAGTTCCAGAATCTTCAAACCAGTATAGTTCATTATGAGCCGTTTTCTCAACAAGGATGACATTGAGAAGAACAACTTTGAGGAGCTTGTTTATAAGTTTTACAATCATCTCTAAGATGTAACACATGTTCTACTAAACTTCTATATAGTTCAGGCATTTCATGGTACTCCCATGCAAAACAATCTTTGCCTCCATCGCCGTTAGCAGTTCTGGTTTGAGAAGTCTACTGATAGAAATCAGCTAAGGATGATCATCATCTCCCAAGTTAATTTGATCTACGGGATCGTGAGCTTTGGCTTCAGTATCTTCTAACTCAGCCGGTGCTGGGCCGATACCTTCCAACTATAGTTCTTCTTGTTCTTGTTGTTCTGTAATATATTCCATCAAGTTGATGGTTGAGTTAGACTTGGTAGTCCTGTCGGCCCAATAAGCCAGCAAATGTCCTAAAATAGATCGAACTACTACTTCCTTTCAGGAGACCTTGGGTCTCTAGACATTGATATTTCGTTTGAAGAGGTCAACCAGGGTTGGACGCTCTACATCTTTTAAAATGTCCTCACCCCCTAGGTTGACATTTTTCTGGGCCGTGACTTGGGTAGGTTGGCCCTTTTATCTCATCCACTAAAAGTAAAATATCCAATATCGTCTTTGTAAAACCTTGCTTCCACCACATTAGTAGACGCCTAAAATGAGTTATTATCTGCTTGAATTACCTCAATTTTGTCTCTGTGCCAAAAGATCAGAACTTGATGCATGGAAGAAGGTACACAGATGTTCTGGTGAATCCAATAATAGCCAAGTAAGGCATTATAATGAGTGGATGAGTTGACCACAAAGAAAGCTGTTATATTTATCTTTTCCCCTATAGTGACATCAAGAGGGAGGATACCTCTTGGCATACTCTTACCTCCAGAGAAGTTGCTTACTATAATGTCTAAAGGGAGCAAATTTGATTCAGTTCTGCATAATTTCTTCATGTTGGCTATACGTAACACATTAACTGCTGCGACTTTATCTACCAGAACTTTCGTTATCAGTTGTCCTTCTATGTAAGCTGTGATGTATAACGGCTTCAAATGTTGGGTCATTTTGGTCTTGGTTTTATGAGTACCACACGGCCTTCCTTATCTTTCAACTAGGTATCGACTTCATTAATCTCAAATCGAGGCTGTTGATAGGCAACAAAATCATCAATCAATTCATTAGACTGATCTGGCTGAGCTTGGAGGTCTGATGGTAGGACGTAAACCATGTTGACGTCCATTGTATTACCTTCTCCTTTTCCAAAGGCTGCATTGCCTTTGTAAAATGGGGATAAGGTTTCTATATCAAAAGCTGTATAGTCTACTATGTCGTAGTCGATTCCAGTCTCATTAACATAATCACCTTGTTCTTTTTCTTAACCATAGTCGACGTCCTCATCACCATTATCTCCAAAATTATTCTGCTCGCCATTATTTGTAGCAGCACCGTCTACCATTTCCTCATCCTTATTATGCTGATTAAGACTAGCTTGCTTTTTCTTTAACTCTTCAATTGCTCCAGTTGTCAGCTTAGTGGTGGCCACCTCTTCTGTCTCTGCTTCCCACTCAATTTCTCGTGCTTGCAGGTTTTTGGATAAGTTGTTCAACAGTTTGCTCTCGGTAGACGTGAAACCATACATTTCAGTAGTCAGATGTTGTTTATGGTAAGTGTGAAGGTAGGCAAGGTCAGAATCTGAAATGGGCAAGTTATCGGTGTTGACTTCCAGCTTAAATTCTCCATCGTTGCTTGATAACTAATCTTTAAGCCGATGCTGGAATCCCCATCAATGAGTTATGATTCTAAGGATAGATTCTTTTCCAACATCTATAGCTTCACGCGTTCTTCCTTAGTTAGGCCATAAGTGGCCAATGTTGAATACATCTTGTGGTATATCTTCATAATTCCCAAATCTTAATTTGAGAAGGGTGGACTCTGTTCTCTCAATACTCTTATGGTGGGGATTTTCCCACTTGGTGTTTTATCCTTAGCAGCCTTATGTATTTCCTTCTCTTATTCAAGGGTCTTAGCTTTGGCATCGACCTTCTCTTGCTCTTTAGTTGCGAAGTCTTTCTTCTCCAAATATTCATCAAGTTCCCTTGCAAGTTGGACCTCTTCTGGCGTTATGCCATAGGTTTCTTCAGCTGAGTGGCTTCTATGTAAACATCTAAGAAAATGAAAGTATGTCTCTGAAATTGGAATTTGAGAGACTATATCCTTCTTTTGTATTCCTCTACGATGTGCTTATACAAAGTTTTCAAACCAGGAGTAATGAATCGACTCGAATCAGAGCATGATCAGCATCAAAATTTGCTATTAATTATTGAAAGCTCTAACTAGTTATGAAGAAAGTAAGAAAAGAGATGTATGAGGGAAACATGTTGGAAGTGAGTTAGGGACTTCTACGACCAATCTGGCTGAGGATGAAGTACTTAAACTCTTTGGCCCTCACAGTCCCAAGGGATTTTATATGGGACAGCAAACCTCCCAAAGTGTTTTTAAGAGGATAAAGGAACCTGTAAATGCCGAAACCACTGGCTTTGCAAGTTATCAGCCGAATCTTTTTCCTCGACATTCAAACCTTTGAGATCGGCCTCTACGACATGAACAATAGGGTTCTTGTAATAAGTTCCCTTTGAGGCTAATCTGGCTTGAATATTTTCTTTGATATTGCCTCATATCTAGCCACGCTAGTGGTTAATTCAAAAATGTCTCTAATATCAACTCCCTCGTATTTTTCGCGCAATTCATAATTCAAACCTTGTTGAGCTATCCGAACAAACTCTAGCTCTCCCAAATTGACTCTGCACTTGTTTCTTGCGGCCTTAAATCTATCCAAGAAATCTTAGGCCGATTCATGGGCTTCTTGATACACCTTTGCCAAATCGGCAAATGTGACTTCTGGTTCAGCTCTATAGATTTTCTTTTGGAAAGCCCTTTCCATGTCGGCCCAGTTTTGAATAGAATTAGGAGCCAATTTTCTGTCCTCCTGAGCCGTTATTGTTATTCATCGGCTGTTGCACATAGTTGTTGGCTATACCAAACTGAGGTTGAGCTTGAAACGGTTGTCCACTAATCGAAAACTGAGCATGTGGTTATTAAACATGCTTGAGCTTGCTGCCATGGAAGTTGGAGCACTTGGTTGAGTTGGCCTTTTTGATTTTGTACAATCAAGGTTTTCAAAGTGTTCTGACCATTCACCATAGCCGCCATAGTTTGGTTTAGTTGCTGAAGAGACGTTTGCAATCCTCTGATTGATTGGGTATTATTCTCTACCAAAATGTTGGCTAATTGATCTACCAAAGTTCTATTATTGATTTCTCCCTGGGTGATGATTTCATTCGTCTGGAATTTAACAGCGTCATTCAGTACTTTATACATATATTTGGCTGAGACTCTGGCCGATTGAAAATAATCAGTTTCTATAGTATCTCTTACTTCCCCATCTAGCACTGCATATTGGATAGAGTCGGAAGCGATTGCGCTGCTTGAGGCACTCTGAAAAGCATTAGGTGGTGATCCTCTAAATGCACTTTCAGTAGATTGTCTGGCCAAGGCTGCTTCAGCGGCCGCTCGTCTCATTTCTTCTTACCTTGTAGCGGCGTTGACTGCCGTTACTCGTGTAGCCTCCTGCCTTAGGGCTAGTTTAGTTGCTGCTTCTTGAGCTCTAAAATCATCGGCTGATTGCTCTGCCAATGAAGAGTTTGAAGTTCCATTCCCGCTTGACTCAAGTGACATTCTGATTGGAGGAAAATTGTGCTTCGGCCCTAATGGACAAAAAACTGAACTATGTCCTTTCTCTCCACACTGAAGACACTTCTTTCCCCTGGTTACACTATATGGGTTGTCTTGTCTTTGTTGACTAAATTTTTTCCCTTGCATTCAACCTTACTAAGTAATTAGTAATCTTGGGTCCCATTGGGCGTGCTAAAAGATGCTGCCTATGAAAATGATCTCGGTCGAGATAGCTGAGAAATTAAGGAATAAACGTCTTTGTTGATTAATAGATTGCGGGGGGTGCCAGCACACAGCCGAGAGGTCAAGTATGCAATTGTAGATGTAGTAGATGTAGTGTGCATGATTCTGACTTCGTTAAGCGACTGAAAGCCGAGGAAGGAACAATCTAAGCTAAAGGTCCGATGCAGGGTGTGCCAGTACACGGCTAAAAGGCAAAGTGTGCAACTGTAATGTAGTGCTTTTTTTGACTTATCAAGCAGTCATTGGTTGAGGAAGGAACTGATTCTCGGTTGATGGTCCGCTGTCTTTAGATCAAGGACTTGGTGGATGAAGATAGGGTGAATTGGGTGTGTGTGAGAGTTGAGTGAATACGAATTGTCTACTCACAAGAGGTCAATTGGATCTAAGTAATAACCCTTAACAGTAAAAGGGAACTCGTAACGAATAAAATTCTCAATATTGATAGTTACTATGTGACTACGGACAATAAATAATATGATCAAATAAACAAAGCATAAAGGGAATAGAAAACAAATAAAAGACAATAATAGTGAAGATGAAATCTAGAACAGCTGAACAAATAAACAAAACAAGTTGAAAATTATTAACTATTGTTTAAAGATGAACAACGAAAACAATTCAAAATCGATACTAGGCTACAAGAAAGGTAAAGTGATTGAAATTGTAACCAGCAGAGTTAGTTAACTAACGAAGCAAGTGAGCATTCTACCTAAGCAAAGGGTAAAACTAAACAAAAAAAGCTTGATGGCTTAAGTTTCTAGAGTTGTGTGTGTTCTATCTTCTGTTGATGTTTCTATATATTGGCTGTCTTGCAACTTGAACTGATCTATTGAATCTTTGACGTTGAGTGAAATTCGACCTCCTCTTAGCTTAATGACTCTATCTTGATTTGGCTCCAATGCTTATCATCGGCTGACTTGATGTTGGACTCCGTCTTGATTGGCTTTGATGATCATTATCAGTGGTTGTAATTAATCTTGAAGTAAATTGTCTTGGATTGAACTCCCTTTGTTGCTGGACGTGAACTTCAAGTCGATTGGAATACTAGCTTGATAAAATTTCATCTTTATCGCTTATCGACCTCTTTGACTATCGACTATTATCTTTCTAAGTTGGAAACTGACTTGAGTGATTTGTACAACTGGCTGATGAGCTTTTAGAAATAAACCTTCCTTTTGAATTGATGACTATAGGTTGGCCGATAACCAATGGCCTAACTTTCGAAACCTTCTATCGACCTAATTTTTATCCGCCTTGTCTTGGACCGAATGTACTATCCAATTATTCATCGATTAATATATTTAGTCATCGGCCCATTTGTTCATTTTAACGGCTTATTCGAAATCAATCAATAACTATATGGACATTAGCTATGTCTGAGTGGATATGCAAATGTGGGTACAAGTCGAGGAAGGTTATACAATGGACGTCAACATAGCATCTTTTAGCAACATCTATACATTTCTTGTAGCCTAAATTCGTCTCGGTTGAGATAATTGAGAGATCAAGGAACAAACATCCTTCTTGATGAATAGATTGCGGGGCGTGCCAGCACACGGCCGAGAGGCCAAGTGTGCAATTGTAGATGTAATGTGCATGATTCTGAATTCATTAAGCAATTGAAAGGAAAGGAAGGAACAATCTCAGTTGAAGGTCCGATACCTTGGAGACTAGGACTTTTAGGTTGTTCAATGGATGAAGCAAATAGTGATTGGTAACTGAACAATTAAGTTATAACTATTCCTAGTGCAAGAGCATAAACAAGATAGTAAAAGAGCAAGGAAGTAAACTCTAGATTAAGTGCAGAAAAATAAAGAACAAAAAGTAAATTGCAAGAAACTAAATGAGCGATAACGTAAAGAGTGAAAATTTAGACGGCTTGAAGAATAAAACTATCAACTATTACTAATAAAATAACAATAGAAACAATTGAAATATCGATACTAGGTTACAAGGAAAATGAAGGGAAATGACCTGAACTAGCAGAATTGAAAAGACAATAAAACTAATCTGGAGCTTAGAAAAATTAAAGGAAACCTATGATGGAGTTCTGGCTGAAGTTGTGTGTGTTCTTTGTCTTCTGTCGATGGTTCTTTATATGGAGGTGGACTTGCCGGACGACCAAACGGAGATGAAGTCTTTCTCTTGAACTCAAATTGCTTGCTTCAATCTCGGTAGGACTCCTAATGCATGTTAAGTAATATACTTGATATATACCAAAGCCCCATGTCATCAGCTAAAATATATGCACGATATATAAGGCTTTTCAATATTTGATCATGCAATTAAGCATTGCACCACATCATGCAGCGGAAACCCATTCCAATTCAATAAGTATTGTGCATGATTACATTGCTTTGGAGAGTTTGATGACTACCAAAATACACTGACTTTAATTAGTTCCAACGTTCTTGCTTGATGTATGGAATTCTTATCATGTCAAGAAACTCAATCTCATCCGATACTTCTATTTGGAACATATCTCTTCTTCTTAGCCTGATCAAGATAACCGTGCTAATAACTAAATAAATCATTAGTAATTATCTTAATTTCAGTCTTTTCAATGGCTGCAATTTGATGGAATGGAGATTAATAAACAAGATGTAAACATATGTTTACACCCAGTTATTCAACCTCTAACTCATTGAATCATAACCGTTGGATGAATAATTGATGATATTGTTATCGACTGATACATTTATTAGTTGATAATAACAATATTATGTTGAGAACTTATCGGCTATTAATTATGTCATATATGGTTGATTCAATGCTTAAGATTTAAAGTTTTATCACTATTAAAAGCATATGCTGATTAGAAGTTTATGAAAAGCTAGCTACACCATTTACGTTGATAATCCCATGCACAACAGTTTGGATTACTATATATCCAAACAAAGAGGAGATAATGGGGATAAATGAATTTGGCTTCATGGATTAGTTGAAGTTGCACAGGATTCTTCCAAGCCATCCTATAGTGTCTGATATGGTGCACTACTAGAAATGAATCATGTCAATTGATAAATCATACACATCATTTGTAGAGCTTGAATCTTGGATTAGGATATGAAGGGTTCCATTGCATGAGGAACTCTAACATAAGCTAAAGCAAGAGAGTTTGAGTTCAAGAGCAAGACCACCTTGGCTTGATTATCAATGACCTCTATATAAAGCAGCATCAACAGAAGATAGAACACACATATCTCCAATCAAAACTCCATCATGGGTTTCCTTTTATTTTTCTTAGCTCCAAATTAGTTTCATTGTCTTTTCAATTCTTAGTTGTTAGCTCTGCTAGTTCAAGTCATTTCCCTTAATTTTCCTTGTAACCTAGTATCGATATTTTAATTGTTTCCATTGTTACTTTTTTAGTAATAGTTAATAGTTTTATTCTTCAAGCCGTTTACTTTTTCGCTCTTTATGTTATCGTTCATTTAGTTTCTTGCAATTTAGTTTCTTGTTCTTTATTTTTCTGCACTCGATCTAGAGTTTACTTCCTTACTCTTTTACTATCGTGTTTATGCTGTTGCACTAGGAGTAGTTATAACTTAGTTGTTCGGTTACCAATCACTATTTGCTTCATCCATTGAACAACCCATTGAACAACCCGAAAGTCCTTGCCTCCAAGGCATCAGACCTTCAGCTGAGATTGTTCCTTCCTCGGTTTTCAATCACTCGACGAATTTAAAATCACACACACTACATCTACTACATATACAATTGTACACTTGTGCTGACACACCCCGCAATCTATTCATCAAGAAGGACTTTTGTTCTTTGATCTCTCGACTATCTAGACCGAGATGATTTTCAGAGGCAACATCTTGCCAATCTAATCCTGCAAGATAGATAGCATCATTGGTTACTAACTCATGTTTTTCGGTGAGCTCCAAATTTCTAGCTTATTTGGAGATATCCCCGAAAACCAAGAAACTTGGTTTGGGGGGGGGGGGGGGAGGTGGGTAAAGGCATATTACATGCATATGAGCCATGATATTCTCGATAAAAAAAAAGTTGGCAATGTAACGGTATAAACACCTCTGGGTAAATATTTATAGAGAAATAAAAGTGCAGAATGAAGCAAGCAATAAATTGATAGGCAGAATAAAAATGGCTGATACGATTATAAGTAATATGAAGAGTACACCAACTTGAATGAATAAACAAAGGATGATCATGGGTTGGCTGAAATTGAAATATGCACGTTTGTTCTTGTTGACCTTATCTTGATGCAATTGCACATTGGAAAAAAATGTCGAAAATTATTTGTTTGATTTGAATAATTTAATTATTCAAAGATTACAGTTGTTTGACTAATGGCATTAAACTATGTCTGGGAACTTGAGAAAAGTGCAAAACGTGTAATTGCATAATTAGCTTCAAAGATGATGACTTCAGATAGTGAATGATTCATTGCACTCTTCATCTTCAAATATGAACTTACGATTCAAAGAAAAGTACAAATGCCATACTTGCAGGTTGCTAGGTCTCGTGCAATGAGCAATCAAGAGATACCCAATTTCCAAAAGGCGATAACACAAATTTTTGTTCTATACTTCTGCAATTTCGTCCAAATCAATGGGAACCCAGTCAATTCTGAGCCGACAAAATGGGTAAAACCTAGAACCATGAAGTTAATTGTGAGAAGAAGGAAAGTTTCCCTTGGTTTTCATGAACGGAATTGAAAATTTTTTAGAAATTGGTATAAAAGGGAGAAGAAGCAATTAAACCAGAACTGTAAAAAGGAAGAGATGTGCAGAAGCTAGATTGTTAAATACGAAATTCAAAATTTCCATACCTTTCAAGGCGATGATAATCCATTTGATTTCATACCCAGTTCATCTCTAGGTGAAGGAATTAACGAATCTAAGAAGATGGGAGCTGGAAGATCAAATTTCACGCTTCATTGAGGGCAACTTGCGTTTTTTGAAATGGAAGTGAAGGGTGTTTCAGTTTCATTGTGTGGTCATAAATAACTTAGAGAAAAGAACGGATAACTGTAGTGATTTAAAAAAAAAAAGTAAAAATTGCAAATGGGTAAACTGCAGTTATTTACTTACTCGAGCATAGGTACAGAAGCCAACTTATCAACTTGGATAAAACCTAGGCCGATAGAAGGTTTTAAAAGTTAGGCCATTTGTTATCGGCCTACCCATAGTCATCAATTCAAAAGAAAGTTTATTGTCTAAAAGCCCATCAGCTAGTTGCTCAAGACAGTTTCCAACTCGGACTCAACTTAGAAAGAAAGCAGTCAATAGACAGACAGATCGATAAGTGATAAAGATGAAATTTGATCAAGTTAGTATCTTAATCGACTTGAAGTTCACGTCAACCGATAAGGGGAGTTCAATCCAAGACAGTTTACTTCAAGATTAATTACAACCATTGATAATGATCATCAAACCAATCAAGATGGAGTCCAGCATCAAGTCAGCTGAAGATAAGCATTGAAGCAGGTCAGATAGTCATTAAGCCAAGAAAAGGCTGAATTTCAGTCAACTTTAAAGAGTCAAGAGATTAGTTCAAGTTGCAAGAAAGCTAATATAAATAAAAGCATCGACAGAAGAATCACACACACACACACAACTCCACAAAATCAAGCCATCAAGCTTTCTTGTTTTCGTTTGACTGTTTGCTTAGGCAGAATGTTCATTTGCTTCCTTAGTTAGTTAGCTTTGCTAGTTACAATTTCAGTCGTTTTATCTTTCTTGTAGCCTAGTATCGATTTTGAATTGTTTTCATTGTTTCCCTTCAAACAATAGTTAATAATTTTTAACTTGTTTTGTTTATTTGTCTAGCTGTTCTAGATTTCAAATTTATTATTATTGTCTTTGTTTTGCTTTCTATTTTCTTTATTGCTTTGTTTATTTGATCATGTTATTTACCATTTGTAGTCGCATAGTAGCTATGAATATATAGAATTTCATTCGTTACGAGTTCACTTTTACTATTACATGTTATTACTTGGATCCAATTAACCTAAGTACTATGACTAGACAATTTGTATTCATTCACACTCTCACAACCACACCCAATTCACCCTACCTTCAGCCATCAAGTCCTTAATCTAAAGTCAGCGGACTATCGGCCGAGAATCAGTTCCTTCCTCAGCCAATAATCATTTTATCAGTTAGAAAAACACATTACGTTACAGTTGCACACTTGGCCTTTTGGTCGTGTGCTGACACGCCCCGCAATCTACTCAGCAAAAAGGACGTTTGTTCCTTGATCTCTCGGCTATCTCGGCCGAGGTGATTTTCAAAGGCAACAATAAGTGTCCACAACCACGCCCACAAGTGAGGCTAACGGTGCATAAGGCAAGCGAGAATGACGACGTGTAAGCGAGGCTAACCGTGCTTATACAAGAGAAGTTATTCGCACTGAAAGATGTGTGTTATCCCAATCCTTTGGGAATCAATCCTCAGAACTTTTTTGAAAAAAAAAAAAGACGAGAAATGTTACAAAAGTCTAACTCTACCCTATTTGTTCCACCTAATTTGTACTTGGATAGAATTTCCCTAATAATTCTATGTTTCCTCTTGTTATTCCCCAACAATAATTGTTTTTCCTTTATCCGTGTTTTTTTTTCTAACTATTTTGCTCTCCCCCTTTGTCTCTTGTTCCTTCTACCTTTTGTCGACCTCGGCCGGCTCAGCGACCAACTCATAGACGAGGTAGACATAGCTACTGAAGAGTGACAAGCCGAGTGTTAGAACCAATCAATATATGCAGTACAAATAGAATATATATATATAAACACGAATATAAACAAACATATAACGACAAATAAACGAAATTGAAATCAAATAGTTACAAACAGAAATTGAATTCACTAACTTGATCATATAGAGCCCTGCAATGCCACTACCTAAGACAGAAATTCGCCCCCACTTGTGCGGTAGTTTCGGACGTCTATTTAGAGGATACAACTATCTGGTCAAATTCTTGCACAAGAACTTGATGCTGGCGAATTTTACTTTATGTTTCTCTCCGAAACGATTTAGGGGGAAGAAGAAGAAAGGAGTTTTTTGCAATGATGAATGACGACCTTGGGTCGTCCATATATGGAAGCCAAAATGAATAGTTGTGTAGGCAGTTTCATTGTTGTTTGATTTCATCCGTGTTCGATTTTATCTGAATAATTGAATAATAATTCAAAAAATAAAATTAGATTTAGTCAAGAGAGGCCCAAGGCCCAAGGCTCATCTATCACTTTTATGTATATGCTTATTCCTATGGGTAACCCAAGAGGAAAAGCCCACCAAAGCCTATATCGAGACTTGTCATCCATTTAATTATTTGCAAGGATATGGCCTTTTAAGGCTATAACCCTTAAAACTTTCTTTCATGTGGGACTAAAGTGCCACAACTTCCAACACCGAGGAGCTAGATGAGGCTGCTGTGGTGGCTCTAAGAGATGAGGGAGAGGCTTTGCTGGAGCTCCAGGAGGTTGTTCGAGGTGCGGCCTACACAAAGTCAGGCTTAAATGAGGCTCAGTGCCTGGTTTAACATTTTTTTTGTATTTTTATTTATTTGCACAAGTGAGAACCATAGGATTCTTAGCTAGCTCATAATCATAGAGGTATGATCAACCAGGATAAAACACTTCCCATTTTTAATGATTGTGTTGATTGTTACACAATAGGCGAATGAAAAACGCTCAAATCACAAGGAGAACTAAGGGTCTCCGATTTTATTGTGTCATATAATTTAGTCTAACTTTAATAATTAATTAAGGGTGCGGCTATTACCACCCTACAATTTTCTTTGTTCACCCTACTTGCTCATTACACCATACATTTTAATTTTAATTATTAAATTTACTCATCTAACCTATTTTTCTTTCCAATAATATCCTCATATGATATATCCAATTAGAAAGAGATTTTTTTTAAGGAAAATGTATCATAATAAAAAATACTAAAATCTATTAAAGTTTCCTAATAAAATTATAACATGATTTATTTCCTTTTTTTAAAATTTTTTCTTTCAGTTTCGGTGTTTGTCTATTTCAATCAATGTCAAAAGATTAGTAAATCAATAACAATGAGCAATGAAGAAGAGATTGATTTTTCATTCAAAGGAAAAAAAAAAGACATTAATTTTTTTTAATTTTTATTTTCGGTGCTCACAAAGGGTATTGCAAATATTTTGATAAAGTTAACACTAATGGTTTTGTGAATTGAATAATAAATTAATGATGAGGATACAACAAAAAATGGAAAAATAATAACAAATTCAAATTTTTGTGGAGAAGATGAAGACTAATATCATCCAATGAGAAATTCGGTAGTCTTTGTATTTCATTTGTTATGTGTTTATTTTTCTTACAAATTTTGATTTTAGAAAATTAGGGTTCTTATTAGTCATTTTCCACCTGAGTAATATAGTCTTTCAATAATTCAAATGTTGGTAGGGTAAACTAAGAAAATGATAGGGTGGCAATAGCCGCACCCTTAATTAAAAATGGTGATGTTGAACAACTTATTGGCTTGACTGCGAGTTTATTTGACGTCAATCTTACTCATAGTTATTTATGGGTTAGTTTAATATTTTTCTCTTCGTATCTGATAAATGTATAGTTTTTTTTTTTCCTTTACAGCATGTAGATCTATTAGAGTTTTTTTTTTTAGGTTGTAAAGAGGAGGAACATGGACCAGCTAACGAAAGAAGAAAAGGTCACCTAGGCATGAAATTCTTGTGAAATACACATACACACAGATACAAAATTTCCCAAGTAAGGATATCCTTACCTAAGCTTATGGAACAGATTTCCATTTTTTGGCCAGTTTTCGATTACATATTCACATATTAATCGTTCAGTTTTTAGGTCCTAATGTATAGATCATCTATGCAAAATTTTAGCTAAATTGATGATCATTAAGGCATCCAAAACTGTAATTTACATGAACGAACTGAATCTGTAGAACCGAAACCGTCCGTGTACATTGCTGTAATTTGCAGTTTTGAATGCCTTAACGATCATCAATTTGGCTGAAACTTTTGCAGAGATGATCTATATATTAGGACCTAAAAACTGAACGGTGAAGATGTGAATATGTGTTGGGTCATAATTCATTTACATATTTGTTGCCCTAAAATATGGAAATTACTCGTTCTAAAGTCCAATTTAATATTAATTAATCCAATTTCATTATTTTCTTAATCTTATACTTTTGCTTAAGATTTGTGTTTATTTATAAATATTTATTATGTTTTCTTTATCATGCTAGGAAATGATGGAAGTATGGAAATGAAAAGTCAACTTTAGCACTTTTTCCTACTTCGGCTAGGAGAAACCGAGCTAAACAAGGAAGGAAGGGCTGCAGACTAACCAAATGAAATCTAAATGAGCTAAAATTTTCTAGATCCATTCTAGACATCTCAAGGATCATTTATTATGAATAGTGCAAGAGTTATATTGGAGTGGAAGACCTTCAAACAATCAATCCAAATTCTAAAAGACAAAACTGGAAAACCAGACCTGTAAGGAGTCCAGAAGCATTTCCGGCCCAACCACATGGAAGCAAGCTCTGAAATTTTACCAGAATGATCTACACTCATGGTGGATCATTTGATATGGAGAAGTCGAATGCCCATTATGAATTCTTGGTGGAGATATAATTGAAGGAATAAAGGAGAAGAAAGTGACCAAAAACCATCTTCATCACTTATCATTTTCATGTCTCCCACTCACAATAAAGAGAGTTTAGATGCTCTTCTGTTTTCCTTTAGCCATGTTTTTCAACTCTCTTTAATCATTACTTCCACTCATACTCCACCTCCATACTTCCACTATCATATTCCACCTCATTTATTCTACTTTCATCATTACTTTCACTATCATGCTTCTCTTTATCTTCTCTATATAAACATCCTTTCATTACACTCTTAGGAGACCACCCCCATATACCACTTCATTAGATCTTTTTCTCTCTATATTCTCTACAATCCACTATCATCTCATCCACAAAACCTCCATCACCACCACCATCAATCCATAACATCTATTACCACTACCACCACCAAAGTCATCATCTTTCCCATCTACCCATCCTATTTCATATACATAAAGCTTCACCATTCCACCATTTCACAACTTGATCATTTCCACTTCTCATATTCCATCATCAATCTTTGAAGAAGAAGGAGAGGAGTCTAGCATCACTTGAGGAATCATCATCACCATGACAAAACCTCCATGAGTTTATCTACATCATCCTCAATTTGACCATCACTAGTCACTTCTCTATCCCTACTTTTTAGTTTGATGTTCATAAATATGTTGGAGCTTATTTATTTGATTATGAGTGAGTAGTTAGTTTGTTGGGGCTAGGGTTGAAAGCCCTAGCCAATCTTGTTTGACTTTGATGTAAATATTATGGTTGATGCACTTTTCTTTAGCACCTTAACA
Organism: Rosa persica; assembly: GCA_025331145.1. Taxonomy (NCBI): domain Eukaryota; kingdom Viridiplantae; phylum Streptophyta; class Magnoliopsida; order Rosales; family Rosaceae; genus Rosa; species Rosa persica. The sequence goes on along the minus strand of WFKR01000006.1, from coordinate 23,268,938 downwards.
TGCTAGTTCACGAGTTGAATGTTTATGCTTAAACTTAATCAATTTGGGTATGAATATTTGCCATGACATGAGAAATAATTAAGGCTTGATTAACCTTGGTTGTTTGAAGCATAATAACATATCATATGTGCATGTTAGGGTTGTGAACTACAATCACTTAGAGATAAGCTTGGTTGGTTTGCATAATTTCTTCATTTCCAAGCTTTATGCACTTAGGTATATGCATTAGATACCTAACCGGATTGAAATGCATGATTTAAGTAGTTAAGTACTACACCTGAGAGGGGTTACTTGATATCATCAAAGGAGCATGTCCCTTGTCATACCCGAGAGGGATGCAAGGAGAGAAATTGGTTAATTAAAATGACATCATTCATTATAGAAGCATCATTGTTTGCAATAAAGGCTAGAGGTGAAAACCTTAAGTCCTAACTCTCATCCATATTATTATATCTAATTTATCTTAGGCTATTTTACATTTCAAGTATTCATTTAGCTATTTCCGAATCAAATCATCTCTAAAACTAAAATCAAAACACTACCCTATCTTGCATATAATCACCATGAACTTTGGTTTATTTGTGAGCCATTGTTTGTAATTTGTACATTTGTATATTCATCTAGCATCCTTTAGGTTTTCCTTAGCTAGAGTGGGTTTTTCAATCCCTTGGGTACGATATCCCCTACTCATAATCCCTACACTATAACTTGACCCTTATACTTGAGGGTGACTATTTATCTAACAAGTTTTTGGCGCCGTTGCCGGGGATTGGTGTAAAATCCAATTCCTAGTTAGGTTTGCCTTAGGGTAGCTAGAAATTTTAGTTTTGTTTTGTGTTTCAACTTGTGTTTTTATCTTTTCTTTGTTTTGTTAATTTTTGTGGTAGTTACCTTATTTTTGAAATTGTAATAAGTACTTTGGGTAAGTAAATTAGTAAATTGTGGTAAGAAATAGACAAATTGTGAGCAAGTTGAAAAATAAAAAAGAATTAATCTTGCCTATTTTCCATTTGTTTATTACTTATTGCAATTTCACTTTCTAGTTGCAAAATTAAATATTTGATGGTTAGATTTATTTCTTTTGGATTAGAAGTTGATAGAAATTTGTAAACAAAAAAAAAGAAAAAGAAGTGTGTTAGTGTTTTAATTGTAAGTAGTAAATTGAGAGGAATAGGTGAAGTCTCTTTTGTTAATATTGGCCTAAACCCCTTATTGGTACTTAGTTCAGGTCTCTTAAGGTTGAGGGCGGTCTTTATTAACACTTGTTGAACTGTCTTCACACTTACGACTTTTTTTTCATCTTAGTAAGTATAGCCCATGTGGAATGGTGTCTAGGAAGAGGACAACATTCATGATGGGTTTTGTTGGATCCAGAAGTGCTTGCAAATGGGCCTAAACCACTATGTGGGAGTAGCTCATGCCAAAATGGATTCTACCTCTCGGAACGCCTCCCTCCCGGCCGCCACCGCCCCCCGCACCCGTGACAGCCCGACGCGCCCCGCCGAGCCCAGAAGACCCCCAGTGCCTCTTCGCCCCGCCACCGCCCTCGAAGCGAGATCGAAGCCACCCAACCACCGATTGGTGACTCAACCAGATTTCCCTTTTTCCGGCATCACCTTGGCCGATCTTCATCATTTACGTGATGTCCTCTTCCTCCTGATCATCCCCATATGTGGCTTGTATCACGATTTTGAGTGTAGAGTTGTAGATCAAGAGTTGAAGGTTTCGACGTCCGTGATTGGGTCTGAAATCTGATCGAGCGACCGAGATTAAACCAACTTCAAAGCTCGATCTAGGACGATCTAGACCCTATCTTGAAAAAAGTCAGGTATTAAAGTTATTCATAATTTCATTTTGAAGAAGTTTGTAGTTGACAACTTTTGCATCTGAGGTGGTTGACCGGCGTTGACCGCCGTCTGACCGCTGCATGTGGCGGCGCGTCGGACCATATTTTGAGTTTATATTATCTGGATGATGATCTATGCATCCATATGAGCGTTTTGATATATAAACATGGTCATGATTAGAAAAAGTTGATAAATAGTCAATTTAAGTTTTTACGCTCCTATTTAACCTTTTGACGTTTTATCTTCTGTTCGTGATCTTGGAGAATCTGATCGTCTGTTTTGCTTCAAATGTTAATATGTTGATCGTATGACTGTTCCGATGACTTTGTGAGGTCACGGGCGAAGATCCAACCGTTGGATGTTCGTATAATTATAAAACAGTGATTCGAGAGGCGATTCGTGAAGATCCGTCCGTCGGATTTTAAAATAATTTTGATAGGATGTTTCCAAGGGCGATCGGTGAAGATTTAATGGTTGGATCATCGTTAAATTAGATAATGGTTGGATCATCGTTAAATTAGATCCGTCTGTTGGATCATCTTTATTTGATAATCCGACCGTTGGATGGTCTTTATTTTAGAATCCGACCGTTGGATCATCAATTAAGTTTACTTCATGCTTCGTTTGCTAAGTAAAGACTGTACTTGATTAGGTACTTGACGACTTGAGTTGACGAGCATTTGGATTATTGTGATTTGTATTTTAATTGAAGATGCAGCGGGAGTTTCGAGGTGAGTAAAACTCACGTGGTTCATATTATGAACCGAGTGCTTTTAATTTTTTTATTTTGTTGTAATTGTGTGAAAAATATTTTGGATTAAATATTTGTTTTTAAAATCACATGGACTTGATCAACTACGGTCCGTAGGTAAGTAAAATGAATTTTTATTTATACAAATGAATTTCACGATTTTCTTGTGTGAACTATAGATGGTATTAGTGGTCATCCCTGAGTGGATGATTACGTATATATATATATATATATTTACGTAGAATATATATATATATATATATAGGGGTGGTGTGTTGATGAGTGATGATGTGATTGAGTTGGAATGATGATTTGGATTATATTTCAAATGCTTAAATTTCATAATAATATTGTGTATCTTGGATGAGCTTCAAAAGCTTACCAGATTTTGTGTTGTTGCAATCCCAGTACACTATTCAAATGGTGTAGCGGATATTCCTGCAGGTCAGGATAACCAGGGAGGTGACCGTGCTGTTTAGGAGTTGCAGCATTTATTTGTTTTCATTTAAGTTGTGAGGTATGTTATGCTCATTTAGAGCTTTACAATTTAATTTGTGAGTTGTAATAATTAACAGAGACTAAATTCGGGATTTGAAATTAAATTGTGTGGTGAGGTTGCTAAGGAAAAGAAATTTTCAGGATGATTATTTTGAGTTGTGGTAATTCATGTTTCAGATTTTGAATTTTTATTCTAAAATTCGGGGCGCGACAGTTTGGTATCAGAGCGTAAGGTACATATTTGGTGATATGTCTATACTTTCCGAGTGATGGCCCGTCTGCAATGGATCCCCATCGTGTGCTCTTCGGTATTGACAATGTCATTGGGTATGTGAGAGCGTTAGGTTGGCTAGGAACGTTAGCATGTCATAAGAACCTTAGGCTTTGTCTTGTATGCTTAGTTACTTGGTTAATATGGAGTTGCATTTGACTTATGCCATGTTTGAGTGCTATGCGTGTATTAACCAAGTATGCCCTGCTTATTTGGTAATGGAGATTGAGGGGAACGAAGCTAGAGGTCGAGGTAGAGGCAGACCTCGTGGTAGGGGTAGAGGCCGAGGTAGAGGTAGGGCCCCTCTGGTCGATGATGCATATGAGGTGGAGGTAGAGGCACCTTATGATGATCAACATATTCCGTTCGTGGGCATGGTTGATGATCCTGCTCACTTGTTAGTGCTAGCAAAGGAAATTATCCGCTTGGGAGCAACCAAGTTTGGAGGGGGCACTGATCATATGGTTGCGGATCGATGGATTGAGGATTTGCAGACCTACTTTGCTCTGTTTGACTGCAGTGAGGTTGATAAGAGGAAGCTAGCTGTTTTCATGCTGAAGGATGAGGCTAGAGTGTGGTGGAACGTCACATAGAGGAGTATTGAGGTATCTACCTTGACATGGGATGGCTTTCGAGAGGCTGTTCAGAGAGAAGTACTTTCCAGCAGCTGTGAAAGAAAGGTTGGAACGGGAATTCCTCGCACTTGTACAAGGGAAGATGACAGTAATCGAGTACGATGCTGAGTTCTCCAGGTTGTACAAGTATGTGAAGCAGATGGATGACGAAGACTTGGCTAAGAAGTTTCAGCGAAGATTGAGCCCTTCAATTAAGCGTGATGTGGTCATCTTAGAGCTGAAGACGAAGAGAGAAATCTTGGCTAAGGCACATATCATTGAGCAGCAGAACCTGATTCGTAGAGAGAAGGAGTCAGCTGAGAGAGACTTCTAGGGTAAGGGAAAGGCAATGGCAGGAAGCAGTAGGTCCAGAGACTTCAAGGGTGGTGTCTGGAAGAAACAGAAGACTCAGTTCCAGCATCATGCCCCAGCTAGGGCAGCAGTAGCTCCTCCCATTCAGGCTATGCCTATTAGGCAGATAGCACCTGTAGCTCCGGTTAAGTGCTTTAACTATGGCGAGCCGGGCCACATCTCTCTTGCGTGCACAAAACCACGGGGTAGGGTATGCTACAGCTGTGGACAGATAGGGCACCAGGCCAGGGAGTGTCCCCAAAATTAGGGTAGAGTGTAGGGAAACCAGTAGAGGCAGCTACCACCTGTACCTGCTAGAGTCTTTACCATTAGTCAGGCAGGCACGGGGGTGGAAGGTACTTTTTCTATTTATCACTCTCTTGCTAGAGTACTATTTGATACAGGAGCCACACACTCCTTCATATCTAGTTCGGTTGTGGATGTGTTGGGTTTGATTGCCATGTCTTACTAGGTCATTATGTGTTACATCACCTCTTGGTGTGTCTCTTGAGCTTAGCATGTTTTGTGATGATTGCCCTATTGGGGTTAGTGGCAGAGCGTTCTCTGTATCTTTGATTGTGATTCCGGATTACACATATGATGTGATTTTGGGTATAGATTGGTTGAGCCCGAACCATGCTGTGATTGATTGCTTTAGGATGATTGTGTCCTTCCATGTTCCTGGACAACCAGTGTTTCATTACCGTTGTTTGAAGTCTGACATCACCATGATGGTAGGGATTTTGGCCCATATTGAATCAAGGAGTAGTACTTCAAGGATTACATGGATTCCTGTAGTTTCAGAGTATGCTGACGTGTTTTGGGAGATCCCTAGGTTACCTCCGAAAAGGGTAATGGACTTCTCCATTGATGTTATGCCAGGTACTGCCCCTGTATCGAAAGCACCCTATCAGATGGCTCCAGTTGAACTTCAGGGGTTGAAGGTTCAGATTGAGGGATTACTTGCACAAGGGTTCATTTAGGCTAGTGTATCTCCTTGGGGCGCACTAGTGTTGTTTGTGAAGAAGAAGGATAATTCCCTTAGATTATGTGTGGATTATCGACAGTTGAAGAAGGTGACCATCAAGAACAGGTACCCTTTACCTAGGATTGACTGATGACTTGTTCGATCAGCTTAGGGAGGCTACTGTGTTCTCAAAGATTGATTTGAGATATGTATATCACCAGTTAAGGGTGAAGGATGATGATATTCCAAAGACGATGTTCAGGACCAGGTATGGACATTTTGAGTTCCTTGTTATGCCTTTTGGTCTCATGAATGCACCTGCAACATTCATGGACTTGATGAACTGCACGTTAAGTCCTTACTTGGATCAGTTTGTGGTAGTGTTCATGAAGACATCTTGATTTATTCTAGGTCGTTAGGTGAGCATGAGAAGCATTTGCAGATTGTGCTACAGACGTTGAGAAAGAAGAAATTATTTACCAAGTTTGAGAAGTGCAATTTCTGGCAAAGTGAAGTCAAGTTCCTTGGTCATGTGGTCTCGAATGATGGAGTTTCTATAGATCCTTCGAAGGTTGAAGCAGTGATGAGTTGGAGTCGCCCTATTACGGTTACAGAAATCCGTAGCTTCCTTGGATTGGCAGGGTATTACAGGCGTTTCATTGAAAGGTTTTCTGGTATTGCTTCGGCTTTGACCAAATTGACAAGGAAGGACACTCAGTTCGTGTGGTCGGATGAGTGTGAGAAGGCTTTCAATAAGCTGAAGACTAGATTGACTACAGCTCCGGTGTTGACTATTCCTACTAGTGGTGGTGGGTTAGTCATTTACAGCGATGCATCTCATCAGGGTTTGGGGTGTGTGTTGATGCAGAATGGTAGCATTGTTGTTTATGGTTCTAGACAGTTGAAGGTACATGAGCGGAATTACCCCACTCATGATCTAGAGCTAGCAGCAGTGGTGTTTGCCTTAAAGATTGGAAGACATTATCTTTATGGTGAGAAGATGGATGGAGCTCATCAAGGACTATGATTTCACCTTAGAGTATCATCCCGGAAAGGCAAATGTAGTGGTAGATGCTTTGAGTAGGAAACCTCGAGTAATCATGGCATCGATTATGGTGCGAGAGTGGCGCATGTTAGAAGCTGCATCAGAATTTTACATGGAATCTTTCTCGGTAGTATCACCTTGCAGCCCACCTCGATCTCCGGTTGTGGAGGGCCTTTCTGAGTGGATGATTGGGGCAGATGGAGGGTTGAGTTTTTGTGAGAGATTGTATGTACCGAGTGTTGATAACCTCAAGGAGGAGGTCATGCGGGAAGCACATAGGTCTCGATACACTATACATCCTGGGGGTACTAAAATGTATATGGATCTAGGAAGACAGTTTTGGTGGTATGGAATGAAGAGGGATGTGGCAGAACATGTGTCGAAGTGTCTTACATGTCAGCAAGTGAAGGCAAAGCATCAGAGACCCGCAGGAATGTTGAATCCCTTGTCGATTCCTGTTTGGAAATGGGAAGATATCTCCATGGACTTTGTGACTGGATTGCCTAGGTCCAGGAAAGGTTATGACACAATTTGGGTGATTGTTGACCGGTTGACTGAGTCAGCACATTTTCTTCCCGTGGCAAAAACGTACTCAGGGGATGCGTTGTGTAAGTTGTATGTGAATGAAATAGTGAGGCTTCATGGTGTGCCTGTGACGATTGTCTCTGATCGTGATGCTCGTTTCACTTCAGAATTCTGGCGTATGTTCTATAAGGCATTTGGCACATTTCTTGCAATGAGCACTGCATTTCATCCACAGACAGATGGGCAGACTGAGAGAGTGAATCAGGTGATGGAGGATATGCTTAGAGCTTGTGTTCTGGACTTTAAGGGAAGTTGGGCGGATCATCTGCCATTGGTAGAGTTTGCCTACAACAATAGCTATCACTCCAGCATCAGCATGGCCCCAAATGAGGCTCTTTATGGTAAGCCATGTAGAACCCTTATCTGTTGGGCAGAAGTAGGAGAGAAGGGACTCTTGGGTCCTGCACTTGTTCAGGAGACTACTGAGAAGGTCACTACTATTCTAGACAGAATCCGAACAGCTCAGAGTAGACAAAAGAGTTATCTGACTTGAAGAGGAGACCTTTAGAGTTTGAGACAGGAAATCATGTGTTTTTGAAGGTCTCACCTATGAAAGGTGCAGTGAGATTTGGTAACAAGGGGAAATTCGCACCGAGGTATGTTGGACCTTTTGAGATTCTGGAAAGGGTTGGAAACTTGGCATATCAACTTGCTTTACCTGTTAGAATGTCGAATGTGCACAATGTCTTCCATGTGTCTATGCTCAGGAAGTATGTCCGAGATGAGTCTCACGTGATTGATCATGGTACGATCGAAGTAAACACAGATGTGATGTTTATAGTTGAACCTGTTCGTATCTTGGATAGGTCTACAAAGAAGCTTTGTAGGAAGGAGGTTGATCTTGTAAAGGTGTTGTGGAGTCATCATGATGAGGGTGATGCGTCATGAGAATTGGAGTCTGACATGAGGAAGAGGTATCCTCAGCTTTTTGTTGACGAGCATGCTTGAATTTCGAGACGAAATTCCTTTAAGGAGAGTAGACTGTGAAGACCCGAAATTTAATTTAAATAAATTAAATGTAATTGAATATTTGTTCAATAATATGAATTATGAATTTTGGGCTTGCTTCATATGTCGTTATGTGAGGAAAGGGGTTACGAACGAATTTTATTTTCGAAACGAACGTTATTTAGGGGGTCATGAAAATTGACTTTTTATACGTTCGAAATTTGGGAAAACTTCCTTCATGAAAGTTGTAGAGCTCGTTGATACGATCTCGTGCATATGTGGAACGCAATATTCGGTGTTCGTATGAATTTTTGAAAATTGAAATTGTTCTATAAATATCAAGAAAAATCTGATTTTTCATTAAGGATGAAAAAATCAGATATATGCATTTAAGCTCTCTCTCTCTCTCTCTCTCTCTCTCTCTCTCGCGTGTAACCCCCCTTGGCTGGAACGCCTCCCTCCCGGTCGCCACCGCCACACCACCCCTGCCAGACCGATGCGCCCCACTGAGCCCAGACGACCCCCGGTGTCGCTTTGCCCCGCCGCCCACGAAGCGAGATCGAAGCCACCCATCCACCGGTCGGTGACCCGGCAGGATTTCCAGTTTTCTGGCATCACCCCGGTTGATCTTCATCATTTTCGTGATGTTCTCTTCCTCTTGATCATCCCCATATGTGGCTTGTATCACGATTTCAAGTGTAGAGTTGTAGATCAAGGGTTGAAGGTTTCGACGTCTCTGATTCGATCTGGAATTTGATCTAGTGACCGAGATTAATCCAACTTCAAAACTCGATCTAGGACGATCTAGACGGTATCTCGAAAAACGTCAGGTATTAAAGTTGTTCATAATTTCATTTTGAAGAAGTTTGTAGTTGACAATTTTTGCATCTGAGGTGGTTAACCGACGTTGACCGCCGTGTCTGGCGGCGCGTCGGACCACATTTTGAGTTTATATCATCTGGACGATGATATATGCATCCATACGAGCGTTTTGATATATAACATGGACATGATTAGAAAAAGTTGATAAATAGTCAATTTAAGTTTTTACTCTCCTATTTAACGTTTTGACGTTTTATCTTCGGTTCGCGATTTTGGAGAATCTGACCGTCGGTTTTGCTTCAAATTTTAATATGTTGATCGTATGACTGTCCCGATGACTTTGTGAGGTCATGGGCGAAGATCCGACCGTTGGATCTTTGTATACTTTTAAAACAGTGATTTGGGAGGCGATTTGTGGAGATTCGTCCGTCAGATTTTTGTATAATTTTGATAGGATGTTTCCAAGGGCCGTTGGATCATCGTTTAAATTCGATTAGACCGATGGATCGTCTTTATTTTAGAATCTGACCGTTGGATCATCATTTAAGTTTATTTCATGCTTCGTTTGCTAAGTTAAGACAGTACTTGATTAGGTACTTGATGGCTTAAGTTGACGAGCATTTGGATTATTGTGATTTGTATTTTAATTGAAGATGCAGCGGGAGTTTCGAGGTGAGTAAAACTCAAGTGGTTCATATTACGAACCGAGTGCTTTTAATTTATTTATTTTGTCGTAATTGTATGAAAAATATTTTGGATTAAATATTTATTTTTAAAATCACATGGACTTGATCAACTACGGTCCATAGGTAAGTAAAATGAATTTTTATTTATATAAATGAATTTCACGATTTTCTTGTGTAAACTATAGATAGTATTAGTGGTCATCCCTGAGTGGATGATTACGTATATATATATATATATATATATTTACGTGGAATATATATATGGGTGGTGTGTTGATGAGTGATGATGTAATTGAGTTGGAATGATGATTTAGATTGTATTTCAAATGCTTAAATTTCATAATAATATTGTGTATCTTGGATGAGTCGATTTCATTATGTGAAAATATATTGTTGTGCGCATTTATGGATTTAGGGTCAACGTAGTGGTTGGTATGGGGAAATCGGACGCTCTAATCCTAGGTGGATGATGGGATACGATTAGTTGAGTAAGTTGGATGCCACAACCCTTGTCGGGTATTGAGGCTAGATTAAGTACGAGTATCAGACGTTCTAAATATGTATATACGTATATATATTGATGAAATACGATAAAGATAAATATGTCGAATGCCATAACCTGGGCCTGGTGACGGGCTACGATTCAGTTAGAGCTCTAGTCTGTTAAAACAGTATTTTTATAAATATGATTTCGGGGTTTCGAGAAGAAAGATGTGAGTTTAAGTTTTGTGTTGATTTGTTGATTTGGTGATTGATTATGAGATTGTTGGTTTCTTGTGGATGTGGAAAGTGTTGAGCGTTGACTTGGGTGAAAATGATTATGAATTAATTAAACAATCGTTCTTTCTTTTTACTCATACGAGCTTCAAAAGTTTACCTGGTTTTATGTTGTTGCAATCCACGTACACTATTCAAATAGTGTAGCGGATATTCCTGCAGGTCAGGATAACCAGGGAGGTGACCGTGCTGTTTAGGAGTTGCAATATTTATTTCTTTTCATTTAAGTTGTGAGGTTTGTTATGCTCATTTAGAGCTTTACAATTAAATTTGTGAGTGAGTTGTAATTATTAACCGAGACTAAATTCGGGATTTGAAATTAAATTGTGTGGTGAGGTTGTTAAGGAAAAAGAAATTTTCAGGATGATTATTTTGAGTTGTGGTAATTCATGTTTCGGATCTTGAATTTTTATTCTCAAATTCGGGGCGTGACAATATATATATATATAGACACACACAGACACATACGTAGTCATCTACTCAGGAATGCCTAGTAATACCAACTATAGTTTACATGCACCAAAATCGAGAAATTCATTTTTATACTTGAAAACTTATTTTACCATTCCTGTGAACCGTAGTCGATTAAGTTCATATCATTTGAAAACAAATCTTCATTTACGAAAATGATTTCACAATTTATCAATTAATTTCGAATAATAAACAACTCCGTTCGTAATGAACCACATGAGAATGATGAGATTTACTCACTTCTAAATCCTGCTGCGTCTTCATACGCCATACGAGATACACAAGCGCAACAATCCATCTAAATAGCTTCGTCAACTACCTAATAAAATACGACCTCGATTAGCACCCGAAACACTAAAAACAGTTCATTTCTGAACTCCCAAATCAATCCAACAATTGGAAAGTAACGCCAATCGAGGAGAAACTTCATTCGAGACCACCCAAGGTCTCCGAAATATATCTACAATTAATATATCCAAGCTACAAGTCGATTGAATTGTCGAATCCTCACGGATCGAAAACCAATCGAACTTAAAAACCCTAAAACTTTGAAAGTTCATAACTTCCTCATACGATTTCGAAAAATTACAAAATATACATCGAAATGCTCGTATCGACGAGTAGATCACAATGAGGGGCAGAAAATGGCCTTGAGGTGGCCAGAAGTTGCCAGAAATGCCACCATAGAAAGTGGCATAGCCGCCTCCGCCGCTGACCTCCAAATTAGGTGGCGAGACCTATGCCAAACTTGATAGGAACATTTTAATGCGACGTTTTAATATTGAACTCCCTATATTTTGCTTAGTTATTTCCTTTACTTAATCATTTTTAATTTAGTTTCTATTTTCTAGGTATTTCAGAGGAAATTACAAGGAAATGAGCTTAAAGACACATGAGAAGGATGTGAGACGTTAGAGATGACAAAGGCAAGGCACAAGGGGTGCAGAAATGAGCTGAAATGAAGAAATGGAGTATTCCTAGTCCGACTAGGAATCCCAGTCAAAATAGGAATCCTGATGGGGTTAAGAAACCTAAGGGCACTAGGAGACCATGTGGCTTCAAGATGACTCAAAAGTTGAGATTATTTTAGAATACTTGGGAATTTTCGGCAAAATGAAGAACCCTATATATTATAGGGGTCTTGAAGGTAAAAGACGTAATTTTTGGGGATAAATACATGATTTTGCTGTGAGATATTCAAGGGATTCTGGAAAGTGACTTTTTGAAATTTGAAGTTATCATTAGGGTTGGGCTCGGGTCGGGCTGGGCCTGAAATTTGGTGAAACCGAGACCGAACCTGAAACAATCGGTTTTCAAAATTGGAAACCGACCGAAACCGATCCCAAATGGGCCGGTTCGGTCTTCGGGCTTTTCGGACCCAAAATCCAGTTTCCCAACCTTGAGTCCAGTTTCCCAACCTTGAGTCCAATAATATGCAAAATATGCACAAAATTGGGTAGGAAGCGAGGTTTGAACCCCTGACCTCTTACCCGAGAGCCTTGTCCCCAGCCACTGGAGCACGAGACTTTCTCGTTATATTTTATGCAATGTTTATATTTATCTGGTCCCAGGTCATCCTGGAAGTCCAGAACCATCTTTTACCTTCTTTTTTTTTTTAACTTTATCCTCTCTCTTTCTTTTCTTCAACACTCCTCTTCTTCTGCAATTCTACTTCATATCTTCTTCTTCTTCTTCTTCTTCTTCTTCTTCTTCTTCTTCTTCTTCTTCTTTTTTCTTTTTTTTTCTCTTTTGCTTTTTTCTTCCTCCGCAATCCCCATTATGCAATTCTCTATTTACCATATATTCATCAAATCAACATCATTAGATCATCCTCACCGAAAACCCATATTCTTTCTTCAGTTCTTTCTTCTTCCTCGTCTTTCATCAATTAGATCATCCTCACCAAAGGAATGATTGCCAGTGAAGCAGAGTAGAGAAAAGAAGTGGAAGACGATGAAGAAAAAGTAGAAGGACCTGAATTCAAATGACTGGTTGTGATTATAGTGATTGTGCAGAGAAGAAAGAGTAGTAGAGTGGGATAATGAAGAACGTAATCAGGTATGGGTTCCTCATTCGATTTTGGATTTGGGTTTGGTGATGGTGAGTGATTTAGCTTTGGAATTAATCAAAGTGGGTAGTGGCAATGACGTGTAAGACAAATTGGGTTTCAAATATTGGAATCAAAATCCAATCTTTTTTAGCCTTCCGATCTTCTTCTTCGGTGTATGAAATATTGTTGGTGTTTGTGTTGGATCTGGAAATGATGCAGCTATGGTTGATGGGTTGCTGTTTCGAGTCGAAGCATTTAGGTTTGCAAAGGGAGGGGAAAGGTTTAAGAGGAGGAGGAGGAGCTGGCTTGAGAGTTGAGAGTTGAGAGGAGAGTGAGATTGGTCGAGATGGAGGAGAAATCGGTTCCTCTCGGTCTTTTGGTCCCAGAAAATATCAAACCCGAGCCCGACCCAATCAACTGTAATTTGGGTCAGGCTTTGAACCGAACCGATATTTTTCAACACAAAACCGAACCGAATCGGGCTTTTTTGATCAGTTCGGGTTGGGTTCTCGGGTCCAGACGCCCAGGCCTAGTTATCAAGGAGAGTTTTAAGGGATTTACAATATTCAGGAAGGTTGAAAACAGGTCTAGATACATTCCTTGAGCTCTACACTCCATCCTTGGCCAAAATTGAGGAGATAAATCAGAAAATATTCATGTAATTAATGAAAAAATAATCTCCCTAGAATCAATGTGCTAATTTGAAGGCTTCTTATTGGTTGGATGACATAGGAATGATGATGTGGAATTACCTGATTGGCTAATGCTGTGAGGATCAATCTTGAAGACTTGGAGACTAAGTTGCCATCCTCCTATAAATAGGAGCATCATTGACACCACTTCACACACCTCTCTCCCTAAGAAATTCTACATACCAAAAATTCTCTCCATTCTCTAGTCTTCAGAAACTCCGCGTCTTCAAGCAAGGAGAAAAAGAAGTCATGCAATACATCAAGATCCTAGCCGCCATCCACCCTTGTGTCTCCCTAGAAGATCGCTTGCTTTCAAGGATCTTCAAGTTCTTTGTCTCAAGGCTTTGTCATTCATCTTTCACGGTGTATTTCATACTTTCTTTTCTTTTTCTTTGTTTTGATTCGTAGAGCTATGAATTCTAGTTAAATGACCTTAAGGGCAAAATTTAAAGCCCGTTTATATGTTATGAAATAAAGTTGTGATTTCTTTATGTTGATTTCTATGTTGCTTATGTGGGATTGCTTGATTGATTTTGGATTACAGAAAACTTTTGCATGTATGTGTTCTTTGGTGGCCAACTTAGGATATATGCATGTAATTGGAGTTTGATTTAGGTAAACAATTAACGTAATAGTTTTGTGAACTTATTTCATAAGTAGTAAAGGCTTTGGACAAAATTCGAAATCAATCAAGGAGGATTGCAAATAGATAAATTTTTTCATACTACGTTGTGCACTTTGGTTGACATTATTTCTTTGTTCTTCATGCATTGAATGTGTTCTTGAGTAGCTAGCTTTCTATACTATGATTGCATGTTCAATAGGATTAATTTAGGTGCTTTCATTTAGATTAATTATTTAAGAAAAGTAAAATATAAGAAATCGTTTGCTTATTAACGTCACATGGTCAACTTCTTTCTCATGACATGGATAATCAACTATAGGATTAATAATTGGATTTCATGCATATGAACTGTCACGCCCCGAATTTTTGAATAACAAATTCAAATCTGAAACATGAATAATAACAAATACAAATAACGTTCTGGATTTTTTTCTTAGAAACCATCACACCTCACACCACTCAATATTACATAAACCAAATCCTCAAGTTATTTATTACAGCCCACTCTCACCAACATAAATGTGTTTTTGAATTGTACGCTAAACCTGCAGGATTATCCGCTACACTTTTTGAATAGTATACCGGGATTGCAACAACACAAAATCCGGTAAGCTTTTGAAAGTCCGTATAAGTAAATTTAGAAATTGCACCATTTAAGTTAATAATAAAAACACGCAAAGTAACTCCAAAATATACTGAAACATAAAGGAAATAATACTCTCAAGACTCTCTTTTAAAACTCATACTTATGAGTCTCAAGTAACCTCAACGTTACCCTCATAAGACCACCCAATATTTGGCAGACAGACTAGAGCTCTAATTGATTGCAACCACCAGCCCGGCGCGAGAGCGTGGTTCACGATTATAATGCTATTAGCAACCACTAGCCCGATACCAGAGCGTGGTTCACTGATAGTATGCCATGGTCACACTCATGACCTATTGATCTCCACAGATCAAAACAATTTACTGTTTCTCAAACAATAAAACTCAACACCTCTCTCAATATATCTTTTTTCGAAAAGTAAACATCCAAACAATAATAGCAACACAATCATGCATATTGTTTCCTCAACACAATCCATCAATAAATATATATCATCACGTAAATAATATATATATACATAGACATTGACGCAGGAATGCCTACTAATACCAACTATAGTTCACATGTATTAAAACAAAATTCAATTTATACTTAAATTCATTTTGTTACCTGTGAGCCGCAGCCCTATGAAACGTAGTTAATCAAGTTCATATTATTTTAAACAAATCTTTACTTTCTTAAAAGAATTTCCACACATTCACAATTCAATATAAATCACTAAATTTCGGTTCGTAAATGAACCATGTGCGATTTACTCACCTCGATATTCCCGCTGCGTCTTCAATTTAACACAATTAACCCCGAAACCGCTCACCCAAGTAAAAATCGTCAATCACCTAATCAAATACGATAATTAACTTAGTGTACAATTCAAAAACACATTTATATGAAGATCCCATTGTCGGATCTTCACCCGTGACCACACAAGGTCATCGGGATAGTCCTACGATCATCACATCAAAGCTACATGTCTATCGGATGGTCCAATCTTCACAGATCACAAATCGAACGATTGAAATCAATCGAAATCGTAAAATTCATAACTAATTCATACGATATCCAAAATTTACATGTTGTATATAAAAAATGATCGTATCGACATGTAGAATCTAAAAATGAGCAGAAACTGCTCTTAGGGTGGCCGGAGGTCACCGGAAACCACCACCACAATGGCGGCGGCGCCGCCATACCAAAGTCAAAATTTTCCAAAACTCCCAACATCAAAGTTCTTCATCTCAACTCCAATTACAACTTTCATAATTAGCACAAAGTCAAATTTCAAGTCCAGGGGCCGAAATTTACCTAAAAAAGAAAGAGGCCGAAAGAGCCCAAAATCGATCAAATCTGAAATTCGTTTTCCTCTGGTTAAATGGAGATGTGAAACTTTGTGAGTTTGTAGAGCATGGCAAGATGAACAAAGCCCAGTTGGTCTCCCCTCCTACTTTGGCCGGAGTTGGCCGGAATTTAAAGAAATGCGTGAAAAAAGATCTGACCTTCTTTGCTTGGATTCGTTGTCTATGGTGAATGATAGGATGCAAGACATATATGTATAGAAAGATTGTTTTAAGGCAAAAAGATAGGGACAAGCGGCTTGTCGATTGGTGGCCGGAGGAGGAAGAAATCAACCGGCGAAGGGAGGAGTATCTCGGGCGATTTCAGCTAGAGCTGTGCAGTTTCTCGGCCTTGTAACGACTTCCACGGTTCTTTTTTCACTTCGATGTCTTCTAGAAAATTTTAAATGACTTCAAGGCGAGCAAAATTGCTTTTGGAATCAAGTCGATTGGTGGCCTGAGGAGGAAGATATGGCCGGAAGAAGAGAAGCCCAGATTTTTCGTCGAAAATGAGGGAGAGGGAAGAGAGCTCGGGGGGCTGAAACGTAAAAATGAGAAAATTTTAGATTGATGAATAAATCCGGAATTTTTCTATATTTATACTAAAATCTCCAAAGTTCAAACCGTCATAATTTCTTCATACGAACTCCGATTTTCGCGTTCCATATATGTACAAACTCGTATCGACGCGCTCTACAATTTTAATAAAGGAAATATTCTCAAATTCCCTACATACAAAAGGTCCATTTTTATGACCCCCTAAATAATGTTCGTTTTGAAAATAAAGTTCATTCGAAACTCATTTCCTCATACAACGACATATGAAGCAAGCCCAAAATCCATAATTCATATTATTGAACAAATATTGAATTACATAAATTAATTATATGAAAATTCGGGTCTTCACATGAATATGGTTTTGATCTTTGTTCCTTGTGTTCCACCCTTGTATACGTGTTTTTATATTTTCTTTATTTTATTCATTTTAATTTTCAATTTTATAATCTTAAAACCCCCTTATTTGTATTTACTTGTATATATTTATGTTCTTTGTTTTGTTGTTGTAAATAATACTTTTTACTTTTGTTAATTCTTTATTTATTTATGCAATTACAAGTGTACCCTCAATTCCCGGTTTAGAATGATACCCTACTTATTCTATACTACTATCTGATGCAGGGTTTAAATTATGCGCTTGTTTTGAGCGTATCAAAACTCTTCCTCTCAACATGTACATCAACATTCATAACTGGCACAAAGTCTGAATCAAAGCCATTAGCCCAGAATTTACCTCGAGAGATAGGAAAATCGATGAACCCTAGAATCCCAATCTTCAAAATTCGATTACCACAGGTTGAATTGTTGCAAGTCACCTTGGGAGAAAGCTTCTACATCATCTGGGCTCCAAAAGCCCCCAAGAATCACCGACTCTGGTGGCTGGAAACGTGAGTTCCAAGATGGTGAAATGTTGCAGTGTCTTCACCACTTCTCAGTGTTTCTGCGCCGTGCACGAGTCGACACAGGTCGTGAAACTTCAGAGAATTGTATATGGGAGTGAGGCAAAGATAATAGGATAAGCGGCTCATCGATCGGTGGCCGGAACTGAGAGATATCACAGCCGAAAGTCGGGCAGCCAAAAGCCTAAAACTGGAAATCCAGACTGAGGAGAGAGAAAAGTTTCCTGATTTGGAAACTTGGATTTTCTGATTTTTTTTTTGGATTTTTCCTATATATCCCAAAATGGATACTTTTTTCGAATGCTATAACTTCTTTATACGTACTCTGATTTTCACGTTCATCATATGTACGAACTCGTATCAACATGCTCTACGACTTTCATGAAGGAAGCTTCCACAGAATTCTAAAAAGTCAACCCTTGAATTGAAGCTTTCCGAGCGAATAATTGCTCAAACTAATTTCCACTCCACCCTCGAACCAAGAAATTGTATCAATGAACACTTTAATAATTCCCGAAGCATTTAGGAATTAATAACGAATTTTCAAGGTATATTGCATATTTGGTGTTATAAAATATTTTTATTCAATCACCAAAAAAGCCTAATTCTAGTGGTCGTTCTACCCATTCAATTTTCTCAGGTAATACTCTTTTCACATATGTTCACACTATGTATCCTTGAGATCATAATTTTGACATGTTTAAAATTTTAATTTTTATCGTGCATCCCCCAAATCAGGTCTGTGCAATTTTAATTAGGTTCCTTTGACATCATTTATCTTCTTTGAATTCTAGATATGAATATTATTAATGTACGTAGCTTAACTAGTGTTGTATTACAGTTTAGCTAGTTTTAAGATTTTATTTTATGAATTTCATATAATATGGGTGCAAGTGTATATGAATAGGTAACTTTTCTCTTTCTTCAAATGAGGTGAATATGATTCATTTTACAGTTAGCAACTTATTACTCGTTCAAAATACCTAATATTATATGGCTTCCTTAGTAGATTATAATGTATATAATTTTTACTTTTGAAATCCAAAGATCAATTTAATTGCTTTTACAAGTGAAGAATGTGTTTCATATCATGTGATTCCATATAACATTAATGTGAATTTGATAAGTATGTTACTATTTAATGATTTAATATTTTTCAAATCCAAATAACACCTTCAATGAACAATTATTTGTAATCTTGACTTTATATATGTTCGAAAGAATATTAATGTTGTTTGGTTATTCAGTAGATTACAATTTATAGATTTTCGATTTTGAAATCCAAAAATTACTTTTACAATAAAATGTGTACTTTTACAATGAGGATAGTATGATTCATTTCATAGGTGCCATTGTATAATCCAATAATGTGAACTACATAATTAGTAGATTATAACTTATAGAGTTACGAAATTTTAAAATTCAAATCACACATTGAATAACTATCCACTTTCTACAAATGTGTATAATATGATTTAATTTTCTGTAGTTATTCTATGTGTACAACAAAGTTAATATGGTTATGTTAATTAAGATATTACAATTTATGGGTTCAAAATTTTCAAACGCAAAAGAAATTTTCAACCAGCAACTATTTGCATTCTACAAATGAGAATAATGTCATTCCTTTTAAGGTTGTTCAATGTATGTAAACAATAACATTAATACGTCAACCTTATTTAGCAGATTACAAATAATAAATTCAGGATTTCCAAAGTCAAATGACAACTTTACAAGTAATTGTTTACTTTGTACAAATGAGGAATTGAGGATAACGTGATACGTCTTATGGCTGTCATTTAATACTCTAATACATTAATGTGTTTGTCTCTATAGAAGATTACAATTTAGATTTACACATTTGGAAATCCATTAATGAGAGTTCCATAAATAGTTCTTTGAAGGCCTATATATACATATATATATATATATATATATATACCTTGATTGTTGATTCATACTTACACAACTTGCATGAAAAATATCTCCTTAGAATCAATTGTTAGAGTTGAAGATGACATCTAGTTGGTCTATGATTTACCAAAAACTACGTAGAGAATTAGCATCTCAAGTAAGCTTTCTGGTAAATCATGGATTCGATTAGAGTTTGCATCCATGAAAGAGATAGGTGTTTATTACTTAGACTTGAAGAAAAAATCTAGTTGGTTAGTGTTTTACCAGGGAAGTAGAGAGGTTTTACATTGGTTACTTTCTGGATAAATCACTAATCCGATAAGAATTCAGTTTCATAAAGCCATTATACTATCATCATTATCATGCGAGGCTTGGATTACATTCTCATTACCAGTCAGATACTGTCCACAAAAAGTCACAAAATGTCAGTTGGCAGGTCAAGAACTTGACCCAGAAAGTAACTTTTGTGAACAGTATCTGACTGGTCAAGAAAAAATGTGGAAATGAAATGTAAAATGCAGTGAATAGTCTTGACCAGCAAACCTCAACGGGTGGACTTGCTCTAAAAGAGAGTGAGGGGAGAAATATAACTAAGGTTTTTGTGGGGTTGAGTTGGAGGTGAGCGGTGGGAAGAGACTTCTACAGAAATCAAAATATATAGCACGTGTCATTTCCTTAAAATCCACTCATTACTTTTTGTTAGAAATTGTTCTTTTGCAAATTCTTAATTTACCACAATGCTTTAGGGATATGTTTTCCAAATTTACATTTTTGTTTATATAATCAATATGTTTAAAAAACAAAAATAAAATTTAAAAAGAAAAAGTAAAACTCCCTAGGTCGCAGGCCACCACCCGACTAGCGCTTAGCGTTTTTTAGAACACTAGAATATTGCCTGTATTTCATAATGTGTCACAAAGTTTTTCAAGGTTCTAACACCTAGTTTCTGCAATAAACTTAACATAGAAGGGACAAGATGCATATTATAATAAGAGGAAACTCCACTTGACTTAGATTATATATTATATATTGTTTTACATGTTTAAAAATCTGGTGACTTAAATGATGTAATGTTACTTATATTCTTTTTTCCTTCGTTAAAAAAAAATCAAAGAATTTCATTCCTACCCCATGGTGACTCGAACTCATGACCTCGATCTTATTTAATGTTACTTATATTTTCACTATTAATAGATTGATACCCACTTTTTTTTTTTAAAGAAAAATGATTAACCAAAGAATGTCAAATAAGTTCAACTTGAAACATATTGGGCCTTTGATAAGCCTTTAGGCATTGTATAGTATAGATAAACAGGCCCAAAGTTAGTGAGCGCTTCTTCTGACACTTTCTATTGTTGTTGTTTTTTTTTTTTTTTTCGGGTACATATGGGGCCATCAGCCCAGGAAGAAAACAAAAGAGAAACAACTAGCCAGCACAACTGGCCTTAAAACATCTAGCTCTAGGAGCCCCAACAATATCGTCCAACAAATATTCAGTAATCAAGGCAGGAGGGTCATGCAAAATGCAGATTCCTTTGGCATGAAGGATATTGTTCTTAGCCAGAATGTCTGCAACCAAATTACGCTCACGATGAATGTGCTTAATCTGAATGAACTCAAACTCTCGCATCAGACTTCTGCAGTTTATGATTAAGGTCCCCAGGGGGTGAAGACCAATATTGTCACTCTGTATAAGATTGATAAGCACAGAGGAATCAGACTCAACTTCCAATTTAGTGATCCTTAAACTCAAAGCCAGTTGCAGGCCATGAAAGAGACCCCAAGATTCAGCTTGTAAAACCTCCCCAGCACCTACAATGACCATAAATCCACCACACCAGGACCCCGAGTCATCCCCTATAACACCACCTGCACCAATGCACCCGAGCTAAATCTTGAGCCATCAACGTTGAGCTTATGATTACCAGCAGTAGGTTTAATCCAAGAGAGCATTTCAATGTTTCTAGCCAAACTAACATTAGCCTTGGCAATAGCTTTAGACCATTCAGTGGCATAGCTATATATAACATCAAGGGGGTTATGAGGATAATGAAAACCAACATCAAACACATTCTTGCATCTCCATTTCCAGATGAACCAGCAACAGAAAATGAAAAAGATATTCCAGCTGAGGTTGTTCATATGGTACCCTTTTTGTAATAGGTTGGAAAATATCCAATCCTCCCAATTTAAAGTGAAAGTCGCTAGCATGTTAGCAGGGATATCAAAGGATTGCCAAACCTGTTTAGCCATGGAGCAGTCACGAAAAAGATGTAGCATAGTTTCTTGAGCACTTGTGCAGACCTGACAAGAAGGATTAGATGTGAGCCGTCGTTTAAACCGCTGTTCATTAGTTAAGAGCTTACCTAAAACAAAGGACCATAGAAAGATCTTGAGTTTATGAGGGATGGGGAGAGACCAATTTTTCAACCAACAGTAATTATGAAATCCCTGCTCATCACAGAGAATTCTGTAGGCAGATTTGACAGAAAACAACCCAGAGGAAGTATTGCCCCATATAACTTGATCAGGAAGATCACAGCTAGCAATAGGGATAGCAATGATTTTGTCCACAATCTCAATAGGAAGATTGTCCATTAACATAGGCAGGTTCCATCTCCTCTCAATCCAAAAGTTTTGAACAGAGGAATTTAAGTCCATTGTATCATGATTAAGCGCATAATTCTTAAGAATACCACAAGGAGACCACTTATCAGTCCAAAACTTGGCCTTAACACCATTTCCAATTCTCCAGCTTAGACCTTTCCTCAAGAGATTAGCTCCATAGACAATACCAGACCATGTACTAGAGCAGTTTAAGGGCTTTTTATAATTATTCTGCAACAGAGAACTAGAATGAAGATACTTTTTCATATAAATTTTGCTCCATAAGCCTTGGTCATTTTGCACTAATCTCCAACTGGCCTTAGCCAGCATTGCCTTATTCATGTTAGCTGTCTTTTTGATTCCTAGACCACCAAAACACTTAGGCCTGCACACCATATCCCAATTAGTGAGGTGAACTTTCCTCTTCTGCTCAGTGTCTCCCCACAGAAAATCCCTATTGAGCTTATCCAATTTATCACAAATTTGGGTCAGAAGCTTTGCAGTCTGCATTGCATAGACAGGAATTGAAGAATTAACTGACTGAATAAGAGTTAAGCACCCAGCCATATTCAAAGTCTTGCTCTTCCAACTAGCCAATCTAGATTGAACTTTGTCAACAATACCTTCATAATTGTTTCTCGTGACCCTATATGAAGCATAGGCATACCCAAGTACATCCCAATATCGTTGGTAAGGGGAGAGCCACATATTCTACTAATGGCAGTAGCAGTTGCCTTATTAATGTTAGGAGAGCAGTGGAACATAGACTTCTCAAAAGTTGACTGTTTGACCAGAGAGGCCACATAAAAGATCCATGCATTGCTTTAGCACTTTAGCCTGAAGTCATCAACAAAGAAAAGATGGGATGCAAATTGTCCAGATTGAGAAGATTGGATTGGTTTCCACAGCTTGACTTCGATAGAAGATCTAATGAGATGGGAAAGTTTTTCCATGCAGAGCACAAACAAGTATGGAGAGAGGGGGTCACCTTGTCTAATACCTGTATCGCCATTGAAGGACTCAGAAAGATCACCATTCACAATGATCTGGTAACTAGCAGTCTTAACACAGCTCATAATAAGCTTGATAAGAGTATCAAGGATTCTAACTTCATACAGGACTTGCTCAATAAAGTTCCAACTGAGTTTATCATACGCCTTAGACAAATCCACTTTCCAAGCCATAAATCCTTTGGTACCCTTAGAACTTTTGCATTTATGCAATATTTCTTGAGCAATCATGATATTATCCGAAATATGCCTTCCGGGCACAAAGCTTACTTGATTTGGACTAATCCATTTCCCAACCATAGGTCTAATTCTATCAACAAAAATCTTAGAAATTATTTTGTAGACAGTACAGCACAGGCTAATAGGTCTAAAAAGGTGCATATGTTGTGGAGCAGAAACTTTAGGGACTAAGGTAATAAGAGTGTGATCAAGGCCAGGAGGGATTGTTGCAGTCTGAAATGTAGAGTTGACAACCTTGATAATCTCAAAGGAGCAAAGGGGCCAATGTTGTTGATAGAATAAGGCAGGAAATCCATCAACACCAGGGGCTTTAAGTCTTCCAATTCTAAAAAGAGCATTGTGAATCTCAGTATCCGAGACAGGCCTGCCCATCAAATTGAGATAAGTGACATTAACATCTGGAAAAAGTATAGGGATGTGAAATCTGAGATCCGGACTAATCTCAGCAGAAAAGAGATTACTGAAAAATCTCACAGCGATTTGTTGCATGGCAGTAGGGTCATCAGTCCAAATACCATTTGAATTGAAAAGACCATTAATCTTATTTCTTCTTCCTCTAATTACAGTAGTTAAGTGGAAAAATTTGGTGTTTCTGTCGCCCTCACTTAACCATTTATCTCTTGACTTTTGCTTCCAAAAAAGAGCCTCAGCATCTCTAATCTTTTCATATTTAGCAATCAGTTCCTTCTCCAAATCCTGCATAAAAGGATTCTCATTTCTTCCCAAACTCTTTTGGATACCACAAATTCTCACAAGGAGAGCCCTCTTTTGTCTGAAAATATTTCCAAACACCTCCTTATTCCAGTTATTAAGAGAAGTAGCCAAAGCTGTGGTCTTGTGCATAAGATCCCCAGAGCACTTATTCCAGGTTTCATTGATCATCTCTGTATAGCTTCCATGTTGCATCCACATAGCCTGAAATCTAAAAGGAGGGTTTTTCCTCGAACGTCTAGTATCAGGGCACAGCTTAACCTGAATAGGGCAATGATCAGACTTCATCCTAGCTAGGTGGATGACACAAGCCTCAAGAAATAAAATCCTCCAATCACTATTGCAGAAGCATCTGTCTAACCTTTCTTTTAACTGTATTATTTGTCCATGTGAAATCAGCACCTCGGTAACCCATGTCTATAAGGCCATTCCTGCAAACCCAACCTTGCATCCCCCCAAACCTATAGTTCCTAGAACCACCAATCTTATCAGCGAAAGAGAGCAGTTCGTTAAAGTCTCCCACAATCATCCAGGGGAGATTAATAGTCTTGGACAAGTCATCAAGATAGTTCCAAAGTGTGCTTCTAGACGTATTACAAGGACTGGGATATATCCCAGAAAGCAACCAAGTTTGCACCCCATTCCAAGTAACCTTAACAGAGATAGACTGAAAATTAGAATCCACAAAGTCAACAGTAACTTTATTTTTATTCCATAGAAGCCACAAACCACCAGAAAACCCATTAGCTTCCATAACTCTATAATCAGTAAAACCAAGTGACAGAAGACATTTCTTGGCCCCCTGGAATTGGATACGAGGCTCACACACAATTAACTTTCTATTGTTGTTTGCCCACATGCAAGTATATTATTTTCCCTTGCATTGTGAATTTTTTTGCACGCAAATATTTCTGAATTCCTTTTATGCAAGTAGATTGGAAAAACCAAGTTCTTGTATCATTGGTTTCTTTCGAGAAAAGATGAAACTTTTATTAAAGCAAACTTAAATACATCATTATCAAGGGCGTTCTATTTTGCGTTCCATACGCTTCATAAAATTACCCTTCTGATTGTCCTTGCAACGGCACGGGAAATTAGACGTCCAGTGAGATCAGCAGGCAAATTAAGTAACTGCTGTTGTGAT
The DNA here is from genome assembly GCA_025331145.1 of Rosa persica. Taxonomy (NCBI): domain Eukaryota; kingdom Viridiplantae; phylum Streptophyta; class Magnoliopsida; order Rosales; family Rosaceae; genus Rosa; species Rosa persica. The sequence continues at coordinate 23,243,917 of WFKR01000006.1, read as the reverse complement.
TCTGGTGGGAGCTGAATATGAATACAATTGCAGTCAGCAAGAATGCATAACGGAAATATTCACAAAGTAAAAATAAATTTAGCTTCAGCAATAAAGTTCCTTGTATCAATATAGCTTCACCACTTCATTTTCAAAAAAGAACTGTCAGTCCGTATTTTCTCGTAGCATTATATTCTACCATATAACATTTCTTCAAATGACATACAAATATTACTTTTTCTGCTACTGTTATTATATGGATGTATGGATGTCAAAATATGTAAATATTGATATGTGTTCAAAATAAACAGTTTTCCTTACCTCCGGAATGACAGAGAGGATAGGTAGAACTTCTTGAATGGATCCAAGTTGATTGAAAAGTATTGATGGTTCCGCCAAGTTCATTTGCTGATTCTCGTATGGACCATCCTCTCTAATCACCTAAAAGGACAAAATTGATGATGGTGAGCAGATTGCAATATGAAGGTTCTACAATTAAATATCGACCATGCCCAATATAGTGAATCCCTGATAAATACAGGTCATGAACTATACAGATACCTACAGATTCAAAATTTGCTGTCAGAACTATGACCCAGGTATCAATTTATACCCTAACTAAATATTCGAGAAATTAGAGTTATCAATTTATACCCCAACTAAATATTCGAGAAATTAGAGTTAATCTATCAACTCTATAGGGATCCATATTGCCATTAAAATCCAAGTGTGGGCAAAATGTCAGTACGAATCTCTCTTCCTCTCTGCCTCACACACACAAAAAAATATCGATAAAATCTGTCTTATCTGATCCAATTTTATGCGACTTATCATGTCATATATCCAGCATATGAATTGTTTTTATAAAAGATCAATAAAAAGATATTTCTACTAGACTACATTGAGAAATGGTTTTGTTACTGCTGTCATATCTGTGACTGCATGCAAATTGCTCATTGTCTGAAAAGAATGTATTTTCTTGAAGGCTTGTAGCGCTATTTGTTGCTGACTGAGTTCGAGTTGGATTGTTCAGGAAGGCCTTGGAGCTTTTTGTTGATAAGCAGATCTGTGGGATTGCACTGAGATTGCTGAAAAACAGGCTGTTCTTGCAACATGTGCAGATATACTATTTGGCAATAATCTGGTCACGAGAAGTTAGTTGAAGCTCTGATGGAATTTCCTGAACAAACTGAGATGTGTTCCTGAACAGTTTTATTACTGAGGAAACTGAAAGACAAAAGAAATGACACAAGGCAGTGCTTAAAATTTTTGCTTTGGATTTGAGGGTTATTCCCTCCTTTGTGCATGGGAGAACTTTTGTTTTCCTAGCTGTAAAAAGAAGAGGGGCAGGTGCGTGCCACATGGAATTTTTGAACACAAAATTGGAAGGACATGTCACTATACCCTTCATTTGGTATACTTACACAACTCGAATATTTAATTTTCCTAATTTTTTGGCCGGTAGTTACATTGACACAATGTTCCTTATTCAGGGGGGAAATCTGGCTACCTAGCCTAATCCTATAATTACTCTCAGAATTCTCAGAGGCAAAGCGTAAGTGATAGAGTTGTTAATCCACAGTACAACCACGGATTTAAGAATTAAGTTGATTCCATCCAAAGAAAAATTAGGCTAGCTCAGTCCTATTTGTCCACTTTATATTCAGTTGCTCACTGCTGATAGATATTACTCATCACTATGCCAAAAAAGATTTGAGTTCTTACTGCTTTTGAGTTTTCATTTCTCTGAGAACCTGACAGCAATAGTAGAAGGCGACGTAGGGTTCTTAAGTTGATCTTGTCTTCATTAGTCATTGTAGAGAATGAAAAGGTAGCAATGAGTGGAACATTTGTAGCGGCCACAGTAGTGAGAGAATCCAAGATTGCCAGCCCAAGTGCATCCAATCCCTATATTCAATTGTGGAAGGAAATATATAACATTACAAAAACCAACAATAAAAGTATGATAGAAAAAACAACTAACACATTAACTTGACTAGAGAACATATATAGTCTACTAACCAAAAGTCCCCTAAAAGTACACATTGACGTCTAGACAAATTCAACACCATCATTGATCCCAAACTATATTGTAAAGATCAGATTGCAATAATTTAGGCATTGTTACCTTTTTAAATCCAGTATGACTGTCATTCTTGTAACTAAAACTAAATGTCATAAAAATTCTAATTCCCAATTCAGATACTGGGGCATAGGCATGTATGTGCAATTTCTTGAGTAGTATTAAATAAGGCTTAATCTTTTTAACTCCAAGTAACATCGAAAATGGCACATTCCTAAAAATGTTAGATTTGAAGTCTGAGATAAAAAAATAGTCTTCCAGAGGAGCTTCACCAGATATATATAACTATCAAATAAAGATACAACTACATTCAATTTGATTCTATGCAATTATAATTTTTTTTTGTTTAAAATATTAGAAGAAAGATAATTTGTTTTCTTTTACATATAATATTCTACTGCTTTTACATGTCTATCGTGTAGGTTAACTGAAACTGTATGTTACGTTCAAAAACTGAAATTGGACAAAACTTGTACTTTTGCTACCATGGATTATAAATTTAAAGAAGGAATATGCAAAATGATTCTATTTCTACCTTAACAAATTCTTGAAGAAGTATATCCTTCACAAATGCACCCTGAAATCGCATTATTAAAAAAAATAACCAAGTAAGAAAGATATGAGATTGATTTTGTGATCTGCGCTGTCTAGATGAAGATCGAAAGAAGGAAATAAGGAATGCTAATTCTTACCTTCTCTGTTAACATAAAAGAAAGGATTTGCTTGATAAGTACCCTAGAATTAGCATCGTCATCTTGTTTTCCAACCATATCTTTCTCTGTTTTCGCTCGGAGGGACTGCCACATAAGAATACTTGATTATTTATGTAAACCAAAATTTGAGCACTTGAGGATATCAATTAGTCAACACCAAGTATAAATGTAAGACAATTAAACAGAGGGGAAGTAAGACGGTCCATTCATGCCAAAAAGATAGTAATTGTAGGCATTATCAAGGATGCAGACACACCCATAAGTTTCAAAGATTTATAATGGTAATTTAGTGCTACACCCAATTTACCTATAGGAGATCCAGGAAGATTTTTCCTATTCCCAAAGTAAAAATGAGCAAGTTCTATCTTCATTTGTATTATCTAAGAAGAAAACCCAACCACATCACATTCCTCTAAACCTCTCACTCAAGGGGCCTTTCATATTACAAACAGCCAGATACATATATGTCCACCACCCTGTCTTCTTCAATTTCAGTATTTGTCACAACTACCACCTAACACCTGTCTCAATGGTAATATATCAGATGCCAAAGAGGCATCTGTGATCTCCATCTTACTCTAGCAGACAGAATATTCCCATATCTATTCTAACTACATACATGCAACTGGACTGTAAATTTTGAATGCATCCTTGGCGTTTGATCTAGAAAATAAAGTGTAAAACAAGCTAATTCAACAACCCAGAGAACAATCAGATCTCCAGATTTCTTAATAACACTCTAGGGAATTTTCAACCTATTCCTTGATTATCTTCTATTCCATTGAAGGTTCAAGGTCAACCTTAATAAGACTGGGGTATCTGCTCATTTAGAGATTCTGAAACATTAAGAACTTCATCAGCAACTCTATAGATTCAGGATATTAAGATGGCAGTATGAAGTGTGACCTAAAAATGCATCAAGTATCTATCAATGGCCATCCATAATATGTTTCCAGAAGGAGGAGGGGGGGGGGGGGGGGCATAAAAAAAGGACATAAATCTTAATCAGAGCATTTGAGTATTAGGTCAAAAAGAGACCAGTGAAGAAAAGACAGGAAAGAAAAAAATATTACTACCTCTGCAATTAGAGACTCTAGACGATCAATTCTGAATACACCTTCCTGAATAGGCATAATCTAGGTATGAGATAATGGTGTGATGAAGTATATAGTAATATGAACAAATGTAAAATAATTAAGTAAAAAAGTTTGACCATATAAAAGGAACAAATATTTTGTAGCTTTACCTCATAAAGAAGGGCCTGCAGGGAAGACTTGAGCTGAGGTGAGTTGTCGGTCAGTATTTTCCTAGCAATCCATGGGTATGTGCTACCTAAAACCTTGTAATCTGGGTTGGAACCAATAGCAACACCTTCCAGAACAGCAAGACTGAGAGCCATAAAAAATTCTTAGACAACACCAATATTGAGCATTTAGCATGAACATGAATATTGAAATTTGAACAGATTTAATAATGTTTTGCACCTGGTACAGGTTGACCCAACAAATGATAAGTTATCTTTCATGCTTTCGGAGCTTTCTTTATGTAAATCCTCCCATTCCAATATTTAAGTTGTATAAGAAAATCAGGAAGCTTAATGAATGTATTATCTACAATTTTTGCTAATAGATGGCACATTGCGATACATGTGACACGATTCAAAAAAGAGGGTTACAATTGTTTACCTGTGAAATAGTGTGTCATGTGCAAAGAGAAGAAGGGATGACATGTAAGCCAAACTACCCAATGTGATCAGTAATTCAAATAGTTTTTCGTAGTTCTTTGTTCAAGGAACTCCTTTTAATAATGGGCCATATTAGAAACCATTTAGTCATGAAAAACATTGAAATAATCCTGATCATTCTCAGACTGTCATTCTCAGACTGGTCAAATGATTCCAGAACGGCCTACTTTGTAATGATTCTTGAAAAGGACCTAAAAGTTGACGTTTCATAACATTGCAGGCTGGGCCAAAATACGGTTTCCTTCTTTGCTTACAACAAAAGGTCATGTATATTATAGATACACACACACACACACACACACACACACACACACACACATACATACATACAGTCCGGCTACAGTGCGGACGTCCGTACCTTGCGGACGGTACAGATTTCCTGTTTTCCCCCACTTTCCGATCACATTTTCACATCTTAACCGTTCAGTTTTTAGGTCCTAATGCATAGATCACCTCTGCAAAATTTCAGTCAATTTGGTTATCGTTATGGCATCCAAAACTGCAAATTACAACAATATACACGAACGGTTCAGGTCGACAGATTCGGTTCGTTCGTGTAAATTGCAGTTTTGGATGCCTGGTAGATCACCAAATTGGCTGAAATTTTGCAGAGATGATCTATACATTAGGATCAAAATATTTGATCGGAAAGTGGGTGAAAACCAGAAATCCGTACTGAAATTTCGGTCCGGACGTCCGCACCTGAGAAAAATCCTATATATATCATAAGTATATACATGGACACTTGTCATACCATGCAGACCTGGGTTAGACTGCGGAACTGTGTAAACTGTGTCAATTTGGCCAAGAAATATCTACTGTTTATTGGTGGAGGACTACTTGTACTGGACCCTAGAAGAAGGAAATTACTCTGGTGGTGTGCAAGATATAGTGTTTTTTTTTATCTTCTATTCGGGTGTCATTAGTAAAGGACTAAAGAGCCCAAAGAAAAAAAGCTAATGGTTAAACAAAATAAAGCGAGAAAAGATAAATGACTTTCAAAAAATTTGTGAAGTTACCTTAGCAGTACAAAAATACAATATTATTTTTTGGAAATGACATAACTACCTTCGAATGACGAGAGAAAAATAAGAAGGTATGCGAAATTTGAATTTGTACCTGCAGTAAATGAAGAATATATTACTTGAGTGAGTTGAGTCAATTGATGAACAACCTAAAGCTCCATAAAGTGAACAATGTCTACACATACATTCCATGTGTAAAAGTTAAAAATGCAATCAACAATGGTATCAAGTGGTTACTCTCTTGATATAGGAGAAAGATTCAAAAGTAGGACGAAAAGAGAAACAGAGGACATAGTATTTAGTGTGGCTCAGCACAATCTTACAGAAGAAAAATTCAAGTACGTAGATATCGCAGTGGTTACCAACCTAATACCTTAAATTCAAATTTACCCTAGTTGGAATGCTATTCAATGTCTTACTAGTGTTTTTGTATTGATTGGAAATGAATAAAATGAAACAACAATAGCATACCCTTAGTTGTTACCAACATACCTTGTATCACATGAATGTAATTCCTTTGTACAATAATAATCCCAAACCCGAAGCAACTGAAGATTGAAAATCTATAGTATTGACCAGCTCAAAATTAGGAACTTAAGAGATAAGATCCCTCAGTCTCCACCTTGATAAAATTGCACCAACCTAGTATTCTGTTTCTTGCACGAACCTAAACCATTCTTCCACAAAATCAATCTAGAATCAACACTTGTTACACAAAACCACTATATCACTCTGTGCATCCATTGCCTAAAGATATGCCATCTACAAGTTCCTTTCCAAATATCTCCAGAATGGGATATACTACATGCAAATCACATACGCTAGGTATCAGATACGCTAGGTTGCTACACTTAACGAATGTATCCAATACTGTAAATTCTTGCACACAAACAACCACAAAAGAAAAATGGCAGTGTTTGAACAATCTCTTAATTAGCATTTGTTATATATCTCATCTCTATCAGCAACTTCTTTTCCTTTTCTTTGATCTCCCCTCTCTTTTTCTCCTTTTGATATGTCTCTCCTATGTAAGGTTTATTCTTTATCTTTCTAAGATATGCTTTTCCGTTGGTTCTTGCACTAAAATTCCTCATTTTCTTCAAGAAATATAACTTCCCAAGACATTCTGAAAAATCTTGTTCGGAAAGGATATAAGTCATGAACTTGTAAAGATCAATGGTCTATAAAGTATCCAACGTATCCAACCAAGTCCTAGCATTGACAAAGATAGTAGTGTATGAACAGGCATTGCAAATCGTAAGTTACATCCCAAATGTGGATCACAATGAGGAATCGAAACCTTACATGGTAGTTCCTAGATCTCCTAAGAGGTCTCCGAAGCTAATATTGCTCACTCCTTTGGCAACAGCATTCTGAAAGACACCTGCAAAGAAACAATGTAGATGACATCAGAGAGATCAGACCACTTGATACAGCTGCTCCACCAAAAATAATAATAATAATAATAATAATAATAATAATAATAATAAACAAAAAAACAAAAGACATTGAATCACAAATTGAACCCTTATAGGTTCATGTACACAGAAACACTGACCTGTTAAAGCCTTTGTAACAGCTTCCTTGTCTGCAGTTGATGGAATAAGCCTGGAGAGTTTGGAAGAGAATTGCAACGTAAACTACTGACAATAATAATGAATATAAGCCGTTGAGCCACTGAAAGAAATGGGAAAACTTTATTACCCAAGAGTAACAAAGTCCTTGGCCAATGCACCAAAATCGCGGTTTACAAGATGGAGTGAAGCTTCAATAAATCCATTGCGGAGTTCTTCTTTAAATTCACCCATCATACCAAAATCTGGGGGTGGGAAATTTTAAGAGTTAAATCTGATTGCCATAAACTTTCTGTGAGTACTTAACAGGAACATTTTTTTAATTGACAGTCTTGACATGGGTACAGTAGATAAATGACACAATAATATGCAACCAGTGACAAAAGAATTAATTTAGGGTTCCTCAAATAATGATTGGCTGGAGATGACATCTCTTAAATGTTCATTTAGTGTTCATATACAACAGTACTAGAAGTCATCTGGTTATCTCAATAAATAAATAAATCAATACATGAGAATGATATCATAACCTATTGAGTGGAAACCTGTATATATTATCAAAAAGTTTAATATAACAAATAGTTGCTTCCTGATTATTACAGTTTTTTCTTATTTCTTTCCTGGTTTATTATGTTGCAATTTATATAGAGTAAGTACTGCAATTCTAAAATGAACTGAACTCGATAGCCCGCTTTACTTGGTTTCTCCTTCACATAAAATTTCTGAATAATTTTTCCAGCACTAAATGATGCATGAAAAACAGTACCTAGAACCCAAAAAGAATCATAATCACCGGTCAGGAGGTCCAGGTGAAGCCAAAAGTGCCAATTGTTAGAAAAACAATTTTAACTCGGGGAATTAATATGCATACACCTAAATATCAATAGAGAAGCAGATTGATTGCATTATCTATAAATCTGTTTGAACTGTCTATGCTCAAATTTCTTTTGGTCCAAGTCTTACAGGTAAAGAGGATCAACAAAAACCACCACGATCCACAAATAAAATTACAGAAACCAGTAACATAGAAGGTTGGATAATGAAATGGCATACCGCCACAAGCTAGTTTAGTTGTCTATTTAAACATAATTATGTTCCTCACTAAATCAACACCATTGTGAAAAGACCAAAATATATACCCTTTTCCTTGTAACAAAAATATATACCTTTTATTATATTTTCTCATTTTTCAACACTAGTCCTTACCTTCTGTCCCTTTTTTGTTTTAAGTATCTACATAGGTTTCATACTCATGGAAGACTTTATCAATTTCTCGAATCAATACGTTCTATTGAGAAAAAAGTGATTGGTTCATCATTAATCAAGCACTTTATCACTTTTCAGATGGATCATATGTTTCGTTGTCCTTCATAGCCATAAGTTATTGTTCTTTATATAGAATAATTGTTAACCTGAAATATTCATTAGGCTATTACCTAAATAAGCAAGTTTTCCATCATATGTGCGAAGAAGGTTTCCAGGGTGTGGATCTGCATGATAGAAACCACATTCCAGAAGCTGATTGAAAGAGCAGTAAGTCCCAACCTATTCAGCACAAATAGTAAGAAATTCAATACATTGGTTTGTCAGAAACAACATAACCAGATAAACATTTAAAAAAAAAAAGAGTCTTAAGCATGACCTCCACCAAGTAAAGATCATTCACTTCTGACAGCTTCTGTCCCTAAAATAGCAATAAACAGAGAAAGTTCAGCAAATCAGGGGCATGCCAAATGGCACATAAAATATCTGAAGAAAAATAGTTTCAAGCTCTCTATCGAATGTCCTGAGAACTATACTCAAACATACATTCCCAGGAGTGACTTTCAAGTGTACAAGTGCACTTAAGTCAAAACAGTTATATGGTACTCTTAATTGTTAAGATAATTAAGATTGATTTTCACTTCAGTAATTTGTTTTAAATTGTCCAAAGAAGAGGGATCGATATTAGCACAGATACCTAAACTCTAAGATCTCTTCTTTACATAACCAAAAGACTTGAGTTTTGTAGTACTGAAGAATAAGAATAATTATTAATCTTGCTAGTTGCAATCAGCCAGAGACCTCGCAATTTTCCCCTGAGACCAACTGTAAATTGGTTCCTGATTATCATATCTACTTGATCTTATCAAATGCAAAAACTTAATGAATGGTCAACTAACCACTGGAAGTTGTTCTTCCTAAGTTTGGTCTCACGTTATGTTTGTACATAAACAAGACAAATGAAATAGCACATACCTCCACCCACTCCATCACAAGCACCCTACGGGTTGTGTGTTCCAGATACATTTCTGGAACCAAAACATCAGGTATACCACCATATAACTGTCTGCTCAATTTCAGTGGACCACAATTAGAGCATCCATATCATGCTTTATGTTCACTATGAAATAATTCATTATTTAAAAAGGTAATGTAGTTATGAATGAAGGGGAAGACAAAAAAGGGGGGGTGATACATGGAAGATTTTCATGTCGAAGAATTCACTGTAGGAAAATCATGCCCAACTAAGGCCAACACCAAACAACCTAACTCGGTATCATATGACATAAGTTCTCCTCTCTAAAATTATATATATATATATATATATATATTTCATCCACTTTTAACTAGTGAAGAATCACATGAATCAATATCCATTTTTTCTTTTACATAAACCTCTAGTCTTTTCTATAGAGGGAGGGAGGGAAAGGGGAAATCAGGCAATCTGTCGGATTATGCCAAACGTTGTCTGAATATATATATCAAATGCATAAAATATATATCTATCGCAGAACGATTTAGTAGAGAAATAATCAGAAGGGGTCCATATTAGCTTGAAACCTCTCTAAGTGTTCATAACTGTAACTATCACTCTTAATATAACAATTATGTTTGTGACTGAAAAAGGAAAATGGAAATAATATGGTCCTAACTGATTGCTTTGACTTCTCAAGAGAACTGATTCTCATATGTTTGGAATAGTATTATACAGATTAAATGTGGATACTTTGATTACTACGGTTATGTAAATTCTGAATCCCTGCTCTCACCTGAACTTGATTCCATTATTTGCTTCCTTCCTGTAGTCCATCTCCTGCATTCAATGTGATTTACCTGTATTCAATTTAAAGGTCTAAGCATAACCTCATTTCAAATTAAAAAAATTTAAAAAAAAAAAAAAAATACCGAAGAAGAATAGAAGCAAAAATAGACCACTGCACATAAAACGTAACAGCTGCTAATAACTTTCGGTATAATGTCTTCAAATGGTGCATTTATTCAGAAAATGTGGTATTATCATAACAATAACAATTTCACTGCAGCTGCTGATAACTTTAGTGTAACTATATAAAACGATTCCAAACCTGAAGACTCAAGTTTGGCCATTTATAAGATTTAACTTTATCATGAGTTTTGAAGAACATAAATGAAAATACTTGGGCCACATTCTAACAGGTTAAGCTTTTCCCACGATGATAAACAAACAAATCTAATCATGAAATAGATTGGAGATCCAGAGTTCAAATCCAGGACTGCAAACTCACAATTTAGTTTCAGTTCCACATATTTGGCCCTTAGTGGTAAAGAGAGACCCAGAATATCGAAATAAAGCCATAAGAATCATAATAAACAATTTGTCCACACTCGATTTGATCCTTAGGAAACAATGTGGGGTGTTGTACCTTTCTTCTTCTTTTTTTCTGTTTTTTTTTTTTTTAAGAAATAGATTTTAGTAAAAAACAAATACAACAGGGGACAAGGAGTCAACACGTATAGGGTGTTGTAGCTAAAGTGGTAGAAAAGACAAAAGACTTCCCTTCTAACCAAATATTAAAAGAAATACTCAGGAAACAATGGTAAACCAATGAATCTTATCAGAGGACAACTAGTAATTGTATATGCACTGAGATCACTTTACTTAGAAGCAGACACCAAAACAATGGTCGTTCATAGAGCATAAAGAGATTTAACACATACCCGAAAGAGACTCGATGCCCATTCATCAACAACTGCCTGCAAGTTAAGGTGTTCTATGTCATTAAAATCCAAAAAGGTGCAAGAAAAAAATAAAAAGACAATTAAAAAAAATATATTGACATTCATAGTCCTATACATCATAGGTACTAGTGGTTCTCCGAGATGGATGCTGTATGATCAACATCATCATTAATACTATTCCACAATAACAAAGGGATGCATTCATAATATTCCCTCACTATCACACTGTACAAGATGGTTGGTGCAATACTACGTTACTTGTTGCTACATTACCTGAAGATCAGTGTTTAATTTTCTTATTCTCCTGAGAAGACCTGCTAGAGAACGCAAGATCAATATGTCTAAGGAAATAGCAGCTTGTCCTCCAGGCCTTTGTACTTTAACTGCAACCAGCTGTCCCCTACGGCGAAGCCTAGCTTGATACACCTAGCATGAGAGAGAGAGAGAGAGGGAGGGAGGGAGGAATGTGGACTCTACTTAAGTATTCCACTAATTAAAGATCAACAGTAAAGATGCAAAAATAAGTCCAGGATAAGGAGCAGCACATAAACAAATAAAACCTGTCCAAGAGAAGCTGCAGCTACGGGTTCTGGTGAGATCTCAGAGAAAAGCTCGTCTATTGGTAAAGCAAGTTCATTTTCTATTGTCTTTATAGCATCTTCATTAGAAAATGGAGATATTCGATCTTGCAACAGTGAGAGTTCATCCACGTATGATGGTGGTATCAAGTCCTTAATTGAAAAAAAAAATAGTTTGATATGAATATCAAAGCTACTGCTGAGGTAGACTCAGAAATATTAGATTTTTGAAAAGGAACAGCTATTTCATGACAGTCTTCTCTCCAGTAAAATCTTTTATTCTTTTTTATCCAAGAACAATGTGGCACCAATAGACTTGGATTACACCAGAAACAAATCTAACTTATGAATCCCAAAGAGGACACAAGCTGTCCACAATTTCTTCTTTAACAATGTTAAAGAACTTGCTCGGATCTATTAAATCCTAAGATAAGACAAAGTGATACTTTTGAATGAAATGTCTATTTTACAACTGATACTCAGAGAGTTTAGAGTATTGTTCAAGACTGAATTTCTACAAGAATCAGTTGACCTATATACCCTGTGAATATACATATATATGACTCACTACTTTGCAAACCAGCAACAAATGAGAGAAACTATCTCCCAGGCTTCATCAATATCCAAAATACGCGTTAGTATTTTGAGAACAAATAAACAAAGCCTGACTTACCATTAAGAATTCCTAATGAGTTTAACATAATATTTACTAAGAAATGCATTGCAAAATTGTAGAATTGGTTCTTCAAAAGAAACAGCATGCTTCAACAACTACAAAGAGGGTACTTGGCTCATAGAAAAGTGTCAACTTACAGGTCGAGACGAAATAGCCTGAGCGATTTTGATATACGCCTGTAAAATTAACAAAACAAGTAATATAAGAAATCCAACTCAAGGAACAAACTAGAAGCCATGAGTAGAAAAGTTTCTTCTAATTTCACAGTGAAAGATAGAAGAAAGCATAATGTACCGGTCCAAGTTCTACTAGTATTTGCCGAAGCTCAGCAGCTCTAACCTGCAAGCCAACAAATTAGACCCAAAAAAAAAAATTTCTGGTAAAGAAATGAATAGCAGAGGTTTTTATAGAGTGACCTCGAACATTTGGTCGGAGCGTTTCATTTGAGCATCAATGAAGCGAAGCGCAAACCAGTAGCCGAAAGTGACGGCGATCTGTAGGAGTCGACGGAAAACAACGAGAGGCTTCCGGCGGTAAATGGCGTCGATTTTGGAGATATCATAGTCGGCCAAGGAGTTGGCCTCCGATGCGCTGAGCTCGAAGAGGTAGCCGGACTTGGCGGTGAAGGCGTCGATGTCGACGTCGTTTTTGAGGGCGGAGCATCGGAAAAGCGAGCGGCGGAGCGGAGCCGGAGATAATCGAGAGGGTTTGGGCGTGGGAGTGGGAGTGGGAGTGGGAGTAGAAAGGAGAGGAGAGAGAGAAGGTGAAGGAAGGCAAAGAAGCATTTCGCGGGAATGTATGTTTATCGAACCGAAGATTGTAATTTAGTATCAGCATTATATCAATGGAATATTGCAAACGGAAACGTTTGCTCAATTTCAGCCACTCATTACGAAAGAATGCCGTCTCCAAACGGCCGTTTTCTTTTTGGATGATGGTCTTTCTGTGGTCAGCCACTTCTTATCCACTACAAAAAGGGAAACTCGTTACTTCGTTATAACACTCGGTGCATTTTTTTTTTTTTGTGCGATGAATTATGGTTAGGTGAGAGTCCTGTTATTATTTAAGTTGTTTTCTATGGTAATAATTATTATTGTTTACGGGGTGTTGGTCTGATGTCCTCCCTGTGGTACTCTCATATTATGATAAATTAGACTCCAAACACACCCTATGGGTGTGGATAATTATGTAGGAGGTTATTCCACAGAATGTAAAGAAAATTACTGCACATATTTTGTTTTTTATTTTTGATTTTTTTTGTTAAATTTTTTTTTCTTTTATTTGTGAATTGACCATTTTGTCTTTTTCAAATATTTCAATTCAAATGTTTTTTAATATTTGAAGGATATTTTGGTAAAATTTTTCTGTTTTGGTTGACAAACTCTCTTTTCTTAATAATAGTATAGATAATAATGTCAGGCGTGGGGATGAGTCTCCCAGCTGGGCTGGGTTCCAAACCTCATTTCAAAAAAAATATATGAAAAACTCGTTAATTCGTTATAACACTTGATGCATTTTTTTTTGTCCGAATGCGAATGATATTTCGTTGATAAAGAAAACAATGACAAGGGAAATGAAGAAAATATAGAACTTACGAACACAAAAGAAAAACTTGAAGGGAAATGAGTGAAAGGAGGTGCAGTCACGCCATCATGCTTAAGAATGCAAACAAAAGATGTGAAGAGCTTGACGCGTAATTTACACGTTCTATAACTATAACTTCGTTTAGCAAGTCAATCCGTAGTTTTTGCCGGTCGTTTGATTAAAGACCAATAAATATCTTAAAATGAGAATTAGCAAGTCAAATGGAAGGGGAAAATTACTAGGCTGGATCAATTTCCTGAACATCTTGGTGAAGCTTATAGAAATCTGTTTCCACTACTATATTAGCTAATTTCAAATCAGCCAAGAGAAGATTATAAGAGCAAATGCACCCATGTTTTGATTTCAATTGTCAACCCTGTCAATTCACTGTTCTACCAAATTGGCAGTTGCCTTTAATTTGTTTATACAGCAATCAAAGGCAATCATGTTGATAATACACTATTTAAAGTTAAAATATGATAATATGAATAAATTTACAAAATATGTGTGTATTGATAGAATTTATAAGTGGTGCTGGAAGTGAAGAAAAGTGAATGTGTATTTTATATAATTTAAAAAAAAAAATTTATTTTCCGGATTCGAATTGTCTAAAGAAGTAAAAAAACTTGAGTGAAAAATTGTCTTTAATTCCAACCACTAAAATTGAATCGAATATTATTTAAAAGCAAAAGAGGTTTGTTACATCTAGGTTCACATGCCAACATTTTTTAGGCGATTTAGCTTTCTCCACTGCATTCTTTAGACCATTTGGCTTTCTCCACTGCCTTGACTTGTGGGTGGATTTGGTTTTGAGCTTATCTATTTGGTGGGGCACTTGGGTGTTAGCCTATTTTTATGAACATTGTAAGAGGCAACAGACTTTGAGTTCACATTTTTGAAAAACTGCATTCATATTGTAGATATGTTTATTTCTGATGTAAAAGTTGAATCGATGATACTTAAATAATGACATTTTGTCTCCTGTTGTGAGATAAGTTATAGATGAAACTGTTCGAAGCTCCGATACCACTTATTGAAAGTTTTGATACCACTTGTTGGAATTTAGAGTTCTGATACCATTTGTTCAAGGTTGATGGAATTGCGTAAGTTTTTTATGTGAGGATGAAAACTAGAAACTAGAATTAAAACATAAGAACAAAGATAGAGACATCAATGGCTCGCTCAATTGTTGTTCCATTGAAAAAGGTGTTTTAAGATGCTTGTAAGAAGCTGGATATTCTTGATCATGTTTTCATGATGAGCGTGTATGGACCGTCTCATGCGACTAAGTTTAAGTGCACCATAACCACTAGCAACGACACATTTTCAAACTTTGAGGGTTCATGGAAGCATACTAAGAAAACTACTGAAGATGATGCAGCCTATGAGGGGTTGCAATATCCAACTCAAGAGAAGAAAATTCAAGTGGTTGACTACAACTATGAAGAGATGGTTGCTCTCGAGGAGAAGGTTGAGGATGTCAAGGTTGAGAGAGACTATTTTGGCGAACATTGAACCTCTGCAAATTGTTGTTAATGATCTTTCTATTGAGTAATCCGCATATGCTCCTGCACCAGAAACTATCATTTTCGAGGATGGAAACATGGAAGATTAAGATACTTATCTGATGGGAGGCAAAAGCAAATTTGGTTTACGGGAGATATTGATGGAGCATTTAACCAAATTTGCACCCTTGGTTTTCCTAAGAATAAGTTTGTTATCAATTATGTCGTTTGAGTTGCAAAAATAATTGGTTACTGCCATTAAGACCTTTTAGCTTTCAATAGGTAGCTAGAGGGTTGTCTGTTTAATGACTGTTATTAGAAGATGGAAAGTTAAGCTCTAGAATATTCTTAAGCTGCCTATATAAACTTCTTGTAATCATGTGTTGGATCATAATATATATATATAACTTTGCTCAGGTGCGGATATCCGCACCCAAGAAAAAAGGTACGGATTTTCAGTTTTGACCGACTTTTTGATCATATTTTCACATCTTAACCGTTCAGTTTTTAGGTCTTAATGTATAAATTACCTCTGCAAAATTTCAACCAAATTGGTGATCATTAAGGCATCCAAAACTGCAATTTACATGAACGAACCGAATCTGCCGAACCAGAAGTAACTTCAGTTAACTAACTACAGTTACAAAAATAACCTGTGAAGACCCGAAATTTCAGTTAAATATTTCGTAATTCAATATTTCTCAAATTATATGAATTATGAGTTGTGAGTGTGATTCGAGTGTCGTTATTTGAGAAATTTGATTTCGAATGATTTTAGTATCGAAATTTAACGTTATTTAGGGTTATTAAAATTGACTTATTTATACGTAAGGAATTTGAGAAAACTTTCTTCATGAAAGTCGTAGAGCTCGTCGATACGAGTTCGTGCATATGCGGAACGCAAGAATTGGAGTTCATACGAAGAAGTTATAGCATTTAGGAAAGTTGTCAAATTGGGTATATATATAAATGGAAAGCTTCCGAAAATAGGGTTTCCATTTTTCAGTCGTTGGCACTGTTCACTTTCTCCCTCTTTTCTCTCCCCCGCGGTACCGATCTCCAAAACAGAACATTTTTTTTGCCGGCCTTTTCTCACAGCTCCGGCCACCGTTTGAGGTGAAACGAAGCACAGATCGACTCTACTCCTTCCTGTGAGTCGACTAGTGGTCATGGTTTCCTCTCTCGTGGCGGCTACACGGTGGTGGAACTTAAAAATCAATCCGAGCCCTAAAACGAACCAGCGGCGATTTCTCCTAGCTCCGGCCACCAAAACTTGAGTTCTTTATCTTGTTGAACTCGTATTAAGGAGTAGAACACACAGCAAAAAGACCCAGACCAGAAGCGAAGCTTTTGACGTCGAACGGAGCAACTATCGAAAATTTCGGTTTTCCGGCGAAACGGACTGCTTTTAGGTATTTTCGACCAGTTCCACTTATTTTCTTACTTCGCGCTAGTTATGAACGTTGCTCAAAATGATGAAACGAAGAGGATAAGCCCGGCCCCGACACCATTGGCGATGGTCGACGGCGGCTCTGCCCTAAACTCCGGCGGCCCTTTCCGGCCACCTCAGGGGGTACCATGAGTAGTTTCTGCTCATTTTTAGATTCTACATGTCGATACGATCATTTTGATATATAGCATGTGAATTTTGGATATCGTATGAATTAGTTATGAATTTTACAATTTCGATTGACTTCGATCGCTCGATTTGTGATCTATGGAGTTTGGACTGTCCGATAGAATTCTAGTATTGATATAATGATCGTAGGACTGTCCCGATGACCTTGTGCGGTCATGGGTGAAGATCCGACAGTTGGATCTTCATATAAGTGTGTTTTTGAAATTATACGCTAAGTTAATTATCGTTTTGATTAGGTGTTTGACGGATTTGTTAGCGGATGATTGTGAATCGTATTTTAGGCTGTAAGAAGACGCAGCGGGAGTTTAGAGGTGAGTAAATCTCACTTGGTTCATTTACGGACCGAATTTCCTTAATTGCCCAATTTATTTGTTATGTGTGAGAAAATGGTTTTAAGAAATGAGTTTTAAAGTATATTAAAAATGAATTTCTTGATTTTGCATCGTGTGAACTATAGTTAGTATTAGTGATCATTCCTGTGTGGATGGTTACGTATATATATATTTACGTGATTATATATTGAATGGTGTGACATTGAGGTGTGGAATTGTGATAATATGTTGTTGATAAATGTTGATAATATGATTTTATTATGTTGTTAATATTTGATAAATGTTAGTGATAAGCATGTTGATTTTGTGAGTTGAATAGAAGGTAGAGAAATGTAGGATTCCGAGGATCGAATGGTCTAAGGATCTTTGGTTAATGATAACCGGAGTGTATGTGTTCTGAGGACAGGGAGGTCCAAAGTTCGACCGTTAAATAATAACGGGGATATATTGTTCTGAGGACATGAAATGGTCCAAAGTTAGGACATAATAGGAGTTGAATTAACCTCTTTGTGTTAGTAGCTTGGTTAATATAGACTTGTATTTACTTATGCTTTGATTTAAGAGTTATACATGTATTAACCAGGTATGCTATGCTCCTTAGGTAATGGATATTATGGGAGGCAGAGGTAGGGGTCTAGGTAGACCCAGAGGTAGAGGTAGAGGCTGAGGTAGGGATGAGATTCCACATGTGGGAGTACATGAGGAAGAGGTGGAGACACCTTTTGTGGAGCAGCCTATTCCACCTGAGGTTGTGGTTAATGATCTTGCTCGTCTGTTAGTGTTGGCGAGGGACATTAATCGGTTGGGAGCAACTAAATTTACGGGAGGCACAGACTATATGGTGGCTGATCAATGGATCGAGGATTTACATACCTTTTTTGAGTTGATTGTCTGTGATGAGATCGAGAAGAGGAAGCTAGCCACTTTCATGCTCAAAGATGAGGCTAGGGTGTGGTGGAATTGCACTCAGAGGCCTATTGATGTTTCTACCATGACTTGGGATGGATTTGTGAGGATCTTTAGAGAGAAATACTTCCCAGCATCGGTGAAGGAACAGCTGGAGAGGCAATTTCTCTCGCTTACTCAAGAGAAGATGAATGTGAGAGAATATGAGGCAGAGTTCTCTAGGCTATATCGGTTTGTGAAACCATTAGATGCTGAAGACTTGGCTAAGAAGTTTCAACGGGGGTTGAATACCTCTATTGAGCGAGATGTGGCCATTATGAAGCTGAAGACAAAGGAGCAGATTTTAGCTAAAGCCCTGATCATTGAGCAGCAGAATCTGATCCACAAGGAGAAGCAGACAGTTGAGAGAGATTCTCAGGAAAAGGGAAGGCAGTTGCATGGAGTAGTGGGTCCAGAGATTATAGAGGTGGGCTCTGGAAGAGACAACAGCCTTATTTTCATCATCAGGCTCCAGCCTGGATAGCAACAGCACCTGTCCCTATTCAGGCACCACCTATCAGGCAAGTAGCACCAACAACCCCTATGAGGTGTTATAGCTATAATGAGTTGGGTCATCTTGCTAGGACTTGCCCTAAACTCAGGCCTACAGCATGTTTTCGATGCAGACAGACTGGACATATTGCCAGGGACTGTACTCAACCTCAGATTGCAGGACAGGGTAACCAGCAGAGAACCTTACCTCCAGCACCAGCCAGAGTATTTGCCATTGGCCAGAGAGGCACCGGGGTAGAAGGTACCTTATCCGTTTATAACTATCTTACTAGAGTACTGTTTGATATGGGTGCTTCCCACTTGTTCATATCTAGTTCTGTGGTAGATGTTTTGGGTTTGACTGCTATACCGCTTACTAGACCTTTGTGTGTTACATCGCCTCTTTGCGTATCTCTTGAGCTTAGCATGTTTTATGATGATTGCCCTATTGCAATTTGTGGTAGAGAGTTCACTGCATCTTTGATTGTGATTTCAGATCACACGTATAATGTGATTTTAGGTTTGGATTGGTTGAGTCCGAACTATGCAGTGATTGATTGTTTTAGAATGATTGTGTCTTTTCATGCCCCCAGGCAACCATTGTTTCATTATCGATGCCTGAGATCTAACGTTGCCATGAGGGTAGGGATCTTGGCACACATAGAATCAGTGAATAGCACTTCAGAAATTGCAGGGATTCCGGTAGTGGCAGAGTACGCTGATGTGTTCCAGGAGATACCAAGATTTCCTCCGAAAAGGGTAATGGATTTCTCCATTGATGTGATACCCGGTACTGCACCGGTGTCGAGAGCACCTTATCGGATGGCTCCAGCTGAACTTCAGGAGTTGAAGGTTCAGATTGAAGGATTACTTGCACAAGGGTTCATATAGGCTAGTGTATCTCCTTGGGGCGCCCCAGTATTGTTCGTGAAGAAGAAGGATAATTCACTTCGGTTATGTGTGGATTATCGACAGCTGAACAAGGTGACCATCAAGAATATGTACCCCTTGCCTAGGATTGATGACTTGTTCGATCAGCTTAGGGAGGCTACGGTGTTCTCCAAAATTGATTTGAGATCTGGATATCACCAGTTGAGGGTGAAGGATGAAGATATTTCTAAGACGACATTTAGGACCAAGTATGGGCATTATGAATTTCTTGTCATGCCTTTTGGTCTAACTAATGCACCTGCAGCATTCATGGACTTGATGAACCGCACATTCAGTCCTTACTTAGATCAGTGTGTGGTGGTGTTCGTTGATGACATCTTGATATATTCAAAGTCGTCTGACGAGTATGTGAAGCATTTGAGGATTGTGCTGCAGATTTTGAGAAGAGAAAAGTTGTATGCAAAGTTTGAGAAGTGCGAGTTTTGGCAAAAGGAGATCAAGTTCCTTGGGCATGTAGTTTCGAAGGATGGAGTTTCTGTGGATCCTTCGAAGGTTGAAGCAGTGATGGGTTGGAGTCGCCACACTACAGTTACAGAGATCCGTAGTTTCCTTGGATTGGCAGGATACTACAGGCGATTCATTGAGGGGTTTTCTAGTATTGCTTCAGCTTTGACCAAGTTAACAAGGAAGGATACTCAGTTTGTGTGGACAGTTGAATGTGAGAAGGCCTTTAGTAAGCTGAAGACTAGATTGACTACAGCTCCAGTGTTGACTGTCCCATCTAGTGGCGGTGGGTTAGTTATCTACAGTGATGCATCTCATCAGGGTTTGGGTTGTGTGTTGATGCCGAATGGGGGTGTAGTAGCGTATGGTTCTAGACAGTTGAAGGTGCATGAGCGTAACTACCCCACTCATGATCTAGAGCTGGCTGCAGTGGTGTTTGCCTTGAAGATTTGGAGGCATTATCTTTATGGTGAGAAGTTCGAACTCTTTTCTAATCATAAGAGTTTGAAGTATCTATTCTCCCAAAAGGAGTTGAACATGAGGCAGAGAAGATAGATGGAGCTCATCAAAGACTATGATTTCACCTTGGAGTATCATCCCGGAAAGGCCAATGTAGTGGTGGATGCTTTGAGCAGGAAACCCCGAGGGATCATAGCAGCACTTATGGTTCAGGAGTGGCGTATGTTAGAGACTGTATCTGAGTTTGACCTTATACCCACAAGAGAAGGACATGGAATCTTTCTCGGTAGTATCACTTTACAGCCAACCTTGATTTCCAGGATCATTCAGAGTCAGACACATGATGAGTTCGCTCAAATGGTGATTTCAGAGATTATCCTTGATGCCAATGAGGAAGGTCCATCAGAGTGGACAGTTGGAACTAATGGTGGATTGAGATTTCGATTGAAATTGTATGTCCCAGGCGGTGATAACCTCAAGAAAGAGGTAGTGTGAGAAGCACATCGATCTCGATATACGGTACACCCAGGGAGTACCAAGATGTATATGGACCTACTAAGACAGTTTTGGTGGATAGGGATGAAGAGGGATGTGGCTGAGTATGTATCCAGGTGCCTTACATGTCAGTAAGTGAAGGCAGAGCATCAGAGGCCTGCGAGAATGTTGAAACCTTTGCCGATTCCAGTATGGAAATGGGAAGAGATCTCCATGGACTTTGTGACTGGATTGCCTAGGTCCAGACAAAGTTATGATTCTTTTTGGGTGATTGTTGATCGATTGACAAAGTCAGCACACTTTCTTCCTGTGGCAAAGACTTACTCAGGTGATGCTTTGTGTAAGTTGTATCTTAATGAGATTGTGAGGCTTCATGGTGTGCCTGTATCGATTGTCTCTGATCGGGATGCTCGTTTCACTTCGAAATTTTGGCATAGATTCCATAAGGCTTTCAGCACATCTTTGGCTATGAGCACTGTTTTTCATCCACAGACTGATGGGCAGACAGAGAGGGTGAACCAGGTGATGGAGGATATGCTTAGAGCATGTGTTTTGGACTTCAAGGGAAGTTGGGCGGATCATCTGCCATTGGTAGAGTTTGCCTACAACAACAACTATCACTCTAGTATCGGCATGGCCCGATATGAGGCACTTTATGGTAGGCCATGTAGGACTCCTATCTGTTGGGCGGATGTTGGAGAGAAACAGCTCTTGGGTCCTACGCTTGTTCGGGAGACTACAGAGAAGGTTACTACCATCCGAGACAGGATCCGTACTGCACAGAGTAGACAGAAGAGTTATGCCGACCTTAGAAAGAGACTGTTGGACTTTGAGGTGGGTGATTATGTATTCTTGAAAGTCTCACCTATGAAAGGTGTGGTGAGATTTGGCAGGAAGGGAAAATTGGCACCGAGATACGTTGGACCCTTTGAGATTTTGGAAAGGGTCAGAGAATTGGCATATCGGCTTGCTTTATCTATTAGCATGGCCGGTGTACACAATGTTTTCCATGTGTCCATGCTTAGGAGGTACATTCGAGATGAGTCTCATGTGATTGATCACGGTACGATCGAGGTGAGTCCGGATGTGACCTTCGTTGTTGAACCTGTTCGTATCTTGGATAGGTCCACGAAGAGGCTTCGTAGGAAAGAAGTTGAGTTGGTTAAGGTGTTGTGGAGCCATCATGATGAGGGTGATGCGTCATGGGAGTTAGAGTCTGACATAAGGGCTAAGTACCCACAACTGTTTGTTGATGAGTTTGCTTGAATTTCGGGACGAAATTCCTTTAAGGAGGGTAGACTGTGAAGACTCGAAATTTCAGTTAAATATTTCGTAATTCAATATTTCTCAAATTATATGAATTATGAGTTGTGAGTGTGATTCGAGTGTCGTTATTTGAGAAATTTGGTTTCGAATGATTTTAGTATCGAAATTTAACGTTATATAGGGTTATTAAAATTGAGTTATTTATACGTAAGGAATTTGAGGAAACTCCCTTCATGAAAGTCGTAGAGCTCGTCGATACGAGTTCGTGCATATGCGGAACGCAAGAATTGGAGTTCGTACGAAGAAGTTATAACATTTAGAAAAGTTGCCAAATTTGGTATATATATAAATGGAAAGTTCCCGAAAATAGGGTTTCCATTTTCAGTCGGTGGCACTGTTCACCTTCTCCCTCTTTTCTCTCCCGCGCGGTACCGATCTCAAAAACAGAGCATTTTGCTGGGCTTTTCTCACAGTTCCGGCCACCGTTTGAGGTGAAACGAAGCCCAGATCGACTCTACTCCTTCCTGTGAGTCGACTGGTGGTCACGGTTTCCCCTCTCGTGGCGGCTACACGGCGGTGGAACTCAAAAATCAATCCGAGCCCTAAAACGAACCAGCGGCGATTTCTCCTAGCTCCGGCCACCAAAACTTGAGTTCTTTATCTTGTTGAACTCGTATTAAGCAGTAGAACACGCAGCAAAAAGACCCAGACCAGAAATGAAGCTTTTGACGTCGAACGGAGCAACTATCGGAAAATTTCGGTTTTCCTGCAAACCTGACTGTTTTTAGGTATTTTCGACCACTTCCACTTGTTTTCTCACTTCGTGCTAGTTATGAAAGTTGCTCAAAATGATGAAACGAAGAGGATAAGTCCTGCCCCGACACCATTGGCGGTGGTCGGCGGCGGCTCTGTCCTAAACTCCGGCGGCCCTTTCTGGCCACCTCCGGGGGGGGTACCATGAGTAGTTTCTGCTCATTTTTAGATTCTACATGTCGATACGATCATTTTGTTATATAGCATGTGAATTTTGGATATCGTATGAATTAATTATAAATTTTACGATTTCGATTGATTTCAATCGCTCGATTTGTGATCTATGAAGTTTAGACCGCCCGATAGAATTCAAGTTTTGATATAATGATCGTAGGACTGTCCCGATGATCTTGTGTGGTCACGGGTGAAGATCCGACCGTTGGATCTTCATATAAGTGTGTTTTTGAAATTATACGCTAAGTTAATTATCGTTTTGATTAGATGTTTGACGGATTTGTTAGCGGACGATTGTGAATCGTATTTTGGGCTGTAAGAAGACGCAGCGGGAGTTTAGAGGTGAGTAAATCTCACTTGGTTCATTTACGAACCGAATTTCCTTAATTGCCCAATTTATTGTTATGTGTGAGAAAATGGTTTTAAGAAATGAGTTTTAAAGTATATTAAAAATGAATTTATTGATTTTGCATCGTGTGAACTATAGTTGGTATTAGTGACCATTCCTGTGTGGATAATTACATATATATATATTTACGTGATTATATATTGAATGGTGTGACATTGAGGTGTGGAATTGTGATATTATGTTGTTGATAAATATTGATAATATGATTTTATTATGTTGTTAATATTTGATAAATGTTGGTCATAAGCATGTTGATTTTGTGAGTTGAATAGAAGGTAGAGAAAAGTAGGATTCCGAGGATCGAATGGTCCAAGGATCTTTGGTTAATGATAACCGGAGTGTATGTGTTCTGAGGACAAGGAGGTCCAAAGTTCGACCGTTAAATAATAACGGGGATATATTGTTCTGAGGAAATGAAATGGTCCAAAGTTCGCGGGTTACTGAGTAACCTGGAGGTGCCGTTACTTGACCCTGGGCTAAGGTGTCAGAGGTAACGAGGCAGTTAGAGCTCTAACGTGGGGCCAAAGTGGCGATAGTTGTGATTAGGTGCCAAAGTGGCGAGAGTTGTGATTTGGTGATTGTGGAAATGTATTCCATGTTGTTTGATGTGTGTTGGATTGATGTTTCTTGTGGTTGGTGAGATTGTTGGATGTTACTTGAGATAAATGAGTTGTGGTTTAATAAATCAACCGTTCATTCTTATTTACTCACACGAGCTTTCAGAAAGCTTATCGGGTTTTGTGTTGTTGCAATCCCGGTACACTATTCAAATGGTGTAGCGGATAATCCTGCAGGTCAGGATAATCAAGGTGGTGAGCGAGCTGCGTAGGGCAGCAGGGTTGAGACCAGCACTTGGTCTATTTTGGTGTGTTTTGTAGACTCTTTTGAGCATAACTTTGTATTTATGTTAGTATTGTAATAATTGACTCGAGAGATAGTTTGCTACGAGGTTTGTATTATGGTTTGTGAGATGTTGGTTTTGAGAAAAAAATGCAGGACGTTATTTGTTTAGTCGTATTCATGTTTCGGATTTGAATTTATTATTCGAAATTTAGGGCGTGACACCAGGTAACTTTCCTTAATTGATCAGTTAGTACCTATACTTGTTTTTTGGTTGTATGTGTATTTTTAATTAGATTCTTGAAATCTAACTACATACATAGCTAATGTTTTTGGTCTAGGTTATATTTCCATGTGTGACTTGATTTTATGAATCCATTACATATAATCAAATCATGTTGTATAAATGATTTTCAAATTTTTTTTTATATAAATCATTCTACTAAAAGGAAACTGGAGAAGAATGGTTTGATGTTGTGCGTATAATATTAAATCATCTGACAATGAAGTCACAATTCAATTGCTAAATGAACTTGATCCGGTTAGGTCAGGGATATAATTAAGTAGGGATCACGTTCCCTTGGGTGAAACACCCTAAACCCAATTGGGGCTAGTGGATTCGAGCGGATAATTAAGTAGGGATTGTGTCTTCCTAGGGTGAAAGACCCAGAACCTAATTGGGAGTTCGCTTGGTACGGGGTGTTCTCGATAGCCTTAATTCGAGAGGTATTGGGCCTAACCGGAAAAAGAGAGAAAAGAAACTGTCATTTGACAGATTTTTAAAGAAACATGGTAAATGAATCTTTTCTTGGTTGTAATCGACATGATATCGATCAAAAGGACTTGAGAACTGGCAACAGGGTATCCATATGTGAAAAGGCATCTTGTAGTCTACAATCTGCAATATCTATGAGCAGGGCAGCTGGGCTATAACTCGATTGGGTCACCTAAATTTTTACCGAATGATACGAGTTGGTGTCTTGTCCAAATCAAAATAAGTTTGAATCTGGAATGTGTTACTATTGAAGTCTAAATCAAATTTAGAACAAGCCAAACAAGCAATCTAGTTATTTAAGGCTGAGTTCTTGCAAAAAATCAAATGTTGATTCAATCAATTCAGTTATGCCTTCCAAAGCAAACGCAGCAATTTACTGCGGACAAAAACAAGCACTTGATGAACATTTCGATATTGACTATCTGATTATTTACTTACAGAGCAAGGCAAGGTTCTACATAAGAACGAATAACCAACACCCTACTCATTCATTCAACTACTTCAAGTTCGATAATTTCATTTGTAACTTTTTCTTTCATTCCCAACCAAGTGGTATCGGTTTGATAGCATAGGGTGATGTGCTACTGTTGTGCTTGCTACTGCTACACAGCCTTCACATACGTACTCTCGATCATCTAGGTCCTTGATTTTTCTTCTTCTCTTCTTCATATATGCTTGCATAGCGATCACTTTGGGCAAGAGTATACGGTGTGGAGAAATCATTCACACGTATAAGTAAAATTGGCAAGTTCATTGATTGCCTTACAAAGATATATATGTAATCCTGCACTCAAACACTATTAAGGTAAGATTCATTTTCTTTCCGGTGATTAATTTGTTTCCCGATCTTGCAAAATAATAATAATAAATAAATAAAATTCATCGCCTATAGTACGATAGCATCGTGATTACCGTTTATATGTAGATTTTGAATCAAGGAATCCAGTGACTTTGATATTCAAGTATACAATATGCCAAAAACGAATCAAAGTCCATTAAACGAATGCAAACATGAACCTTCCTGTTGGTAGCATTTTATTTTAAATTTCGAGGAAGAAATTTTTTTTTAGGGGGTGGATTTGTAATACCCGAGGTAAATTTGTTTAATTTAATACATTAGTGTAATACTAGCTAAATTTAGAAAATACAATAACTAATTACATCAAGTTGTTGGACGTATAAATGAAGTGAAATCTATATTTAAAGATTTGATATTAAAGTATTTAATTCGGCGATTTCGTAGAAACTCTCTTGAGTTTTCTTGACAACCGATTTATTTATTACTTACAAAAAAGAGAAGGTTGGAAGGTAGAGAAATAAATTTAAAAAAAAAACCATTTAAACAGAAAAAGGGTATAATCTTGGCCATTAACATTAACACTGTTTAATCCAACCCGTCGATTTGTACCTATAAATACATGAGGGCAAAGGAAGAGAACCTCTGAGAAACAACTCGATCTTTACTGCCCCATTTCTCTATCTTTGGAACCCTCTATTTCGGGTAATTTCTTTTTCTCTCCTCTCTGGAGGACGGAGGGGCGGCTCCTTCTGGATATCTCTGGCTCTCTCTTCATCACGAGTGATATAGCTTTCTGTTTTCGGAACTCTACTCGTCAGCTGATTTCAATGGCTAAACACTCCATCTTCGAGTACTTAGGTGATCTTGACTTCTTCATGAACGTTGTTCAGAATTGTGTCTTCTAAACTTTTTTCAAGTTTCATGATAATCCAACGGTTGGATCTTTCCAAATCAAGGTAAAATTAACGACTCTTCATCCAGATTTCTGTTTTGAAATAAAATGATGAATTGACTCAAATTCGTGTTTTCATGTTCTATTTCCTTTAAGATTCGGATTTATTTTCTATTAGTCCGGGTTTTATTACTTACAAAAAGGAGAAGGTTAGAAGGTAAAGAAATAAATAAATAAACAAAACATTTAAACAAAAAAAGGGTATAATCTTGGCCATTAACATTTAACACCGTTTAATCTAACCCGTCGATTTGTACCTATAAATACATGAGGGCAAAGGAAGAGAACATCCGAGAAACAACTTGATCTTTACTGCCCCATTTCTCTATCTTTGGAACCCTCTATTTCGGGCAATTTCTTTTTCTCTCCTCTTTGGAGGACGGAGGGGTGGCTCCTTCTGGATATCTCTAGCTCTCTTCATCACGAGTGATCTAGCTTTCTGTTTTCGGAACTCTGCTCGTCAGCTGACTTCGAAGACTAAACGCTCCATATTTGGGTACTCAGGTGATCATGACTTCTTCATGAAAGTTGTTCAGAATTTTGTCTTCTAAACGTTGTTCAGGTTTCATAAAAATCCAACGGTTGGATCTTTCCAAATCAAGGTAAAATTAACTCCTCTTCATCCAGATTTCTGTTTTGAGATAAAATGATGAATTGACTCCAATTCGTGTTTTCATGTTCTATTCCCTTTAAGATTCGGATTTATTTTCTATTAGTCCTTGTTGGGATGTTACAGCCTGCGTGATGTGGGTGCACCTGGACGGGATATTTAATCGATCATGAGTGGTAGAGGTGAGGGGTAACAGATGCTCTCTCTCTTTCTCGTTGATGATCAATGGATGTACAGTGAGGTATGACAGAGGCCTATGCAATTGGATTCCTCTACTGGAGATGTTGGGCATCACGGCAACCTTTTGTTGATGGTGATAGCTAGTAGGTGGTGCAACGGCGACACTGGTTTTTCTGGAGAAGGGAGGCGCTAGGCTTCTTGCTGCTTTCACTTAGGCTTGGTGATTTGGGCCTCGATGTTAGCCAAAGGCCTATAGTATTTTAATAGCTTTGTCTATTTTCAATAATTCCCTAGCTCTTTTTTGGGAGCTAAGCACTTTTTTTGTGCACCCTAGTACTAAAGGAGGATTTAAGCTATATCTATGAATTTGATGTCTAATAAGTTGATATATTTTTATGTACCACTGTGAATGCTAGTAAGGGATGTCAATGGGTCGTGTAGCGTTGTGTTGGGTTCATATAGGGTTAAGGTATTTATCGTGCCACAGAAGACAAACTCAAACCCAACCCTTTAATAATCGTGTCGAAACTTTAAATTCTAACCCAACTTATTTATTAAACGAGTTACTCACTTAATCCATTTAATAAATAGGTCGTGTCAAGTTGGACAAAACGACTTATTTAAGGGGTAACATTGCAACCCATTTAACTAAAAGAAATGCATGAATTGATTAATTTGACTAAAAACTCTACAAGATGAAGAATATAAATAATTATATATAATTTGTAAATAATTAAATCTAATAATGATGAAGGAAAATATTTCAAACTGAACAATCCTAGAATCAAATATTCTGAACGTCCAAAATTTCACGAAGAAATATAGCATAATTGGGTTATACAAGTTCACTTCATGTTGATAGGTTGACCGCATTTTTTAAAATGGATCATGACAAGTAGACACGCGGCCGACTCTCTTTTCAATCATGCGCGTTCAACACACTTTATTTCATGCGGCTTTTGAGTCGTGTCAAAATTCACAGCCCTATGTACTACTACAACTTCTTGATCTGTCTATAGAAGGCAATGAGAGGGTATGTAATGATCATTCTGGCATGTGATGAATGAAATTGAAACCCGATGTGGGAGTAATTAAAAAAGAAAAATTAATTATAAAATGGGTGGTTCTAGTTGGACCTCCATCATTTTTTAATTGTTATTAGACTTGTCAACTTATATGAAAAGACAAATAAGAACAAAAAGAAGATGTAAAAAAAAAAAAACAAACAAACAAACAAATACTTTTCTTGCCTTCCCAATTAATATAAGTTACGTAAAACAAGTAAGTAAAAATAGTTAATTTCTATACATGACCCCATCATTTGATACAAAACTAAATTTGAAACAATTCGATTTGAAATTTTCTTAAAATAAATTCGTTGAATATTTTAGTTATTAGTAATTTTTTTTTTTTTTGGGAGTAAAAGCATTACAGAGGTTTTCATTAATATAAGGGTAAGGCCAGAATGACCATTACATATCTTTTCGGTAGCATGTATGTGATGCCCTGGAAATTGGTATTTATTTTCTAAGGATTTTCCGGAATCTAATTTGTGATTAATGGACTGTTTTGTGGCTCATGGACGGAGCGGAAGTGTTTCGGACAAATAATTAGTCCAAGATTTTGGTTTTTTTTTTTTTTTTTGGGGGGGGGGGGGATCATAAAGGTTGACTTTTTATTCATTAGGTTTCTCCGAAAACTTCCTTCACGAAATTCGTAGAGCGCATCGATACAAGTTCATGGACATGCGAATGTGAGAATCGGAGTTCGTATGAGAAAGTTATGAGCAATTAAAAATTAAGAAAATTCTATAAATTAGGGTTTCCGTTTTCGGAAATTACTATTTATATTTTTGGAAGATTTCCTTTTCCGGAAATTCCAAACTCTCCGTTCTCTCTTCTGAAACGCAGTCGACCCAACCTGGACCCGTGTATCTGACCCGACCGCCATTTCTAACTCCAGTGATCACCAACCTTGAAACTTGAATAGACCGACTCGCCTCCTTGTTCCGCTCCTCCCTGTGGTGGCCTTTAATGGCGATTCTCCTCCATGGCGGCGCTGTAAGGTGGCGAAGATTGAGGTATTCAGACCCGGTCGGAATTCTCAGTTCCGACGACAACAACGGCTCAAACTTGGCTTCCTGAGTTCGTAGCAACCTCCTCTGTCGATCGTTGGTGGTTGTTTGGAGCGATTTACGTGGGAAGTGGTTCAACACGAGGTGAACAGTGATCCTCGGCTTGTAGGCTTGATATAGGCCGATCTATGCCGAGTTAGCTTGAACCCCAGGTATTAAAGTTGATCTATTTGGTGCTCTTGACATTTTGGACGTTGGATTAATCTAGTTTTGAGTTTTGGCAGGCTGCGGTGCGCCACCGCCTGTGTCGGCGTTCTGACGGAGTTCCGGCCAGGTAAGGGACTATTTCTGTTATTATATATCTTCTACTCGTCGATACAAGCGTTTCGATATATAATACTCAATTTTGGAGTTCGTATGATTTTGTTATGATTTTTACGTTTTCATACCGGTATTAAAGTTGATCTATTTGGTGCTCTTGACATTTTGGACGTTGGATTAATCTAGTTTTGAGTTTCGGCAGGCTGCGGTGCGCCACCGCCTGTGTCGGCGTTCTGACGGCGTTCCGGCCAGGTAAGGGACTATTTCTGTTATTATATATCTTCTACTCGTCGATACAAGCGTTTCGATATATAATACTCAATTTTGGAGTTCGTATGAATTTGTTATGATTTTTACGTTTTCATACCGGTACATTTATTCGAACCGTGAGGATTCGAGCGTCCAATTGAATTGTGATTTGGATATATCGATCGTAGATTGGCACCACTTTGGGGATTTTAGTTCAAAACAGGGATTTCGGACTTAAATCGTTTGTGAATCATTACTAAGTTGAAATCGTATGTGATTAGGTACTTGACGAAGTATTCTTGGATGGTTTTTTGTGGTTTGGTTATTTTGTTCTTTATTGAAGACGTAGCGGGAAATTCGAGGTGAGTAAATCTCCCGATATTTGTTATGAGCAAGATTACCATAAAGAATGGGTATAAAAACCCAGTAGTTATCCTGGACCCAAGACCCACGTCCAGAATGTATCTTCACTGCCTCAAGCCTGACCAAGAGCTTGGCTTGGAATTGTCCCCAGAAAGGACCCAATTTCCCACTAGACCATCTAGATCCCAACAAAATCGGCCCATAGACGATTAGGGCTCCAAAACCAGATAGCATGGTGAAGTGCGCCCCACCAAAGCGCAAACTTATTGAGCCCTAGATTGATTTGGCCACCCATCTCCAGGCACTCCAAAGTCGACTTCGTCGAACCACCGGAGACCCCTATTGCCAACACAACCACCAGAAACAGTAGCGGAATCCGGTGTTTAGCCAGTAGGGTCACCCTTTGCCACCATTGTCAGCATCACGGTTGCGCCATCCTCAGTCTTAGAAGATTCTGTTCTCAGCCACGCTGGCTCCAAAGCATCGATCCCTGCCCAAAAATTCGTTGCCGTGATCACCCTAGTAACAACCATGATTGTATCATCACGTATTGGTAGCACAACACCACAGTTCGTCAAGGTAGTCTTTGATTTGAGCCAAACAAATTCTGAAGGCCCAAAATCCACACCGTCGCTACCTTCAAGATCAGGTTCGAGGCACCGCAAGCCTTGGTGCAAGCAAAGATCTGGCTGCCAACAAGATTTGAAAGAGATTCAGAAACACCACCGCGACTAGAGAAGCTGAGATGGAGAGGAACCAGCCCAAGAGGGCGATCAAACCATTGCTGAATTCGAAACACCATCACGAGGGAGGAGACATAAGCGTCCCGAGATTGGTTGATCGGAGCCGTTGTATTCGTTGCCTCCGGGAAGTAGCGCTAGGATCAACGCAAGAGGGAACGCCATTAGGGAGAGGCTAGGGTTAGCCATCGTTTTTAGTTATTACTAGTTAAGATCCAAGGTCAACTCGTTTAATTAGATTTGATCAATATATAATATTTATTTGAGAACCAAAATATTGTTTAGGACCATCTGTACTATAAAAAAATATGTATAAAATACTATGATTTGTATTAACAAAAAAATCTTTAAAATTGTCTATTTGTTCGGTGACTTTGGTCCTCCAAGAATCAATTGTTGGTTTCACCACTGGATGAAAGTACCATATAATGTAGACAGCTCCCTTACAAAACTTTTTGTGATTGAATTAATAAAGATAAAAAATAAAAAAATTAAAAAAAATTGTTGAAGATACATATCTAATTGTTCAAATGTGTTTTTGTAAAATTAAAGAGATGTGCTTGACTTTTTAAGTATTCAAAAAAGTGAATTGTAGGTTCAATATGTAAAAGAAATCCAAATATCAAACTAGAAATGGTACCTGCGCTATGCCGCCGGGGTTTGTTATTGTTAACCAATTTGTAGACTATGGCCAACTATGACCAATTTGTGCACAATAACAAAAGCGATTTGCATTTTGTTATGAAATGTTCAAATGTTCCAAAATAATTGCGATTTGTGAACATTTTAGATTTATAGAAGGAATTCATAATCATCATCATCAATATAAACCAAAATGAGGTGATATTTGATGAAGGTAATAAAATGGTATATATCATACATCAAATTACCACATGCATGCACACGCGAAGAGTAGCCTCATCAGTTTCCCAGAATCTAAATTAGGGAAATGATAGAAGCACAAAGTGCGATGATTTTAATGAGTATACGCCCCATTTTAGCCTTATTTCTCCCTTAGATTTGTGTCTTGGGTCATTAAAGTTGTTTTCAGAGTCTTGTAGAGTGTTTGGCATGAAATAAGCGGAAAACGCAAAATTCATGAACAATCCTAGCTTGGTCAGGATTCCTTACCGTCATGCTAATCCATAGGTCTTAAGAGAGAATTTATGGGAGTATTTTTTCTGAAATTAAATTTTTTTAATTCCATTTATTTTCTCTAAAAGTATTTAGTTTTGTGCCCTTTATTAAATCAGATTGACCAAGCAATGAAGAAGGGAATAAAGAAGAAAGATGTTTCAGTTGGGAAATTAGAGGAATTGCCCCATTATTGAGAGGAATTATGGCCATAAGTGTCCCATTATGAGAAATTAAGAGGAGAATAAATAAGAAACAGCAAATAAAGGAGAAGATGAAGAAAGCTATGCAATCCCATCCGTCCAAATGATGAAGGGTATGATCGACAAAAGCCAACCACTGCTCCCCTATAAATAGGCAACGTCCAGAACAGAATTGGCATAACTTCCTTGCCTATCACTTCCTAGCCAAAACCTCTTCTGAGATTCTGCCCAATTCACTCCTCAATCCTCCATCACCTACAAGACCGTGACCACCATCCATCCAGCAATCTATGAAGCTCTTAGGCGCTGAGTCAAAGACGCTCCACCACCATAGCAGAGACGAGTTCACCACCTTGTTGCCAAACCGCTGAGGAAAGCTTCAAAGTGTAACTATGACTCTACTTTCAATTTTTGTTTCGGTTTTGTGTGTTTGGATTTGCAAGTTGTGTAATTGGAGACATGAAATGTTCAGAATATTTTTATTAATATTCTTGAGATTTTCAGTTTATTATTGAGTTAATTTTGAGAATTTTTTGATGATGCATGTTACAATCTTGTGCCCTTTTACGTGTTTAGGTAATTTTCAGAGCTAGGTTAATAAGTTCCCATGCTAGAATCACGCTGAGTGTTCTTGTTTGTTTGCTTAATTTGCCAAGAATAATTGTTATTTGTTAAAACGCTGAGTTAAACAAGTAATAATTAGTTCTAAAGTGGTAAAAATCATGTTTCAATGGTTAAACGATTCTGGAAATTATGTGTTAAATTTTATGTGCAATGGTTAATTTGCATGTGTGAGTCGATTCGGGGGTTAGATAATACTACTGATTAAGAGAATTACGCTGAGTGTTCTAAAAAATTACTAGTATTGGGCATGGTAAGGACTCTTCCGATCCAAGCCCACATTAGAACGAATTAGATAAATGGATTGATCCGCTGAGGCTTTTCATTTGGGCTCTTATCTAGGCATTTAAGATGGGCACATTTTTGTAGCATGTTGAAATGGATTTTCTATTTCTACACTTAGTAATTCCGAGTGGTATTGGTCTAGGTTAGGGAAGTCGATCATTGTATTAGTTTTATTTATTTTGTTTTTATTTTATTTTAAGTAGATTAGTAACCAAATCTCATACCCCCCATTTTATTATTTTATTTGTTAATTGACCTTTTTGTGTGGGTATACCCTATAATCCTCAGAC
This sequence comes from Rosa persica, assembly GCA_025331145.1. Lineage (NCBI taxonomy): Eukaryota > Viridiplantae > Streptophyta > Magnoliopsida > Rosales > Rosaceae > Rosa > Rosa persica. The sequence continues at coordinate 23,209,620 of WFKR01000006.1, read as the reverse complement.
TGAACGATCCCTGCTTATCCTATACTGACAACTACATTTTGCAGGGTTAAATTGTGAGGCTATTTCAGCCCCATCAGGAAATTCAAATGCAAATCACCTACTAAGAAGCAATCCAGAATGGATGAAATATACAATAAAAAATAAAAATAAAATAAAAATAAACATATCTTGCATAGTTGCAAAATTGCATAATAAATGTGTATCATCCAGAATGGCTTTCTTGGCTGCTTTCACATTCAACTGCAACACAACACCTCATAATCCAATTAGCATCAAACAGATTGCAAGGATGCAAATTGTTAATGCAGTAAGTCAGATTTCATGATTCCTACATGAGACTTAGTACTCAGATCTAATCTTATTACCTATTAATTGTCGTCAAATCATGATTATTTCAATATAAGCTATTAAGTGTCTAACATATACATGAAATCAAACCAAGTAAACAAACCAACTCATGTTGTAAGCCAACCGAAAGAAGATCTATATGCAAATGCTTCCTAGCATACTCTGCAGCTAGTCAACCTTCATGCCCACCATTAATTGCAAAATTGCAAAGTATGCACGCCCGGACATTCAAATTTTGAAACTTTACAAAACACCTCCCAATAATACTTCATCTACAATACTACATCAGACCTGAACATTAAGCATAATAAACAAAACCAAAGCATTAAGAACCTCAATTTTCTTTGAAAATCCAAGCTCGCATCCGGGAGCAGAACCCGAGTGTCATCCATGGTGTGCCTTAACCCCTTGTCCTCTGCTACCTCAGCTTCAATTTCAAAACCCTTACTTCGCTCGCATCTGAATAGTGAGCCATGACCTTATTGCGTTTCCTTTACTGCAATTCATGCACTTCAATAGGCCAACCCTCTTGTCTTTGAACCTTCCAGCCAGAATGATTAACACAGTTGCAGGAATAATGCTTGCTCTGCGTAATATAAAAGGAAAGCATAAAACTTTATCCAATGAACAAATGCAATTACTTCAGCACAGGTCAATGAGGAACTAAACTAACATAATATATTCGCTCAACCAATGCTATCTCTCTATTATGTCATCAATAGTTAGGACAAATGTTTTTACTATTTTCAAATTTGATCTGCAAACATTAAATTGGGCCTCTATCCATGAAAGATTATCAATCATCTACTCTTCCCGTTTAATTTTCTGTTTGAATAACTAATCATTTGCTCTTCTGTTGCTTGGGTTGTACAGAAAGTAAAGTCATTTAACTGATCAACAATTTGTTTTTACCCTTATTATTGATAAGGTCAAAAAGTTGTATAGCTGATGCTACAATGGTTAATATTGACCTCTTGTGTACCCCACAAACTGTGAACATCAACCACATTTTATACTATATATGTACAACATACTTCATCCTGCAAGTAGGTTTATATCAGTACTCCAGATTTACCATATCTTGATAATAAGTACTATAACAAAATCATCTAATAAGAAAATCTGGTAGACATAGGCCAAAGGGTCTAGAAAGAGTAGGTAAAGTAACCTAAGGTCTGGAAAAAAGAGGAAATCACATTTGAAGAAGTGAGCATGTGTCTTACACTTCCAGAGAACAATTTCTACCAATGTTATATTGCTTAGTATAATTGCTAAACCAATTGGACGTGAAGTATTTATAATCAAAGGAACCAAAACAAAAGGCTTAAAAAATTTGATGAAAATCAGAAGCAATTTCATTATATATTAAACGAACAGTACAGAGAAATTAAACTCATCGATCATCTCTAAGATATTTACAGTAGAAAACTCCTAAATCATCATCATCAATATCTTTTGCAAATGGACAACTTCTTATAGTTTCTGGTAATTAATCAATGAATTAGATACCAAAACCTAATCGAACCAATCAACCTCCACTCTGTCAATTCACCTCAAAAATCAAAGAAACCGATCAAACTAAACTCAGAGTGATCAGATTTTTCAGAAAAGCCCAAGAAGGTAAAAGCTCTAAAGGATCCAAATTTTGACAAAGATGAATTGGAAATTTATGTGAACTGAGAGAAGAAAAGGGAAGGGAGTGAAGCAATTGACCTGAAAAACTGAGAGAGAGATGAATTGGACATCGCTGTGTGACTGAGCAGCTGAGGACGCAACCAAGAACTTGGTTTAGGATTTCTGTGTGAGGAGAACGAGAGAAATTGGTTAATTCGAGTGGACAGCAAGAGTGATTTGGACACTACAACTGGCGAGAGAGAGAGAGAGAGGAAAACAGATTGATGAAAATTTCGTAAAAAAAGAGAGCTTTCTGGAGAGCCTGACGGGAGAGAAGAGAAAAGTCAGCAAAACAATGGCAGGGCCGCAACAGTGCTAGGACGCTTAATATATAGTAAATTTAGATATTCAGCTAGAACTACGCGTATAACATTTGACAAAAGGAGAAATTATTTCTATTCATATACATGTTCTTTTTTTAAAGAATATTTATACATTCATACACACACGCAAAAATATACATACACGCGCACAAACTCTATCTCGGTATATTGTCACGAGTAAACAACAATTCTGAGACAAAAAAGGACCGACAAAAACCACCACCACTATCCAGTATCCACTCCCACAGCCTCCGAAAATGTCAGCGGAATCACCAATCCGGTTCGGAATTCTGGGCTGCGCCGAAATAGCCCGAAAGGTATCACGTGCCATCACTCTCGCCCCCAACGCCACTCTTTACGCCATCGGAAGTCGTTCGATTGATAAGGCCACCGCGTTCGCCAGGACCAACAACTTCCCTCCCAACGCCAGAATCTACGGCTCCTACGATGCCGTTTTGGACGACCCTGACGTCGACGCCGTCTACGTCCCCCTCCCTACCAGCCTGCACATCCAGTGGGCCGTCGTCGCGGCCCAGAAGAAGAAGCACATCTTGCTTGAGAAGCCCGTGGCGCTGAACGTGGAGGAGTTTGACAGAATCGTTGAGGCCTGTGAATCCAATGGGGTGCAGCTCATGGATGGTACCATGTGGATGCATCATCCCAGGACTGCCAAGATGTGGGAGTTTCTCTCTGATGCCAACCGTTTTGGTCAGCTCACAACGGTATGTCTTCTATTCATTCAGATCGGTTGTAATTTCTACTTTACAAGGATAGACAGCTGTTTAGGGAGCATTCTTAGTTTCGTAAAATGAAGGCAAATTTAACTGCTGGCGAGTAAGTAGCCAATTGTGTAGTGGATAGGAAAGTGTGGTTAGGCAGGGTTGACTGTTGGGTTGCTTAGTGGATCATGACCGTGTGGTGTTTATGGGGGAAGACAAGCTTGGACTTTGAAAATCGCTTGTTTATGTGATTGGGACAAGTTTACAAGAAACTAACGCTAACAATTGCCTGTTTATGTGATTGGGACAAGATATACATGTCTGGTGAGTGCCAGTTGCCTAAACAGCTGTTCACAATTTGCAAGGAAAAGAAACCAAAAATTGGAAAAGTGATGTAGGATGAGGTTTAATGAGGGTTTACTATTTGAACATGCACTTTAAATGGAAAATCATGGTTGCTGGTACGAACGGAAGAGATATTCAGAGCATACTTTGGTTTTCTTTTTATTGTGATTAAGGATGTGGAAAAGATGTGGGGCTTTAGTTGCATGAGAGAAGGGCAAAGGATTGGGAGTAAAATGAGATGGAAGGGGGTAAAAAAGAAAAAAGGAACTGGTATGGCTTGGAACAAGTTGTAACCTAATATCTTTTTGTATGTTATCTGAATCTGCATAAAAAATAGGACAGGACAATAATTAAAGAACATTCTCATCTGCCCATATCCTGCTCGTTCATATTTTCTGAATATAGTAAAACATCTGAAATGAACCCCAGGAGTGTTGGATATTGTTTTTGTGGTGTTAGGTTTAGAACTGGGATGACAATGCAGGGTTGGATGATAAGTTCTTGGTTGAAACCAGTTAAGAATTTACCCCCGTGTTTATGCTGCTAAATGGTTTGAAATGAATTGGTAATTTTTCTGAAAACTTAATTGATATTCATGTCTACTCTTATGTGGCTAAAGATTTTGACAGTTCATGTCATAACTCATAAGTAATGTCACACCTGAAAATCACCTAGACCCTTTGGTGGCATAGTAATTGCTGCAAATATATATTTCGCAGAAGAAGTTCAAATTGCAGTGGCAGAGATTAGAGGAGTTTCAATCTGTGTCAGATAATGTATTTCAATCTCTGTTTCTTCTATTTTCTTTAAGACAGTCTCTTTGTTGGCCACAGATGCACACCTGCTTTACGTTTGCTGCTGATCCTGATTTTCTGAAGAATGATATTCGCGTGAAGCCAGACCTTGATGCTCATGGTGCTCTTGGGGATGCAGGGTGGTACTGCATCAGGGCAATCCTGTGGGCTAATAACTATGAACTGCCAAAGACAGTAGTTGCCTTGCGTGGCCCTATATTTAATGAAGCTGGGGTGATTTTATCTTGTGGAGCTTCTCTACACTGGGAAGATGGGAAAGTGGGAACCTTCCACTGCTCTTTCTTGTCAAGTTTGACAATGGATATAACTGCTATTGGTACAAAGGGAACGTTACATGCCAGTGGTTTTATTATCCCTCATCGAGAGAAAGAGGCTTCTTTCTCTATAGCTTCTGAAACTGGATTTGATGAATTTGTGACCAGTTGGGTACCACCGCCAAGTGATCACATTGTTACCACAGATCTTCCACAGGAGGCTCTTATGGTAACAGAGTTTTCTCGCTTGGTAGGGATTGTTAAAAGTGGTTCTACACCAGAGAAGAAATGGCTAATCCTTAGCAGGAAGACACAGCTAGTACTTGATGCTGTCAAGGCATCAATTAACAAGGGTTTTGAGCCTATACCTATTGAATATTAACCGAGGTGTATATAATCTGTGTTTTCATCTTTTTTTTTTTTTTTTTGCTTGAGGTGTTGTCGCAGCCAATAATTAGATGCCTATCCGTTTTTATGCTTGGTTTGTTAGGTTTATGGCCTCTGCCCTCACTCCGGCTCAGGGCCTAGCGAAGCATATTGTGCGATTTTGGTTAATGCTTAGTTTGTCAGGTTGATGGCATCTATCCTCGTGTCGGCTCGGGCCTGGTGAAGCCATAATATGCAATTATGTATAAATGTATGCATGCTTGAATAAAATTAGTTGTAAAAATCTCTATTGAAAGAGACATGGAACTCATTTGACTCAGTATGTGAGCTTTATTTGTTTTTCGCTGATGTATTATTAATCACTACATGTAGGTTTTCTACATGTATTGGAAAGATGATGATTCTGTGAGGTTTAAGTATTCCCTTTTTCTAGATTTTCCATTAAGTGTTTTTTTTTTCTTTTTCTATTTTCAGACCAATTTTTCAAAAAAGGTAAAAAAGTGTTTATCGGGGATTAAGAAAAGGTTTATTGGGTTTTACTGGGGGAATAGATCATTTATACATGTTTTATGTTAGATTAGGACATTAGGTTACACAAGTTAATTCATCTTAAATCACTCCATCTCCTAGTAACATAAGTACATAACCTCAAAAAGATTAAAATTACAACTCATGTCATCCTCACAGTTTACACCCAATGCCTTGGGGCGCCATAACCGTGACTTGGCCCTTGGCGGTGCTCACCGTCCCCTGGCCGGAGTCCCATGGCAAGCTCCAGCTCACCGCCGACGCTACCCCCCTCTCCGCCAAGATCGGGGTGTGGGTCGGGAATTAAGATTGCTTCCCCCAACCAATCCTTCACTCAATCCCGCATACAAACGACTATTAATCTCATCAAAAGCAGCTTTCTCACTGTTGTTGCCAAATCGGAAGACGACGCTACCGTTAAAGAACTTTGTCATAATGCAAATCAAAACAAAAATAAATCTCTATCTATCAATTCATAATTTGTTTGTTTCCTGATAAAATTATGTTGGTGAAATTACAATAAAAAATTATAATTTCTCTTGAGAAACTCGTTGACAAAAGGCTGAGGTGCGGATATCTCGCTCTCTTTAAGGAGATTCAAGCCCTCTGCGGAACAATGCAGGTGCACCAGAAAATCTCTTGACTTGTCCCCTCCAGGATACAACAGCCCAACAACAAGTTGTGTGGTTCACACCAATCTACACAAATTGGAGGAACCAAAGCTCCACCAAAAGAACACATTTCTTTGGCCAAAAAACACACAAGACATTTTTGGGGGATTTTGAGAAGAAAGTTGATGGGTGAATAGTAATATTTCGTAATAGTATTACGTAAAGAGCAAAGATATATTTTAGCATGCAACAAATAATGCTATTTATAGGCTCTTAGGACACTCCCTACAATTAATAGGGTAGTAACCAATAGCCATAGGTTACAAGAATTAAAACCCAAAATAAATAAAATAAAACACCATGAGTTACAAATAAAACTCAAAATAAATTCTGAATTTAAACACACAAATAAATTCATATTTTAAACACAAAATAAATTCACCCAAATTTAATTTCAATAATAAATAAAATATTAAAATGTTCCAACAAATTATACTCACCAGTAGTGGAAATGAGATCGAATTTTGAGGATGATGATGATGATGAAGCGCGAAGTCTGAGTTCTGAGCTTGTTATGTAGAAAAGGTCTAGAGGTTGAAGATGGAATGTCAGAGGGGAGCAAGGAGGAAGACAAGGTGAAGCAGCGAGTTTTGATAAGAATGTGAGTTTGTTTTCTCATAAAATTAATTCATTTATCTTCTCTTAATTCTCTAAGGGCTTCCTCCTTTCTCTCCAGTCAGTATGTAATCTCCTTCTCTCTTTTCCCGAACTGAGTTTGTCTTCCCTTAGTTCTCTTAGTTTTCCCTCCATTTTCTCTATCTCTATCTCTAACCTCCTTTTCTCTTCTTCCAAATTTTTTCCCACCATCTCTTTCTATTTAACATTCTCACCTTCAGTAAGGTCCTCTGATTCTGAATCATCCTCTTTGTCTGCTTTAACCCCTTTGAACAATTTTTGAATGAAAAATTAATAATATATCAGTGACTTTAACTATGACATGAATTGTCACTTCAAATTACACAATGGAATTCACTGTTCATGCCACAGTTTATTGTTTCATGTCATAGTGCATGTCACAATTCATGTCATGTCACAGTACGTTGTTGATCATGTCACTTTTTGAAGCCCCAGGTGTCAACTTCATTAAAAAAAGCAAAGCTTTCATTCTATGATCAATTGAATGAAACAAGGCAAGTGCTTGGGTATGAATTCTATGATTGAACTAGAAGCGAAAGACTTGGCTCTTAATCGATGTGGGATTGATTCATTTTGAATTTGAAGAACAGACACATATGAATCAGACTATGGAGTTTCGATCTCCCAAAGATACCAACGGCCACAATACCTACACCGCCTACATCACTGCTGGGTGTTACGTCTTTCCAGCATCCATTCTAGGTTATGCTAAAGACGTCGTTGCTAGTATGACTCCCAAGACCTCTATGACATTCTTACAGAGAGCTAGAGGAAGGATGAGAGCGTGCAACTAAGGCTTCAATTGCAAATCTTTTTATTAATAAAGCGCAAATGGAAACAAATAAGAAATTAGGTGGAATAATTTAACATGAATTTTAAAAATATATGGACTAATTTAGGATCTCACATAACCTTAATCTAATTTAATATTTAGTTAGTCATAATGGAGTTTTTCTTATCATTTATCCTTTTACTGGAGGTCAATAAAAAAAAATTTAAAAATCAATTTTTGTCTTTTTGAGTGAATAACCATTTATTTTTAACAAAAACTTCAATCACATTAACAAGGTGAAACTTTTTGTTGAAATTTAAAGCTCTGATACCACTTGTTAGAGGTTGATGGAATAGGAATTGCATAAGCTTTTTTTGTGAGAATGGAAACTGGAAACTAGAATTAAAGCATAAGAACAAAGACGGAGATCCTAACAAGACTACAATACCTTTGTAGGAAAACACTTGGACACTTTTCTATTGATGCTTGACTATTTTATTTATTCAATAACATAATGTTAGCCAAATAGTCACTCACAAGTATAAGAGGTACAAGTAATAGTATAAGAATTTAAGAAAGATTGTCAAACCCACGAGGATTGGATTCATTTCACTAGCTAGGGTGTTAACCTAAAGAGAGCTAGAATATGCAAATGTACAATCACAAACCTAAATTCACAAGAAAATCTAGGCTCATGGTGAGTATGTGCATTGTGGTGGTAGTGAAATTGTTTGTTGGATAGAGTGGTGAACCAAATTAAAATAAATGCTCAAATGTAAACTAAACTAGTAATATAATGGATGAAGATAAGGGAGAGATTGTCTATCACTAACCTCCCCTGCAAGTATTGAAGTTCAAATACAAATGATGTTATTCTTATTTCCCAATTACCCTATTTGCATCCGGATAAGACTACAAAGGCTTAAACTCCTTTCATGTTATCAATTTCAGTCGGATAAGTCTAGAGTTAATACCTAAGAACAAATCCTATTACCGATTAAGTCTCAATTCATTGTTCCTAGATGCATAAAGCTTTGAGTTTAGATAATTATGCAAACAAATCAATCCAAGATCTAGGTGATTTTAACTCACAACCTTCATATGCACATAGAGGATGCTATCATGCTATCAATGCTCAAGGTTAACTACTCCCTAAACATTTTTACATGAGATGACAAACACAACACATTCAAAGTAGTTAAGTTTGAATGAATGCATTCACTTCTTGAATTAGCATATGAAGATGAAGATCACAAATAACTTCAAATGTAAATTAAAACATCAATTCATACAAGACTGGCTAGGGTTTTAGGGTTTTCAACCCTAGCCCCAACAAAATACTACTCACTCATAATTACATATACTAACTTTATAATTAGATTAAACAACAAAATATAATCTAAAGTAAAAAAGATAGAGTTGGCTTAGTGGTGTGTCGGATGGTCCCCAAGCTCACATCTTGGTGGTAATGGTGATGGTGGTGGTGATTCCCTCTCCTTCTTACTCTTGAAGATTTGATGATAAAAAATAGTGAAGCTTGTATTATGTATTGTGTGAATAGGTGGAATAGATGGAGAAAATGATTATAGAAAAGAGGGTGGAGAAATGATGTAGTAGTGGTGGTGTTAATGGATGTAGAGGCTAAGAAATGGTGGTGGTGATGGAGGAGATAGAGTAGTATGGATAGTGTGAGTTTGGATTTTCGGGGGTGGAGAATGAGGTTTTGTGGTAGAGATAGAGAGAGAGAAGATGTAATGGGGTGGTATGGGTGATTGTTTAAGAATGTAATGAAGGGATCTAGAGAAGAGAAAGAGGAGTAAAATGATGAATGGAAGCAAAATAGAGCAGCTCAAGAATTGTAAGAAGCATGGATGTGGAGTATAAGAGTGGTAATAGATCCCAAAAATAAGGGAAAAAGCTATGGAAGAGATGGAGTAAGAAGAGGGAAGTAATGATGAGCTATGAGAGTGTAGAGTAGAAAAATATGACTTAGGAGAAGAGAGGAGCAGCTAGCTCTCTTTATTGTGCATGGGAAACATGAAGATGAAGAGTGTTGGAGTGGTTTTGGGTCACCAAAGTCAAGATGACAAGCATGAGAGAGAAAGTGCGCAAGAGATGCCTATTATCTAAAAGATAATATGATGGATTAATTTTGCCATAATCTTGTAGGCGTCTTGTAGGATATGTTTCTAGATGGTTCTCAACTTATCCATGATCTATGACATCATATCTTTAAGAATGATCAACAATCTTCTAGAAAAACTCCAAAAGTCGCCGGAAAAGATCTCCAAAAAAGTTTCGTGAAAAGCTAACAGTTTCTGCCTTATTGGGAAGCCTATTTTGCACTTGATTTCCTACTGCCTCATTGATGATTCTGACCAGTTATTTGGCTCATGTTGAAGTAAACATCATATCTTAAGGGAATACTGGCCCTTTATGTAAATATGCAGTTGGAAGGATGCAATAAATGCTCTCCAAAATTGTTCTCGAAAAGCTGATTGAGAAACTGCAGTTTTCTACTTTGCAGCAACTGTTTTGCTTAAAGATTTATGTGGACTTCCCTTGGAATTTCAGGTCAAAAGAGTGGTCAAAATTAGTCCTCTGCATCATTAATTCATGGTCCATGGCTTCATTGCTTCATTTAAACTCCTATTTTTCTGGGATTGCTTCACGAAGTACTTGTGCCACCAAAATTGGTGGTGCATTCACAAGAATTTCACTTTTTCTCCTCTTGTCAAGATTTTCTACAAAACATGGAGTTAGATTAGTCGACTCACAGGAAGGAGTAGAGTCGATCTGGGCTTCGTTTCACCTCAAATGGTGGCCGGAGCTGTGAGAAAGAGCAGGCGAAAATTGCTCTGTTTTTGGAGCTCGGACGCGCGCACGGGAGAGAAAAAAAATGAAGATGATGAACAGTGACACCGACTGAAAATGGAAACCCCATTTTCAGAAACTTTCCATTTATATATATACCCAAATTGGTAACTTTTCTAAATGCTATAACGTTTTCGTACGAACTCCGATTCTTGTGTTCCGTATATGCACGAACTCGTATCGACGAGCTCTACGACTTTCATGAAGGAAGTTTCCTCAAATTCCTTACGTAAAAATAAGTCAATTTTAATAACCCTAAATAACGTTAAATTTCGAAACTAAAATCATTCGAAACCAAATTTCTCAAATAACGACATTCGAATCACACTCACAACTGATAATTCACATAATTTGAGAAATATTGAATTACGAAATATTTAACTGAAATTTCGGGTCTTCACAGTCTACCCTCCTTAAAGGAATTTCGTCCCGAAATTCAAGCAAACTCATCAACAAACAGTTGTGGGTACTTAGCCCTTATGTCAGACTCTAGCTCCCATGACGCATCACCCTCATCATGATGACTCCACAACACCTTAACCAACTCAACTTCCTTTCTCCGAAGCCTCTTCGTGGACCTATCCAAGATACGAACAGGTTCAACAACGAAGGTCACATCCGAACTCACCTCGATCGTACCGTGATCAATCACATGAGACTCATCTCGAATGTACCTCCTAAGCATGGACACATGGAAAACATTGTGTACACCGGCCATGCTAATAGGTAAAGCAAGCCGATATGCCAATTCTCCGACCCTTTCCAAAATCTCAAAGGGTCCAACGTATCTCGGTGCCAATTTCCCCTTTCTGCCAAATCTCACCACACCTTTCATAGGTGAGACTTTCAAGAATAGGTAATCACCCACCTCAAAGTCCAACGGTCTCCTTCTAAGGTCGGCATAACTCTTCTGTCTACTCTGTGCAGTACGGATCCTGTCTCGAATGGTAGTAACCTTCTCTGTAGTCTCCCGAACAAGCGCAGGACCCAAGAGCTGTTTCTCTCCAACATCCTCCCAACATATAGGAGTCCTACATGGCCTACCATAAAGTGCCTCATATGGGGCCATGCCAATACTAGAGTAATAGCTGTTGTTGTAGGCAAACTCTACCAATGGCAGATGATCCGCCCAACATCCCTTGAAGTCCAAAACACATGCTCTAAGCATATCCTCCATCACCTGGTTCACCCTCTCTGTCTGCCCATCAGTCTGTGGATGAAATGCAGTGCTTATAGCCAAAGATGTGCCGAAAGCCTTATGGAATCTACGCCAAAATTTCGAAGTGAAACGAGCATCCCGATCAGAGACGATCGATACAGGCACACCATGAAGCCTCACAATCTCATTAAGATACAACTTACACAAAGCATCACCTGAGTAAGTCTTTGCCACAGGAAGAAAGTGTGCTGACTTTGTCAATCGATCAACAATCACCCAAATAAAATCATAACTTTGTCTGGACCTAGGCAATCCAGTCACAAAGTCCATGGAGATCTCTTCCCATTTCCATACTGGAATCTGCAAAGGTTTCAACATTCCCGCAGGCCTCTGATGCTCTGCCTTCACTTGCTGACATGTAAGGCACCTGGATACATACTCAGCCACATCCCTCTTCATCCCTATCCACCAAAACTGTCTTCGTAGGTCCATATACATCTTGGTACTCCCTGGGTGTACCGTATATCGAGATCGATGTGCTTCCCGCAGTACCTCCTCCTTGAGGTTATCACCGCTCGGGACATACAATTTCAATCGAAATCTCAATCCACCATCAGTTCCAACTGTCCACTCTGATGAACCTTCCTCGTTGGCATCAAGGATAATCTCTGAAATCACCATTTGAGCGAACTCATCATGTGTCTGACTCTGAATGATCCTGGAAATCAAGGTCGGCTGTAAAGTGATACTACCGAGAAAGATTCCCTGTCCTTCTCCTGTGGGTATAAGGTCAAACTCAGATACAGTCTCTAACATACGCCACTCCTGAACCATAAGTGATGCTATGATCCCTCGGGGTTTCCTGCTCAAAGCATCCGCCACTACATTGGCCTTTCCGGGATGATACTCTAAGGTGAAATCATAGTCTTTGATGAGCTCCATCCATCTTCTCTGCCTCATGTTCAACTCCTTCTGGGAGAATAGATACTTCAAACTCTTATGATCAGAAAAGAGTTCAAACTTCTCACCATAAAGATAATGCCTCCAAATCTTCAAGGCAAACACCACTGTAGCCAGCTCTAGATCATGAGTGGGGTAGTTTCGCTCATGTACCTTCAACTGTCTAGAACCATAATACCTTGCATTTTTTTTCTCAAAACCAACATCTCACAAACCATAATATAAACCTCGTAGCAAACTATCTCTCGAGTCAATTATTACAATACAAACATAAATACAAAGTTATGCTCAAAAGATTCTACAAAACACACCAAAATAGACCAAGTGCTGGTCTCAACCTTGCTGCCCTACGCAGCTCTCTCACCACCTTGATTATCCTGACCTGCAGGATTATCCGCTACACCATTTGAATAGTGTACCGGGATTGCAACAACACAAAACCCGGTAAGCTTTCTGAAAGCTCGTGTGAGTAAATAAGAATGAACGGTTGATTTATTAAACCACAACTCATTTATCTCAAGTAAACATCCAACAATCTCAACAACCACAAGAAACATCAATCCAACACACATGAAACAACATGGAACACATTTCCACAATCACCAAATCACAACTCTCGCCACTTTGGCACCTAATCACAACTATCGCCACTTTGGCCCCACGTTAGAGCTCTAACTGCCTTGTTACCTCTGACACCTTGCCCAGGGTCAAGTAACGGCACCTCCAGGTTACTCAGTAACCCGCAAACTTTGGACCATTTCATGTCCTCAGAACAATATATCTCCGTTATTATTTATCGGTCGAACTTTGGACCTCCCTGTCCTCAGAACACATACACTCCGGTTATCATTAACCAAAGATCCTTGGACCATTCGATCCTCGGAATCCTACTTTTCTCTACCTTCTATTCAACTCACAAAATCAACATGCTTATGACCAACATTTATCAAATATTAACAACATAATAAAATCATATTATCAATATTTATCAACAACATAATATCACAATTCCACACCTCAATGTCACACCATTCAATATATGATTACGTAAATATATATATACGTAATCATCCACACAGGAATGGTCACTAATACCAACTATAGTTCACACGATGTAAAATCTATAAATTCATTTTTAATATACTTTAAAACTCATTTCTTAAAACCATTTTCTCACACATAACAATAAATTGGGCAATTAAGGAAATTCGGTTCGTAAATGAACCAAGTGAGATTTACTCACCTCTAAACTCCCGCTGCGTCTTCTTACAGCCCAAAATACGATTCACAATCGTCCGCTAACAAATCCGTCAAACACCTAATCAAAACGATAATTAACTTAGCGTATAATTTCAAAAACACACTTATATGAAGATCCAAAGGTCGGATCTTCACCCGTGACCACACAAGGTCATCGGGACAGTCCTACGATCATTATATCAAAACTTGAATTCTATCGGACGGTCCAAACTTCATAGATCACAAATCGAACGATCGAAATCAATCGAAATCGTAAAATTCATAACTAATTCATACGATATCCAAAATTCACATGCTATATATCAAAATGATTGTATCGACATGTAGAATCTAAAAATGAGCAGAAACTGCTCATGATACCCCCGAAGGTGGCCGGAAAGGGCCGCCGGAGTTTAGGGCAGAGCCGCCGCCAACCACCACCAATGGTGTCGGGGCCGAGCTTATCCTCTTTGTTTCATCATTTTAAGCAACTTTCATAACTAACACGAAGCGAGAAAACGAGTGGAAGTGGTCGAAAATACCTAAAAACAGTTCGGTTTACCGAAAAACCGAAATTTTCCGATAGTTGCTCCGTTCGACGTCAAAAGCTTCACTTCTGGTCTGGGTCTTTTTGTTGCGTGTTCTACTCCTTAATACCAGTTCAACGAGATAAAGAACTCAAGTTTTCGTGGCCGGAGCTAGGAGAAATTGCCGTTGGTTCGTTTTAGGGCTCGGATTGATTTTTGAGTTCCACCGCCGTGTAGCCATCACGAGAGGGGAAACCGTGACCACCAATCGACTCACAGGAAGGAGTAGAGTCGATCTGGGCTTCGTTTCACCTCAAACGGTGGCCGGAGCTGTGAGAAAGAGGCCGGCGAAAATTGCTCTGTTTTTGGAGCTCGGACGCGCGCACGGTAGAGAAAAAAAATGAAGATGATGAACAGTGACACCGACTGAAAATGGAAACCCCATTTTCGGAAACTTTCCATTTATATATATACCCAAATTGGTAACTTTTCTAAATGCTATAACGTTTTCGTACGAACTCCGATTCTTGTGTTCCGTATATGCACGAACTCGTATCGACGAGCTCTACGACTTTCATGAAGGAAGTTTCCTCAAATTCCTTACGTAAAAATAAGTCAATTTTAATAACCCTAAATAACGTTAAATTTCGAAACTAAAATCATTCGAAACCAAATTTCTCAAATAACGACATTCGAATCACACTCACAACTCATAATTCATATAATTTGAGAAATATTGAATTACGAAATATTTAACTGAAATTTTGGGTCTTCACACCTGGACACCTGCATTTCAGAGATTAGTGCATTGCTCCCAGATTCCACAAACGGAATAACCCAATACATATAACACATACATATGCATAGAGCAATAATACATTGGAACGATTAAATATAGAAGCAAAGAAAATTGAAAGTATCATATACCTTTTAAAGCACAACCTTTACTACTAAACAGAGTAGAAAATTAAACAATACATCTTCTTTCTTTATTAATTGTTCTTTCAACCTCCATCAGAATCAATTACCTGTGCAAACATCTCAACAAAAAGGATCAGTGGTCCACAACCACAAATAAGATTTTTTTTTTTTTTTTTGCATAATATCTAAATACACCCCTTTAAGTTGCTCTGTCTAACTAAATCAATTTGATAGCACCGCCCATCTATTGGAGTTCTCAGTGTAAATAATGCATCACATGCCTAGTAAACGTAAGCCACCATTGTCCTTTGGTGTTCTTGTCAGCAGTTTAGAAAAATTGAGAAGGAAATACAAGGAAATATTCAAATAGGCAACACAATAGACCAAGCCCACAAGGCACAGACAAAATTAATAAAACTCAGCAATTACGCTATCAATAAGTCAATAACAACAACAACAGGGGAAAGTGCGAATTTTACCTTTCTTGTTTCTTGTCACGCCCCGAATTTTAGAATAAAAATTCAAAATCCGAAACATGAATTACTATAACTTAAAATAACCATCCTGAAAATTTCTTTTTCTTAACAACCTCACCACACAATTTAATTTCAAAAACGGAAATTAGTCTCGGTTAATTATTATAACTCACTCACAAAATAAATTGTAAAGCTCTAAATGAACATAACAAACCTCACAACTCAAATGAAATAAAAATAAATGCTGCAACACCTAAACATCACGGTTACCTCCCTGATTATCCTGACCTGCAGGAATATACGCTACACCATTTGAATAGTGTACCGGGATTGCAACAACACAAAACCCGGTAAGTTTTTGAAAGCTCGTATGAGTACAAAAAAGAACAGTTGTTTAATTAAATCATATTTAATTTCACCCAAGTCAACACTCAACAATTTCCACGTCCACCAGAAACCAACAATCTCAAAACAATCACCAAATCACAAATCAACACAAAACCTTAATTCACGTCTTTCTTCTCAAAACCCCGAAATCGTATTTATAAAAATACGATATTGACATACTAGAGCTCTAACTGAATCGTAGCCCGTCACCTGGCCTAGGTTATGGCATTCGACATATTTATCTTTATTGTATTTCATCACTATGTATACTTATATACATATTTAGAACGTCTGATAATCGTACATACTCAACCAATCGTATCTCATCATCCACTTAGGATTAGAGTGTCCGATTTCCCCATACCGGTCACTATGTTGACCCTAAATCCATAATGAGTACAACAATATGTTTTCACACAATGAAATCAACTCATCCAACATATATAATATTATTATTAAATTTAAGCATTTGAAATATAATCCAAATCATCATTCCAATTCAATCATATCATCACTCAATAACACACCAATCAATATATATATTCCACGTAAATATATATATATATATATATATGTAATCATCCACTCAGGAATGACCACTAATACCATCTATAGTTCACACAAGAAAATCGTGAAATTCATTTTACTTACCTATGGACCGTAGCTGATCAAGTCCATATGATTTTAAAAACAAATTTTTAATCCATAAATATTTTTCACATAATTACAAAAATAAATAATTTAAAGTACTCGGTTCGTAATATGAACCACGTGAGTTTTACTCACCTCGAAACTCCTGCTGCGTCTTTACTTAAATACAAATCACAATAATCCAAATGCTCATCAACTCAAGCCGTCAAGTACCTAATCAAGCACGGTCTTTACTTAGCAAACGAAGCACGGAATAAACTTAAATGATGATCCAACGGTCGATTCTAAAATAAAGACGATCCAACGGTCGGATTCTAAAATAAAAACGATCTAACGGTCGGATTCTAAAATAAAAACGATCCAATGGTCGGATCGAATTTAAACGATTGTCCAACAGTTAGATCCTCACGGATGGCCTTGAAAACATTTTATCAAAATTATACGAAAATCCGATTGACGGATCTTCACTAATATCCT
Organism: Rosa persica; assembly: GCA_025331145.1. Taxonomy (NCBI): domain Eukaryota; kingdom Viridiplantae; phylum Streptophyta; class Magnoliopsida; order Rosales; family Rosaceae; genus Rosa; species Rosa persica. Next base: position 23,192,477 of record WFKR01000006.1, on the reverse strand, counting down.
CCCGAATCACTGTTTTACAATTATACGAAGATCCAATTGTCGGATCTTCGCCCGTGATCACATAAAGTCATCGGGACAGTCATATGAACATCATATTAGAATTTGAAGTAAAATCGATGATCTGATCTCCATTAATCGTAAACCGAAGGTAAAGTGTAAAATCGTAAATAGTAACGTCAAAACTTAAATTGACTATTTATCAACGTTTTCTAACATGACCATGTTATATATCAAAACGCTCGTATGGATGCATAGATCATCGTCCAGATAATATAAACTCAAAATTCGGTCCAACGTGGCGGTTAACGCCGGCCAACCACCTCAGATGCAAAAGTTGTCAACTACAAACGTCTTCAAAATGAAATTGTGAACAACTTTAATACCTGACTTTTTCCGAGATAAGGTCTAGATCGTCCTAGATTGGGCTTTGAAGTTGGATTAATCTCGGCCACTCGATCAGATTACATATCAAATCAGGGACTTCGAAACCTTCAACTCTTGATCTACAAGTCTACACTCAAAATCGTGATGCAAGCCACATATGTGGATGATAAGGAGGAAAAGCACATCACGAAAATGGTGAAGATCGGCCCGTACACAGCCGGAAAAATGGAGTTCCGACCAGGTCGGGATAGGGGCTTTGGAAAGAGGCTTCGATCCGAGCCTAGGAGCAGTGGCGGGACGAGGCGAGGGCGGGGATCGGTTTGGCGGCTAGGGGCGAAGGCCCGAGCCGGGTCCAGCGGCGGGGTGGCCAGGAAGGCGGTTGTCCAGTCGGGTCGGGTCGGCGGGTCGGCGAGCCAAAGAGGGGAGGGTTTCCAAGCGGAAGAGAGAGAGGGGGGAGGGGGGACTGAAATGCAAAAAATTATTTTTTCGTCCTTAATGAAAAATCTGATTTTTCATACTATTTATAGAAAAATTCTAATTTTCAAAAATTCATAACTTATTCATACGAACTCCGAATATTACGTTCTACATATGCACGAACTCATATCGACGAGCTCTACAACTTTCAGGAAGGAAGTTTTCCCAAATTTTGAACATATAAAAAGTCGATTTTCACGACCCCTTAAATAACGTTCGTTTTCGAAAATAAAAACATTCGAACCCAACTTTCTCAAACCACGACATTCCAATTAATCCCAAATATCATAATTCAATTAATATAACAATTATTAAATTACATAAATTTATTATATGACAATTTGGGTCTTCACAGTCTACCTTCCTTAAAAGAATTTCGTCCCGAAATTCAAGCATGCTCGTCAACAAAATGCTGAGGATACCTCTTCCTCATGTCAGACTCCAATTCCCATGATGCATCACCCTTATCATGATGACTCCACAATACCTTCACAAGATCAACCTCCTTCCTACGAAGCTTCTTCGTAGACCTATCCAAGATACGATCAGGTTCAACTACAAATGTCACATCAGTATTTACTTCGATCGTACCATGATCAATCACGTGAGACTCATCTCAGACATACTTCCTGAGCATAGACACATGGAAGACATTGTGCACACCCGACATGCTAACAGGTAAAGCAAGACGATATGCCAAGTTACCAACCCTTTCTAGAATCTCAAATGGTCCAACATACCTCGGTGCGAGTTTTCCCTTCTTGCCAAATCTCACCACACCTTTCATAGGTGAGACCTTCAAGAACACATGATCGCCTGTCTCTAAAGGTCTCCTCCTCAAGTCAGCATAACTCTTTTGTCTACTTTGAGCGGTTTGGATTCTGTCCCGAATAGTAGTGACATTCTCTGTAGTCTCCTGTACAATCTCAGGACCGATGAACCCTTTATCTCATGCTTCCGCCCAACAGATAGGAGTCTTACATGGCCTACCATACAGAGCCTCATATGGAGCCATACTGATACTAGAGTGATAGCTGTTGTTATAGGCAAACTCTACTAATGGCAGATGATCCGTCCAACTTCCCTTAAAATCCAGAATACAAGCTCTAAGCATATCCTCCATCACCTGATTCACTCTCTCGGTCTGCCCATATGTTTGTGGGTGAAATGCAGTGCTCATTGCAAGAGATGTGCCAAATGCCTTATGGAACCTACGCCAGAATTCTGAAGTGAAACGAGCATTACGATCAGAGACAATCGTCACAGGCACTCCATGAAGCCTCACTATTTCCTTTACATACAACTTACATAATGCATCCCCTGAGTAAGTTTTTGTCACCGAAAGAAAGTGTGCTGACTTAGTCAATCGGTCAACAATCACCCAAATCGAGTCATAACTTTGCCTGGACCTATGCAATCCAGTCACAAAGTCCATGGAGATATCTTCCCATTTCTAAACAGGAATCGGCAAGGGATTCAACATTCCTGCGGGTCTATGATGCTATGCTTTCACCTATTGACATGTAAGACACTTCGACACATGTTCTGCCACATCCCTCTTCATACCATACCACCAAAACTGCCTTCGTAGATCCATATACATTTTAGTACCCCCTAGATGTATAGTGTATTGAGACCTACGTGCTTCCCGCATGATCTCCTCTTTGAGGTTATCAACACTCGATACATACAATCTCCCTCGAAATCTCAACCCTCCATCTGCGCCAATCATCCACTCGGAAGGACCCTCCACATCCGGATCAGCGGTCATCTCAACAATCCTCGCCTGAGCAAACTCAGCAAGTGTCTGACCCTGAATGTTCCTGGAGATCAAGGTGGGCTGTAAGGTGATACTACCGAGAAAGATTCCATATCCTGCTCCTACGGGCATAAGGTCAAACTCTGATACAACTTCTAACATGCGCCACTCTCGTACCATAATCGATGCCATGATTACTCGAGGTTTCCTACTTAAAGCATCTGCCACTACATTCGTCTTTCCGAGATGGTACTTCAAGGTGAAATCATAGTCCTTGATGAGCTCCATCCATCTTCTCTGCCTCATGTTAAATTCTTTCTGGGAGAATAGATATTTCAAACTCTTATGATCAGAAAAGAGTTCAAATTTCTCACCATGAAGATAGTGTCTCCAAATCTTCAAGGCAAACACCACTGCTGCTAGCTCTAGATCATGAGTGGGATAATTCCGCTCATGTACCTTCAACTGTCTAGAACCTTAAGCAACAACGCTACCATTCTGCATCAACACACACCCGAAACCCTGACGAGATGCATCACTGTAAATGACTAATCCACCACCACTAGTAGGAATAGTCAACACCGGAGTTGTAGTCAATCTAGTCTTCAGCTCATTGAAAGCCTTCTGACACTCATCCGACCACACGAACTAAGTGTCCTTCCTTGTCAATTTGGTCAAAGCCGAAGCAATACCAGAAAACCCTTCGATGAAACGCCTGTAATATCCTGCCAAACCAAGGAAGCTAAGAATTTCTGTAACTGTTGTAGGGCGACTCCAACTTATCACTGCTTCAACCTTCGAAGGATCCACAGAAACTCCATCCTTCGATACCACATGACCAAGGAACTTGACTTCACTCTGCCAGAAATCGCATTTCTCGAACTTGGCAAATAATTTCTTCTCTCTCAACATCTATAGCATGATCCGCAGTTGTTTCTCATGCTCATCTGACGACCTTGAATAAATCAGGATGTCATCAACGAACACTACCACAAACTGATCTAAGTAGGGACTGAACGTGCGGTCATCAAGTCCATAAATGCCGCAGGTGCATTCGTGAGACCAAAAGGCATGACAAAGAACTCGAAATGTCCATACCTTGTCCTGAACGCCGTCTTTGGAATATCTTCATCCTCACCCTTAACTGGTGATATCCAGATCTCAAATTAATCTTTGAGAACACAGTAGCCTCCCTAAGCTGATCAAACAAGTCATCAATCCTAGGTAAAGGGTACCTATTCTTAATGGTCACTTTGTTCAACTGTCGATAATCCACACATAACCGAAGTTAATTATCCTTCTTCTTCACGAACAACACTGGTGTGCCCCAGGGAGACACACTAGCCTCTTGTGCAAGTAAGCCCTCAATCTGAACCTTCAACTCTTAAAGTTCAGCTGGAGCCATTCAATAAGGTGCCTTCGATACAGGTGGTACCTGGTATCACATCACTTGAGAAGTCCATTACCCTTTTTGGAGGTAACCCAGGGATCTCCTGAAACACGTCAGCATACTCTGAAACTACAGGAATCCCTGTAATCTTTGAAGTACTACTCCCTGATTCAATATGGGCCAAAATCTCTGCCCTCATGGAAATGTCAGACATTAGACAACGGTAATGAACCACCGGTTATCCCGGAACATGGAAGGACACAATCATCCTAAAGCAATCAATCACATCATGGTTTGGGCTCAACCAATCCATACCCAAAATCACATCATATGTGTGATCCGGAATCACAATCAAGATGCAAAGAACTCTCTGCCACCAATCCCAATAGGGCAATCATCACAAAACATGCTAAGCTCAAGACACGAGAGGTGATGTAACACATAATGATCTAATAAGAGGCATAACAATCAAACCCAACACGTCCACAACCGAACTAGATATGAAGGAGTGTGAGGCTCCTGTATCAAATAGTACTCTAGTAAGATAGTGATAAACAGATAAAGTACCTTCCACTCTCGTGCCTGCCTGACCAATGGCAAAGAATCTAGCAGGTGCAGGCGGTAGCTGCCTCTGCTGGTTACCCAACACTCAACCCTGATTTCAGGGACACTCCCCTGCCTGATAGCCTGTCTGTCTACAGCTGTAGCATATCCTACCCCGTGGTTTCGTGCACACACGAGAGATATGGCTCGGCTCGTCACATTTAAAGCACTTCATTGGAGCTACTGGTGCTATCTGCCCAATAGGTATAGCCTGAATGGGAGGAGCTGGGGCTTGATGCTGGAACTGAGTTATCTATTTCTTCGAGAAACCTCCCTTGAAGTCTCTGGACCTACTGCTTCCTGCTGTGGCCTTTCCCTTACCCTGGAAGTCTTTCTCAGCAGGCTCCTTCTCTCTAAGAATCAGGTTCTGCTGCTAAATGATCTGTGCCTTAGCCAAGATCTCTCTCTTGGTCTTCAGCTCTAAGATGGCCACATCACGCTCAATCGAATGACTCAACCTTATCTGAAACTTCTTGGCTAAGTCTTCATCATCCATCTGCTTCACATACTTGTACAGCCTGGAGAACTCCGCATCGTACTCGATCACGGTCATCTTCCCTTGTACAAGTGCGAGGAATTCGTGTTCCAACCTTTCCTTCACAGCTGACGGAAAGTACTTCTCCCTGAACAGCCTCTCGAAGCCATCCCATGTCAAAGTAGACACCTCAATACTCCTCTGTCTGACGTTCCACCACACTCTAGCCTCATCTTTCAGCATGAAAGCGGCTAGCTTCCTCTTATCTATCTCCCTGCAATCAAACAGATCAAAGTAGGTCTGCAGATCCTCAATCCATCGATCCGCAACAATATGATCAGTGCCTCCTCCAAACTTGGTTGCTCCTAAGAGGATAATTTCCTTTGCCAGCACTAACAAGCGAGCAGGATCATCAACCATGCCCTCGGGTGGAATATGCTGATCATCATAAGGTCCCTCTACCTCCGCCTCATATGCATCATTGACCAGAGGGGCCCTACCCTTTCCTCTGCCTCTACCCCTACCATAAGGTTTGCTTCTACCTCGACCTCTAGCTTCGTTCCCCTCAATCTCCATTACCTAATAAGCAGGGTATACTTGATTAATACACGCATAACACTCAAACATGGCATAATGAGTACAACAATATGTTTTCACATAATGAAATCAACTTATCCAACATACACAATATTATTTTGAAATTTAAGCATTTGAAATATAATCCAAATCATCATTCCAACTCAATCATATCATCACTCAATAACACACCAATCAATATATATATTTCACGTAAATATATATATATATGTAATCATCCACTCAGGAATGACCACTAATACCATTTATAGTTCACACAAGAAAATCGTGGAATTCATTTGTATAATTAAAATTCATTTTACCTACCTATGGGCTGTAGTTGATCAAGTCCATATGATTTTAAAAACAAATATTTAATCCATAAATATTTTTCACACAATTACAAAAATAAATAATTTAAAGTATTCGGTTCATAATATAAACCACCTGAGTTTTACTCACCTCGAAACTCCCGCTGCGCCTTCACTTAAATACAAATCACAATAATCCAAATGCTCGTCAACTCAAGCCGTCAAGTACCTAATCAAGCACGGTCTTTACTTAGCAAACGAAGCACGGAATAAACTTAAATGATGATCAAACGGTCAGATTCTAAAATAAAGACGATCCAACGGTCAGATTCTAAAAGAAAGACGATTCAACGGTCGGATTCTAAAATAAAGACGATCCAACGGTTGAATTCTAAAAGAAAAACGATCCAACGGTCGGCTTCTAAAATAAAAATGATCTAACGATCGGATCGAATTTAAACGATGATCCAACGGTTAGATCCTCACAGATCGTCCTTGGAAACATCCTATCAAAATTATACGAAAATCCGATGGACGGATCTTCACTAACCGCCTTCCAAATCACTGTTTTACAATTATACGAAGATCCAAAGGTAGGATCTTTGCCCGTGACCACACAAAGTCATCGGGACAGTCATATGAACATCATATTAGAATTTGAAGTGAAATCGATGGTCTGATCTCCGTAAATCGTAAACCGAAGGTAAACTTTAAAATCGTAAATAGTAACATCAAAACTTAAATTGACTATTTATCAACTTTTTATAACGCGACCATGTTATATATCAAAACGCTCGTATAGATGCATAGATCATCGTTCAGATAATATAAACTCAAAAATCAGTCCAAAGCTGCGGTCAACGCCGACCAACCACCTCAGATGCAAAAGTTGTCAATTAAAACTTCTTCAAAATGAAATTGTGAACAACTTTAATACCTGACTTTTTCCGAGATAAGGTCTAGATTGTCCTTTGAAGTTGGATTAATCTCGGCCACTTGATCAGATTACAGATCAAATCAGAGACGTCGAAACCTTCAACTCTTGATCTACAGCTCTACACTCAAAATCGTGATGCAAGCCACATATGGGGATGATCAGGAGGAAGTGCACATCATGAAAATGGTGAAGATCAGCCTGTGCACAGTCGGAAAAATGGAGTTCCGGCTAGGTCTGGTTGGAGGCTTCAGAAAGAGGCTTCGATCCGGGCCTAGGAGCAGTGGCGGAACGAGGCGAGGGCGGGGATCGGTTGGGTGGCTAGGGGCGAAGGCGGGGAGAGCCGGGTCCGGCGGCGGCGTGGTCGGGAAGGCGGTTGTCCAGCCGGGTCGGGTCGGCGAGCCAAAGAGGGGAGGGTTTCCGTGCGGGAGAGAGAGAGGGGAGGGGGGACTGAAATGCAAAATTTATTTTTTTCGTCCTTAATGAAAAATCTGATTTTTCATACTATCTATAGAAAAATTTCAATTTTCAAAAATTCATAACTTATTCATACGAATTCCGAATATTATATTCTACATATGCACGAACTCGTATCGACGAGCTCTACAACTTTCATGAAGGAAGTTTTTCCAAAATTTGAACGTAGAAAAAGTCGATTTTCACGACCCCTAAATAAAGTTCGTTTTCGAAAATAAAAACATTCGAACCCAACTTTCTCAAACCACGACATTCTAATTAATCTCAAATATCATAATTCAATTAATATAACAATTATTAAATTATATAAATTTATTATATGAAAATTTGGATCTTCACATTTCTACACGAACTAGCATCACTAGATATTATCAACCCAAACACAACTACATAAACAACGAATATCTTAATTTCGTGCATATACTATTCCATCCTCATTTAACTAGAATTAACTCAATGCAGCACAAGATCGAGCTCTGTGTTCATCGGAACTATACAACATACGTAGTGAACAGGCCAAACACGGCACTACCGCTTTCCCATTTAATAGTATGGTTGAAAGCTTTTCAATACCGAATACAATAATGCAAGCCAGAAATTTCCTTGATGGAATAATTCCATCTCAACTACTGTGTTAGACAAATAACTTTCTGAACCCCAGATCTCTACTCTTCTTCAATCATTTTTATATATAGATAATAATCCATTGCAAAATGTCAAAATTTAAACTTTATCATCACCAACAAGAGAATGAACAAATAGAGATACAAGAAAAAAGAATTTGAACTCCAAAACCAACAACAAATAGTCCAATAACAATCATAGATCCATTAGATCATAATAGAGATTCTTACTGATGATTCATACATGAAGAAACAAAAAAACTAAAAACAATTAGACAATTAATTTAACTATCATAAGCCACTTAGTAATTGAATGACCACAACTATAAAACCCGGAATTAAGTGTCAAGACAAATATTGAAAACAGCAAACTCAACAATCCTTTATGCTCTCTCCATTCACACCAGTACACTGTCGATTATCAAAAGTATGGAAGAAACCCACCCAATAAAGGTTCAAAGGCTTATGAGGACATAAGAAACAACACAAAGATCAAAACTTTCAGCCATCACTACTTCACCTCAGAACACTAACTACTCTAAAATCACAAAATACACAAGGCCTTTGGTCCAAGGTTTTAACCTAAGCTCTGATACCATTTGTAACATCTCAACCCGGACTAATAGAAAATAAATCCGAATCTTAAAAGGAATAGAACATGAAAACACGAATTGGAGTCAATTCATCATTTTATCTCAAAACAGAAATCTGGATGAAGAGTCGTTAATTTTACCTTGATTTGGAAAGATCCAACCGTTGGATTTTCATGAAACTTGAACAAGGTTTAGAAGACACAATTCTGAACAACTTCCATGAAGAAGTCATGATCATCTGAGTACTCTAAGATGGAGCATTTAGCCTTCGAATTCAGCTGACGAGCAGAGTTCCGAAAACAGAAAGCTAGATCACTCATGATGAAGAGAGAGCTAGAGATATCTAGAAATACACCCCCCCCCCCCCCCCCCCCCCCCTCCATCCTCCAGAGAGGAGAGAAAAAGAAATTGCCCGACATAGAGGGTTCCAAAGATAGAGAAATGGGGCAGTAAAGATCGAGTTGTTTCTCGGAGGGTCTCTTCCTTTGCCCTCATGTATTTATAGGTACAAATCGACGAGTTAGATTAAACGGTGTTAATGTTAATAGCCAAGATTATACCCTTTCTCTGTTTAAATGTTTTATTTATTTATTTCTTTACATCTACTCTCTGTTTAAAGAAAACTCACGAGAGTTTCTATGAAATCGCCGAATTAAATACTTTAATATCAAATCTTTAAATATAGATTTCACTTCATTTATACGTACAACAACTTGATGTAATTAGTTATTGTATTTTCTAAATTTAGCTAGTATTACACTAGTTTATTAAATTAAACAAATTTACCTCGGGTATTACGCTGGCGAAGTACAAGATCCAGATCGACCTGGCGAGAATACATTAAATTGACACAATCCAAAAAAATAGTAATCCCTGCATATTGTTTAGTTTAGAGATTATATTAAAATCAATCAATTCAAATAATAGTAATAATCCCAAAATTCATTCTCTTGCATATGAAGGTAACACAAATCACCATAACAACCATCACAATCATTATGACCTCAATCATGCAACCAAACTCAATGTTCTTCTATCTTAAAAGAAAACACGAGTCACCATAGTGACATTTGAAATTAATTTTATCTCAACAAATGAATCTGATATCAAGGTCCCTCTTGGATAATACTCTCAAGACTTCTTTTAGAAGGTATTCATGAATCACAATAACTGTGCAGTTACCCCTATGAGTACAATGACAGCCAGACTAGAGCTCTAACTGAATCAGGCCTTTCACCCTAAACCCTAAACCCTAAACACTAGACCTAAAAATGTTCGATAAAACTCAATAAAACGATTTTATAATTACAATCTTTACAATTGTCGTTTCCACAACTCAAAGCACATTCAAAACAATATAACTGACCCCCTCAAAATATTTTTTCACTACTCCACCGATCTCAAAACATAATAAAAATCATTTTCAAAATATTGTTTTCACACCTCAAAAGCCAACAGTACTGTACTTTCTTTTTTAAATTCACTTGTTTTCCTCCAAATCACTTCACAAAATAATAGTGATCAAACACACAAAACGTATTGTTTTTACATCACCACATGCACAATCCCACCAACATATATATTTCACGTAAATATATATATATATATATATATATATGATATATATGAAGTCACCCTATCAAGGATGCCACTAATACCAACTATAGATCACAATTTACACATCCCGAAATCATTTTATAACAAAACTTTGTTTAACTTACCCATGAATCATTGATCGACGATCAAGTTCATATATTTCAAAATAAACATTTGTTTTCGATAAGTATGATTTTGACAACTAAAATTTATTTCCAATAAAACCAAAATCTATTTCCACTGCCCTCGCAGAACCAGAATTTCAACTCATTCAAAACCAAAAGCAAGCACCAATTCCACTATCCTCACCTGAACTGAAATCAAGATGCGAAATCCCAAACCCAAAGCGACGGACACTCTCCCAAACCCAAGGTGCTGATGCAGGTGGCTACTGGGGAAGGTGGTGTCGGGGACGCCGCAAAGGAGGTTATAGGGGATGGACGAGGGGACGGCGAAGGTCGATGTAGATTAGGGAGGAGATGCCAGATTTGGATGCTCTTTGTTTTTTGAATTAGATTTTGGGTGTTTTCAGTTTTAGGAGCTAGAGTTATAGGAAAGAAAGTAAGATTTGGCATTTAGTCATTTGTTCTAGTTTCTTGGTGGGTATGTGGCCAAGTAGATGTAAGTGGATAAAGGAGGGATCTAGGGGAAGGGATGTAGAGTTTCCGGGAGGACATGGCCTTTGAAGTGGCTCCGAATACTATAGGATGCAGATTGTGTCATGAGCTTAGGAAAGTGCAGAGTTTATGGCGACCCGTCCAAGTTCGGCCTCTCTTTCTCCTCTTCCCTCTCCAAGATCCTTGAGAACTATGGCGAGATTTTCAGCACCTTCCATGCCTCATGCCGTCGACGACAATGAGGAGTTTTTCAATGTGCGTGGCTTCTGCTTCGACTACTCTGAGGTCTTTGGAGGCTTTGACGGCCTGGATTTTGCTGTCGCGTACGGTGGCCTGGTCAAGCAACCTTATGGCGGAGACAGTGGTTCCTCCGACGAAGCTTGGACTCTCAGCAGAATCTAGGTCTCTCTCAGGAGAGTCGAATCATTCTGTGAAGAAGAAAAGCTTTGCAGATGGAGATCCTTACTATTCATTTGATGGCAGCTCTGAGTTTGGCATATAAAATAACGAAGCTCTTAAAAAAAGACATAAGGAAGAAGAAGCAGGGAAGGTTGCAGAGGAGATGGAGAGAGGTTTCTGGAGAAGAGAGAGCTGAAAGAAGGAGGAAGAAGAAGAGATAAAAAGGAAAAAAAAACAAAACTAAAGAAAAATTGAGGGTATAATAGAATTTTTGACGCAAAAGGATTGCCGCATCAGCAATTGAACGAAGTTTTTGAATGGAGAGTAACAGAATGGAACTATTGGTCCAAAATTGAGAGTACAAGGAGTGGACGTATGAAATTAGAAAGACAAGAACTGAAGTGTTTTTTTGGTAAAAGTTCTGGGAGTAAACAGTATTTTACCCATACCAGAACATAACTAATTCATCATCCAAAACAACTTAAGATTTACTCACCTCTAAATCCCGCTACGTCTTCACACACCACATGAAATAGAGCACATACCAACCAAAACTCCACTCAAAACAATGATTTCAATCACCTAAACAAATCAAGGTCTTAACTTATCACAAAACAAAATACAAAACAGTTTAAATTTGAAACATGAACTTCAACTAAAAACTGAAGATTTTGTCAATCGAGACGAAACTTCACCCAAGACATCACAAGGTTTCCGAAACACATGTAGGATCAATTTGACATAACAAAACAACGATCCAACGACCGGGTCCTCACGAATCAAAAACCGAACAAACCGAAATTACAAATGATCTAACTCGTCCAAAAGATCAAGCAATGAAAAAACTAAACACACCTATAGGTTCGTATCGACGAACAGAGGCTAATAGAGCAACTAGTTTGCTCCAAAGGTTGGCGGACGCGCCGCCATGAGATCCCATAAACGGCTGCGTATGAGCCCATGCACCGTCGGTGAAGGTCACAACCACCGAGATCAAAACCGTTCAACTTGTAGATCACAACACGAGGATCAACAGTCATACCTACCACTAAGTTCAATTTGTCCTCAATCGAGCTAGATAGACGTCTAAAGTTTTGGTGGCCGAAACTTCAAATCTAAATTCTGAGGTCCATACTTCGAATTGGTATTCAAGGCTTGTATGAATTGAACGAAAAGGAAGAATGCTTCAAATGCAAACCAATTTGGAGGGTTGCCATGGTCGGAGGAGAGAGATCAATCCGGGTTGACTACCGTCGTCATTGCTCGCCTCGATTCGCCGTGTATAGTGCATATCAGAGGAAGTGGTTGCCAAGGAGAGTAAGAGAAGTTCCGACTGGGTCAGGTCGAGGGTTTCCAGAGAGAGAAAGGGTTCTGAAAATTTCTAGAAAGTTTCTGAAAAGGGAAACTAAGATATTTTCTCTAATTGTTTCTATCTATAGGAAATTCCCAAAATAGTAAAACTTTCGTTGACCATAACTTTTTCATATAATCTCAGAAAATAGCATACCGCATGTCTATGAACTGGTATCGACGTGCTTTACGACATTCATGGGGGAAGTTTTTAGAGAAATCTAATGAATAAAAAGTCAACTCTTGACCCTTTGAAAGTAAAACGTCTCGATTAATTATTCGTCTGCAACACTTTTGCTTCACCCCCAAAACAATAATAAGCACACGCAAACAAATAATCGTACAAATCAACAACTTATTAATCTCAAGAAATCACATGAAATTAATAACGGAATTAGGGTATTACTTGATGCATAAAATCTCGCAAGCATACGAACCGTGTCAAGTAAGGGAAATATTTGGACCTTAGTTTATCATACCACGGGGATTAGGTGTTTGACCTAACCAAGATAATTGGCTCCATGGACAACTTGAATGCATACAATAAAAATATAAAATAAAATAAAAACTATAAACAATCAAGGCACCAAGCCTTAGTAATGCTTGGCTTAGCGCATACCAAGCCTATTTAAAGCCACCAACTTATAGCCTCAAGATGGGTATACACAAATGAATCGATGGATTTAATATTTGAGAATTGATTTGGACTTAACAAAAAGTAATGAAATGTAAAGCAACTAATAAAAATGTGAAGAAAAATGTAAACAATATGAATGACAATGTGTCGGGTGCTAGGGAGGCTCCTTCACCCAAATCTTGTGTGTCAGAAGCTAATCTAATGTATATGAAAATTTCCTAATTGGGCAATAGTTGTATCCAAGGCGCTTCAAGGCTTAAGGACTGAAATTCCCTTTCATGGTATTCCTACTTCGGTTCAAAGGTCACTAACTCACATAAAGACGACTAGAGATCGATGAATTAGACTACTAAGCTATCCACCCGCGCAATCACGCAACGGGTGTAAATCACCATGCTTATAACCCCTCGAATATGAAATTGAGGGTTTCTAGCTTAGAAATTAGAGGGGGTCAAGCCTCTAACTCCGTCCTAGACATGCTCAAAATACACACCCTAGAGTTGACTTGGCTCCTAGACATATATTTTAACCCAACAAAAATCGATATAAGCATCCATCATATGAAAATTGCATTATTACATTAAAATAAACATCTTTTACACAAGATTTAGATCAGGGCACACAACTCTAGCCCCTAACAGTAAAACTACTGACTACCCATCATCAAACTAACATCAAATGTATTGAAGAGAAAAAATGAAGAGAAGTGGGAAGTAACAATCACAAGCCATAAATTGTTACAGAGCAATTATGACTAGCCTTGATTTATACTCCGAACTTTACTAAAATTTGATAGTGATGAGGCTCTTGATGCTTGGGCTTCCCTTTTTAATCCTTGTGAAATTGATGATAATTAGTGGTGGAGAAGTGAGAAAAGAAAGAAAAATAATGGAATGGAATGGTGGTTTGCTGTGGACCTGTGGTTGAGAGGAGAGAAAGGTAAAGGTGGTGGTTGTGAGAGAGGGATAAAGACTAATGGGTCGTGGTCTAAATATGCCAAGAGAGAGTAGAGAATAGAATGATTATTGTGGGTGGCTGGTGTTTTGAAAAGGGAGAGGATCCTATCCTAAGCTCTTTATCTAGCTGAGCTTCCTAAGCTTTTCATCATAAACCGTCACGTGTTTAAAAACATCTAATGGCTTAAATAAGAGTATAAGCCCAAAAGCAATGTTTTCTTCTTCTTCCGCCTGTGCTCTCTCTCTCTCTCTTCCATCTCAATCTTCTTATATTTCTTGGTCTAGTTCCTTTAGCTTCCACACCATTAAGACCATTACTCTGTTACTTGTTACCCTCAATATCCATTTCCTTAAATTTCTTGAAACTTCCGTGCACAAAGGGCTCTTCTTCAATATACTTAATTATCTTTCTCTACACCTTCCAATACATTCAAATTCAACAGAACAAAATTTCAGATTTTGCTTTCCATCCCCAAATGGTGTAACTGAGAAAGAAAGATGTCTGACCTTTCAAAACCTTGATCCCAAACTAAGTCAATTCGTCAAATCATCCACACTTACCAAAAAAAAGTCCACACCTTGAAGATCCAATTGCCCAAAACTCATTGATGCCCAAAAAGCTTTATTCTTTGTTCTTCTAATTTGGTGTTTAATTGTTGTTTAATAGTCAAAAGGGGTTATAAATTCATAGCCTATCAATCTCAAATAAAACAGAGAACGATGAAATTGAAGCATAAGAAAGTTTATTCCATTAGAGAGGGAGGGAGGGGAGAGAGGGGAGAGAGAGAGAGAGAGAGAGAGAGAGAGAGATGGCAAAAAAGAAAAAAGAACATCTATTGTGATGGAGGACAAAAGACCTGCAATTGCTTCTTAAAGCCTCTCTGAAGTGAGTTTTAATTTGGAGGCAAATTTTTCTTGTGGTGGCATAGAGGGATGTAGAGGGCGAAGCTTGTGAAGAGAATCAATGGGAATCAAAGTAGCTGGAAGGAAGTCTATAGAAAAGATGAGAGAGAGTGTCTGATTTTTTTAGCCCCAAGGATTGAAAAAACAGTAAAGTTAGTGTGAGAGTCAATATGAACCATTAGATGTAATTATATACACGTCACTTTGTAATAAAAAGTTTAGGAAGCTCAAGAAAGGATCCTCACCCTTTTGAAAAAGCAAGGATAGGATCACGTCTGCACGTGTAGAGTGCACGAGGAAGAGAAACAAAATATCTTCTGATGGCTACAGTGTGTAGGCGTGTAATTGGCTCAAAACAATTAAACAAACAATAAAAAAAATTTGCACGTCATGGCTGGGGGATAATTAATCAAACCATTGGTTAATTAAATAAATCAGCCAACGGTTAATTAATTAAGCCAATGATTAGTCAATTAATTGTTTCTTTTCTTCATTCCATTTTTTTTTTTTGCTTCTTCTGTCTTAAAGCACATCTGAAGACGTCATCTTGAAATACTTGAATTCTGCTTCCTCACTCATGTTGACTATGGTTGACCATGTTGACTTTTCATTCTTTTTTATAGAAACTCTATTTTGCTCTAATTTCGCATGACTTCTTCTGAAATCCATAACTCCGCTTATTTACTACAAAATAAATAAAAATAGATTAATTACATATTAGTTGCTTTAGAGATTAGCATATTTATAGTGTTTAAAGTAGCGATTGCGTGCATAAAAATGCTCGTAATCAAGGTATTACACAAGTAGGCTAAAAATTAACAAATACTGATCATTAAGACTAATAAGCTCGCTTATTTAGAATCAAGCTACTAAAAAGAAAAGACCACAACATTCAGATTGGTCTGAGGTTAGAACTTAAGCGCTTGAACTCCTCACCGTGCCTAGAACTCTTGGATTTCGTGACTCTAATACCAGGGTCCCAAAGCCAAATTCGTCACTAACCTAAAATGGAGCCTCCAAGACCATGAATTGAATTTTGTCGCACCTTCCATATCCACAGACTACCATATGTGACTGCAGGATGTTGTGTGCCACCAAGGCAACACACCGCGCTTAGCAAAGTATGTTCTTGCTCAAGAACTAGCAGAGAACAAGCATGCGCTACATGGTTAACCAAGGTCATGAGATATCGCCACTGAACCCAAATGTTCTTATGGTTTTCTTCTTAGCGAGCGAGCCCACCAATTGTAGAGAAGTCCAACGACATAGTCGTCATAACACACTGACAATAAGAAGGCATCTCTAGCTACTTGAGGAAAACCCTAAGCACTAACATTTTTCACATTAACATGTGTTCATTGACATAAACATTGGTTATAAAAGAAAGAGATTTAATGAAAAACAGATTTATTCTGACTTTAGAGGTTACAACAAGTTTATAAAGACGAACAAAAATTTTAGTGAAAAAGAAAAACATACATACGAAAGAAAAAAGTTTATTATTCAACAACTTATAAATCGTTACAAGAATTAGGCTCAAGACTTCTCACTTATAAAGAAATGATTTATACTACTAAATCAAATGATATTCAGCATCACAACCATAGTATTACATACATTAATTTCCTTCATTATGCCATGCATATTCAGCTTGAAAATGGGAAGCAATCCCTAACATCATTAGAGAGATGAAGCATACACTTAGTTAAAAGTAAGAAAAATAAAAAAAATAAAAAAGTAAATAACTCAGTCTAAATAGCACATTATGAGCATCACCCATAATAAATGTTATCAACTCTCTAAATGGCACCCAAGCGTGGTATAAGAAACCAATAAAATTTGCAAGAGCTTGTCTAGCAGCCTGCGTTGGCTTTGGCATCTGGCCACACTGATTGCGTTATGGCTGCATGAAGGTGGTATATTTCTAGGCCTTGTTGTTTGTGGTTAGATGAAATTGCTGGTCTTTGGGGTTTTTTTTTTGGGGGGGGGGGGGGGGGGGGGGGGTGGGTGGGTGGTGAAGGGTTTTTGACAGTGGCTTGGCTGTGCCTAGAGCAATGACGGCAGTTCTCAAGGTGCTGGCGACAGCCTGAGGAGTGGCTCTAGTGAGTTTTGAGGTTAGTTTCTAGTCAGAATCGGGTCGGACGAGTATGCAAGTATGTTGGCTTAGGATGTGGCGACGGTGAGAGCTTGCTGGTGGTTCTGGAATGGTGGTGATAGAGGTCACGACAGTGTTGAGATTGTGTTATTGGTAGTGGGATGGGTTAGGCAAGATCAGCCTTGTTGGGCCTGGCCTTAGGCTGGCAATCATCTTCGAGCCATGTTGGGCTGTTTCTTTTATGTCTATAGAATTTTTGTATTTCCAATAAATTTCCATTAGGTTTCTGGTGGATTTTGTCATAGTTCAGTGTCTTCGTCTAGTTAATTAGGTGACAAACTTGATCGGTTTGTCTTGAGTTTATGCTAGTAGAAGCTCCTCTAGGAGCCTTTGTAGAAGTGATTGGTCTTAAATGTACCGCAATGGCGTGTTCGGCATTTGGAGTCAGGTAGACTATATTACTTGTGTGGCGAGGAGATTTTGTTGGTATAAACTACTCTGAGCTACCAATGTCTTAGTAGAGTAGTCTTCTTTGTACTATTCTTTGCCCATGAGCTAGGATCATATTGATGTATGATCTCTTTATAAAAAACAAAGAGAGAGAAAAAGAAAAAAAGAAGAGGATAATGTGGTTCTCATTAAAAGGGTTAAAGTCCTTGAAGAAATGAAGAGTTAAAGTCCCCGAAAGAGTGAAGAGTTAATGTCTCTGATAGTAGGTGAAGGGTTAACGTCTCGAAAGAAAGAATGAACACTATGCTAAAAAATGAATCAGACAACGGTTTTTTCACTGTCATCTGATAGGCTAAATAGATGTTGTTAATACTCATGCCGTCTAATAGGAGAATTAGACAACAACAGAAGTGCGTGGTCTGATTTGCTTGTGTACGAGAGCAGGCATGTAAATGTCTGTTGACTGAACACCAGAAAGAACAACAAAATTTGATGTCATATGTGTTGTCCAAATCAAAGTCTGTCGACATGAGCCTAATGGAAAGCAACTTGTGAAGAGAAGACAGACAACAAGCCTTGTGCAGAAACTGTTGTCTCTATCAATCTTCTACATTAGGATTTAACTTAATTATGTTGAGTTTATTTAAGTAAGACAACAGAAAATTGAGAAAACCCTTGCCTGTTTATATTTGATACAGCAGAATACGCTATTTTGTTTTGTGTGTTTTCGAATTGGACAATTGAATATGTGTGAAAAATATTGTAATTCGGTGGTTCATACTACAGTTTTTGCATTTTATTTTTTGATGTTCAGTTGTTAGACAATAGGTTTTAGTTGAAATTGAATTGTCTAAGAGAATCATGACACATCTAAAAACACATCTATTGATTCCAAAACCAATTCATTAAATCAGTACTGTGTTCATCCCAACATTAACACATACTAACCCTGCTTATATACCTAAAGGCCAAAAATATAAATTTGTCCTTAAATGTGTCCAATGCACATTAACAATGCCTATACCTAAAGGAATCCATCTTCTCCGCTCCATTGGCCCTTTTGACACTTTTGCTACGTCATGTTGAAAAAGATTCAACTCTCATTAGTACATTGTTTTATGTAGAAAGTTCACAGAAAATGCACTGCTTGTATAAACATAGATCCCACCATGGTTCTAAGTTTTAGCAACTACAAATCTTGCACTACTTGTATAGACATAAAAAGCCTAACATGATGTATACTGACCACATTCTCAATCTTGTGTTGTTCATTTACTGCATAAACTTCTTCAATGTACTTGCTGAACCCAAGAACCTGATAACAAAATAGAATAAGTGTCAAAGTGCGGCCATTTCAAACATGCACAACACACCCAAGACAGTACAACACAAAGAACAAGGACCAATAATCGAGACATTGATTATATGGTCAGAGTTGGTCAATAACATGTAAAGCTTTGAGCACATGCTCAGGAGCTATTGGTTTTTTATGCTCTCTGCCATAAACTTCACTAGACTGATGAGATGCGATTTATAAACTTTGTAAAGGCACAAAATATTAGTTTAGACAAATGTAAATTATTTATCACAGGTTATCATCTAGACAGTACAAAAGCAAAGTGCTATGGGATTCAGGAACACATTAAAACAGTTGAGCTACATTGAATTGCAAACTGGATGAGGGATAGCACTACATATGTAAATGGTACAAATAACTTTCAAAATTGGCTACTCAGTACCTAAAGGGTAATAATCATTCCAAAGTACATGAATTACATACTTGATACTTGTATTAGAAACAAAATCCTAAACATAACTTTGCCTTAGTTTTGCTTCAAACTTATTCAATTGGAACTAATAAGAAACCATTAGTCTATTGAATTCCATTGTAATCAACTCAACAAATGCATCCCCAATTATTGAACTGACCCTATTAAGCAAAGACTTTGGCTTAAAGATCTACTGATAAGGCTTTTAACTACTCACAGACCAAGATACAAGTATCAGTTACATAACCAATTACAAAAGTTAATCAACTCTAGGTCAACATCATAAAAATGACAATATACCAATGAGTACTATATCTAGCAAAGTGTGTCTGTGAATGCATATGTGAAAACAAAAATATAAACTAAATTATTCATTCATTTATTCTCAACTACACTTCTATGTAGGTATAAATTCTGATGTTTGTAACAAGTCCACACATTGGTTTTGTGTTCAAGTGAAATCCAGTACCAATCTTCACCTTCATGCAGAGAGAGAGAGAGAGAGAGAGAGAGAGAGAGAGAGAGACCATCTCTCTCTAAACCTTATGAACAAATATTGCAAGAGGCAGCTTAAAACCTTAAATCAACAAATATATTTTCAGCATGAGAGAGAAATATATGTTTTCAACAAATATATTTACTGCTTTTGTGTTCAAGTGAAATCCAATACCAATCTTCACCTTCATGCAGAGAGAGAGAGAGCAAACCTTATGAACAAATATTGCAAGAGGCAGCTTAAAACCTTAAATCAACAAATATATTATCAGCATTAGAACTCAGTTCATTTTAAAATTAAAAGTAAACAAGAACCCACCTCAGTAAATTCAATCCTCCTGTTCTTTCGAGATATAAAATATGAGGAATGAACATAAGAGAACAATTAGAAATGCAGCAACCTTTAGCAACTAGATCCAACATGTATATCAAAAGTTCAAAACAAGAACAATGAAAAATATCTTACTTTTGCTTCTTTCTCTACTCCTTGCCTCTAGTGGCATGTCCCGTGTGTGTGGAATTCGTTGAGAATGGAATTTAAAACTGATTGACCTGAGTTTCTTTTTCAAAAAGTAGTCTTTTTTTTTCATTCCAGTCCTTTTTCCTCAAAATTTTTATCTCTTACCAACCCAGAGCAATCACTTACATGGCTAGGGGGAATATGCTTTCCATGGACTACTCTCCTTAGAATCTATGATCCTCGTAACCTGCGATGCACGTCAATGAGTAAGTAACAAAATATAACAACAGAATCACTCACAATATGATGAGGACATCATAGTCAAACTTTTAAAGTTTACGAGCGAAAGAAATGGAAAAAGAAAGCACCTAATCCTTCCCTTTTCATATGGCTTGATTAATTGCCTTCAATCTAGAAGTCTCTAGGCATGTATCTTTCAGTTTCAGTTTGGAATTTTTAAGGTTTCTTTATTATTTCAGTTTCAGTTGAGGAGTTTAAATTCCTTTACTAGGTCTTTTATGCTTTAGATTTGTGAAGTGTAACAGCCCTAGCTATGAATGAGTCTCTAATGCTAGTTAATATGAGCTATCTGCTTAAATATAAATAAGTGTAAGTGCCAAGTGGCCAGATATGTCCTGATGAATAAAAAAATTTCAGAGTATTTATGAGTTTTCCTGAGATTGGAGTGTTGGTGTGAAGCCTTGTGTGAGTGAGAACCTGGGAGAGATACCTAAGTCATAGTTTTCACTTTCTACCCTACAAAAGCTGCGTGTTATAAGCCCTAAACCTTAGAGTTTGTTGATCTTGGTGTCTAGGCGGTGAATTTACTGCATTAGTTTTGGTATCAGAGGTGGACAAGCTCTGGTGTCTCCTAGCTCCAGCCAAAAGAAACTTCATTTAGCCATGGATCTTGAAACTTTGGCTAAAACTATAGAAGGTTTTACCTCCTAAATTGGTCTGCTTGAGACCAGAATACATGATAAGGTTGTTGCTTCTTACAGTCGTTTGGTAGAAATGGAAGCTTCCATCTACAATGAAGAAGGGAGTGTACATAGGGGATTGAGGATGCAACCTAGAAGGAATGTTTGCAGAAAAAATGTTCAACATAACAATGGGCAAAATGGACATGAACCCAAAGAAAAAGCAATGAAGTCTATGAAGATTGAAGCTCATAGTATTGATGGTCAGCTGAATGTAAAGTTTTTCTTGGATTGGTTATCAGACATGGATTACTATTTTGAATGGTATGAGTTGTCTGAAGATCGCAGGATAAGGTTTGCAAAGATAAAATTGGTGGGCAAGGCTCGAGACTGGTGGTCTAATGTGGAAAGACGAATAACGAGAAATGGTGAAGAACCTATTGCTTATTGGGATGAGATGAAAGAAAGGCTAAAGAAGAAGTATATTCCTTTGTCTTACAAGGAACGCTTGCTGGACCAATGGCAATCTCTTCATCAAGGGAGCATGACAGCTACTGATTATATTGATAAGTTTGAAGAATTTATGGTGAGATGTAACACCAAAGACCTATCGATAACTCTTGCTCATTTTAGAACAGATCTTCATCCATAACTTCAAAGAGAGCTGATTTCTCATGATGTATATTCATTAGAGCGAGCTTATCAATTAGTTGCAAGAATTGGAGCGTTATTTGAAGACCCCCACAACCCCTGTGCACAAGTGGTTTGACCAGTGGAACTCTAAGTTTCGTCCCAGCACCTCTGGAACAAAACCATCTCCATTCTCTAAAGGCTCCAATACTTCCAATTCATTGGTGAAAATTGATAAGGAAAGGGATTACAATCTGGTATGTGGAGGAGAGGGATCTATAAGGTGCTATAGATGTCAAGGTTATGGTCACTATACTAGTCAATACCCAACAAAAGAGCAAACTCAAAGTTTGTTTGTAGTAAGCGCAAAAGAAGAGGCTAATGCTCAAGGAGAATTGGAGGAAGAAGTTTATGATCCTAAAATTCCAGCTACTGATGGAGGGCGAACCTATAGACATTACTTAACCAAGAATAGCTGTGGTTAGATGCACTTTGACTCAATCTAAGAGTGTTGAGATTGGCGGAGAACAAACATTTTTCACACTTATGTTAAGTGTGGAGACAAAAGTTATAAAGTCATCATTGACTATGGAAGTTGCATTAATGTTGTCTCCCCTCAAACCATATCTAAACTGGGTTTGACCACTGATGATTATCTTCAACCTTATCATGTGGGATGGATTGATAAGTCTTCCATTCCCGTAATATAGAGATGTCAAGTTCCTATTCAGTTTTCATCCTACAAGGATACTGGTTGGTGTGATGTGGTGCCAATGGACATGGAACACATTCTTTTGGGCAGACCATGGTTGTATGATCTTGATGTAACCATTTTAGGCCGTGCCAACTCATGTTCCTTTATTCATGAAGGAAAGAACATTAAGTTAAACCTGATCCAGCCCAGACCAGTACCCTAACCAACACTTAGCAAGGGAGGGAAGTAATCAAAATCCCTTATCATTAGTTCAAGACACTTTGCAAGGGAGACCACAGGTGATTCTATTATTTCTATATTGATTGCAAAGGAATCTCACCCTTTGACTAGTTTGGAGTTGCCCCCGGATGTGAAATCAATCCTTGAACAGTGTACTGATGTATTTGCTGAGGACCTTCCAAATGAACTTCCTCCTCTGTCGGATATTCAACATGTGATTTATCTGGTCCCAGGAGCATCATTACCTAATTTATCACATTATCGAATGAATCCAACCGTCATGTAGAATTGAAAAGGTAGGTTGTTGAGCTTCTTGCAAAAAGGTTCATTCAAGAGAGCCTTAGCCCATGTGCTGTTCTTGCCCTTCTTACACCAAAAAAGGATGGCTCTTGGAGAATGTGTGTGGATAGCAAATCCACTAACAAAATCACAGTCAAAAATCAGTTTCCAATACTGAGACTTGATGACATGCTTGACATGATGGCAGGAGTTGCTCTCTTTTTTAAGATTGATTTGAAAAGTGGTTATCACCAGATCCCCATCAGACCTGGAGATGAATGGAAAACCACCTTCAAGACAAAGGATGGATTGTATGAATGGTTGGTTATGCCGTTTGGACTAACTAACGCATGCAGAACTTTCATGAGAGTTATGACACAAGTTTTGAGGCTGTTCATAGGTAAGTTCTTAGTTGTGTATTTTGACCATATTCTAATTTATAGCGCATCCAAAGAGCAGCACCTTAATCACTTGAAGCAAGTTTGCACAGCTCTTAGAAGAGAGAAGTTGTTTGCAAATATTAAAAAGTGTTTATTGATGTCCAATGAAGTTATCTGTTTGGGATTTGTTGTGTTATAAAAGGGAATGCAAGCAGATCCAGAGAAAGTCAAAGCTATTGCTGAATGGTCAGAACTGAAAATATACATGAGGTGAGTAGTTTCATGGATTGGCTACCTTTTATCGTCGATTCATTGCTGGTTTCAGTTCTATCGTGGCTCCAATTACTAATTGTATAAAGAAATGGGAGTTTCGATGGACAAATACAGCAGTAAAGGCATTTCAAGAAATTAAAATCAGAATGATTAATGCTCCTGTTATGAGCCTTCCTGATTTTACAAAACCTTTTGAGGTTACATGTGATGCTTCAGGTGTTGGAATTGGTGTAGTTCTAAGTCAAGAGGGGCATGCTATTACATATTTCAGCAAGAAGTTGAATGAAGCCAAGCTTAAGTACTCTACCAATGACAAAGAATTTTATGCAGTGGTTCAATCCTTGTGGTATTGGAGACATTACTTGCTGCCACAAGAATTTGTCCTATATTCTGATCATGAGGCTATGTGATATCTCAATTCGCAAAAGAGATTAAACCCACGATATGAAAAAATGGGCTGAGTTTATTCAAGAGTATACTTTTGTGCTGAAGCATAAATCTAGAGTGGAGAATAAAGTAGTAGATGCTCTTAGCCCCAGGAACTCACTTTTACACACTATGAGTATGGAAGTGGCTGGATTCGATAATCTGAAAGAAGAGTATTTGAATTGTCCAGACTTTGGAAGAATATATTCAGCTCTCTTGGAAAAGCAATCCAAAAGCACTGAGTTTGTTCTACAAGATGGGTTTTCAAAGGAACCAAATTTCGTATTCATCGCACATCAGTGAAAGACTTCCTAATTTTATAGTTACATGATGTTAGGATCGCTGGACATTTTGGGAGGGACAAAGTCATTGCTCTTGTAGAGGATCGCTTCTATTGGCCTAGTCTCAAACATGATGTTGCTAAAGTTGTTGAACGATGTCGTACTTCTCAGTTGATAAAGCACAAAAAGGTAAAGCATAGGGTTATACACTTCGCTACCTGTCTTACATGCTCCTTGGCAAGATATTAGCATGGATTTTGTGCTTGGGTTGCCTAGGACTACACAGCAACATGATTCCATTTTTGTGGTTGTAGATCATTTTTCTAAAATGGCTCCTTTCCTTCCTTGTTTTAAGACATTTGATGCTTCTAAAGCGGGCAAGCTTTTCATGGATGAAGTTGTTCGGTTGCATGGTTTGCCTAAAACTATAGTGTTTGATCGTGATATTGGTTCATGAGTTATTTTTGAAAGATTTTGTGGCATATGTTGGGCACCAAACTCAAGTTTTCATCTACTTACCATCTGCAAACAGATGGGTAAACTGAAGTGGTGAATAGAAGTTTGGGAAATTTGTTGCGAAGTTTGGTTGGTGAGCATATTAGGTCTTGGGATTTAATTTTACCTATTGCTCAATTTGCATATAATAATTCAGTTAATCAGACTATAAGCATAAGCCCTTTTGAAGCTATATATGGTCACAAGCCCAGAGTTTCAATAGATCTCATTCCCATGACAGTTTCACATGCCTTCACAATTGGCTGATGAATATGCAAGTCATAAATGAGTTATGTGCTGAGATTAATCGTCGGATTAACCGAAGCTATGAGTAATATAAGAAGGCTATTGATGTACATTGAGCATTCAAGGAATTTTCAGTGGGAGACTTTGTCATGGTTCGAGTTAGACCTAAATGTTTCTCTAAAGAGAAGGCAAAGAAGTTACAAGCTCGCAGCATTGTACCTTTTGAAGTATTGCAAAAGGTTGGAACCAATGCATATGTTAGAACTTCCTCCAGAAATGGGAATCAGTTTAACTTTTAATGTGGAGGACTTATTGCCCCATAGAGAACCTGTGGTGCTTGTACGACCATTTTCTTCTGAATTCTCACCTATCACCCAACCTCTGCCTCATTCTAAAGTTCCTAAGAGAGATGTGGTGGAAAACATTGTGGATGAGTAGGTTGTTTCGACAAGACAAAGTGGCTACTAGAAGTACCTAATTAAATGGAAGGACATACCAGATTCTGACAACACTTGGGTAACTAAGGAGGAGCTACAACGCATCCATCCAGATATCCGGGAAAGATATTACAACTTTATCCCACCGGAGGTGAGTTCTTCCCAACCGTGGAGAATTGATGAGGACATCATAGTCAAACCTTTTAAGGTTTACGAGCAAAAGAAATGGAAAAAGAGAGCACCTAATCCCTCCCTTTCCATATGGCTTGATTAATTACTTTCATTCTAGAAGTCTCTAGGCAGGTGTCTTTCAGTTTCAGTTTGGGATTTTTAAGGTTTCTTATTATTTCAATTTCAGTTTATGAGTTTAAATTCGTTTATTAGGTCTTTTATGCTTCAGTTTTGTGAAGTGTAACAACCCTAGCTTTGAATGAGTCTTTAATGCTAGTTAATATGAGCTATATGCTCAAATATAAATAAATGTAAGTGCCAAGTGGCCAGATATGTCCTGATGAATAAAAAAATTTCATAGTATTTTTGAGTTTTAATGAGATTGGAGTGTTGGTGAGAAGCCCTGTGTGAGTGAGAAACCTGGGAGGGATTCCTAAGGCATAGTTTTCACTTTCTACCCTACAAAACTTGTGTATTATAAGCCCTGAACCTTAGGGTTTGTTGATCCTAGTGTCTAGGCGGTGAATTTACTACATCGCAATACATATGCCTCTCATTCATAATCAAATGCAGCATGATGTGTTATCTTTTTGTGAATAAAAAGACAAAAAATAAAGAACAACGAAGGAAGAGAGATGAGATTTGATGATTGAACAAAACTCTTACTCAACCTAAAGCTAATACAAGCTCACTTCGATTGATTCTTAGAGGTAAATGATAAGAAAAGCATAGTACCTCTTTAAAATATTCAACTTCATTAGGTGATCCTACCTCAGCAACAACAGCACATGGTGGAGGCCCGATGAACATTCTAGCATTAGAGGTACCTTAAAAATCATACCAAATTTCAAGATTCGTATCATAGAAAATCAAAATTTGAACAGAAACTGAAACAATTTGAACAAGAAACTGAATAAGAAATTAACTAATTTTAAAACTCCAAAATCCCAAAATCAAATTTACTATAATTGAAGAAGAGATTTAATTAATCAACCAAACTCAATCTATAAAATCATCTAACGAACTCAGGGTAGTTGTCCTGAAGAGCATTGATCTCGATCTCCTTGCGCCACCACACTCAGTTCTTGATCCTGGAGAAGGTGTCCTTCACCTTGCAAACCCTAAACCTGAGAATCAGAATTCCAAAATGTAGACTTCCTTAGGATGTACCAGAGTAGCCTCTGGGGCTTCTTCGGCTTCTATTTGGCCTTTACTTTTGGCTGGTGGACCTGTATGAGATGGCTTCCGATCCTTGCACCTCCAGATGGCTTTTTTGTTCTCGATCTTGGATTGGGTACAAGGTCTGGCCCAGTCGCGACTTTTGTGAATCAAGAGAGAGAGAGAGAGAAAGAGAGAGTTGGGGAGCTGTGGATGTAATACCTTGAAAATTCGTATTAATTTCTTGAAATTTCCTAGAATTAATAAATTGTTTGTTAGTACGATTTTATGGCTCGAGGATAGAGCGAAATTGTTCCGGACGATTAATTATTAGAAATACACGTTTTGTGGGGGTTATGAAGTTTTACTTGTTATACGTTAGGATTCTTTGAAAACTTCTTTCACGAAAGTCGTATAGCGCGTCGATACGAGTTCGTGCATATGTGGAACTCGAAAATTGGAGTTTGTATAAAGAAGCTACGGCCATCAGAAAAATTTTACATTTGGTTAAATAGGAAAATTTCTCAAAAATCAGAAAGAAAAAATATGAGTTTCCATTTTGGGAAACCCGAGCCTTCTCTCTCCTCTCTCCCGTCGTGTTCTCTGGGCTCTCATTTGTCCGTCCATATCTTCCTCCACAGATCTCCAATCGACTTGATTCCAAAACCAATTTTGCTAGCTTGACGTCGCCTACAACTTTCCAGAAGACATCAAGGTTAAAAATGAACTGTGGAGGGCGCTACAAGGCCGAGAAGCTGTACAGCCCAATATGGAAAGCGCCTCTTTTCACTGCTTTGTTCTCACATGTCCGGCCACCAATCAACTTGATTCCAAAAGGATTTTTCTCACCTTGAGCTTCCTTACAATTTTGTACAAGATGTTGAAGAGAGATACGAGCCGTGGAGGACGTTGCAAGGTCGAGAATCCGCAAGGCAGAGCTAGGAGTTGCCTCCAGTTGCCACTTTTCATTCTTCCAGCTCTGGCCACCGTTTGTTTCAATTCAAAAAGGGAATTCTGCACTTTAAGGGACGTAGCTCATTTTCTCGAAGGTGGGTTGTATTGAATCGAGCTGTAGAGATCGAATTGGATCGATTTCAAAACTAGGGTTCATCGGGTTCAGTTGCTTCAAAGGTAAAATTTGACTTTTTGGCTTACAATCTGACTTTGGTGGAGTTGAGATAAAGAACTTTCATGTTGGGAGTTTTGTCAAATTTTGAGTTTGGTTTGGCCGCACCGCTGCCACTGTCATGGTGTTTTCTGATGGCTTCCGGCCAAGTTTGGGCAGTTTCTACTGATCAGTGCGATCTGCTCGTTGATACGAGCATTTTGATATATAGTTTGTAATTTTTGGAAATCGTATGAGCAAGTTATGATTTTTGAGGTTTCAGGGTTTTCGATTCATTTCAGTTTTTGATCCGTGAGGATCCGGCCATACGATCGACCTGTAGTTTTGATATATTGTTCTTATAAGTATTTCCGAGACCTCAGGTGGTCTCGGATGAAGTTTCGCCTTAATTGGCATTACTTTCAGAATTTTAGGGTAAAAGGGAGTTCGAAATATAATTGTTTTCGATTCGTATACTACGTTGTGTCGTATATTACTTAGGTGATTGATGGAGTGTATTTGATACATTATCTTGGCTGTAATGGAAGACATAGCTAGATTTAGATATGAGTAAATCTCACGTGGTTCATTTATGAACGGATCTACTTATTGTTCGGAAATTAATTGATAAATTGTGAAATCGTTTTATGCAAATAAAGATTTGTTTTTAAATGATATGAACTTGATCGACTACGGTTCATAGGACCGCAGTTCACAGGCATAGTCAAATGAGTTTTCGAGTATAAAAATGATTTTCTCAGTTTTTGGTGCGTGCGAACTATAGTTGGTATTAGTAGTCATTCCTGCGTGAATGACAACGTCGTATGTGTGTGTATATATATATATATATATTTATGTGGAATATATATATTGGATGGTGTGACATTAGTGAAGTGATGATTAAGAGTTGATTGAATTGATATCTAGAGCATTTCTCTTACGAGCATACAATTATCATAATGTGTTGATTTTTGTGTAAATGTGTGTTTTGCTTGGGGAAAGGATTTGAGTCAAGTGGACATGTAAATGTTTTTCGGTCTATGGTCTAGTGTCAAAATAGCGACAGAGGCGAGGGTATCGAATGCCATAACCATGTTCGGGTGACGGGCTACGATTGAGTAAGTGTGTCGGATGCCAAAACCCTAGGTGGTGATAGGCTACGATTGAGTAAGTGTGTCAGATGCCATAACCCTAGGTGGTGACGGGTTACGATTGAGGCGAGTCGGATGTCATAACCCTAGGCGGGTGATGAGCTACGATTGAGGAGAGTGTATCGGATGCCATAACCATGTTCGGATGACGGGCTACGATTGAGTAAGTGTGTCGAATGCCATAACCATAGGTGGTGACGGGCTACGATTGAGGAGAGTGTATCATATGTCATAACCCTAGACAGTGACGGGCTACGATGGAGATGATGTGTGTTACCTTTGAGAAGTAATGATGTCAAGTTTTGAAATGAGTTATTTTGTGAGATTGTGTATTTGGAGTCGAAGGGTGATTTCTTGGCTTCAACATGAGTTGTTTGTTTCCTTTAGTTACTTTCCTTTTCATTTCTATTGTTTAAATTTAAAATAATCTCCTGAACTAAACTATATGCAGGAGTTGCTATAATTTGAATTGTGAGACTTTTGGTGATCTCCTGAACTAAATTTCTACTCAGGGATTACAAATTTTTACCTAGTGTGATAGTATATTTTGTTGTGTTTTATGGAGTTGAATATTGTTGCTTTAATTTATCTCATGAAATGTGAAATTATAAACATGAGTGACGTGAGTCATTTTAATTGAGTTTACTCATACGAGCTTCACAAGTTTACCGGGTTGTTGTTTCAACCAGATGCACTATTCCATGGTGTAGGGTTTATTGTGCAGGTAAGAGTAACAGTTGTCGAAGCTGAGGTGTTGTTGCTGTCATAGCTTGGATGTAGTAGGATGCTTTGGTTTTAGTCTTCCACTGTGTTTTGAGTGTGGTGGGTGCGTTTACTTATTGAATTGTTATTCAGTTTAATTTGTAAACTCTCCGTACTGTAATATGTGACTCTAAAGAACGAGTCGGTATTGACATTGTGAGCTTGGTTTGTTTAGTTGCTTAATTTAATTGAAAAATTTTCTAAGTGTCATCTTGTGTTTGTTGAGTTTTTCGCGTTTCAAAATTCGGGGAGTGACAATTTGGTATCAAAGCGTAAGGTACATACTTGGTGACTGTCAGTACTACTCGAGTGATGATCCGTCTGCAGTGGATCCCCAACCTATACTCTTCGGTATTGATATAGTCATTAGGTATGTGGGGGTATTAGGTGTCGTCTAGAACGCTAAGTCGTTAGAGCATAGGTGGGCTTTGTAAGTAGTGTAGGAGCTTTGTATAGCTTCTTTTGAGTTTTAGTCCTTGAGGAATGGGAACCTCTAGATTGAACTCTGGTTTACATAAGAGATTTTGTTACGGAAGTGTATCATTCTTATATTAGGGTCTTAGCTAATACGGTTCTTGTATATGACTTATTCTTGTGTTTAAGTTTTATATGAGTGTTAACCAAGTGTTGTTATGCTCCGTAGGTGATGGACCCTCAAAGAGGCAGGGTTAGGGGTCGAGACATGGTTATCTCTCAGGAGGATGGGAATGAGGTGGTACAACTGTTCTGCCTATTGTTGAGGCAGTTGATGCTACTCACCTAACAAGGCTGACTATGGAGGTCATTAGACAGGGGGCAGTGGCATTTCAGGGTGGTACAGATTACTTGTTAGCCGATCAGTGGTCGAGAACATGGAGATGTACTTTGATATGCTCGTTTGTACCGACATGGAGAAGAATATTGCAGTTACGTTCCTCCTTCAGGGTGAGGCAGGACGATGGTGGGATTTCCTGAGGACTAGGAATATATCCACTATGACTTGGAAGGATTTTGTGGGACTCTTCCGGGACAAGTACCTTTCCGCTTCAGGGAGGGAAAAATTGGAGATTGACTTCATTTCTCTAGTTCAGAGGACTATAAGTGTCCGGGACTATGAGGCACGGTTCTCACAGTTGTATCGGTTTGTTAGGCTTCTAGATTCAGTGTTTTTGGCTTGGAAGTTCCAGCAGGGACTAAACCTGATGATCAGAGATAGGGTGACTCCTTTTGAGTGGCCTGTTGTGGCACTTATTTTCGCTAGTGCTTTAGCGTTTGAGCAGGAACTTCTAACTTCTCATAAGGAGATGACAACTATGGGGGATCCCCAAGGAAAGGGAAGGGCAGTTATGGAGGGTAGTAATATTTCAGATACTCAGGGCGGGTTCTAGAAAAAATAGAGGACGCCCCAGCCAGATCCAATCGGAGTTACAGCTGAACTTGTTGGGGCTATACTTCTTAGGAAGGGTATACCATTGACATGTTACAACTGTGGAGTTGTGGGCCATCTAGCTAGGGCGTGCACGAAGCCAAAGAGTAGAGTATGCTTTAGATATCGCCAGACAGGGCATGTAGCTAGAGTGTGTACCTGACCTAGGAATAGTGGGTAGGGGATCCAGTAGAGGTAGCCGCCTCTGGGGACGAACTAGAGTGTTTGCTATTAGTCAGCAGAGTTTAGAGGGTAGTTATGTGTGTTAGTTATGTGATATGTCTTTCAAGGTGTGGCAGTGGAGATTGTTTACCACTTTGCTTATACGTACAAATGTCATAGGTGAATTTAGTGTTGCTTTTGTGTTGGTTGGTCGAGGCTTGACCTTAGTATGATTTTGTGTGTTTGAAGTAGTAAGGACACTTATTATGTCGTGATGCTTGCTCTATTGTCTTTATGAATGAGTTCCTGTGTGATTGTGATGCATGTAGAACTTGCTATGATTTTATGAAATGATGATTGTAAAAGAACGTTGTATTATTAATTTGAGTGAATGACAGGTTCTTTTCCAAATTCTCATAGTGCTAGAGTTGGATTATCAATGATGTGTTGCATACACTGTTGTGATATCATGATTTGGGACTCTTGTGTAGTCAGTGCATAGAGCCGTAGTTTTGCAAACTTGTAGCAATTTTGGTAATGGTAGAGATTTGATTGTCAGGTTGGCTGTACCTGATTTCTTTTTGGTAATTCGTTTAAATTTCGGGACTAAATTTCTTTAAGGAGGGTATAATGTAATACCCTGAAAATTCGTATTAATTTCTCAAAATTTCCTAGAATTAATAAACTGTTCGTTAGTATGATTTCGTGGCTCGAGGATAGAGCGAAATTGTTTCGGACGATTAATTATTTGAAATACACGTTTTAGGGGGGTTACGAAGTTTGATTTTTTATAAGTTAGGATTCTGTGAAAACGTCTTTTACGAAAGTCGTAAAGCGCGACGATATGAGTTCGTGCATATATGGAACACTAAAATCAGAGTTAGTATGAAGAAGTTACGGCAATCGGAAAAAGTTTCCATTTTGGTTAAATAGGAAAATTTCTCAAAAATCAGAAAAAATTCTAAGTTTCCATTTTGGGAAACCCGAGCCTTCTCTCTCCTCTCTCCTGTCGCGTTTTCTGGGCTCTCTTTTGTCCAGCCATATCTTCCTCCACAAGTCTCCAATCGACTTGATTCCAAAACCAATTTTGCTCGTCTTGACGTCGCCTACAACTTCCCAGAAGATATCAAGGTGAAAAACGAACTGTGGAGAGCGCTACAAGGCCGAGAAACTGCACAGCCCGATCTGAAAATCGTCTCCTTTCGCCAGCTTCATTCTCCCTCTTCCGGCCACCAATCGACTTGATTCCAAAAGGGATTATTCTTGCCTTGAGCTTGGTTACAACTTTGCAGAAGATGTCAAAGAGAGATACGAGCCGTGGAGGATGCTGTAAGGCCAAGAAGTCGCACGGCAGAGCTGCGAATCACCTCCAGTCGCCGCTCTTCATTCTTCCAGCTCCGGCCACCGTTTGCTTCAATTCAAAAAGGGATACTGCACTTCAAGGGATGTAGATCATTTTCCCTAACGTGGGTTGCATCGAATTGAGCTGTGGAGATCGAATTGGATCGATTTCAAAACTAGGGTTCATCGGGTTCAGTTGCTTCAAAGGTAAAATTCGACGTTTTGGCTTATAGTCTGACTTTGGTGTAGTTATGAAAGTGTAATTAGTGTTGAGATGAAGAACTTTCATGCTGGGATTTTTGTCAAATTTTGACTTTGGTTTATCAGCGGCGCCGCCGCCACTGTTGTGGTGTTTTCCGGCGACTTCCAGCCACGTCTGGGGCAGTTTCTACTCCTCAGTGCGATCTACTCATCGATATGAACATTTTGATATATAGTTTATAATTTTTAAAAATCGTATGAGCAAGTTATGATTTTTGAGGTTTTAGGGTTTTCGATTAGTTTCGGTTTTCGATCTGTGAGGATCCGGCTGTATGATCGACCTGTAGTTTTGATGTATGAAATATTTTTATGCAAATAAAGATTTATTTTTAAATGATATGAACTTGATCGACTACGGTTCATAGGACTTGTAATACCCGCAATTATCATTTTAAATTCGAGTAATTGTGTTGAACGATTATTATGCGATTTCACGATTAATGTTCGATAATAATTCATTTTTACAATTATCGAAGTTTTGAAACGATTATTTTTAACAAAAAGCTCGAAATGCTCGATTTGAGTAATCGACTTTTTCTACGTACAAAATTTGGAGAAACTTCCTTCATGAAAGTTGTAGAGCTCGTCGATATGAGTCCGTACACGTGCGGAACACGAAGATCGGATTTTTTATGAATGAGTTATCGAATTAAGAAGTTTTCCGAAACTTGTATAAATAGGAAAAAACCCTAGCTAATTTTTCAGAACCCTTCTATTTTGGTCCGGCCTCCTTACATTTTCAGAAAACACTGTTCATCGTCCCCTACCTCCATCCCTCGACCAAAATCGACCGAACAAGAGAGCAAGGTTCACCATAATTGTTCTCCCTCCACAGGCCACCTCTCGACCTCAAACCAAGTTCCAGGCGTTCGTCTCGAGCTGCTCTACCTCCTGGACGGCGTCGCTTCCACCGGCAAGGCCTCCACCGCCGACGAAACAACCCGAAACAAACGGACCCGAAAACGAACCAAAACTAGCTCCTTGCGTTTTCGACCACCAAATCAAGTGAAACTCGTTCCTCTACATCGACTCAACCTCCTGAAGCTTCCAGAGGCAGTTTTACAAGGCGGCGCGGCCTGTAGCGGCGGCGGCACGGCCCGAACCGAAAACCACCCTTTTCGGTTCGATCTCGATATCTCGAGCTACACACCACCATTTCACTTGATTCTTGGCTCATTGAGCTCGCCTCAACTTCCTCTACAAGCACCAAGAAGGACCGGAACTAGGTCGAACGTTTTCACGTTCGTCGGAGCTCGACCCGAACGGATCGAAACAACCAAGCTTTCGATCAAGATATCTCGAGCTATACACGATCGTTTCTTGTGATTCTTGGCTTGTTGAGTTCGCAAGGAAGTTCTGAACAAGTTCCAGAAGGGATCGGAGCCTGAGGTTGCAGTTTTCACTTCGGTTTTCAAGCTCGCCGGTTTCTGGAATTTTTCCGGTCGCCGACTGTAATTGGTATTTTTCGATCCCTTCCCGTCATTTTTTCATCTTGTACTAGTTATAAAAGTTGCTCAAAATGATGAAACGAAGGGGACAAGCTCGGCCCCGACACCATTGGCGGTGGTCGGTGGCGGCTCTGTCCCTAACTCCGGCGGCCCTTTCCGGCCACCTCCGGAGGTCTAAAATTTGGTTTCTGTCCATTTTATGATTCTATGTTTCAATACGATCATTTCGGCGTATTATACGCATTTTTCGGATATCGTATGAATTAGTTATGAATTTTGTGATTTCGATCGATTTCGATCGTTAGATTTTTGATCTGTGAAATTAGGACCGTCGGATGAACTTGTAAATTTGTTATGATGATCATATGACTGTCCCAGAGGCTTTGTGTGGTCATGGGCGAAGATCCGACCGTTGGATCTTCGTATATGTGCAAAACGGTAATTAGGGGAGCGATTCGTGAGAAACCGCTCGTCGGATTTTAATGTAAATTAGAATCCGGCCGTTAAATGGTAGTTAAATTATGTGTTGAAATTGTTGGCTAAATTCGAATCATATTTGATTAGGTGATTGACGGATTTTATTTGAGTGGGCTATTTCGGCGTTAATTATAATTATAATTATATTGAAGACGTAGCGAGAATTTCGAGGTGACTAAAACTCACATGGTTCATATTACGAACCGAGCGTTTTAATTTATTTATTTTTGGTAATTGTGTGAAAAATATTTGCGGATTAAATATTTGTTTTAAAATTTCATGGACTTGAATCACCACGGTCCATAGGTAAGTAAAATGAATTTTAATTATACAAATGAATTTCATGATTTTCTTGTGTGAACTATAGATGGTAT
Organism: Rosa persica; assembly: GCA_025331145.1. Taxonomy (NCBI): domain Eukaryota; kingdom Viridiplantae; phylum Streptophyta; class Magnoliopsida; order Rosales; family Rosaceae; genus Rosa; species Rosa persica. The sequence continues at coordinate 23,157,032 of WFKR01000006.1, read as the reverse complement.
TAGTGGTCATTCCTGAGTGGATGATTACGTATATATATATTTACGTGGAAAATATATATTGATGAGTGGATTGTTGAGTAATGATATGATTGAGTTGAATTGATGAATTGATTATATTGCAATTGTGTAGTTCCATAATAATATGGTGTATCTTGGTTGGGTTGATTTCAGTATGTGATATTATATGTTGTGCTCATTTATAGGTTTAGGGTTGACATAGTGACCAGTGTGGGGTAATCGGACGCTCTAATCCTGGGTAGATGATGGGATACGATTGGTTGAGTATGTGAAATTATCGGACGTTCTAAATATGTATATAGGTATACATATTGATGAAATACGATAATGATAAATATGTTAGATGCCATAACCTAGACCAGTTGACGGGCTACGATTCAGTTAGAGCTCTAGTCTGTCATGTACCGTATTTTTATAAATACGATGATGAGAGTTGTGAAGAAAGTTGTGAGTTGGATTGTCTTGATATACTGAATTGGTGTGTGATTGAGATTGTTAGTACTTGCAGAGGTAGAAATTGTTGGGTGTTGCTGTGTGTGGGAATAAATGAGATTAAATTAAGTAACAGTTCTTTCTTTTACTCATACAAGCTTTCATAAGCTTACTGGGTTTTGTGTTGTTGCAATCCCGGTACACTATTCAATGGTGTAGCGGATATTCCTGCAGGTCAGGATAACCGGGGAGGTGACTGAGCTGCTTAGGTGTTACAGCAGTTTGATATTTCATTTAGTTGTGAGGTGTGTATGCTCATTTAGAGCTTTACAGTTCATTTTGAATTTGAGTTGTAATAATTAACCGAAACTAAATTCGGTTTGATTTTATTTCGTGTGGTGAGGATGTTAAGAAAAGAAATTTTCAGGATGGTTATTTTGAGTTTGTAGTAATTTCATGTTTCGGATTTTGAATTGTTATTCTAAAATTCGGGGCGTGACAGTTTGGTATCAGAGCGTAAGGTACATATTTGGTGATATGCCAATATTTATCGAGTGATGGCCCGTCTGCAGCGGATCCCCATCATGTGCTCTTCGGTATTGACAATGTCATTGGGTATGTGAGTGCGTTAGGTTGGCTAGGAACGTTAGTACTTTTAAGAAATTTAGGCATCGTTATGTATGATCAGTACTTGGTTAATATGGACTTGCATTTGACTTATGCTTTGTTTAAGTGTTATGCGTGTATTAATCAAGTATATCATGCTTATTAGGTAATGGAGATTGAGGGAAATGAAGCCAGAGGTCGGGGTAGAGGTAGACCTCGTGGCAGGGGTAGAGGCCGAGGAAGGGGTAGGGCCCCTCCGGTCGAAGAAGTATCCGAGACGGAGGAAGATGCACCTTATGAGGATCAGCCTATTCCTCCTGTGGCTGTGGTTGATAATCCTGCTCGCTTGCTGATGCTAGCAAGGGAAATTACTCGCTTGGGAGTAACCAAGTTTGGAGGAGGCACTGATTATATGGTGGCGGATATTTGGATAGAGGATTTGCAGACCAATTTCGATCTGCTTGATTGCACTGAGACCGACAAGAGGAAGCTAGCCGCTTTCATGCTGAAGGATGAGGCTAGGGTGTGGTGGAACGTCACTCAGAGGAGCATTGAGGTGTCTACCTTGACATGGGACGGCTTTGAGAGGCTGTTCAGGGAGAAGTACTTTCCACCAGCAGTGAAGGAGAGGTTGGAGCGAGAGTTCCTTGCACTTGTACAGGGGAAGATGATCGTAATTGAGTATGATGCGGAGTTCTCCAGACTGTACAAGTTTGTGAGGCAGATGGAGGATGAGAACTTGGCCAAGAAGTTTCAGAGAGGGTTGAGTCCTTCGATTGAGCGTGATGTAGCCATCTTGGAGCTGAAGACCAAGAGAGAGATCTTGGCTAAGGCACAGATCATTGAGCAGCAGAACCTGATTCGTAGAGAGAAGGAGTCTGCTGAGAGAGATTTCAAGGGCAAGGGAAACGCCATAGCAGGAAGCAGTAGAGCTAGAGACTTCAGGGGTGGGTTCTGGAAGAGACAGAGAACTCAGTTTCAGCATCAGGCTCCAGCTAGGGCAGCAGTGGCTCCTCATGTTCATGCTATGCCTATCAGGCAGATAGCACCAACAGCTCCGGTGAAGTGCTTTAACTGTGGCGAGCCGGGCCACATCTCTCATACGTGCATGAAACCACGGGGTAGGATATGCTACAGCTGTGGACATGCAGGGCATCAGGCTAGGGAGTGTCCCCGAAATCAAGGTAGAGTGCAGGGTAACCAGCAGAGGCAGCTACCACCTGATCATGCTAGAGTCTTTGCCATCGGTCAGGCAGGCACGGGAGTGGAAGGTACCTTATCTGTTTATGACTTTCTTGCTAGAGTACTGTTTGATACGGGAGCCTCACACTCTTTCATATCTAGTTCGGTTGTGGATGTTTTGGGTTTGATTGCTATGCCTCTGACTAGATCATTGTGTGTTACATCACCTCTAGGTATGTCTCTTGAGCTTAGCATGCTTTGTGATGATTACCCTATTGGGATTGGTGGCAGAGAGTTCTCTGCATCTTTGATTGAGATTCCGGATCACACGTATGATGTGATTTTGGGTATGGATTGGTTGAGCCCGAACCATGCTGTTATTGATTGCTTTAGGATGATTGTGTCCTTCCATGTTCCGGGACAACCGGTGTTTCATTACCGTTGTTTGAAGTCTGACATCGCCATGAGGACAGGGATTTTGGCTCATATTGAATCAGGGAGTAGTACTTCAAAGATTACAGGGATTCCTGTAGTTTCAGAGTATGAAGACGTGTTTCAGGAGATCCCTGGGTTACCTCCGAAAAGGGTAATGGACTTCTCCATTGATGTGATACCAGGTACTTCACCTGTGTCAAAAGCACCCTATCTAATGGCTCAAGCTGAACTTCAGGAGGTTCAGATTGAGGGCTTACTTGCACAAGGGTTCATTCAGGCAAGTGTGTCTCCTTGAGGCGCACCAGTGTTGTTTGTGAAGAAGAAGGATAGTTCACTTCGTCTATGTGTGGATTATCGACAGTTGAACAAGGTGACCATCAAGAATAGGTACCCTTTACCTAGGATTGATGACTTGTTCGATCAGCTTAGGGAAGCTACTGTGTTCTCGAAGATTGACTTGAGGTCTGGATATCACCAGTTGAGGGTGAAGGAGGAAGATATCCCAAAGACGGCGTTCAGGACCAGGTATGGACATTTGAGTTTCTTGTCATGCCTTTTGGTCTCACGAATGCCCCCGCAGCATTTATGGACTTGATGAACCGTACGTTCAGTCCTTACTTGGATCAGTTTGTGGTAGTGTTCATTGACGACATCTTGATTTATTCAAGGTCATCAGCTGAGCATGAGAAGCATCTGCGGATAGTGCTGCAGACGTTGAGAGAGCAGAAACTATTTGCCAAGTTCGAGAAGTGCGATTTCTGGCAGAGTGAAGTCAAGTTCCTTGGTCATGTGGTCTCGAAGGATGGAGTTTCTGTGGATCCTTTGAAGGTTGAAGCAGTGATAAGTTGGAGTCGCCCCACTACGGTTACAGAAATCCGTAGCTTCCTTGGACTGGCCGGGTATTACAGGCGCTTCATTGAGGGGTTTTCTGGTATTGCTTCGGCTTTGACCAAATTGACCAGGAAAGACACTCAGTTCGTATGGTTGGATGAGTGTGAGAAGGCTTTCATTGAGCTGAAGACTAGATTGACTACAGCTCCGGTGTTGACTATTCCTACTAGTGGTGGTGGATTAGTCATTTACAGCGATGCATCTCATCAGGGTTTGGGGTGTGTGTTGATGCAGAATGGTAGTGTCGTTGCTTATGGTTCTAGACAGTTGAAGGTACATGAGCGGAATTACCCTACTCATGATCTAGAGCTAGCAGCAGTGGTGTTTGCCTAGAAGATTTGGAGGCACTATCTTTATGGTGAGAAATTTGAACTCTTTTCCGATCACAAGAGTTTGAAGTATCTATTCTCCCAGAAGGAATTGAACATGAGGCAGAGAAGATGGATGGAGCTCATTAAGGACTATGATTTCACCTTGGAGTATCATCCCGGAAAGGCGAATGTGGTGGCGGATGCCTTGAGTAGGAAACCGCGGGTAATCATGGCATCGATTATGGTGCGGGAGTGGCGCATGTTAGAAGCTGCATCTGAGTTCGACCTTATGCCCGCAGGAGCAGGACAGGGAATCTTTCTCGGTAGTATCACCTTACAGCCCACCTTGATCTCCAGGATCATTCAGGGTGTCAGAACCCATCCCGAAAATCCTTTCAAATTTTCAAGATGGACTCTGCGGGGCCCACTTTTAAGAAAAATTCGACAGAACTTCCCTTAAAAGTGGACAACCCAACCTGTGAGAAAAACGACAAAAACAAATTTTTCTAAATCCAAGATCCCACATTTATTGTTTAGAACGTTCTTATGCATGCAATAGGGAACTAAAGGTTTTTAAATCACTTTCATGACTAAGCCAGCCCCGCTGGCTTAAGGGAAGTTCGACCGACCCTGTTAGTCGGACGAATAAATAAATAAGTAAATAATTTAAAAGGTATGAGGAAAAACGTCATCACCATGCAATAAAATAAAGTGAGCCGCTAAGGCTCGGGTCGGAGTGTCCCACACTCAAGAGCATCCCATGCTCGGCTCTACTCACCCACTAACACAAAGTAAGTAGGGAGGAGTACCAATAGGCTAGCTAGCAATAAAGTATATCGACCCAGGTATGGTGGGTATAAACCATATGAAAATCGAGAATTTGTGAGATTTCCTCGAAGTCTCACAAGAAAGGAACTTAGTCCAACGACGTGACCCAGCACGCCAACATGATTCAAAATTATGAATCAATACACTAAAATAATGTAAGTTTATAATCTCGAAGAAATCTTCCCTTTCCGAAGATTTTTCGAGAAACCCGAATCTATTAATAAATAATGATACTTTCATTTTCAGAAATAATCTTATCGAAGATTATTTCTAATAAAAAGTTCGAAATGGAACATAACCACTTCTAATCGGCAATTTGAACCAAAACTAATTTCATAATCAAAAATCGAATAATATGCTCATTAAATAACAGATACTTTAAATAATTTCGTAACTTAGAAAATTTAATTGCATGCATGACTTTAAAATCAAACGTCCACTCACCGTATACGGCTAAGCTTGCCGTCGATCCGAACCCTCTTCGTAGGAATCCTCCTCACGTCCTGTACAATATAACGTTCATAAACCAATAAGTACAGGACGGAAAAAAATTAAATCCACCAAAACCAAACCATATCCACACTTCACGAAATTAATCCGAGGTCACCAATATGGAAACTACATTATATCAACGATTAAATAGCCAAATTACGACAGTCAGAAACCTGCCCTACACCACCTCACGCGCCGCCCACAGTGGCGGCGAGTGGCGGTTACTCGCCGGAATCAACCTCCTCCTATGGCCACCAAATTTCATCCACAACATCAATTCTACTCACTGGTCATTTCATTCAACTACAACACATCCAAATAACAATCAAAACCAGTCGAAATCAATGAATGAACATAAACCCAGAAATTTTCCAAGAACCCTAGAATTTTAATTCAACAATTCGACTTCTACACAGCAAATCGAGACACAAGGCCGTAGGGGAAATGATCAGTGAAGAAAACAGAACCTTCGACACCGGTTTGGTGGCCGGAGACGACCGAAATCGCCGGATATCGCCGAAAAACCCAATCTGCTACAGTGAACTTTGTGGCTCAATTCCGAGCTCCTCCGGTCGAGATACCGTGAAATGCGACCATGGGCATGACGAGGAGCAAGAGGCGAACCTAAGGATGTCTGGGTTTCGTCGTGGGGCGGCCGGAATCGAAGGAACTTGGAGGAGGAGGATTCGGCCGAACTGGAGGAGGAAGAAATCGGGGGAGAAGAGAGAGAAAAGGCCGGGTAAGTTTCCAAATTTGGAAACTTACCACAGTAACTTTCTATTTAAAGAACTTACTATGAACAGTAACCGGGAATAGTAAATTTAGTTTTTTGCTTATAACTTTCGCATACTAACTCCAATTTTTACGAACCACGTATGCATGTTCTCGGTTTAACATCCTCTACGACTTCCATGAAGAACATTTTCTCAAATTATGACCCGAACAAAAAGTCAATGGAGAGAGTCAACAAATTGAGTTTTGGCTAAGTGAAACTAGGCCTCATAAAAAAGTCTGCGGATCAAGTGGGCCGATGGAGGCCCGCCGGCCCGCAGGGCCAAAAGCCCGGCCCAGCCCATCAAAAAGCCGGTAAAAGTCTGCCTCGATTGGCCGATGGAAGCCCGCAAAAACCCGACCCGGTCCGTAAAAACCCGTAAACTATTTTATATGTGTGTGTGTGTGTGTGTGTGTGTGTGTTTATAAATATAAATATATATATATGTGTGTGTGTGTTTATATATATGTATGTGTGTGTTTATATATATACACATGTGTGTGATTATATATGTGTACATATATATATGTGTGCGTCTGTGTTTATAAATAAACATATGTATATATATAGATATGTGTGTGTGTTTATATATATATAATAGATATGTGTGTTTGCTTATATATATATATATATATATATATTTATATCTGTGTGTGTGTTTATATATATAATTATATATATAGACACACAGACGTGTATGTGAATGTTTATATATATATATATATATATATGTGTGTAGAAGTTCTCATACTTTTATAGAAAATATGTGCATATATATTCTAAAAAACAAATGATAACGGTTGACAAATTCGATCGGATTCGGAAATATAGTGAAATTGGCTTTTTTTTTACCACACTCAAAATTTATTGTAATAATCACATCCAACGGTCAGTTTTTTCATTTTATTTGAATTTATAGAGGTTGCTCTTTGGAGTGTATTATATATAAATATAGGTTTGTAAGAGTAACTAAGTTTGACTTAGTTGATCTAATTCGAAACTAAAACTAAATTGGCTGAATTTTTTACAGCCACCATAAAATATTATAATCTCTCCATCAAGTGGTTGGTTTCTCTATTCATCTTCTACTTCATGGTTGCTTTAGAATGGACCTCAACAATTTAGAATGTACAAGTCATATAAATTTAGGTGGCAATGTTGCATTTCGTATCTTAATTTACCGGTTTATTAGTCATTTGGACGGTAAACGACAATTATTTTTATTTTTAACTCCGTTTTGACTATTTAGACGATCTAAAAGTTGACCTTTTGTTCAGATCAAAATTGGAGAAAACTTTCTTCATGAAAGTTGTAGAGGACGTTAAACCGAGTTCGTAGACAAGTGGCACGCTAAAATTGGAGTTTGTATACAAAAGTTATGGGTATTTTCATGTAAGGGGTATTTTGGTCTCTTCACCTTACTCTATCTATATAAAATCAGATTTTTTTCTAAATAAAATCAGATTTTTTCTTCTTCTTCCCCACCCCTCACGGCAGAAACCAGAAAGGAGAGAGAGAAAGAGAGAGAGAGAGAAGGGGAGAGAAAGAAAGAAAAAGAAAGAAAGAGAGAAAGATCGGGGCCGATTCCGGCGGTTTCCAGCAGCAAAAATGGTATCAATCTCTTCCTCTCTTCATGGGCTTTCTACCTATACAAGTTTTATTACTTAATTTCACCTGTGTGCAATGAATCGGAGAAGAGAAGATTTAGAAATTTTTGACTATTTTCTGTTTTTCGACTAAACCATCGGAATTTAGAGAAATTCGAAGGTATAAAGTTGTTCTCTACCTCATGAGCTTTCTTTTGAGTGTGATATTGCATATAAATTTGGAGAATTTTGGAGATTGAAATCTGGTCACTATTCACAAATTGGGATTTACTGTTTTCTTAATTGTTGAGGTAGTTCTACTTGATTTCTGAATTTGGTGTAGTTGAGAAAAATGCTATGGAGGTTGAGATGCAGCTTCTGTTAAAATTTGGTGACCATCGGAGGAGTTGACCTGTCACGCCCCGAATTTTAGAATAAAATTCAAAATCCGAAACATGAAAATTACCACAAACTCAAAATAATCATCCTGAAAATTTCTTTTCTTAACAACCTCACCACACGAAATCAAATCAAACCGAATATTGTTTCTGTTAATTATTACAACACAAAGACGCAATAATTTGTAAAGCTCTAAATGAGCATACACACCTCACAACTCAAACAAATAAAATGTAACTATTATAACACCTAAGCAGCTCGGTCACCTCCCTGATTATCCTGACCTGGAGGAATATCCGCTACACCATTTGAATAGTGTACCGGGATTGCAACAATACAAAACCCGGTAAGCTTATGAAAGCTCGTATGAGTAAAAGAACGAACGGTTACTTAATTTAATCACATTTATTTCTACTTAAGTCAACATGCCACGATTCTACAACTACAACAAAACAACAATCACAAACAACAACTACTCAACACCAACCCTTACTCACATCTTTCTCCAAAATACCCCATCATCGTATTTATAAAATACGGTATTCGACAGACTAGAGCTCTATCTGAATCGTAGCCCGTCACTTGGCCTAGGTTATGGCATCCGACATATTCATCTTTATCGTATTTCATCAATATGTATATCTATATACATATTTAGAACGTCCGATAATTGTACATACTCAACCAATCGTATCCCATCATCCACCTTGGATTAGAGCGTCCGATTACCCCATACTGGTCACTACGTTGACCCAAAATCCACAATATGTACAATCGTATGTTTTCACATAATTAAATCAACTCAACCAACATATATGATATTATCATGAAATTAAAGCATTTGAATATAATCCAAATCATCATTCTATCTCAATCATATCGTCACTAAAATCACACCAATCAATATATATATTCCACGTAAATATATATATACGTAATCATCCACTCAGGGATGACCACTAATACCATCTATAGTTCACACAAGAAAATCGTGAAATTCATTTGTATAATTAAAATTCATTTTACTTACCTATGGACCGTGGTGATTCAAGTCCATGAAATTTTAAAACAAATTTTTAATCCGCAAATATTTTTCACACAATTACCAAAAATAAATAAATTTAAAACGCTCGGTTCGTAATATGAACCACGTGAGTTTTACTTACCTCGAAGTTCCCGCTGCGTCTTCAATAAATATAACTCACAATAATCCAAATGCTCGTCAACTCAAGCCGTCAAGTACCTAATCAAGTACGGTCTTGACTTAGCAACGAAGCATGAAATAAACCTAAATGATGACCCAACGGTCGGATTTCAAAATAACGACAATCCAACGGTTGGATTCTAAAATAAAGACAATCCGACGGTCGGATTGAATTTAAATGATATTCCAAATGTTAGATCCTCACGGATTTCCCTTGGAAACATCCTATCAAAATTATACGAAAATCCGATGGACGGATCTTCACTAATCGCCTCCCGAATAACTATTTTACAATTATACGAAGATCCAACGGTCGGATCTTAGGCCATGACCACACAAAATCATCGGGACCGTCATATGAACATCATATTAAAATTTGAAGTAAAACCTATGGTCTGATCTCCGTAAATCTCAAACTGAAGGTAAATTGTAAAACCGTAAATAGTAACGTCAAAACAGAAATTGACTATTTATCAACTTTTTCTAACATGACCAAGTTATATCTCAAAACGCTCGTATGGATGCATAGATCATCGTCCAGATAATAAAACCTCAAAATTTGGTCCGACGCGCTGCCACATGCGGCGGTCAGACAGTGGTTAACGCGGCGGTCAACGCTGGTCAACCACCTCCGATGCAAAAGTCGTCAACTACAAACTTCTTCAAAATGAAATTGTGAACAACTTTAATACCTGACTTTTTCGGAGATGAGGTCTAGATCGTCCTAGATCGGGCTTTGAAGTTGGATTAATCTCGGCCCTCCGATCAGTCTCTAGATCGAATCAGGAACGTTGAAATCTTCAACTCTTGATCTACCACTCTACACTCAAAATCGTGATGCAAGCCATATATGGGGATGATCAGGAGGAAGAGCACGTCACGAAAATGGGGAGGATCGGCCCGTGCACCGCCGGGAAAATGGTTTTCTGGCCGGGTCGGGTCTGGGCTTCGAATAGAGGCTTCGATCCAAGCCTAGGAGCGGCGGCTGGGTGTGGCGACGGCGGGGATCGGTTGGGCGCGAGGCGGCGAAGCGGATGGGGGCCGGGTCCTGCGGCAACGCGGCCGGGAAGGCCGACTTCCAGTCGGGTCGGGTCGGCGGATCTGCAAGCACAGTGACCAGGCCGAGAGAGAGAGACGGGGGCTGATGTGCAAAAACAGAATTTTTTTCGTCCTTCAAAACAAACTCAGATTTTTCCACTATTTATAGAAAAATTTCGATTTTCAAATATTCATAACTTATTCATACGAACTCCGAATAATATGTTCCACATATGCACGGACTCATATCGACGAGCTCTACAACTTTCATGAAGGAAGTTTTCCCAAATTTTGAACGTATAAAAAGTCGATTTTCACTATCCCCTAAATAATGTTCGTTTTCGAAAATAAAATCATTCGGAACCAATTTTCTCAACCCACGACAATCCAAATAATCTCAAATATCACAATTCAATTAATATAACAATTATTGAATTACATAAATTTATTGTATGAAAATCTGGGTCTTCACATGACCGTTGCATGAACAGTGTCGCCGCATGAATAGTGGTTGTGGATGAACAGTAACCTAATTATGTTTTTAGCTAGTTAAATCACATAATTGATGAAGAGATTGTATATGTGATTTTAGTGAAGATCGGAGAAGTTTTGAATCGATTATGAATTTTTAAAGTTTAGAGTTTCGATTATCGATTTATGAAAATCCGACCATTAGATTTCGTTCCAATTCAATTTGAAATTCGTAAATCGAGGAACCGATATTGTTGGCAAAGCGTGGATAAGATTTGATGTGATGTGAAGGCGTTAGGTTTAAAGAGGATGTTTGGAATTTTGATTTTTCTTATTATCCTATAATTAATTAGTTATGCACGTCATTTTTATACAGGACGTGAAGAGCCTCCATTAGTGCAATATATTGAGCAACGGCAGGATTAGCCGTACACTGTGAGTGGACTTTCGTTTTTACATAATGATGCATGCGTTTATTTATTGATCTAGTGTTTTATTTAATTATTACCTTCCATTCTGAGTATATCATTTCATCTCGAAATTTAATTTCGATTTACCTCGTGCTTCTGCTTATAATTATGCTTTTTAGAGATTTATTCGATTTATTTGATCTTGAATTTCGGACGCGAATTTGTTATGTTTTGATTTGAATTTCTGATTTGGTTTTTGGGGATATGATTTAATTTACAGAGATTATAATTTATCTTGATTATTACTTGAAATTATGATTTATGGTGATTTTCGATGGCACTATATTTATTTATCATCTCCTGCGTGATTGGTGGTGCACTTGATGAGATTTTCGGATACTTATGATTTTGGCTCTCAGAGTTAGGGGACTTTATGGACTCATGGATTTACTGGTTTTCAGATTTCTTGTGTCATACATTGGGGTGATTATTTATCATGCTAGCATTGAGTCCGCCCTTGCGAGCCATAATGGGCCCTAATGAGGGTAGCCTAGCTGGGGGCGCATAGGGAGCTGCCTATGGCAGGTCCCTGAAGCCCAGTACCCTACTACTACATATAGTGGCATAGAGGTATATAACGGGAGTATGAGAGTATTGGCCTTGGAGGCCATCACCCAAGCCTAGCCGGCAGGGTCCCCTACTCTTCTTTCTTTATTTCGGGCTAGCGGGGTCTAGTCCGATGATACGATACTCAGCGGGATTGATTTACAGTTTCTAGTTTCATGATTTTAAGAAATAACTTTATAATTGTTGCATGCATCAAGAGGTTTATATATTTAAAATAATGGGAAAGTATAAACCGTTATTTTATTTCTTTCGTTGTAATTATTTATTTTTGCCCACTCACGCTAACATTTTTAAAATACTTTCCCCTGGGCCCTTCGGTTTCCAATGTCCAGTTCGCAAAGTAACGGGTCGGTCTAGATATCGAGACTAGCACCATCACAGTCATTTTCCAGCAGTCGGTCGTCTTTCACAAGTAGGTTATCCATTAACCTACCTTTGTCTTATTTGTTTTTATCTGTAGATTGCTCTGATTACCTGGGAGTTGTTATCTAAACTTATAGTATCTTTACTTAAGGTCTGTGATCAAACTAATAGACTTTATTGTAATGTTATGAGTTGTTATTGAGTACCGAGTAATCAAGATCTTATTTCCCTTCTATGGTTGATTGTGGGGTTGTGTGGAATTAAGGGAGCTGGGTCGCTCCAGGAGTATAAGGGTGGATTATTTTTAGGAGCGTAACTGAGATGTGCAAGTTTTAGGGTTGCCTACTTATAGGAGAGATTCTGTCAGATTTTCAGCAGAGTCTTCTTTATAAGTGGGTCCCGCAGGGCCGCCTCTGATTTTGGATAAAGTTCGGGGCGGGTCCTGTCAGGCAAATTGATATATGTCAACGTCTTTGTAATAAAATTGAATTTTTTATCTTATGTACACGCACATCCATCAATAGGACATTTACAGACATGATGTGAAAAAATAAGTATGTTTTGCGTTCGTCAAGTCATCGATCAACCAATAAAACATACAAGTGAAGACGGTTGACCAATTCGATCGGATTCGAAAATATGGTGAAATTGACTAAATTTTTTACCACACTCATAATTTATTGTAATATCACATCTAACGGTTGATTTTTTTCATTTTATTTGAATTTATAGAGGTTGCTCTTTGGAGTGGATGATATATAAATATAGGTTTATAAAAGTAACTAGGTTTGACCTAGTTGATCGAATTCGAAACGAGAACCAAATTGGGTGGATTTTTTACAACCACCATAAAATATTACAATCTCTCCATCAAACGGTTGGTTTTGCCAAATTCATTTTCCACTTTATGGTTGCTTTAGAATGAACCTCAACAATTTAAATGTAATGTATAAGTCATACAACTTTGAAGAAACAAATTGGTATAGGCCAATGTATTTGTAATTAAAATTGAAATTTTTATCTTATGTTTACGTACATCCATCGATGAAATATTTACAAACGTGATGTAAAAAAATATGCAGGTTTTGCAGTCATCATGCCATCGATCAATCAAAAAAACGTACAAGCGACTACGATTGACCAATCAGATTTGGTTCGAAACTATGATGAAATTGACTAAATTTATTGTAATAATCACATCCAACGAACGGTTTTCCCATTTTCTTTGAATTGATAGAGGTTGCTCTTTGGAGTGTGTGATATATAAATATAGATATATAAAAAATTAGTGTCTTTAAAAATTTATTTATAAATGAATTAGTGTCTATATATAAATATAGATTTTTTTGGGTACAATATAGATTTGTTCCCTTTGGTTGTATTTGATCATTATCCAATGAATTTTCAAAACTTGATTAAAAAAAAAAAATTAGTGTCTTTAAATATTTATTTATAAATAAAGCTTGCAAGGCCCAGCCCGAAAAAGCCCGCAAGGCCCGCTTTATATGGACGGGTTTGGATCATTCAATTTACAATAAAACCCGACCCGACCTGGCCCGCAATTATTTAAATATATAGTATGGCCCGGCCCGTTGACGAGGCCTAAGTTAAACTAAGACAATGTATATTTATAGCCATGTCTGAGAGAGAGTTGCAATAACTGTTGTCATAAGTCATTGTCTGAAGGAGAGTTGCACAACAGAATGAGGTAGCAAAAAATAATTGTTGTCTGAATAAAATCAGTCAAACAATGTCAAACTCAACCACTATTTGAATAGTAATTGCACAATAGCAAAGTAATAACTATTGTCTGAATTAATTTACTTAGACAACATCAAAATATAATCATTGCTTGAATAATAATTAAACAATACAATGTAACAACCGTTGTCTAAATCGCTCATTTGAACAACATAATAATTCTTGTTGCCTTCTGATATACTCAGACGACAGTTAAAAATTTCGCTGTTGTTGGAAGTGTATTGTCTGATTCATTTTTTGGCATAGTGGAAGTGTATAAGTCCCTGAAGAAGTATGGCACAAAGGTGCCAAGAGAAAAACGTTCCTTGGAAGTAGCAAAATTCCCAATATGAAGATGGAGATGGCATAATTGTGTCAATTTGACAAGGCTCCCTAAAGGTACAATGGTGAAAAGAAGTTGACAAGACACCCTAAAGGCACAATGGTGCAATGAAGATTGGGTGAAAGTCCCAGAGATAAGTACTCGCTGGTGGTGGTTAAAGGTAGGCAGAAGAAACTTTCTCCCTCAAGCCACAACATGTTTTCCAATGAAGCTGATGAAGACAAAGACAAGTCAGAGTTCATGGAAGCTCTAAGAGGTGTGAAGACCATCAAACATAACATTGGTGACGTGCAAAGAGAATCTCACAGAGAAGGACACAAGATAGTTCTCTAAGTTATGAGGGAGAAAAAGCTCCCTAGACCCAAAGTGACTACAGAAGTGTCATTGAAAAATTCAGCCAAGCGAATTAAGGTGCTTGCATTGAATTAATAAGCAGATGGGAAATGGACCTAAAGACCATGGTGAGGCAATATCAAAGAAGCAAGTTAAAGAAGAAGAGGTAATGGAGCAAGAATCTTTTGAAGAACTTGAAGGTAGACTAATTCTAAATTAAGGGAAGATGTTGGAAATAAAATTAACTTAGAATTGCGTTGAGAGTTATGGTAAAAATAATGATGATAATTATGATGAGAACAAAGGTGAGACTTAATGGTTTTTTTTTTTTTTTTTTTGAAACTAATGGGGTTTGGAATCCAGTCAAGCTAAGAGGCTCATCCCGACGCCCATGTTATTATTAATAATATTTTGCCGCATCGGTGGGGGGATGACGTAATACCTATACCCCGAGCAAGCATATTTACGTTACAAATATCCTCATAGAGAACATCCTATAAGAAATTAGGAGCCTCAACTAAAGAAAGATCCACAATATGATCTAGACTAGCAAAGTGAGCTAACCTATTCGCTACACTATTTACTTCACGAATAAACATGTCGAATTCTAATATAATCAAAAGCTTGCGTATAATCTCTACAATCATCAAGAATTCGACTAACCTCTGAGTTATCCTCCACTTGGTTATCCATGGCAGCAACAAGGATGGAACAATCACTCTCTGTTTCCACCTCCTTCCAACCCTGATGAATTGCTAAAAGCAACCCTGCTCTGCAGGCCTCAGCTTCACTATGAAGAATTGAACTCAAATAAGGGATCATTATGGACCATGCTCCTTTGTAGCTGCCAGTATCATCACGGATTACAACCCCAATGCCTCCTCTCCCATCAGAGCTCCTATAAGCACCGTCAATGTTTATTTTTAGTCTCCCCCTAGGTGGAAACATCCATTTTGGAGCAACCCCTCTATTCTTCTTTGTTGGCACCTTTAGAGGATGAAGACGCTGATACTCAAAGAGCAAATGCATGGCCCAACTAACTGCATGCATGGGGTTGAAAGTCCCCCCATCCCATACTAATTTATTTCGTTCTGACCAAATAGTCCAAAGTAGCACAAAAAACACATCAACTTGTTGCTTGGTGAGCATGTCCAGCATATCAAGAACCCAATTCTTTATGGACGCAGTTGCAAGGCTTCTAGGACGTAGCCCTAGAGAACTATATAACCAGAAACATGCAATAACATTGCAATTTTTAAAGACATCTAAATTGGTTTCAGTCTCACATCTACAAAAGAAACATACCTGGTCATCTAACTAAACCCTTTTGCTCAGGCTAGCTTTCGTCAAAATAATATTCTTGCACAGTCTCCAAATAAAATTCCGATCCTCACTTTTGGTTGACCCCTAGCTCACCAAATTAACTTCCATAATCTCTTATCACCTTCTACATTGGACGTGGAGGCCTGTGTAGGAAGAGTGGCAGTGCATCTCGCAATATGATATCCACTCTTCACATTGTAAACTCCATGCTTGTCAAAATGCCATACTAGTCTGTCCACGGGGTTTCTCAAACTAGGTGGAATCTTACGGATCAACTCAACTTCTTCAAAGAACAACTCCTCCAACCAATTAAGCATCCAATCGTTAGACTCCGGGCAAATCAAATCCGCAACCCGTATGTCCTCCCAGCCTTCAACAGGTTCTGCATAGGGTTGAAACATGTATAGTCTGGGGATCCAAGGATCTGACCAAACAGAAACATTAATACCCGAGCCGATTTGGTACCTAATACCTCTTTCCAAGAGACCTTTACCTTTCATAAGACTCCGCCATGTATAAGAGTCCCCAGGGCTTACATTTGCATGCATAAAATCACTATTTAGGAAGTACTTGGCCTTCAATGTTTTACCAAGCAGAGAGTTAGAGTACTTGATTAACCTCCACCCTTGTTTGGCCAGGAGAGCTTGATTGAAGTACTCCATATTTCGAAAGCCTAAACCACCTTCGTCTTTTGGAACACACATCTTGTCCCATGCTAGCCAATGTATCTTCCTTCCTTTCTCCGAATCCCCCCACCAAAATTCTGCCATGCATCTATGCATTTCTTGACACAAATGTTTCGGTAACTCAAAAAAACTCATCACGTATATAGGCACCAATTGGACAACTACTTTAATTATTACTTCTTTCCCAGCTGTGCTAAGAGTCTTGTCTTTCCAACTTTTCATCTTGTTTCTAGTCTTCTCCATAATGAATTGGAAGGCTTCCGTTTTTGAATAGCTAACCTCGGTTGGAAGACCCAAGTACTTGTCATGTTTATCAACTCTAACCACCCCAAAAACAGCTGCCAACTCTTCCTGGACATCCAGATGAACATTCCTGGAAAACGAGATACAACTTTTCTGGAAATTTATTTGTTGACCCGAGGCTTCTTCATAATGTTTCAGAATCTCTTTCAATCTATCACACTCTTCTTTTTCCGCCTTCATAGAGATGAAAGAATCGTCAGCGAAGAACAAATGATTTATAGATGGTGCCCTAGAAGCAATAGAAATCCCGTGCAAACGCTGCTGCCCCTCTTCTTGAGTTAACATTCTGGACAAACCTTCAGCATGAAGCAAAAATTGATAGGGAGATATCGAGTCACCTTGACGCAGGCCCCTTGATGGAATAAGGCGCCCTCTAGATTCCCCATTCAATAAAAAGAAGTATGATACCGTCCGCACACACCCCATGATCCAATTGATCCAGGTAAGATGGAAACCCATACTGCGCATCACAGCTTCGATAAAGGTTATGAGAGTTAGGAAGGTTTCATGTTATTATAAAGGTCTAATACTTATGTCCGTTGTAATTGTCATACTTATGATATTGTCTAGTGTAGGCCTATATAAGCAGGCTAGTCTAGTTGAGTAAGATGTAGATGAGTATTTTGTAGAAGTTTTATTAGAGTCTAGTTCTTATTGTCCAGTGTTTTGAGAGTCTCCTTCATATCTCTCTCTAGAAGCTCTATACATGTTTTTGGACTGTACATCTGTTATATTGCTTGTCATTCATGCATCATATTTCCCTACCCAAAATTAGTTTTCAATATTTACACTTCCGTGTGCTGTTATGTAACATACTCGACTATTGTATAGCGATTTTTAGAACATTGATTTCCGATCAAAATTAGCCATTTCTGACCACAATGATGGGCCTGTATTCATCATATTATAGAAGAAAGTTGACCATGTTTCAATGTCAAAAATAGATGGAAGTACTAGTACCAGTGTATATATCTCCACTACAATAATTAATTTTTGAGAAAGAATTCATGCGATAGATTTTGGATCTACTTTGTTTGTTTTTTAATGAAACAATTCATCTCATTAAGTTACTCAATAACTCCCATTGAAAATTTTTCACTACTACAAAAAGTTAATCACACAACGGAACATAAATCTTCTATTGTTAAGTAAACTCTATTGTACAATGGTATTAGTCATCTTCCGTCATGTGAATGTCAACAAAGTGATAATTTTTTCTCATACCTACATTGCACAACACAATAAAGTATTGTCCGTTATCTGAGTTTTAAAAATTTAGTGGCAGATTTCTCTCCACTCTCGAATCTTGGTTGTCTCTTGAAATCTGAAATTCGAGCTACTTGGTATAACGGTGCTTGAGATTTTCATTGTGTGATTGAAAATTGGATGCTAAATTTTGAGGAAACTTGTTTGAATGTCTTTCACAAGATAAACCTAGTGCAAGCTGTAGAAATTAGACAACATAAGTTATATTTTTCTGTTTTGTAAAGTGGGAACATAGACGGTAACATTTTGAGCCAAAAAGCTGTAGACGGCATATTTCTCTCCATGTTTTGACATTTTGATTTTATGTAATACACTCTTATATCAGTTCGTTAGGTTTTTGTTGTGTGAGGAACTTTAGAATGTATTGAAGTTTAATTGTGCCTCCCGCCCAACTTTAGAATGTGTGAGCAACTTTCAATCGTGTCCGAAAGAAAAATGAAACAAAATGAAACCTAATCTCTCTTGGGTTCTCTTAGTCATGAAACCCCTCTCTCCCCCCTCCACGAAACCCCTCTCTTGAGCTCTCTCAAAGAAACCCCTCTCTCTCTCTCTCTCTCTCTCTCTCTCTCTCTCTTCCCTCCATGAAACCGCTCTCAGTCTCTCAATCCCCTTGCTTCTATTCTTTATCCCCTGAAATCCAAATCCTCTTCAGCGATGGAGGAGATAGAGTGCCCTGGATCCACTTTCTCTGTCGTCCATCTCTCTCTCCCCTCCTCCCCTTAAAACTAGAGTCAATTGAAGAGATGCAGAAGATGAAGGTGTCCAAGACGGCAGAGGCAAACGCGCTGTGCTGCTGCTGATCTCTTAGTGATTTGTGGACAGTGAATTGAAAAGATGGAGGAGTAACTTCTGAGCGAGATGACGAGAATACCAGCGTTGCCGCTGGAGGCGTGAGCTAGTGGGATGACATCAATGAGTCTCCTCCGTCGCTCTGGTCTCTCTCTCTCTCTCTCTCTCTCTATCTCTCCTCTGTATGATTCGATTTAGTGCTTGATTTTCTATGGTTTTGAGTTTTGGATTTTGCTAATTATCCAAATAGTTTGAATCGCATCAATCATTTTTGGATTAGAATACTAGTAGATTGTTCTCTGGAGCCTAAACCCTAAGAAAAGTAGAATCTGATTAATTATAATTTGGTTGTGTAGTTATACTGCTAGTGATGGAAAGATAAGGCTAAAGGCGATGTTCAACTCACATCTGAGTTCTTATGTTATCTATGGGAGTATTCAGAACCTGGGCCTCGTTCGTCTTCTTGATTACACTGGTAATGACATTCCAAACATGCCCGAAAAGTAAGTGATCACTTCTCTATCTCTTGTTTTATTTCTTCTGAAGTATTGGGTTTCAGATGTTAATGTTGATAATTATTGCTTAGTGGTTTGCTAAAGGAAGTTGAGACTTTGACCAAAAGCCTTACACAGGCCTCAGAAGATTTGTGGTAAATTATCTCAATCTAGTTATTTCACATGATACTATGCTCATTGCTCTTCACCAGCTATGTTATAATATTTTATCTTCTTCCAAGATAGGTAACTAATAGAGGACATTTTTTCTGAATGTTTTAAACACGCTCTATTATTATAGCAATGGTTAATGTCCAATGCCATTAGCGAATTTTGTGTGTTTTTTCATCTTTATTTCCATGGTGGTTAATTATTTAGTAATTCCTTGTACTTATTTTCATCGTGACATTTGTTGAAAATGTTCAAGGCTTAGGTTCTCCAATAACCTTTCTATGGCGAAAAAAATCTCTAATATCGAATATCTTATCGTACTTGTTATTGGATATATGAACAACATTTTTGTAGACATTGTACAGAGAGTTATAGTATTGGCTAGATGGCTTTTTTTTTTCTTTTTTCTTTTTAAATTGTTTGGGCTACTTGGTAATTTCTTTGTATACAACAGATGGCTATTCTCTTCAAGCTCAAGTGTACTTTCTAGATCCTCCATCCAACAATTACCAGCTTCTGTATTCCTTAACAAGGGAACCGTGCATACTTACATGAATGCTAGAGGTCAAAGCCGTGTCTTCAATGTGGAGTTAACAGACGAAGATGTAAGCAAAAGACTGATTAGGTTCTGTTTACATGTTCCAATGCTCCTCAGTTATATATGTGGCTTAGTGAATCTCACTTTGTTCAATCTGGTGCAGGGAACTGAAATTCAAGCTACAATGTTTAATGAAGCTGCAAGGAATTTTTTTGAAAAGTTTCAACTCAAGTCGTGTCTTCAATGTGGAGTTAGCAGATGATTTTGACCTCACTTTGTTGTTTGCAGCACACCATAATATATACCAGTCCAGCACCTAGTTAGCTTTGCACTTTACCTTGTGAGCCGAGCTTTTGAATTTCAGGTGAATCTATACTTCATAAAGTTGATCCTTGCTCGTACACTGCTGTAT
Source organism: Rosa persica (assembly GCA_025331145.1). Taxonomy (NCBI): domain Eukaryota; kingdom Viridiplantae; phylum Streptophyta; class Magnoliopsida; order Rosales; family Rosaceae; genus Rosa; species Rosa persica. The sequence goes on along the minus strand of WFKR01000006.1, from coordinate 23,136,569 downwards.
TTTTTTCATCACATTTGTATTTTTGTAGGCTGATGCTTTTGCTACGGAGCTTGGTTATGCCGCTTCACTTCGAGCTGGTCTTGTTAGGTTACAGGTAATTTATCTAATTTTGTCCCTTGTTTAGAGATGACTTGATTTGCTCTGTTTTCTACGAAAACTTGAATGCAACTAAAGTTTCTATTGCTGTTAACACGGTTCAGACTACAAATGTATGTACTTGTTTCATTCATATTTATATATTTGCTCTTATCGATCCACACTCTGGTCCATTATTCTTATCTTTATTAGCTAAGATTACATATGCAGATAGAGGTTGTGGTTTTGTAATATGTAGATGCTTGCCTGAGCTGAGATTTAGTTGATTAATTTTGAATTATACAATATATATATATATATTATATGTATTTTCAGAAAAAGATATTAGTTTTGATCCAAATTATTTCTGAAAAGATGGCCAGTCATCATGGGTTTTTGTGCATTTATATGGATTTTGAAGATCATTTGGTTTGTGTTTGTGTTTTCTGTCATATTCAATCTCTATTCTTTGGAGCTTCTTTGGAGGTTCACTCTGTGCACATTAATTATATATGTCTACAGGATTGAGCATAAATGTGGAGAAAATGATTTGTTTCCTAGAGAAATTGACAGATTGTGTTGACTATGTGAACTTGACAATGTGGTATATTTAATTGATTGTTTTGTGTCGTATTACAATTGAATTTAAGTCTCGCTCGTTTATGTTAATGCTGCTATCCTTGGTACTCTCTTTAGTCTTCAAATTTGATTTGGATGTTAAATTATGGTAATAGCTATGAGATAATGTAGGAGTTCTTTTTGTTATTATCTTTGTAGCTTGCCCTATCTTAGCACCACTTCTACTTTGTTCGGTTTTGATAATTGATTTCTGATCTTTGCATCTAATTATATCTTATTCAGCAGCAACCTAAAGAATCTGAGGCGGTTTCGGCCATAGAAAAAGAAGAAGTATTTTGTCATGAGTTAGGGTTTTGATTTTGTTGCTTGCAATTCTATTTGGTTGTTGCTTGCAGTTTGTTATTTTCTTCTGTTGATTACTTCGTCTAAATATATTGCAGAGAAACTGGGGCCTTGTGTGCAATGAAGGAAGTTGATCTCATTCCTGATGATCCAAAATCTACAGAAAGTATAAAATAATTAGAGGAGGTCCTTCCAAGTTTTATTGATGCCAAAGGCAGCTGAAGGCTATAAGAGCCATCCAGAATATGAATGTTTTTGATTCATGTATAACTACCTAGGAATGCTCTTGTTTGGTACATTATCTAGTTAATTGAATGTATAGATGTTTGGATAATGGTACTTAAATTATATGGATTAGAGTACTGTTTATATGGTAATATATCGAGCATTATATCTGGACAAACGTTTATATGGATATTCTTCTTATTGTCCAAGTTTCAGTCATACAATACAATAGAAAATAATGTGTTGTATGACTGCAAAAGAGTTCAAACTTAAGGCTTACTGGATGTTAGCCAATTTGATTACAATATTCACACAACAGTTAACTAGATATAGCTGTTGTGTAAACTAACAACTAACAACAGAAAATAACAAAACTATGTTGTTTGAGATTCATATCACACAATATAAATAAAATTATCTTTGTTGTCTGAATGAATCAATAGACAAGAGATATCATTTCATTGTAGTTGTGTGTTATGTATCTCAGACAACAAAGATAAAATTATATCTGTTCTGTGTTATGAATCACAAACAACAAATGAACAATATAGCTGTTGTGTCTAGCTTATTCATCTCCGACAACAAAAAAAATTACAACTGTTGTGTGTTGTAATCTCAGACAATAGCTATATTTCTTTTTTTGTTGTCTGAATGGCCATGTCAATGTCAAGGCATCTCCGCGCATGCCATACCAAGCACATTCCTGCGCAGAATTCACACAACAAAACTAATTATCTGTTGAGGGAATGGATATTGCACAACGGTGAATTCACCGTTGTGTGATTTTTCAATCACACAACACTCATTTAGACCACAGTGAGGCTAGTCATCACACAACTGCAAACCTCCGTCGTCATTAACTTATTATAGTAGTGTTTTTTTTTTTCCTTAAAGAAAGGACGACACCATTTTATTAACCAGAATGAGTGAGTACACTAAAATAGAAGAAGGCCACTTCAAGATAGGCCTCATCAAAAAGCTCGCGGATCAAGTGGGCCGATGGAGGCCCGCCGGCCCGGAGGGCCAAAAGCCCGGCCCGGCCCGTCAAAAAGCCCGCCTCGGTGGGCCGATGGAGGCCCGCTAAAAAGCCCGGAAAAACCCGGCCCGGCCCATAGGCCCGACCCGTCAAAAGCCCGCTAGACCCGGCCCGTAAAAGCCCGCCTAGGCCCGGCCCGTAAAAGCCCGTAAACTATTTTTTATATGTTATATATATTTGTGTGTGTTTGTGAATATATATATATATATATATATATAATAGATATGTGTGTGTGCTTATATATATATAGAGATATATATATATAGATGTGTGTGTGTGTGTGTTTATATTTATATATATATATATATATATATGTGTGTGTGTGTGTGGAAATTCTCATATTTTTATAGTAAATATGTGCATATATATTCTAAAAAACAAGTGACAACGGTTGATCAATTAGATCGGATTTGAAAATATGATGAAATTAGCTCATTTTTTTACCACACTCATAATTTGTTGTAATAATCACATCCAACGGTCGGTTTTTTCATTTTATTTGAATTTATAGAGGTTGCTCTTTAGAGTGTATGATATATAAATATAGGTTTATAATAGTAACTAAGTTTGACCTAGTTGATCGAATTCGAAACGAGAACTAAATTGATTGGATTTTTTACAGCCACTATAAAACATTACAATCTCTCCATCGAACGGTTGGTTTCTCGAAATTCATCTTCCACTTCATGGTTGCTTTAGAATGGACATCAATAGTTTTAAATGCAATGTACAAGTCATATAACTTTAGGTGACAAATTGATATAGGGCAACGTCTTTGTAATAAAATTGAAATTTTTATCTTATGTACACGTACATCCATCGATAGGATATTTACAGATATGATGTGAAAAAATAAGCATGTTTTGCGGTTATCAAGCCATCGGTCAGTCAAGAAAACATACAAGCGACTACGGTTGACCAATCCGATCGGGTTTGAAACTATGGTGAAATTGACTAAATTTTTAACCACACTCATAATTTATTATAATAATCACATCCAACGGTCGTTTTTCCCATTTTCTTTGAATTGATAGAGGTTGCTCTTTGGAGTGTGTGATATATAAATATAGGTTTATAAGAGTAACTAGGTTTGACTTAGTTGATCGAATTCGAAATGAGAACCAAATTGGCTTTATTTTTTACAACCACCATAAAATATTACAATCTCTCTATCAAACGGTTGGTTTTTCCAAATTCATTTTCCACTTCATGGTTGTTTTAGAATGAACCTCAACAATTTAAATGTAATGTATAAGTCATATAACTTTAAGAGGCAAGTTAGTATAGGTCAATGTATTTGTAATTAAAATTGAAATTTTTATCTTATATCCATGCACATCTATCAATGAAATATTTACAAACGTGATGTAAAAAAATAAGCAAGTTTTGCGGTCATCATGCCACCGGTCAATCAAGAAAGCATACAAGCGACTACGGTTGACCAATCCGATCGGGTTTAAACCTATGGTGAAATTGACTAAATTTTTAACCACACTCATAATTTATTGTAATAATCAAATCCAACGGTCGGTTTTCCCATTTTCTTTGAATTGATAGAGGTTGCTCTTTGGAGTGTATGATATGTAAATATAGGTTTATAATAGTAACTAAGTTTGACCTAGTTGATCGAATTCGAAACGAGAACTAAATTGGCTGGATTTTTTACAGCCACTATAAAACATTACAATCTCTCCATCGAACGGTTGGTTTCTCCAAATTCATCTTCCACTTCATGGTTGCTTTAGAATGGACATCAATAGTTTTAAATGCAATGTGCAAGTCATATAACTTTAGGTGACAAATTGATATAGGGCAACGTCTTTGTAATAAAATTGAAATTTTTATCTTATGTACACGTACATCCATCGATAGGATATTTACAGATATGATGTGAAAAAATAAGCATGTTTTGCTGTTATCAAGCCATCGGTCAATCAAGAAAACATACAAGCGACTACGGTTGACCAATCCGATCGGGTTTGAAACTATGGTGAAATTGACTAAATTTTTAACCACACTCATAATTTATTATAATAATCACATCCAACGGTCGGTTTTCCCATTTTCTTTGAATTGATAGAGGTTGCTTTTTGGAGTGTGTGATATATAAATATAGGTTTATAAGAGTAACTAGGTTTGACCTAGTTGATCGAATTCGAAACGAAAACCAAATTAGCTGGATTTTTTACAACCACCATAAAATATTACAGTCTCTCCATCAAACGGTTGGTTTTTTCAAATTCATTTTCCACTGCATGTTTGCTTTAGAATGAACCTCAACAATTTAAATGCAATGTACAAGTCATACAACTTTAAGAGGCAAATTGGTATTAGTCAATGTATTTGTAATTAAAATTGAAATTTTTATCTTATGTCCACTCACATCCATCGATGAAATATTTACAAACGTGATGTAAAAAAATAAGCAATTTTTGCGGTTATCACGCCATCAGTCAACCAAGAAAACATGCAAGTGAGTACGGTTGACTAATCCGATTGAGTTCGAAACTACGGTGAAATTGACTAAATTTTTAACCACACGTATAATTTATTGTAATAATCACATCCAACGATCGGTTTTCTCATTTTCTTTGAATTGCTATATGTTGCTCTTTGGAGTGTATGATGTATCAATATAAATTTATAAAAAATTAGTGTCTTTAAAAATTTAATTATCAATAAATTAGTATCTATATATAAATATAGATTTTTTTTGGTACAATATAGATCTATTATCTTTGGTTGTATTTGATCATTATCCAATGAATTTCCAAAGCTTGATTAAAAAAAAATATATTTGTGTCTTTAAATATTTATTTATAAATAAAGCCCGCAAGGCCCGGCCCGAAAAAGCCCGCAAGGCCAAGCCCGGCCTGGCCCGAAAAAGCCCGCAAGGCCCGCTTTATATGGACGGGCTTGGATCCTTCGATTTTTAATAAAGTCCGGCCCGGCCCGGCCCGCCATTATTAAAAAATTTAGCAAGGCCCGGCCCGGCCCGGCCCAAGCCCGCAATGAATGGACCGGGCCGAGCCCGGCCTGGCCCGTTGACGACCCCTACTTCAAGAGACAATTACCTAGTACCACAATAGAAGAAAGCCACTTTAATAGACAACTACCTAGTACTGGAATAGAGGAAAGCCACTTCAAGAGACAATTACCTAAGTACAAAGGCTAGTGTAGCAAGCTTGTGAGTTGAATCCCCTATAAGCGTGCATGGGAGAAGAGAAACCGATGAAGTAGATGCAGATAAGCCGTGCATATCATCAAGAAGTCTTCCTAAAAATGGCGTATTCTCCTCAGTGGACATAGTAGCCTGAACGTGGCCATTGAAACTACACTGTGCTAATGAGCACGTAACTAATATCTATAAATGCATTATATAGATCAGATTATATTTACTCTATCTGTTGAATCGGTTTTGATATGAGAATCCAATTGTGCATTACATGGAGGCATAAAAGCTGGGGGTTCGCGAATGCTAGTCTGAACAGTGCCACCGTTTTTGACTATGAAAGCAGTGTTCATTCCCCAACTCAAGTGTCTCTCAAAATGACAATGCCAAAACCATACCCCTACAAAAGAAAATAACAATAAAAATATAATCAAATTCAGATTGATAATGGACTTATCTTATAACTAAAATTGTAGTTCCCTTCTAGAGACGACATTATTTTTTCAATAAAAGAGGAATGCCCTCATCTAGACCGGCCAAATGACAATTCAACCAAATCATCGAAACTGTTCATCGTTTAAGTGCCTTTTCAAGAATCACTCTTCAAAAAAACTAACCCAATCTAGTCATATGTTCTTTGTAGAATTTACACACAAATACAATCATCGGACAAAATTGAAACAATAAATATGGTAATCAAATGTCTAAATAATTTATGATTTGAATAATTTCTATCAAATTGATCCTTGAAGGAAAACCTCAAACATAAACAGTGTTGATCATTAGCTTATTTGTGGGAATTGAGGGCATCTTTATTTTTCGTTTTACTAAAAAAAAAATAGAAAAAGGACCTCTTCACTGGAAAGGGACTATTTTGGGTCTTATGCATGAGAGTTTACATTATGATTATGTTTATATATATTTAGAAAAGTCTATTTTGGGTTCCTATAATATTTATTTCTAAATACTACGTAATAGGAAAATAGGGAGAGTAAGGCGTACCGGGATTATTTGCTGTAAATCTAATTGCTAACCAACCATTTTTGGGAACTCCAAATGTAGTTACTTGAGGAGGATCAACCAAATTAAATCCTTTTGGATCACTCTCATTGTTATAAATTCCAAAACCAAATCCGACCACGTAGAAACTGTATCCATGCATATGCATTGGATGATTAACAGAGCCTTTCATCACATCGGTCCCTTGAAACACAATCTGAACCGACTCATTATAATTTAGCACCTTCACCTTCGTCCCTTGTACAGTGAACACAATATTTTCCACAAAAGTTTCCTCTGTGAAGTTATAATATTGAGTTGGCTGGTCTGGAAAATCTGTCGTGTAAACCCCGCTTATGTTCCTATATCACAACGTTGAAATGAGTAGAGTTATCAAAAATTAATTTCCTCATATATATGGATATGAAAAAGATTATTTCTAAATTTTGAAAGGTAATGGATTTTTATCTAACATTAGGGATTAGCAAACACCTTAATACTTAATTTCTATTGGTGACCATTATCAATGTAGAGCAACTCCAACAATTTTCTTATATTTTAATTTTTCTCTATTTTAGAAAAAAAAAGAGCTTTTTTGCTCCAATAGATTTCTTGTACCTATCCCCACTGATGAAAGAGAAAACAAAATTTCCTAGAGTTATAGCAATCGCTAAAACTATAGGGAAGAATTATGGAGCCGGGGCTGTAAAATAGGGAATCTATGAGAGTTGGAATAGAAAAATTATGGAGTTTTTGGTTTTTGCTTCCTTATAATACAGAAATTATAGAGAAACTGTAGCTTTGGATTATGCACATTCCATTTATATAATATATCAAACTAATTCATTAATGAATTTGATGTTGCAGATGGATTACTAGAGTATTTAAATGTAATTTTCTCTCTCCCATATCAGTTATTAATGAAAAGTAGAGAGAAAGGGTAAAAAATTACCTGTAGTAGGCTTGAAGAACATCTGTGGTATTGAGTGGGAACGCCCAGCTAACATTATTCAAGCTTGAAGTCATTTTTTGATCCGTTTTACAGCCTGAATGAGCACAAGGAAGTTCATTCATGGAAACGGTTATGAACATTGAAGTAGTAACGTTTAGTGGGACACTTATAGGGTATTCTGGAGTCGCCAAGCTCTTAATTCGTAAAGTGAATTTTACTGCTGCTGGATAGTCCAAGTACATTGGAAGAGTGGTTGGAAAGGAAGGAGGCTGATATGTATAGTTGCCTCTATATTCTAGGATTGCAGTAACATTGACGTGGTCGAAGTCCACGACTGCTGCATCCTCACTCGAGTATTGTCTAGCAGCCATATAGTATTGACCAGGAGATTGATTTGCATCAAGGAGGACATCCATCGCTTGTCCAGGGCTTATAACTAGGTAACCTGTGTTTATGGGTTTTATATAGGCTCCATCTAGTCCAACCACAGTGAGGTTGTGGTCACCAACCGCAAAGAAATGTTCTGCATTAATATTTGCATTGATTATACGGAGCAGATAGGTCTTTCCGTAGTCCACCATTCGACGGTACGTTGTTTCTGCAATTAATATGAAATTATGAGATGATTTTATTGGGTGAAACATGATCAAGTACACTGTAATTGCGAACGTATTAGCATACCTTTAGAGCAATTACAAAGATCTCCTGGTTCACCATTTATAGTATAAGCATCTGAATGGGGCAAGTCGCTACCTTCTTCCATAGCCACATCCACAAGTACTTTCACATCTCCAAAGTACCAGGATGCTGCATATGCGCAAGGACAGACAAAAACAGTGCAAGGGTCATTCTGTGGATCCTATTTTCTATATAAACAATACACAAACTTTTTTCTTTCTTTTTGTTCCTTGCAGGAGTAACTTGTTGGTTAACAGGGTAAACTTTTTTTGCCTCACCTACGCAGTCAAATTAAAAGTCCACTAAAACTGCGAATGATTGGTTCCCGCTATCGCTAGCAATAACACATGGCATCTCAGTACTTGGGATCTAAAATAATTTACCGCTGACTGGGATGATCAGTGTTTCATGCTATAATTACTAGTTCCCTTCGATCTTGAATGAAATGCTAAGACTATATAATAGCCCAATAGGGTTTGAAAGTAAGGTTAAAGCTGCTAATGAATGTACAATGATCAGTTTTAGATCTTAGGATCAGTACCCTAATCTTAAATGTTGAATGAGAACATCAAAAACCGTAAAACATATTTATATAGAGATTTAATTGTGCCACAATTGCTCATCTAAGCTTTCAAAGATTACCGGGAAACAATATTATAGAAGCCACAACAAGGCCAAAAAAAAAAAAAAAGTAAAAATGAATTGAAGTGTCGTGTATAGGGCATAATACCAATTATAATGGTCTCATCATCATCCGGTTGAGGGAATGGAAATGTTGTTCCAACAGCGGGCAAGATGACAATGGCACCATGAACTGTGGCTCTTGTCCAGTCACTATGAGCATGCCACCATAAAGTTCCTTCCTCATCGGATAAGTGGATTTCATATGTGAAATTTGTTCCAGGAGGGATTGGACACTGCGTAATGTACTCTGGACCATCTGACCAAGGATTTCTTGGTTGCTTTATTCCATGCCTAGTCCATCATACAAGTTTATGTATTTATGTATCAATTGAATCAAAATTCTTGAATAAGAGATGTTGCATGCATGAATTCTAGTGTAACTTAATTTTTTTTTACTAATTTAGTGGGCAAAAAGCCATCAATGGTTATTAAGTTATGACTCGTTCGCTATTTAATTCACTGACTTTTCAAAAATATCACATAACTAACTCACTCACATTTGCTCTTAACTTACTGCCGTTAAATCTTCCGTTAGAAGCCGTTAAAATTAAGGGTATATTTCTCTAAACACTAAAGTATACATTTTCGATTTGATTTATTTTTAAAGAGAGGTTTTAAATACACATCCCTAATTACTTAATACACACTCTTTACTCAACACACCTGCCATTTAAATTCTCATTATAATATTTTACTAAATGCACAACTCAAAGTATCTAAAATATCCTTAAACTAAAAAACCATGAAATACACTATTATTTAACTACATTAAGGCTACTATTTAATTTGATTAGTATATATAACTGACCATATTAATTACTTCTGTTAGTTATTGGGAAATCCATACGGATTCATTATTGTTCCCTTCAAATAGATGCTTAGAAATAGGTTTTGTGTTATTTGAATTCTCATTCACCAAACACAGAAATAGCCTATTGATCAAGTATAAAATTTTGAGTCAAACATTCAACCAAAACTGTATCAGTAGTTTTTCCACAATGGCAAAACTACGAAATTGTCATTGGATGATCAAACAAATTAAAAATTACAAAGTTTTATGCCTGCGATGTTTTATATTAGATAATAAATTGACTAATCATAACTTTTAGGAGAAAAATTGAACTAAAAAGTGGGAGTAAAGTGATATGGTTTAAAAACATTTAATGCCATTGATTTTGAAATTCTAAAATTATAAGATCTCTCGCCCCAACTAATTATAATTTATTTAAGGAAAATTTAAATTAGATAGTTTCTAACTTTTTTTTAAATAAGGATGCCATTTATAGAAGTTCATTTTGTCTATAATTATAGAATAATAAAAGGAAGATATATTATTATTTTTTTTCTTCTGATACATAGATACCTATTTTAGTAATTTAATATGCCTATAAAATCTGATTTGAAATAAAAAGACAGATTTTTAAGTAGTTTGGGGTGTGTATTTAAAATTTCTCATTTTTAAAAGACAGATTTTTTTTTAAATTAAAATTCATATATTTTAAATTCCATTTTATTAGAAATTATCAGAAAAATATAAAAATTTGAAAAAGAAATCTACAACTTTCTTCAATATAGATATAGATATATATAATATTTTTAATTTAATGTTTCTTTTTCAAATATTTATATGTAATTTGATGAGAATGACCCTCTTCATACTGATTTTTACCCGACACAATGGATGTTATTAAACGGGAGTGAGTTATGTAAAACATAGATATTAAAGTGAGTGAGTGAATTAAGTCTCAAACTGATCATAACTCGTCGACCATTTGTGATTTTTTTCCAATTTAGTATCTACATTATTCTTTAGTTTTTTTTCGTATCTATATTATTCTTTAGTTTTTTTTATTACGAGATTGTACATAATACAGTTAGCAGATGTGTACAAACTACAAGATTGATTTATAGTATATATAGATCTATAATAATTGTAAAAATATTGCACGGGTGTCCATGCGATTATTTTATCTTTAAGACCAGTGACGAAACTAATAATTGACTGATCGACTAGTATAACCATAAAATAAAATAAAAAATATTCGTTAAGTTCTTTTTCTTTCTGTTTTGAATTCCTGAGAAGGGGGATATCTCATTTATATATTTTATATACGGAGACGTGAAACTAGGATATGGCTGGAGTCTTGATATAGTCTGAAGATCATCTGTGTGACTTCAAAACTAATTTTGACCTAAGCCATTCTACACGCAGCTGAGTTGGTTTTGCCAAAAGGATCGAAGAGCAATGCACTCGTAGATCGACATTATGTTTTGTTTTTCATTAGAAGCCAAAAGGAGCCTCAATTTTTTCGATCTGTTTTTTCTTTCGGCGTAGGAGAGGAAAATCTGGAAGAGAGAGAGGGAGAGGGCGATTGGGATGGCCTTTCAGTTCTGGATAATTAGATGCAATGCCTGAAGAGAGAATAGATTAAAGAGAGTGAGAAGTGAAAATACCAGTGAATAGTGAAACCATAATATCCTTGGTTATGAACATTAACGAAAACTGTATCTCCTTTGTGAACTCGTATCTCCGGACCTGGAAAACGGTCATTTACTACTAAAATGCTCTTCGTTACACAGAGTTTGGTGAAGTTTCTCTCCCTTACCTAATTAAAACAAGGTAGACATGCACACATGACGGTCAAATGATAAAGCTCAAAAGTTATACATGTAAAAGTAAAACAGATTATAATTAAGAAAATGATGGAGAGATAAGCTAGCTGGAGAGGCGATCGAATTCGGAATTAGCTACTCACAACAAAATCATAGAAATGCACTTCGCCTTGAACCAGAGAGTTAAACTGCACAAAAACAAACAGAAACCCCAGAACTTCTGTCATCAATAATCGACAGTTCATTTGGGGTTTCATGCTGTTATTTCTTGGGTGAAGAAGACGCCAATTAGCTTTCCTTTCATGTTTTGGGTTCCTAGCTGGTACAATATATATAATATGAAATATGAAACTGTAGGGTTGCATTCAATCATTAAAAAAGAGGACTCAATTGTATATACATATAAAATATATATACACTTGGATTCAATTTTTCGAACAAACTGTCAAATTAGCTGTTGATTGCATCTTCTAGTCAATTTAGCAGAAGTGTACTACACTTTCTATTCTTTAAGCGAATGAATGATTTGAACCATAATCTATGTACTGCACTCTGGTCCAAGAACAAATAACAAATAACAAAAACAAAGAGGTCATGCTTTCACACAGGTAGTGATGCTTCAATTCATTGTTCAGAGGTTGTTCAGATCTAAAACCATGTGTGGCTGATGTCGCATAACCTTAATGTACAGCTCACCCTATTACACGAAGCTGAACGCCCACCATGCCGGTGGGTAATTTTTAAGGACATGCATGTTGGAAATTCAAACTATTTTGTATTGCACCATTTTCTTTTTTATACGTACCATATTCTTTTTTATACGTAATTAAAAGATCGGCTAAATGGTGGGCTGGGTAAGGCTGCTAGGCCCAATTCTGGAGATGGGCTTGTTTCCTGAGTCAATTGGCCCGGCTGATGGCGAAGCCTGCTTTTGTGTTAGAACTTGGGCCTGATGCTGCAAACCCAAGAGTTTTGGGGGTACGCAAATGGTGCCAGGATGAATGGCATATGGAGAAGAAGCAAACCCGTTACTTAAGCCTCCACACTCCCGGATAAATGGTTATCCGGTTTGTCCTGGAATTTCTTATGTAAGTCCTGTTAGACTCTGGCCTGTTTATCGCAGAGTGATTATTTTAAAAAAAAAATCGGCTAAATTTGCTCCTCAATACGGTGAATATTGTTAAGGCTCTTGTTATTGCTTTTAAAATAGCAAAAGTGCTTTTAGAATTTTTTTTTTTTGTTTTAATAGGAAGTGATATTATCAAAAATCAAAGTCACAAAACAGGTCAAAGTCTAACATGAACTTATATAAGAAATCTGGCTAAAAAATTAGAAAACATATCTAAGCCAATGGTAAATTCATTAAAGTCTATAAAACACTGGCATGAAGAGCCTAACCAAGCAAGAACCATATCGCCTCTTAAGGATAAATCATTCATCTAGTCTCATCTGCCAGCAGGTAATTGTGGTACAGATGAAACATCTCAGAAAAACATATAGAAGTTACTCCTACTTAAAAAAGACTTGCAACCAAATGTTTAACATAAAAAATTAAACTTTGGGCAAGCTCCTTTCCCTTAGGGTTGGAGTTCACACAACCTTGGCAACATGTTGGTCTTCTTGCTCTTGCTCGTATTCTTCTGACTCGGATCAATATCACCTTTTTAACCTTTCCCTTTTCCTGCCATACCATTAGGCAATTTATTCAAGCTTCCCACAAGACGTCACCTTTTCCTTTTGGGTTGTTCAACACCAGAAGGCACCATCAACCCCATAGTCACTGCATCCAAATTTTTCTTGCCAATAGCAAAGCTCAAATTTAGTTTTTTTTTTTTGGAGAAATAATTACCTCATTCTCCTCCCTACTTCATCGCTATCATTGGTTCAACCTCCTCCCTTGGCCTTTCCATCTCCCTAATATGCACCTGTCTTCTTGCTCAATGTTGGGCCATCACCGACTGAGGAAAGAAAGCATATAAGATACTGCTTGGGATTTGTGCCTTGAAAACTAGGGTTTGGCCATTTGCCAAAATCTCATCATACTAGTATCAATCCCCTGCCCTTCACAGAAAACTATCAATGCAAACAGCTGCACCATTGTGCCCACCATCTCTTCACTATCTGCCTCTAACTCTGATGCTGAAAAATCAGGTCAACATAGGTAAAAAAAAAACCACACCTTCCATAGCGTCCAAAACAATTTGTCGTACTTGAACTTAGCCAGAAATGGAACATCATCTTCCACCCGAAAACACCTCTTGAACATCATAGGCTTGGCATAGTTGATCTCAACTTTGATATGCAAACCCCTAGATTGAAAATCCGGCTTGTCATATTATATTTTCCTAACATGCCGCCAATAAGTTGCATTATGCTCGCTGATCTAAAGGGCGGAGGCACACCGGGCATGGTAATCCAGTACAAGGATGCATTTGACGGTACCGTTGCCGCCTGGCTTACCGCATCATAATCTGCCAACGCCACTAGTGCCCTTTTGAAACCTCATGGTCCTCCCTTCCAAAGCCTAGCTTTGTTGACCGAGTAAGAGAAAGACAACAGATTAGTTTCTTCAAGCCTAAAAATTAATCCTCCATGTAGATTGAAGGATCTCAAAAAGAAAAAAGAAAAAAAAGGTTATTATACTCCCTCGAAGTAAGGAGCTTCCTAGCTAATCATGTAAACTTCCGGCTATCATAAACCTTGAGACGGACGCAAATCTACTTGTCGTTTTCCTTCCGCAGTGGCAAGGGAGGAGGTAATGCGAGTGGCCATTGCATCAACTTGAGCCATCGTTATTGAAGAAATCTTGCAGACAGGAACCCTAACCTAAAAATTATTTTAGAGATAGGGAGAGCGTTTTGTGGCTAGATTTTAAAAAAAAAAAAAAAAAATTATAAAGACCACATTGTCACGCCCCTGATTTTTAACATAAATAAAAAATCGATATATAATCCCATAATTATACATGAGTGAACGTTCAGCCATCATTACTGAATGCCTGGAAACTTTTTCCCCTTAAAACTAAATACATATTGATGTCCTGAACCACTATGTCAATATTGACCCGCACCGTAGAGTATTACACAAGCTTACAAATTAAATTGTCAACAACAAAATAAAATGTAAATGATCCTCAGAGATGCAACAAGCAGAAGTCTTCATAACAATAAAGTCACAAAATTAGTTTCCTACCGTAAAGATACTAGTACACCACCTCCGTTTCAGCCACGATTACCCTAACCTGCAAGATTAACCCCTACAATATGGAATAGTACATCGGATTGCCACACAACAAACCCAGTAAGCTTATGAAAGCTCGTATGAGTAAACTCAAAACCACAAAGCAGAAATACATTATTAGGTCACCTCAACCTAAACGCTAAATGTACATAACTTGCACCTACAACCATCGATTTCATAACCCCCCATATCCTGCTCATATAAGTCAACTTGTGACTAAAGCCTCATGCTCAGATTTTCAACCTAATGTCCAATTATATAAATTCAGTCAACCAAGACTTCCTTAAGCAAAGTAGGATGCCATTCCAATGCACTATGGTGAATTCCAAAATCACACCCATTCCCCTCCACTACTAGAAGCTTTTGTCATCAACATGACGTCAAACGTAAAAACAATGAATCACCTTTCTATCCTCACTATAGAGTCCAATCGTCACTATTATGGCTTTTAAGAGCCATTAAACTATAAATCAATAGAAACCAGAAGAAAGTAAGGCAATCACAATTCAAACCAACAAAACAATGCAATCACCATTCAAAACCAGAATAATCATCATAACCCCGCACTATGTCATCTGTAAGTAGTTCTAACCGTCACAGCAGTCCTCTCGATAGTTAGTAAGTTTATAACAATTCAACTCCACAACTAAGCCTTCATCACACTGATCATCGCACAGATTCCACCAGTCATCACACAGATAGTAATTGTTCAGCTGATCATCACACAAATTCCGTCGATCATCACATAGATAGAACTCATGCTTTACATGATATTCATCACAAAGATTCATCACAAAGATGTCACCAAATCATTACATAGATATCTCTACAAAAGCTTTACATGGAAATCATCATAATATTCATCACACTGATTTCAATGATTCATTACACAAATATCCCTACACAAGCTTTTCATGACAAACATCACAATATTCATCACACTTATTTCAACGATTCATTACGCAAATATTCTTAAAATAAAAATTGCGATTTCTTAAGTGTTATGCATGATTGTTGGTTTTGTGCGAACAACCCATCATTTACTTGTTATTTATCTTTGGATGCATACTTTGATTGATGAGCATGTAATTGAATCCATATTAAGATATGTTAGCATTCTAGGTCTTAATAATTGAAGTGGAAAACCTATAGTTCCTTAGGTAAATCAACCATGAGTTTTGCATGAAGAGATTCGCTGTAATACCCGCAATTTTCATTTTAAATTCGAGTAATTGTATTGAATGATTATTGTGCGATTTCACGAATATTATTCGATAATAATTCACTTTTAGAATTATCGAAGTTTCGAAATGATTATTTTTAATGAAAAGCTCGAAATGCTCGGTTTGAGAAATCGACTTTTTCTACGTGCAAAATTTGGGGAAACTTCCTTCGTAAAAGTTGGAGAGCTCGTCGATACGAGTCCGTGCATATGCGGAACACGTTGTCCTAATTTTTTTTGAATTAGTTATAGAATTTAGAAATTATTTCTATTTTGGTATAAATAGGAAAAAACCCTAGCTATTTTCAGAAGCTTTCCATTTTGGTCCGGCCTCCTGCCATTTTCGGAAGGCACTGTCCATCGTCTCCTTCCTTCGTTCCTCGACCGAAAGCGACCGAGAGAGAGAGCAAAGTTCACCATAATCGTTCTCCCTCCACAGACCACCTCTCGACCTTAATCCAAGTCCCAGGCGTTCGTCTCGAGCTACTCTACCTCCTGGACGGCGTCGCTTCCACCGACAAGACCTCCAGCTCCGGTGAAACCGTCCGAAACAGTCGGACCCGAAAACAAACCAAAACAAGCTCCTTGCGTTTTCGACCACCAAACCAAGTGAAACTCGTTCCTCTACATCGACTCAACCTCATGAAGCTCCCAGAAGTAGTTTTACAAGGCGGCGTTGCCTGCAGCGGCGGCGGCACGGCCCGAACCGAAAAGGTTCGTTTTCGGTTCGATCTCGATATCTCGAGCTACAGATCACCATTTCACTTGATTCTTGACTCATTGAACTCGCCTCAACTTCCTCTACAAGCACCAAGAAAGACCGGAACTGGGTCGAACATTATCACGTTTGTCGGAGCTCGACCCCGTGCGGATCGAAAAAAACCAACTTTCGATCCAAATATCTCGAGCTATACACGATCGTTTCTTGTGATTCTTGGCTTGTTGAGTTCGCAAGGAAGTTCTGAACAAGTTTCCAGAAGGGATTGAGGCGTGAGGTTGCAGTTTTCACGTCGGTTTTCAAGCTCGCCGGTTTCTGAAAAATTTCCGACCGCCGACTGTAATTGGTACTTTTCGATCCCTTCCCGTCATTTTTTGGTCTTATGCTAGTTATGAAAGTTGCTCAGAATGATGAAATGAAGGGGACAAGCTCGGCCCCGACACCATTGGTGGTGGTCGGCGGTGGCTCTGTCCCTAAATCCGGCGGCCCTTTCCGGCCACCTCCGGAGGTCTAAAATTTGGTTTCTGTCCATTTTATGATTCTATTTTTCAATACGATCATTTCGGCATATTATACGTATTTTTCGGATATCGTATGAATTAGTTATGAATTTTGAGATTTCGATCGATTTCGATCGTTAGATTTATGATCTGTGGAATTAGGACCGTCAGATGAACTTATAATTTTGGTATGATGATCATATGACTGTCCCAGAGGCTTTGTGTGGTCATAGTCGAAGATCCGGCCGTTGGATCTTCATATTTGTGCAAAACGGTAATTAGAGGAGCGATTCGTGAGAATCTGCTCGTCGGATTTTATTGTAAATTCGAATCCGGCGGTTAAATGGTAGTTTAATTATGTTTTGGAATTATTGGCTAAATTCGAATCACATTTGATTAGGTGATTGACGGATTGTAATTGAGTGGGCTATTTCGGCGTTAATTGTAATTGTATTGAAGACGCAGCGGGAATTTCGAGGTGAGTAAACCTCACGTGGTTCATATTACGAACCAAGCGTTTTAAATATAATTATTTTGGTAATTGTGTGAAAAATATTTGCGGATTAAATATTTGTTTTAAAATTTCATGGACTTGAATTACCACGGTCCATAGGTAAGTAAAATGAATTTTTAATTATACAAATGAATTTCACGATTTTCTTGTGTGAACTATAGATGGTATTAGTGGTCATTTCTGAGTGGATGATTACGTATATATATATTTACGTGGAATATATATATTGATGAGTGGATTGTTGAGTGATGATATGATTGAGTTGAATTGATGAATTGATTATATCTCAATTGTGTAATTTCATAATAATAGGGTGTATCTTGGTTGGGTTGATTTCAATATGTGATGAAATATGATGTGCTCATTTATAGGTTTAGGGTCGACGTAGTGACCGGTGTGGGGTAATCGGACGCTCTAATCCTGGGTGGATGATGGGATATGATTGGTTGAGTATGTGAAATTATCGAACGTTCTAAATATGTATATAAATATACATATTGATGAAATACGATAATGATAAATATGTCGGATGCCATAACCTAGGCCAGGTGACGGGCTACGATTCAGTTAGAGCTCTAGTCTGTCATGTACCGTATTTTTATAAATACGATGTTGATGTTTTGTGAAGAAAGATGTGAGTTGGGGTTGTCTTGATTTATTGATTTGGTATTTGATTGAGATTGCTAGTACTTCGTGGTTGTGGAAACGGTTGAGTGTTGACTTGAGTAGAATTAATTATGATTAAATTAAACAACAGTCTTTCCTTTTACTCATACGAGCTTTCATAAGCTTACCGGGTTTTGTGTTGTTGCAATCCCGGTACACTATTCAAATGGTGTAGCGGATATTCCTGCAGGTCAGGATAACCAGGGAGGTGACCGAGCTGCTTAGGTGTTACAGCAGTTTTTGTTATTTCATTTAGTAGTGAGGTGTGTACGCTCATTTAGAGCTTTACAGTTTATTTTGGATTTGAGTTGTAATAATTAACCGAGACTAAATTCGGTTTTGATTTTATTTCGGGTGGTGAAGTTGTTAAGAAAAGAAATTTTCAGGATGATTATTTTGAGTTGTGATAAATTTCATGTTTCGGATTTTGAATGTTTATTTTAAAATTCGGGGCGTGACATTAGCGTTCTAACTTGTTATCTTTGCTTGAATTGATCAAACTTCCATATGTGCTTAATGTGTGAAAAGTGTTTTTGTTAGTGATTAGTTACTACTAGTAATTACTTACTTAATAGAGTTAACTATGGTGTATTCATCTAGTTAATTTAATTAATGGAAATAATAAGGACTTGTATGCGTTCATCCTTGCTATAACATGTTTGATTCGTGATTGATGTTTTGAAACCTTGCCAACACGTTAGTAGTGGTTAATTACATCTTTATTTACATTCATCTATATCTACTTGGTTATGTGTTCTGGTGAGTCACTTGTATATTATTTAGTTGTTAGATTAAAATTAAAATCCCAAAATCCCCTTTCTTTTGTAAATCGTAAATAATACTTCATAAATATATTTTTGTCTTCTTTGTCTAACATTTTCTTTTGTACAAATAAATAATCTCTAATCTCCGGTTGAGAACGATATCCTATTTGCTTTTACTACATTGATAGAATTTTAAATTGTGCAGTAACTTTATTACAGTCAGACAAAACAAAGGCAAAGCTACAAAGTAACTCTTTTTACACAGCTTATGCCAGAGATATCGAGATACAAAGCATTAATAGCTTGAGTAGGGAGTCTTCTTGACTGGCTAGTTGCTTGGGTATTCTAATGAAGATGAGCAATTGAATCTGTAAGGAAATTAACTTCTCTCTAAATATGCTTGAACTTTATGTGCTGAAAGGGTTTTGCTAGAGCTTGAATGTCAAAGACAAGAGTTTTGATTCTCCAAGAAGTAGCAGAATTTCATGGTCTGCTATTATTGTTGTTTCTAGCTTAAAAAAAAAAAGGTCCTTGATCCAAAGCACCAAAATAAGCAAAAGTTATCTCACTTACCCCAGCAACAGATTTTTGTTCTCACATACACAATTTATTAGCAAATGACCATTTTGTCCCCAATCTGATTAAAGAATTACAATCACACCACACACTCTCTCTTCGCATCGCTCCATTCCTCGTCGACGACGGTCTCACCTGCGACTACAGGAAGACATGCACCTGGCTGCTCAGGCCAGAGTCTGGTACGTCATGGAGAAACCCTGCTCAGTCCACAACAACATCGTCGGCCTTGTTTCTCTTCTCGAGGTATGTAAATAGGCCAATCATCTATCGTCGATTGTGTGGGCCTCGTCGGCTTTCTTCGTCGTTGCCTAGAGGCTCACCTGTTGGTCCGTCCAGTTCCCGAGAATGGAACCTTGTCGTTTAACCTTAAACAGAGCATCCAGCGCACACAGTGGCATGACAGATCTGGATCTTCGTTACTGGAGACAGCGCAGGCAAGAACCTAGCCTACCACACGGCCTTATTTCGATGGGAATCGGTGACACCGATAATGACAACGACGGGGATCCCTTAGCTACATGCCTGCACCCAAGATCCGACCTGATTTTTGGTGGATTTGCTCTAATTCAGTGCTCAGATCATTTATGGGTGCTCCAGTAACGGGACAGAAGGAAAGAAAAAGAAGTTTTGAATGTCTATTAGGGGGCAATAGACATCTATTGGAGGGCAATAAACGTTTTTAAATTGATATAATCTTTTTTTTTCTTTCTTAAATCAGAGTTTTATTTATCTAATTTTAGGAAGATTAGTTCCAATTTCGGCTACCGAAAGTTCTATTGGAGGGCGATAGACGTCTATTAGGGGGCAATAGAGGTTTATTGCCCCTCTATTAGTGGGGAAATAGACGTCTATTGCCCCCAATAGACATCTATTGGGGCAATAAACCTTTCCGGCGACCTATAAAATTTCTAACGACCTCTTTGGGGATCTCTGGCGAGATTTTCAGAAAAATTCGGTGGGGGGCGGCTGGTAACCGGAATCGTTAAGTAACAGAAGGGTAAGGGTAAAATGGTATTAAAAAAAAATCTCAATGAGGTATTAGGGAAGACCTCCTTAGAGTGTTTTGGGTAAAAGGGAATTAAAAAAACTTAATGGGTTAAGTGGGAAAAAAATCCCTAGAAATGGTGTAAATGGACAAAAACAATAAAAAAATTATATTAATGCAGATACTAGTGAAGTACTTTTTTTTTGTTGGTCAACTAGTGAAATGGTGCTAGATTTTTGAAGAATATCAAGTCGATATATTAATACTCAAGCCAGAAAGAACCATTACATATCCTCCCTCTACCATCTATGAGTAGATAAAGAGTCTGTGGTAAAGCACAACGATACATAGATTAGGTCCGATCATTTGACGGTACATATGCTCACTTATTTAAGAAAGCCTATAAAGTATGCTACCAAAGGCAAGTAAATTCGCTAAGGAAAAAAAACTCTAAATAAGACTCAGCCCTAGATGGCTGACCCACTCCTCGTGAGGCCCAAGATAAGGCCCAAAGACCTCATCCCAGCCCTAGAAGGAGAAAGCTAGCCCAACAGGCCTAGGTAAGCTTGAAGCGGAGTAGTCACAACCCAGCAGCGACCACGCATCACGCCATCACCAGAAGCTGCGCCGCCGTGCCTCTGTGTCACCGACACCGCTGAGACCTTGTCAAGAGGCACCGCGCCATCCCGTGGAGCGCCGACTAACTGCACCATCTTCGAGGAGCCGACCTCCAATGCGATCGCCCATACCCCAACACCACGCGCCAAAATTGATCGAGATCATCTTAACAAGGAGTGCCTTGATTTGAGGTTGGTCGATCTTGTTTCTTCCTTCGTCGGAGAAGACTAGGTTCCCCAGATCAGGTAAAGCAATAGACAGAGGGCAATCAGGTTTCTCTGTGTTTCCTTAGTGTTGAGTCGGAACCCTCACCATCACATATCATCCTTTGTTCTGTGTAATGGCCAGAGCCATGGCTGACATAGAGATCGGTTGTTGGTGGCCGGAGGTAGATGGCCTAGCCTCAGTGGGCTAGGGTTGAGGGAGAGCGCCGCTGCTCTCATAGTCAAAACCTTTATCAACGTTGAAGTTGTGAAATGGTGCTAGATCTCCAAGAGAAATGACAACATAGGATTTATTAACGGGAACTAATATTTATATGTGTCTGAAATGAAATTTGTAAATAGTAAGTCCAATACTTGTTCTTTTTTTTTTTTTAATAAAATATTGTACCGACAAAAAGCATGGTAACGTTAATTGCATGTGTATTGTACGCCTGTTAATTAAACAGAGAAGAAGCCAAGCCCACCGAATTTAATCTAAAAAACAGAAAAAATGATTCAGTTGTACAGGAAAGACTACAAATTAGTAGATCTGATACTTTAGATCACGCGAGTCACAGAATTATCATATCTTGATTGAAACCGTGTCCTTTCCCGGAAATTAAGCGCACCGAAAGAGAATACTAAACAGGTAGCCTACCTAATTCATCTTAATTAATTAACCTCTTAACTACCTCTCAACGGCTCAATTAATATTAAGTTCAATTGATTAGTGAATTGTTACTATATTTTAATTACTTTCGGTTTCGTCATGTCATTTGACTTCTTGTTAGTCACACCAGTCTCTAAACTCTTTCAATTATTTATTCTAAAATAATTTGTAATCCTTCTTTATTGTTTCTATGGCCGCACGGGTTCAAATATGCTATAAACATTTGGGGAAACGATTATTTATTCAATTTTGATACGTCTCATCAATGGGCCGGGCCGAGTCTTACTATATTTTTAAATAGTAATTGGCCGGGTCTGGCAGGCCGGGCTTTATTATAAATCGAATGATCCAAGTCCGTCCTTATCAACAGGGCCTTATGTGCTTTTTTGGGTCGGGCCTTGCTGGTTTTTTTGGGTCAGGTTTTGTGGGCTTTATTTACAAATAAATTTTTAAACATACTAATTTTTTTATAAACTTATATTTATATATCATACACTCTAAAGAACAACGTCTATCAATTCAAATAAAATAAAAAAACTAACCGTTGGATACTTGGATGTGATCATTACAATAAATTATGAGGGTGATAAAAAATTTAGCCAACTTCACTATATTTTCGAATCCGATCGAATTGGTCAACTGTCGTCACTTCTACATCTTGTTGGTTGACCGATGACGTAACAACCGCGAAACGTGCTTATTTTTCTACATCATGTCTATAAATATTTCGTCGATGACTATGTGTGGACATAAGATAAAACTTTCAGTTTTAACTATAAAGACGTTGATGTATACTAATTTGCCTCCTAAAGTTGTATGACTTATATGTTGCATTTAAATTGTTGAGGTTCACTCTAACGCAACCATAAAGTGGAAAATGAATTTAGAGAAACCAACCACTTGATAGAGAGATTGTACTGTTTTATGGTGGTTGTAAAAAAATCCAGCCTATTTGGTTCTCGTTTCAAATTCAATCAACTAGGTCAAACTTAGTTACTCTTATAAACCTATATTTATATATCCTGCACTCCAAAGATCAACCCCTATCAATTCAAAGAAAATAAAAAAACTAATCATTGGATGAGATTATTACAATAAATTATGAGTGTGGTAAAAAATTTAGCCAATTTCGCCATATTTTCGAATCTGATCGAATTGGTCAACCATCGTCACTTGTATGTTTTCTTGGTTGACCGATGGCTTGATGACAGTGAAACGTGCTTATTTTTTCACATCACGTTGTAAATATTCTATCGATGGACGTGTGTGGACATAAGATAAAAATTTTAATTTTAATTACAAAGACATTGACCTATATCAATTTGTCTTCTAAAGTCGTATGACTTATATGTTGCATTTAAATTGTTGAGGTTCATTCTAAAGTAACCATGAAGTGGAAAATGAATTTTGAGAAACCAACCGCTCGATGGAGAGATTGTAATGTTTTATGATGGTTGTAAAAAATTCAGCCAATCCAGTTCTCGTTTCGAATTCAATCAACTAGGTCAAACTTAGTTATTCTTATAAACCTATATTTATATATCATGCACTCCAAAGGGCAACCCCTATCAATTCAAAGAAAATTGAAAAATAGACCGTTGGATGGGATTATTACAATAAATTATGAGTGTGGTAAAAAATTTAGCCAATTTCACCATATTTTCGAATTTGATCGAATTGGTCAACCATCGTCGCTTGTATGTTTTCTTGGTTGACCGATAGCTTGACGACTGCGAAACGTGCTTATTTTTTCACATCGTCTGTAAATATCCTATCGATGGATGTACGTGTACATAAGATAAAAATTTCAATTTTGATTACAAAGGCGTTGGCCTATATCAATTTTCCTCCTAAAGTTGTATGACTTGTACATTGCATTTAAATTGTTGAGATTCATTCTAAAACAATCATGAAGTAGAAAATGAATTTAGAGAAATCAACCGCTCGATGGAGAGATTGTAATGTTTTATGGTGATTGTAAAAAATTCAGCCAATTGGGTTCTCGTTTCGAATTCAATCAACGAGGTCAAACTTAGTTACTCTTATAAACCTATATTTATATATCATACACTCCAAAGAGCAACCCCTATCAATTCAATAAAAATGGAAAAACTGACCGTTGGATGAGATTATTATAATAAATTATGAGCGTGATAAAAAATTTAGCAAATTTCACCACATTTTTGAATTCGATTGAATTGATCAACCGTCGTCATGATATGTAGAATATATATGTACATATTCTATATAGAATTATGAGAACTTCTCCACACACACATATATAAGAATATATATATATATATATTTATAAATATATATATATATAAATATATATATATATATATATGAGAATATGTGTGTGTGTTTATATATATATATATATATTTGTGTGTGTGTGTTTATATATGTGTGGAAATTCTCATACTTTTTATATAGAATATGTGTTTATATATATATATATATATAAGTATATAAGTATATATGCGTGTGTGTTTATAAAAATATATATACACACACACACACACACACACACACACATATTTAAAGTCCGGCTACGGTGCAGACGGTACAGATTTTCCGTTTTTCTCCACTTTCTGGCCACATTTTCACATCTTAACCGTTCATTTTTTAGGTCCTAATGTATAGATCATCTCTACAAAATTTCATCCAATTTGGTGATCGTTAAGACATCCAAAACTGCAATTTACCATTATAAATAAGAACGGTTCCGGTTCGACAGATTCGGTCCATTCTTGTAAATTGTAATTTTGCATGCCTTAACGATCACCAAATTGGCTGAAATTTTGCAGAGGTGATCTATACATTAGGATCTAAGAACTACAAGATTAAGATGTAAAATTGTGACCGGAAAGTGGTTGAAAACAGGAAATCCGCACCAAACTTTCGGTACGGATGTCCGCACCTGAGACATATACTACATATATATACATATATATATGTATGTGTTATATAAGATATTTCTCGGGTAAGGATATCCTTACCTAAGATTATGGAATGGATTTCCAGTTTTTGGTCACTTTTCGATCACATATTCACATCTTAATCGTTCAGTTTTTAGATCCTAATGTACAGATCATCTCTAAAACATTTCATCCAAATTGATGATCGTTAAAGCATTCAAAACTATAATTTACAACAACATACACAAACGGTTTCTGTTCGACAGATTCGGTTCGTTTGTGTAAATTGCAGTTTTGAATGCCTTAACGATCATCAATTTGGCTGAAATTTTGTAGAGATGATCTATACGTTAGGACCTAAAAACGGAATGGTTAAAATGTGAATATGTAATCGAAAAGTGGCCAAAAACTGGAAATTCGTACAAAACTTTATGTAAGGATGTCCTTAGCCAAGAAGGATTGGTGTTATATATATCTGTGTGTATGTGTGTGTGTGTTATATACATGTATATATATTCTTGTGTGTGTGCGCGTGTGTTTATATATGTATGGAAGTTCTCATACTTTTATATAGAATATGTGTTTATATATAGAGCTAAATACAGATTACTATCCTGTGATTTAGGTCCAAAATCAATTCAGTTCATGGATTTCTAATTTCATCAAAAACACCCATGCACTTTCAATTTTGATCTAATAGGTCCAATTTGTTAGTTTTCTGACAATTGACTTATTTAACTTGTTAACGTGGCTCATATATGGCTTATGTTTTATGATGTGGTGTCTGCATGCCAACTCTAGTCAATTTAAGAGTGAGTCATACTATTAAAAATAAATAGTTTTTCAATAAATAATCCAACTATAACTTGAACCAATAACAAAATATTAATGAATTGGACCTATTAGATCAAAATTGAAAGTGTAGGGGTGTTTTTGATGAAATTAGAAATCCAGGGACTGAATTGATTTTGGACCTAAACCATAGGGTACTAACTAGTATTTAGCCCTTATACACACACACACACACACACACACACACACTAGCATTTCTCCACACATGCTCTGCATGCGCATGCTCTACATGTGCAAGTTATTGTTTGTTTTTTTTCAGAAAATAAAAAAGAAAAGAGTTGGTTATTGCAGAGAATAGAAAATGAGAGAGAGAAAAGTGGGTTGTGGGTACTTTTTTTTAATTTTTTTAATAAAAATACATTTTGTAAAAGTCTTAATTATCCTTGTGATTTAATTAATTCTCAAAGTTTATTAATCTTCTAGGGTTAATTACGTCAAAATTTTAGATTTTGGCTAACAATGCCTCTTCTCTTAATAATAGTATATATATATATATATATAAGTACATATATCTATATATTTGTGTGTGTGTTTATAAATATATATACTTATATATATATAACACATACATATATAATAATAGCTTACGAGCTTTTGCGGGCCGGGCCTATGAGCCGGGGAGGGTTTTTACGGGCTTTTTGACCGGCTGGCCCTTTACCTGCTATGGCGGGCTTTTGCAGGCTTTTTAACGAGCTGGGCCGGGCTTTTGGCCCTGTGAGCCGCGTGGGCCTCCATTGGCCCACTTGATCCGCTGGCTTTTTGGTGAGGCCTAAATTTTTAGGTTAATCAATCCCACTTACCCAAACACTATAAGAGATCATTTCCTAAATACCCAATTAATTTATTATTTATTTATTTTTATTTATTTTGAGACTTTTTTGCCCTCTCATTCTTTGTCACTTAGAGAGAACTTATCGGAGACCTTGCCGGACTCCGGTGACCAGTGGTCGGCTGCGGACTCCGGCGATCGGTCACCGGAATCCCTAATCTGGCTTTCGGACTGGTGGCCGGATTCCAGCGTCTGATTTTATTGCCTTCTAATAATACCCAGTAATCATATTATTGCCTCCTAATAAACATATTATTGCTTCCCAATAAACATATTATTGCCCCCAATAACAAGTTTATTGGGCATCAATCATTAGTGAAAAATGAAGATGTTTTTAATTTTGAAAGTTTTCGGAGGTTTATCCAAATAAATAATCTTATTATTGTCAACCAATTTATAATAAAAAAAACAATCACTACTGGCAAAATTTCCTTCCATTCTCAGAGTTCATAGTTTACCACAAAAAATAAAATAAAATAAAGTTTGACCACCTAGAAAATGCTGTGGGTAGCAAAAAAAAAAAAGCTAGAAATTGATTTGGGCACCCAATCACCATCTTCGCCGCTCTCTTGCATCAGAAACACCTGCCCAACCATGTCAGTCTGATGCTGACGCGTACTACTCCGATTGGCTGAAGCCATGTCACCTGATGTGCTGCTCGCTCTCTAAACAGAAAAATCACACAGAAGAGTAGACTTGGGAGACCCCAGATCTATTGAAACCCCAGATTGCTGTAAATCCGTAACCGTGGGTTCCTCAACTTCTCCAAGTTTAACGCGAAGTAAACCCTCATCCTCTTCTTCTTCTTCTTCTTCTGCCACAGAGCTGGGTCGGGTTGTGGGAAGAGTAACTATACCCGACTGGGTCGGGTCGTGTGAATTGATGTCCGCGGGAGGTGGAGTGTGAATCGACGCCAGTCAGAGGTGGAGAGACAGAGAGAGAGACTAGAGGTGGAGATCGGGGAGAGAGAAAGGAGAGAGAGAGTGCTGGCGGCGTGGAGAGTGAGGAGAGAGAGGAAATAGTGGCATCTATATAGTTTCTTAATCATATGAAGGGCAAAACGGTCAGTAGATATTAAATTGAGTAAATGGGAATAAAAATCTCTTAGTGGAGTAACTGGACAATTTTTAAGCTGAAATTGGGTAAGTGGTCACGACCCCTAAACATTTCCGACTTCAAAATTAAAGTATTCAATTTTAAAATTGAGTTACCAATTTCCAACTAAATTTTTTCATATATAATAATTTTTACTGAATTCGATATTTCGGTTTTCGATATTACAACAAGTATTCTTTTAGAATATAAATCAGAATGAATAATACAGCTTTTGTTTTCCTCAATTTGTTGGTGCAGAAAAATTCAGTAGAAGCTCTTCTCACCTACTACTTTTTTTTTTTACTAGAGTCAGAGTGAATGTTTTGTGGTCAAGAGGTTGTTTTCGCACATTTAGAACTTGGATCGGTGTTGGCAAGTCAAATTAGAAAAGAAGGGGGGCCCTCGACTAGTGCGTGTGATGGTGTGCAAAGTTTGTAAGTCATGCGCTGCTGGATCCATTACGCCACTCTCAATACTACGTGGGGGAATGCTTCCCGCTTGCTACGGAATCGACAAAGCTTGCTAATTCCGTTGACTGGTTCAACTTTATCCACATTCACTTCGAGATAATTTCACCTAGAGTGGATCCAACCTTCTAATATTTCCCCAAATAGATTGGCCATCTTTTTTTTTTCAGTCTTCTTATTAGAACATGCAGCTATGATTTCATCTCACCTAAATGTGGCTTGAAGGGATTTACTCATCTAGACCCGCCTTGAGGGAATTTCCCTCACTCAGATCTGCCTTAAGGGATTCGCCTCGAGGAATCTCCCAAACTTGTCGGTTGCTTCTTCTCTAGCCTACTTCTCGATTAGAAACCATTATTTCCTTTAACACCCCTACATAATGCCCCATTTTTCCTTTCCCCACGAATTCAGAGTACAGAAAGGAAAAATCTCTTACTGCTGTGTTTGGATATTACATTACTTGCCTTCACGCAATTCGCCTCTACATGATTATCATGACAATTCTTCAACACCAACTACTTCAACACATAATCCATCTTGGTATGATTCCCTTTTGTGCCTCCTTTTTCCTTTCTGCACAAAGCACAAGCACCTAAAAGAAAAACTAGTTTTATCGTGCATACCACCGGTTCTCCAATGAATTTAATGATTTCCAGATGGGACAAGTCTTTGTGTGCCACCAAAAGGTGTCGATCTTTTAATTGAGTTTGAATTTTGGTGTCGATCTTTTGTTGAGTTCGAATGTGACACTTCTTAATTGTGTCATGGTAGTTCTTGTTTCATCACTCATGCCTTTGTACTTATCAATTTTTCAACCACTTAATAACATCCAAAAAGTCAAAACAATCTTTAACTTAGCCTAATTAGAGCTAAATTAGCTAAAAAGCTCAGCAAGCCATTTTTACATCAGGTCTACATCAATTCTCTCTTTTAAGGTGGTTTTGAATTTGATTATTTTTAAAATGAAGAAAAATAATTTAAATATATTTATAAATTGGATTTTTATCACAGGTGATGTATGAACATTCTCAATCGGATATAATGGTATCTGGATTTTCAAAGTGATCAAATAGGTACCTGGACTTTCAAAACTACATCATTAAGGTGCTTCCGTCTATATTCCATTATTCGTCCGTTAAATGCAGGGGAAAATCAGACATTTCACTCAAATTAGCCACAAAAATGACTGTCATAACCTCATATGACATAGATAAACACATTTCGTTCCTTTCTATCTTACTTTCTGTAATACCCCGTAAATTCGTTATTAATTTCTTGAAATTTCTTGTGATTAATAAAGTGTTCGTTAGTGGGATTTCATGGTTCGAGGATAGAGCAAAAATTATTTCGAACAATTATCCACGCGGAATGCTTTGATTCAAGGGTTGACTTTTTATATGTTGCGATTCTGTGAAAACTTCATTCATAAAAGTTGTAGAGCGTGTTGATATGAGTTCGTGGACATGCGAAACATGGAAATCAGAGTTTGTATGAAGAAATTATGACTTTCGGAAAAAGTTTCTATTTTTGTATATAGCCCTAAACTTTTCGGAAATTGTAAAAAAGGCTAGATTTCCAAATTTGGAACCTCACTTTCTCTCCCCCCGAGCCCGATTTATGCCCGTTTCATTTTTTGGCCGATTCTCCCTCCTCTGGCCACAATAAGATGTCAAACCACTTGGGTTTTCTTCTCCTCAATCTCCTCTACAAGTTTGTGGAAGAAGACTTGCATCAAGATTCGAGCTGTTAAGGGCGTGGCAAGGCCAGGAAGTTGGCGGTGGCGCTGCAAATTGCCTTGGTCGGAGTTGACGATTCTGGCCACCATAGGTGGAATTTCTTGAGGGGTTTTGTAGCCCAAAGGCTGAGGAAGGTGTCCTCCAAGGTAGCTTGCAACGATTTCACTTGTGGAGCTCGAATTGAAGGATAGAAATTCTAGGGTTTCACCGGATTTCAGAGCTTTCGAGGTAATTCCGGCCACATGGCTTCAATTCAGACCTTGTTCTAGTTATGAATGTCACGCCCCGAATTTCGAATAATAAATTCAAATCCGAAACATGAATACAACTAAACAAATCACGTCCTAAATTTTTTTTTCTCATAACACAAACTTCGTAGCAAACTATCTCTTGAGTCAATTTTTACAATACTAACATCAATAAAATGTTCTGCTCACAAGAGTCTACAAAACACACCAAAATAGACCAAGTGCTGGTCTCAACCCTGCTGCCCTATGCAGCTCGCTCACCACCCTGATTATCGTGACCTGCAGGATTATCCGCTACACCATTTGAATAGTGTACCGGGATTGCAACAACACAAAACCCGGTAAGCTTTCTGAAAGCTCGTGTGAGTAAATAAGAATGAACGGTTGATTTATTAGACCACAACTCATTTATCTCAAGTAAACATCCAACAATCTCAACAACCACAAGAAACATCAATCCAACATACATGAACAACATGGAACACATATCCACAATCACCAAATCACAACTCTCGCCACTTTGGCACCTAATCACAACTATCGCCACTTTGGCCCCACGTTAGAGCTCTAACTGCCTCGTTACCTCTGACACCTTGGCCCAGGGTCAAGTAACGGCACCTCCAAGTTACTCAGTAACCCGCAAACTTTGGACCATTTCATGTCCTCAGAACAATATATCCCCGTTATTATTTAACGGTCGAACTTTGGACCTCCTTGTCCTCAGAACAAATACACTCCGGTTATCATTAACCAAATATCCTTGGACCATTCGATCCTCGGAATCCTACGTTTCTCTACCTTCTATTCAACTCACAAAATCAACATGCTTATCACCAACATTTATCAAATATTAACAACATAATTAAAATCATATTATCAACATTATCAACAACATATTATCACAATTCCACACCTCAATGTCACACCATTCAATATATAATCACGTAAATATATATATACGTAACCATCCACACAGGAATGATCACTAATACCAACTATAGTTCACACGATGCAAAATCAAGAAATTCATTTTTAATATACTTTAAAACACATTTCTTAAAAACCATTTTCTCACACATAACAATAAATTGAGCAATTAAGGAAATTCGGTTCGTAAATGAACCAAGTGAGATTTACTCACCTCTAAACTCCCGCTGCGTCTTCTTACAGCCCAAAATACGATTCACAATCGTCCGCTAACAAATCCGTCAAATACTTAATCAAAACGATAATTAACTTAGAGTATAATTTCAAAAACACACTTATATGAAGATCCAACGGTCGGATCTTCACCCGTGACCACACAAGGTCACCGGGACAGTCCTACGATTATTATATCAAAACTAGAATTCTATCGGACAGTCCAAACTTCATAAATCACAAATTGAGCGATCGAAATCAATCGAAATCGTAAAATTCATAGCTAATTCATACGATATCCAAAATTCACATGCTATATATCAAAATGATTGTATCGACATGTAGAATCTAAAAATGAGCAGAAACTGCACATGATACCCCCTGAGGTGGCCGGAAAGGGCCGCCGGAGTTTAGGGCAGAGCCGCCGCCGACCACCACCAATGGTGTCGGGGCCGAGCTTATCCCCTTCGTTTCATCATTTTGAGTAACTTTCATAACTAACACGAAGTGAGAAAATGAGTGGAAGTGGCCGAAACTTACCAAAAACAGTCCGGTTTGGCCGGAAAAACTGCAGAAACAGATATGTGCTCCGACGAGCGTGAAAACCTCCACTTCAAGTGCTGTCCTTTTTACTGCATGTTCTACTCCTCAATACGAGTTCAACGAGATAAAGAACTCGAAATTTGGTGGTCTAGAACTCGAGATATTCGCTTCGCACTCAAAACGGCCGAAAATGGAAAACCAGCTTCCCGCAGCAGCTACAAGCCGTGCCACGGCGCAAGGCTGCCTCTGGCAGCTGCGCAAGGTCAAGGCGAAGCTGTGGGAGGTGGTTTGGCGTCAAACGGTGGCCGGAGGAGCAAGAACTCGGCTGGAGAAGTTTGGCTCTGTTTTTTGCCTTCGGTTCGGTGCCGCGAGAGAGAGAGAGAGAGAGAGAAAAATCTAGGTTTTCTGATTTTTCAGATTTTTTCCAAAAATGGTAACCTATATATATACAAAATCGAAAACTTCTAAATGTCATAACTTCTTCCTACAAACTCCGATTCTTGTATTCCGCATATGCACGAACTCGTATCGACGAGCTCTACGACTTTCATGAAGGAAGTTTCCTCAATTTCCTTACTTAAAAATAAGTCAATTTTAATAACCCTAAATAATGTTAAATTTCGATACTAAAATCATTCGAAACCAAATTTCTCAAATAATGACATTCGAATCACACTCACAACTCATAATTCATATAATTTGAGAAATATTGAATTACAAAATATTTAACTGAAATTTCGGGTCTTCACAATGAATGTTGATGGGCATGTTGAGAAGAAGAGTTAAACAGAGGTCCCACCGCCCAATTTGGAGGTCGGCAACTGCTCTGCCACCGTATGTGACGACATTTTCCGGTGGCTTCTGGCCACCTCTGGGTAGTTTCTCTTCTTTGTGATCTACTCATCAACACGAGCATTTTGATATATAGTTTGTAATTTTTGGAAACCGTATGAGCAAGTTATGAATTTTAGTGTTTTTAGATTCTTGGTTCGATCGGTTTTCAATCCGTGAGAATTCGGCCATCCGATTGACTTGTAATTTTGATATATTGATTGTATAAGTACTCCAGAGACCTTGGGTGGTCTCAGATAAAGTTTCGCCTCGATTGGCATTACTTTGGGATTTATGTGCAAATGGGGGTTCGGACTTTAATCGTTTTCAGTTCGTGTACTAAGTTAAGATTGTATTGTACTTAGGTGATTGACGGGATGCATTCGATACCTTATCTTTTGTAAGAGAAGATGCAGTGGAAGTTAGAGGTGAGTAAATCTCACGTGGTTCATTTACAAACTAATTTACTTAATATTCAGAATAAATTGATAATTATAAATCATTTTCAGATATGAATATTTGTTTTAAATAATATGAACACGATCAACTACGGTTTATAGGACTACGGTTCATAGGTATGGAAAATTGTTTTTTATTATAAAAATGAATTTCTCGGTTTTTGGTGCGTGCGAACTATAGTTGGTATTAGTGGTATTCCTGTGTAGATGACCACGTGTGTGTGTGTATATATATATTTACATGAAATATAGATGTTGATGGAGTGACATTGGGATGTGCGTTGAATTATTCAGAATCCTGAATACGTTATTCAGAACCACGCGTTTACTATTTATGGAAATACGTTATATCTCAGAATTGTTGATTTTGTCGTGCTGAAAGAGTAATGGAATTTTGGTAACAATGAGTCATGTGGACCTTTAAATGATCGATCTGAGGACCTTTCACATTGGTGATCGAGCCAATTATTATCGTAGGGCTAAACCTCAGCCGAGGTGACAGATTATGATTCAGTTAGAGCTCTAGTATGTCTGCCATTGTATTGCATGGGAGTAACAAGGGGGTTACATGAGGCCTTTGCATATAAATTTTTAAAAGAGAGTTTCAAATGGTTTCTTTCTTCTATTTTCCAGAAGGGACTAGATTTCATATTTTGGGTGTGTGGAGATAATATGATTTTGTCACTTTAGTGATGTATGTTACCTTAAGGGGTAAGGATGTCGAGTTTGAAAACGAGTCATGTTGTGAGATCATTTATTTGGAGTTGATGGGTGATCATCGACTCTAGTTTGAGTTGTTTGACTTCTTTATCTATTTTCTGTGTCATTCTAATTGTTTGATTTTAAATGTAATCTCTTGAACTAAACTATATGCAGGGATTACTATGGTTTTGGTTTGTATGCTGTTGGTGATTTCCTGAACTAAATTTATATGCAGAGATTACTGGTTTTCATTTAGAATGATTTGATTTGTCACAGTTGTGATATGTGTGTTCCTAAGAAGAAAAACAAAAGGATTTTGTTGTTGGAATTAATCATTGTTTGATTTATTGTTCTTGAGTTGTAAAGGTGTTTTTGTGGTCATTTAGGTTTACTCATATGAGCTTGAAAAAGCTTACCGGGTTTGTTGTTTCAACCCCATGCAGAACTATTCCATGGTGTAGGGTTTATTGTGGTGGTTGAAGTAACAATCATCGAAACTGAGCTTTGGTTGCTATTGTAGCTTGGACATTGAAGTGTACATTACTTTTATTTTTTCGCTGTGTAGTGAGTGTGTTTACTTATTGAATTATCATTGAGTTTAATTTGTAAACGCTTTGAACATTAATATGTGACTCTAAAGAACGAGTCTGTATTTGATGTTGTTTTCTTGTGCTTGTTAAGTTATCGTGTTTCGGATTCGAATTTCTTTATTCGAAATTCGGGGCGTCACACTTTCCCTCTAAACTCTTCATGTGAAACTTTCCATCAAATTTTACCTCTCCCGATAAATAATAACAATATCTAACATTCCAACATTCCAACATCAAATTTTCTTAAATAATTTTTATTGTTCTTTAAAAATTAGCCCACAATTGCAATTAATTTTACTTTTAGAAACAAAAAAAATTGATTATACAACAATGTATTCTGGAAAAAACGAAAGATAAGAATAAAAGTTAATTGCAATTCTAATTTTAATGGTCAATTTGTGTAAAATATCTAATTTACCCCTACACTTAATGGAGGAATAACAGAATATTGACGGAAGCACTTTAATGATGTGGTTGAGTTCCAAGTACCTATTTGATCACTTTGAAAGTCCAGGTATCATTCTGTCCAGTTCGAGAAAGTTCAGACCCCACTTAAAATGAATTTTTTAAATTAACAGAGCTAATAAAGAGTCTCGTCTAGCTCTCTATATTTCAGAACAAGATAGCTGAAGGTTAAACTAACGATCCACATAAGAGTCTAGTGCAGTTGCTAAATAAATTCTGCAAGGCATATTGTTAAATAAATTTTTCATAAAAAATATAGTGGAAACATAATAAAAACTTTGAGATCAAAATTATATGTCATTGATTTTCAATTGTTCGTTTGAAAATGGTTTTGATTACGAATTTGAGAAACTAGGGACCTAACAAGTTCTCAACATAAAATGAACTTAGAATCAATAGGTTTCGAACAATAACTCGACATAAGAAAAGTAAAGTAGAATTTCGGAACCTGACTTTCCGTTGAATGACAATTTGTCCAAAAAGTCTCCGCACATGTCGCTCCATCCTCCAATCCCATCACCAGTATACAGTCCTTGTATTCACACTGTTGTAGGGGTGAGTTTTCGTCCTCGCTGATCTGTGGGATCTACACAGACTAGGTGTGAAAATCAACTGGAAACTTTATAACTTGTGCCATGTGTGAAAACGAAAACAAATATTTACGAACTACAAACTTAAAGTATTTTCCTGACATTAAAACCTATGCATGACTTGAACAACGTGCAATTTACCTGATGGTTTGGTTTCGCAAAACCAATAACCGACCTTACTGATCACTTGAGCGCTAAACTCAACAACACACAATCTACAGACACAGCATCAGGTCGTCATTGCGATCGAAGACACCGTCTGACTAGTGAAGCTTATCTTCTGGAGGTTTAGGAGTGACTAATCCCCAAGGAAGTCATCGACCACCTAACCGCTCTTAACTCACAGTCGTCACATTTCTCACACGCATATTAATTTAAAAAGGTTATATAAACTTCAAAATATTAATATTGACAGGACTTGACCCGGATTTCACCCTAGAAAACTGTTATAGTGAGTAGACAAAAATAATTCACATGACAAATAAACAAAGAAATTTAATGTTTTCCCAACTTTATTTTTAGATAAAGCAAAGCATAAATAAGCATTTTAAGAAAAATACTTTTAACTCAACCACTAGTAGGAACTCCAAAACAAATTGCAAATCCTTACATTAAAACATGCGATAACTAGAAAGTACTGCCGACTAGTCATCTCATGCCATATGGAGGGTACCGCCAACCATATCATGCATCAGAGGGTGGTGTCAACCGGAATATCAGGAGGCGATGGTTAAAGGGTACTGCGTGTTGACTAACTAACTCATGTCATCCGGAGAGTACTGCCAACCAGATAATGCATGCATGCTCTGATAATATGATTAACCTCATCAAATATATAATCTGGACTCATTAATTATGATATAATTTTCTTAACTCATCCACTTTTTGAAAGCAATTTCTCAATAACTCAATAATTTATAAAATCTCCATAAAGACTCGG
Organism: Rosa persica; assembly: GCA_025331145.1. NCBI lineage: Eukaryota > Viridiplantae > Streptophyta > Magnoliopsida > Rosales > Rosaceae > Rosa > Rosa persica. Next base: position 23,100,128 of record WFKR01000006.1, on the reverse strand, counting down.
TTCTTAAAATAACTCAATCAACCAATAATATATTTCAACTCATTTCATTTTCACATTAGGTGCAATCCCCGAAATTACTATGGACACACAGCCTTATTTTTCTTTCTATTATCCTATGAGGATTTCAGTTCAATCCAATCTCAATTATCATAACAATTCCGATTCCTTTAATCTATTTCCAATTCACTTATGGCACATTTACTTACTTGGTATGAAAAATAATCATGAATCGGAGATAAGTGGAATGAGAGAAGAAAGGAATCGGTATTGATTCCGGAGGATTTGATTCATAAACTCATTTCTTCCTTTCGTAATCAAATTTCTAAGTATTCAGGAATCAATTTCTGATAAGGAGGTGAGACCTATACTAATTCTGATTCCTTCATGTGTTTAGTAAACGCATAAATATTTTTTACCTGGAACCATTCCGATTCCTCTATGTGTTAGTAAACGCAGGAATATTTTTACCTCGTAATCATTCCCTCTCATTCCAAGTAAGTAAACGTGCCCTTAGCTAGTAATTACGTCTCATAATAATTCCACTCAATTACTATGGACACTCAATGTTATAACGTAAACCGATTTCACATATCCCATGTACTTGATTCAAGATCAAAACCACATCTAGGCACTACAGCTATTCAGTATTTTCACTCAATACCAAACATAATGAATCAAATTTCAATAGAACTAATGTAGTACTTTAATTGCCAAATTTTCATTTTCAACAACAACAACACTTCAATTACTATAACAATTCCGATAGCCAATAATCACAACCAGCCATTCAACTTCTAATTAACAATTATGCTTTGGCCACAGTTCAATTTTAACCACGATACAAACACATATTCTGCACAAATAACTAGCAAAGCAAAATTTTCAGTTTGTTTTCACAGTTTACCTCTGTTAATTTCAGTGTGGTGCATAGAAGTATAAAACAAAATCGAGGCTGGAAGAGCTCTTGAATCAGAGACTTCGTTGTTCAAACCTCATACCCATTCATAAAACACAAAGCTCCCAGTTTACCCAACACCGCAAATTAAGCTTCACCAGGCAATTGTGTTCTAGAACATCGGAGAGGAAGGAAGAAATTCCAGAACCATTGCTGGAAATCATAACAACGGTGGCGTTAAAAACCTCCTAAAAACACCTCTTGTTCCAAACACAATCGAAATCACAAACTAAACATAGTAAGTGATAGAGAAAGACTAGAAGAACATTTTTCATACCTCATGCAGCTTAGGCAGTGATCGAAATCGCCGGAAATTGCATCGAAACTGCCGGAAGCTCGAAACTTCTCGACTTCGATTCTCCTTCCACACTTTGAATTACAGACCATCACAAGACAAACAAAGCCCAATCAGTCTCTCATTTCCGGAGTTGGCCGGAGTTTGGAAAGGATGCCGAAAAGGGCCGAATCTTCTTTTCTTCGATTGGTTGTGTTGAAGAGGGTGTAAGACATATATGGCTAGAAAGGTCGTTTCAAGATGAAGAGATTGGTTCCAATTTCACAGCCATAAGTAGTTGACGATTTTCCATTTCTGGAAAGTTCCAAAAGTGGCTGCACTGTCATTTATAGAATCAAACATTTTTAGGAAAATTACAAAACTGCCACTCAATTGAAACCCTTATAACTTCTTTGTTACAACTCTGATTTTAGCGTGCTTCATGTTTACTGATTCGGTTTAACGTGCTTAAGAAAGTTTTCTAAAAAAGTGGGGCGGAAAAAAATGTCAACAGAGAAGCATCTAAAAGATTGAAACAATTATAGAAAATAAGGACTTCAATCATTTACCGTCAAAAGACCAGTAAATAGGTAAATTTAGATACAAGGTGTAACATATAGATTTTTCATGCATCAAAACAAATAATAAATGAGGGAAAAATCACTAACCGAGAGCCTGAGTCCCCTACGTGGATCCGAAGCTTTTACTTTACGTTATCCTAATAGTTTTTGTACTTCCATTCCTCGGGTTACTAGAGTCATAAATTTCGACATAATTTCATGTCAACATTTCTCCAAGAAAATATAAATACCTGTTAACCTAAGCGTTAACACTTATCTGTAAATTTATTCGTTTGCTATTCAACTTTCGACCGATCATGACCAATTTGTAACTCTCTCTCTCTTTCTCTCTCTCTCTCTCGTCCCCTTCCTATTGGTTTTGTCAGAAAACATGTTGGAACGTGATTTGTTGACTACCTGGTTCTGTTCATTTAATTTGTTATTGTGATTATTCATGTTTCAACCCCACGTTTGTTGATAGTGGGTTGATTCCCAGTTCGTGGTTAATGATTCTTATGGTTTCTCTTTCTCATCAAATTTTGTTCAGGTTATTGATCTTGTTCTCATGATTTTGTCTTTCCAAGTCTCTAACAATGGCTATAGGACCTTCTTCAACCACTCATTTTTTAACCTTACGGGAAGGTGCTGGAGTTCATGCTGATAACATATTGTAGAAGGAGAACAAGTTCCTTTTGGTGACTAAGGTTGTCACTGATGAGGTTCTTAGGCGGGATGACTTCATGTGCGAGATGACCAAATTATGGAAGTTTGCTAAAGGATTGGTGGTGAAGGTCGTTGACAACAATCTCTTCCTCTTTCAATTTACTTTGATGAGCGATTTGCAATGAGTTTGATACTGGGAACCATGGTCATTCAATAATATCCTAATACTGATGGCACCAGTAACGACAACATCCTCATTTGCAATTCATTTGTATGAGGCTATTTTTTAGGTTCATGTTCATAAACTTCCTTCGCTGAGTATGACAGTCTATGGCAAAACTTTCGGGGACACTCTTGGTCAGTTCATTGATGTTGATCGTGATAATGATTTTGATTGTATTGGAAGCACTCTCCGTATCCAAGTTCGTCTGGATGTTTTCCGGGCTCTTCTCCAAAGGACTACCGTGGCTCAAGCAGACAGTGGAGATTTAGAGGTGGAGTTTTTATATGAACTTTTGCCAGAATTCTGCTATTTTTGTGGGGTTCTCTCTCACACAACTGGTGGTTGTCCTAAGAGTGAAGAACATCCAAGAAAATCTGATGGATTTCCCATATAGCTCTTCACCGCGCAATACTTCAAGATTGCTTCTGGGGTATCGCTCTGTCCATTCTCAATTGTTTTCTGTTTGTTTTGCGGGTAAACACGGTGGAGATGGTGTTAGAGATGGCCCTGTAGTAACTGCAGCAGAGGCGGTGGTGATTCACAGTGAGCGGTTACCAGGAGTTGATGGCGGTTACAGTCGAGGTTTACACAGTGAGTTTAATGTTTTTTTATTTTATTTTTTCAGATTTGGATGACAACAGTAACCACACACACCCTCGCATGCAGTGTATCCCAGCATAGCCGGATTAATCATTGTACCGCAGATGCACAAACCTTGATGTTTAATCAACTTAGATCCCTCAAATCTGCTGGCCACGGGATGAAGTTAGGATTCAAATGCTAAACCTGGAGGTTCCAAAGTAGGCCGTTCGAACAACAACACATCACACCACATCACGTGGTTGTGAGTTTAATGTTGATGATGGTCATATTTCAGGGCTACGTCTTCTACTTTGGGCACCTTTTTACCCACGCAGACCCGATCCATTTTGGGCTCTTATGAGCAGTCACATGGTTTTTCTACATCATCTACCCAAATTGTTGGCACTCTGTCGGTTCTACGCCTGCTCTTATCCCCAAGTCAGTTGAGAAGTCATCTTCTTATCCCTTGCCGGTTATTGCTCCTACTATTTCGGATCCATTTCATCTCAACTCGGGTTTGGCGTAAGTTCCAATTTCTTTGAAAGTCTTTTATTTTCTTTTGGTCGTGTTACTTTAAAGAAAGCTGCTCGCTCAAAGGTCATGAAGTCAAAAATTTTGATAGAAATCCCACCACTTCTGCTGTCCATCTTTTGACTTCTCTAAAGACGATCAATTCTTGCTCTCACTCATGTGCCTCTTCAACTGGAAATCTGGTGGGAATTCTTCAGGAAGTTGGTGATTGTAATTCCTTAAATATGGTTTCCGCTCAGACTTCCAAGCATAAAGTCATGGTCTGTTATATTCCCATTCTATTTCTGAAGGAAAGGAGCCTTTGGGTTCAGCTCGGTTGACCCATTCCAAAAAATGAAAGCTTATCTTGGATTGTTCTAGGATTGGATGGTCAAGAAGCGATTATTTGTGCTCTCACTGTGGTTCGGGGCTCTTTGATCCAATATTGTTTTTCTTTTGGAAACAATATTAACAATGAAACTAGTTATTATTATGCTTGTTTGACTTATATTGCTGCTTGTTTGACTTTATTGCTTGTGGGGGTTGATGATGCTCTACTGTGAAATTTGGTGTTGTAGTGATTCCATGTTATTAATGGGCCATCCTCTTCTCTTGCCAATTCAAGGTGCCATAAAGCTCGAGTTTTGTTTCTTCATTTTTTTGTTGCTGATGTGGGTAGTATTGGTCTACGGCAGATTTAAAGAGGACCTCTGATAATATCTGGTACTTGGGTTAGATAATTACGGACCGTCTCAATTATGACTTTACCAGCCTTTGAAGTGACTATATCGAAGTATTCCCCTGTTGTTGCGGCTACCATATTGTTGTGGTTGCTATCTCTTCAAATAGGTTGTTATCTCTGTAATGTGCATCTATTGTGTTGATGAAGGTGTAGTGAGACAAGAAGCAAGGACATGCTTTTTCTCATTACTTCTCTGCATTTATATGTACATATTACCTCTTAGGAAATATTTTCAGGTAGCGCATATTTAGTTAGATTCGCGTTTTCATTTCCTACTTTCCAACTTTTGGGTAGAATGTTAACCACAATAGTGAATCCGATGTACTTATATATGTTGTGCCAAGGGGTCATTGTGGGCGGGGTTAGGGCCGGCCCTACCCAAAATTTTAGGGCTTAGGATCGGGCCGGGTCAGACCTAGTCAAAGTCAACAAAATTTAGAGCTGAGACCTAAAAATGCTAACCCTTACTCGCCCGAAAAACCCGATCCGCTAGGACTGTCCTTCCAAATAGGGCCGAAAAGGGCTTACGTTGTTTAACAAAAAAAAATATACATTATTTTTTTCTTCTCAAAATATGGCTCAATGATATATATATATATATATATATATAATAAAAGACTCATTGTTTTTTATTGATCATAGTTAATACACACACACACATTTATATAGGAATTAACTTATAACATTTATTAATATTAGTTAAGGTTGTTATATTCAATTAACTATCTATATAAATCTCCCAATATTAATTATTGTGTAACAAAGAAAATAGAAATTAAAGAAACAAAACTTATGAAATCAATTACAAAGAAAGAGATAAATTAGAAATTATAGAAAAAAGAGAAACATAATTAAAAAGTAGAAAAAATAAAAAATTATTAAGGCTTATTCGGGCGGGCTTAAAGGGCAAGGCCGGGCGAGGATTGTTGAGGGTCAGACACTTGATGAGTTTGCTCAGGCGAGGATTGTTGAGATGACTGCTGATTCGGATTGGAGGGCCCTTCCGAGTGGATGATTGGTGCAGATGAAGGGTTGAGATTTCGAGGGAGATTGTATGTACCGAGTATTGATAACCTCAGGGAGGAGGTCATGCGGGAAGCATATAGGTCTCGATACACTATATGGATGTGGTAGAACATGTGTCGAAGTGTCTTACATGTCAGTAAGTGAAGGCAGAGCATCAGAGACCGGCATGAATGTTCCCTTGTCTATTCCTGTTTGGAAATGGGAAGATATCTCCATGGACTTTGTGATTGGATTGCCTAGGTCCAGGCAAAATTATGACTCGATTTGGGTGATTATTGACCCATTGACTAAGTCAGCACACTTTCTTCCGGTGGCAAAAACGTACTCAGGGGATGCGTTGTGTAAGTTGTATGTGAATGAAATAGTGAGGCTTCATAGTGTGCTTGTGACGATTGTCTCTGATCGTGATGCTCGTTTCACTTCAGAATTCTGGAGTAGGTTCCATAAGGTATTTGGCACATCTCTTGCAATGAGTACTGCATTTCATCCATAGAGAGATGGGCAGACTGAGAGAGTGAATCAGGTGATGGAGGATATGCTTAGAGCTTGTGCCCTGGACTTTAAAGGACGTTAGGCAGATCATCTGCCATTGGTAGAGTTTGCCTACAACAACAGCTATCACTCCAGCATCATCATGGCCCCATAAGAGGCTCTTTATAGTAGGTCATGTAGGACACCTATCTGTTGGGCAGAAGTAGGAGAGAAGGGACTCTTGGGTCCTACACTTGTTCAGGAAACTACTGAGAAGGTCACTACTATTCGGAACAGAATCCGAACCGTTGAGAGTAGACATAAGAGTTATGCTGACTTGAAGATGAGACCTTTAGAGTTTGAGACAGGCGATCATGTATTCTTGAAGGTCTCACCTATGAAAAGTGTGGTGAGATTTGGCAAGAAGGGAAAACTCGCACCAAGGTATGTTGGACCTTTTGAGATTCTGGAAAGGGTTGGAAACTTGGCATATCGACTTGCTTTACCTGTTAGCATGTCGGGTGTGCACAATGTCTTCCATGTGTCTATGCTCAGGAAGTATGTCCTAGATGAGTCTCACGTGATTGATCATGGGACGATCGAAGTAAACACAGATGTGACATTCGTAGTTGAACCTGTTCGTATCTTGGATAGGCCTATAAAGAAGCTTCGTATGAAGGAGGTTGATCTTGTGAAGGTGATGTGGAGTCATCATAATGAGGGTGATGCGTCATGGGAATTGGAGTCTGACATGAGGAAGAGGTATCCTCAGCTTTTTGTTGACGAACATCAATTTCGAGACGAAATTCCTTTAAGAAGGGTAGACTGTGAAGAACCGAAATTTAATTTAAATAAATTAAATGTAATCCAATATTTGTTTAATAATACGAATTATGAATTTTGGGTTTGCTTCATATGTCATTGTGTGAAGAAAGGAGTTACGAATGAATTTTATTTTTGAAACGAACGTTATTTAGGGGGTCGTGAAAATTGACTTTTTATACGTTGAAACGTCCTTCATGAAAGTTGTAGAGCTCGTTGATACGATCTCGTGCATATATGGAACATATTATTCGAAGTTCGTATGAATAAGTGATGAATATTTGAAAATTGAAATTTTTCTATAAATATCATGAAAATCAAATTTTTTCATTAAGGACGAAAAAAATCACATTTTTGCTGATTAGCCCCCCAGCCCTCTCCGCTCTCTCTCTTTCTCTCGTGTGAAACCCTTCCCCTTGCTTGCCGACCTGCCGACCCGATCAGGCCCCATCTCCCTCCTCCGGCCTCCACCGTCGCCGACCCGGACCTCCCTGCACTTGGCCCGAGCCGCCCAGCCGCCTGGTGCCGCTGCCTTGCTGCGTCGTCGCCCTCGAAGCGAGATTGAAGCCACCTAGCCACAGATCGGTGACCCGGCCGGATTTTCTATTTTCCGGCACTACCTCGGCCGATTCTCCCCATTTTTGTGATGTCCTCATCCTCCTGATCATCCCTATATGTGGCTTGTATCACGATTTTGAGTGTAGAGTTGTAGAACAAGAGTTGAAAGTTTTGACGTCCCTGATTGAATCTGAAATCTGATCGAGCGACAGAGATTAATCCAACTTCAAAACTCGATCTAGGACCATCTAGACCCTATCTCGAAAAAGTCAGGTATTAAAGTTGTTCATAATTTCATTTTGAAGAAGTCTGTTGTTGACCACTTTTGCATCTGAGGTGGTTGACCGACGTTAACCGCCGTCTGACCGCCGCGTGTGGCGGCGCGTCGGACCATATTTTGAGTTTATATTATCTGGACGATGATTTATTGTCACGCCCCAAATTTTAGAATAACAATTCAAAATCCGAAAACATGAAAATACTACAAACTCAAAAATAATCAACCTGAAAATTTCTTTTCTTACATACTCACCACACGAATAAAATCAGACCGAATATAGTCTCGGTTAATTATTACAACTCAAATCCAAAATGTAATGTAAAGCTCTAAATGAGCATACACACACCTCACAGCTAAATAAATAACAAAACTGCTGTAACACCTAAGCAGCTCGGTCACCTCCCTGGTTATCCTGACCTGTAGGAATATCCACTACACCATTGAATAGTGTACCGGGATTGCAACAACCACAAAACCCGGTAAGCTTATGAAAGCTTGTATGAGTAAAAGAAGGAACTGTTACTTAATTGAATCTCATTTATTCCCACACACAGCAACACTCAATAATTTTCACATGTGCAAATAATAACAATCTCAATCAACACCAATTCAATATATCAAGACAACCCAACTCACAACTTTCTCCACAACTCTCATCATCGTATTTGTAAAAATACGGTACTTGACAGACTAGAGCTCTAACTGAATCGTAGCCCGTCACCTGGCCTAGGTTATGGCATCCGACATATTTATCAATTATTGTATTTCATCAATATGTATACCTATATACATATTTAGAACGTCCAATAATTCCACATACTCGACCAATCGTATCCCATCATCCACACTAGGATTAGAGCGTCCGATTACCCACACCAGTCATTACGTCGACTCTAAACCCATAAATGAACACAACATATAATATCACATATTGAAATCAACCCAACCAAGATACATCATATTATTATGGAATTACACAATTGTAATATAATCAACTCATCAATTCTACTCAATCATATCATCACACAACAATCCACTCATCAATATATATTTTCCACGTAAATATATATATACGTAATCATCCACTCAGGAATGACCACTAATACCATCTATAGTTCACACAAGAAAATTATGAAATTCATTTGTATAGTTAAAATTCATTTTACTTACCTATGGACCGTGGTGATTCAAGTCCATGAAATTTTAAAACAAATATTTAATCCGCAAATATTTTTCACACAATTACCAAAAATAAATAATTTAAAATGCTCGGTTCGTAATATGAACCACGTGAGTTTTACTCACCTCGAAACTCCCGCTGCGTCTTCAATATAATTATAATTTATAATTAACGCCGAATAGCCCACTCAAATAAAATCCGTCAATCACCTAATCAAATGTAATTCGAATTTAGCCAACAATTTCAACACATAAATTAACTTCTAATTAACGGCCAGATTCTAATTTACATTAAAATCCGACGAGCGGTTTTCTCACGAATCGCTCCCCTAATTACCGTTTTTCACATATACGAAGATCCAACGGTCGGATCTTCGCCCATGACCACACAAAGCCTCTGGGACAGTCATATGATCATCATAACAAATTTACAAGTTCATCCAACGGTCATAATTTCACAGATCACAAATCTAACGATCGAAATCGAAATCACAAATTCATAACTAATTCATACGATATCTGAAAAATGCGTATAATACGCCGAAATGATCGTATCGAAACATAGAATCATAAAATGGACAGAAACCAAATTTTAAACCTCCGGAGGTGGCCGGAAAAGGCCGCCGGAGTTAGGGACAGAGCCGCCACCGACCACCGCCAATGGTGTCGGGGCCGAGCTTGTCCCCTTCGTTTCATCATTCTGAGAAACTTTCATAACTAGCACAAGACCTAAAAATGACGGGAAGGCATCGAAATTACCGATTTACAGTCGGCGGCCGGAAAAAATGCAGAAACCGGTGAGCTTGAAAACCGACGTGAAAACTGCAACCTCAGGCCCCGATCCCTTCTGGAAACTTGTTCAGAACTTCCTTGCGAACTCAACAAGCCAAGAATCACAAGAAACGATCGTGTATAGCTCGAGATATCTTGATCGAAAGTTTCGGTATTTCGATCCGTTCGGGTCGAGCTCCGACGAACGTGAAAACGTTCGACCCAGTTCCGGTCCTTCTTGGTGCTTGTAGAGGAAGTTGAGGCAATGAGACAAGAATCAAGTGAAATGATGGAGTGTAGCTCGAGATATCGAGATCGAACCGAAAATGGCCGTTTTCGGTTCGGGCTGTGCTGCCGCCGCCACGGGCTGCGCCGCCTTGTGAAACTGCCTCCGGGAGCTAGAGCAGCTCGAGACGAATGTCTGGGACTTGGTTTGAGGTCGAGAGGTGGTCTGTGGAGGGAGAACAATTAAGGAGAAGTTTCTCCCCTTTTCGGTCGAGAGCGACGGTAAGAGAGATGATGAACAGTGAAATTTCCAGAAAAAGAAAGAGAAGGAGGCCGGTGGAAAATTAGGGTTTCCCAAAAATTTTCTATATATACAAGTTTTCGGAAAACTTCGAAATTCGATAACTAAATCATAAAAAATCCGATTTTTGCGTTCCGCACGTGTACGGACTCGTATCGACGAGCTCTACAACTTTCATGAAGGAAGTTTCTCCAAATTTCGTACGTAGAAAAAGTCGATTTCTCAAACCGAGTATTTCGAGCTTTTCGTTAAAAATAAACGTTTCGAAACTTTGATAATTGTAAAAATGAATGATTATCGAACATATATCGTGAAATCGCATAATAATCATTCGATACAATTACTCGAATTAAAATGAAATTTGCGGGTATTACATCTATGCATCCATACGAGCGTTTTGATATATAACATGGTCATGTTAGAAAAAGTTGATAAATAGTCAATTTAAGTTTTACGGTCTTATTTAAAGTTTTGACGTTTTATCTTCGGTTCGCGATTTTGAAGAATCTGACCGTCTGTTTTGTTTCAAATTTTAATATGCTGATTGTATGACTGTTCTGATGACTTTTTGAGGTAATAGACGAAGATCGGACCATTGGATCTTCATATAATTGTAAAACAGTGATTCGGGAGGCAATTCATGAAGATCCGTCCGTCGGATTTTCGTATAATTTTGATAGGATGTTTCCAAGGGCAATCCTTGAGGATCTAACCGTTGGGTCTATCTAACCGTTGGATCGTCTTTATTTTAGAATCCGACCGTTGGATCCTCTTTATTTTAAAATCCAACCGTTGGATCATCATTTAAATTTATTTCATGCTCCGTTTGTTAAGTAAAGATTGTACTTGATTAGGTACTTGACAGCTTGAGTTGACGAGCATTTGGATTATTGTGATTTGTATATTAATTGCAGACGAGTGCTTTAATTTATTTATTTTTGTAATTGTGTGAAAAATATTTATGGATTAAATATTTGTTTTTAAAATAACATGGACTTTTAAAAAAAAAATATTTATGGATACACTACGGTCCATAGGTAAGTAAAATGAATTTTAATTATACAAATGAATTTCACGATTTTCTTGTGTGAACTACAGTGGTATTAGTGGTCATCCCTGGGTGGATGATTAAGTGTATATATGTTTACGTGGAATATATATATATATATATATATATATATATATATGGGTGGTGTGTTGATGTGTGATGATGTGATTGAGTTGGAATGATGATTTGGATTATATTTCAAATGCTTAAATTTCATAATAATATTGTGTATCTTAGATGAGTTGATTTCATTGTGTGAAAATATATTGTTGTGCTCATTTATGGATTTAGGGTCAACGTAGTGTCCGGTATGGATGAATTAGACGCTCTAATCCAAGGTGGATGATGAGATACGATTGGTTGAGTGAGTCGGATGCCACAACCCTTTTCGGGTAATGAGGCTTGATTAAGTATGAGTATCAGACGTTCTAAATATGTATATACGTATTTATATTGATGAAATACGATAAAGATAAATATGTCGGATGCCATAACCTGGGACAGGTGATGGGCTACGATTCAGTTAGAGTTCTAGTCTATCAACATCGTATTTTTATAAATACGATTTCGGGGGTTTGAGGAGAAAGATGTGAATTAGGGTTTTGTGTTGATTTGTTGATTTGGTAATTGATTATGAGATTCTTGGTTCCTTGTGGATGTGGAAAGTGTTGAACGTTGACTTGGGTGAAAATGTTTATGAATTAATTAAACAACCATTTTTTCTTTTTACTCATACGAGCATCAAAAGCTTACCGGGTTTTGTGTTGTTGCAATTCCAGTACACTATTCAAATGGTGTAGCGGATATTCCTGCAGGTCAGGATAACCAAGGAGGTGACCGTGCTGTTTAGGAGTTGCAGCATTTATTTGATTTCATTTAAGTTGTGAGGTTTGTTATGCTTATTTAGAGCTTTACAATTTAATTTATGAGTGACTTGTAATTATTAACAGAGACTAAATTCGGGATTTAAAATTAATTTGTGTGGTGAGGTTGTTAAGAAAAAAGAAATTTTCAGGATGATTATTTTGAGTTGTGGTAATTCATGTTTCGGATTTTGAATTTTTATTCTAAAATTCAGAGCGTGACACATCTTTAATCGGCGATGATTGGGTTGTGGCGCCGGTGTGTTATTGATATGTTACTTTAGAGCCATGGAATCTGATTGCAATCTTGATCAGACTACTGATGTTGAAGGCTACTTATTGCGCAGAGATTTGTTGTAGGTTGAGGTGGCTCTAAAGCGAGGATCACTAGCCTCTGGTTTGGCTGATCAGCACTGGTCAAGCATGCTGGCAAGTGGTGATGGCAGCGTAAGGGCTAGGCATTGGACCTCAGAAGGTTCTATTCTGAGCCTTAGTTTGGGCCTGGATCCCAGAAGATTCTTTGCATAGCCCGGCTTCCTACCGGTGCATCATTAGATGTGTTCCTGCAACTAGCTGTATCCTTACTAGGTTCATTTTTCTATGCCTTGTTTCTAATATCATTTTCATTTTCATCTTCTTTAATTTTGATGAAGTTTCTACATCTATCAGTTGTAATCTTTTTTATTTCTAATAGAATTATCATTTTTCCTCAAAACAAAAAAAAAAATGTTTTTAACATGTTTAATTGCAGGTTTTTTATTTTTTATTTTTTTATATAGAGTTAAACAAAAGTGCTAATTGAGTGTGTTTTATTCGGACATTTTATCATTTTATGTGATATTTGTTGAATAATTTGGCAAAGTATTTTTAATTAATTAATAAATAATTTTATTTTAATTTAAAAATAAATTATATTCATTTTTCTTTCATAATTTTTGTAAAAAGCGGGAAAACATGAAAAATTGTATATAATACTTTCAGGTTTAAAAGTCAAGAAATGTGAGAGTCCTCTTGATAAATGCGAACTACAATTTTTTTTTTTTTTTGAAAAATACATTATTAACTGTACTATTCCGTTGTGTATGAAAAGCGAGCTAATAGGTATATAGTAATTTGACCATGCTCCTAGCATTTTGATAAAGTTATATATGTATTACGTACATATACATTGTTCAAATATACTAAGAACAACTTGGCAAGTTAGGTGCAGGTGGCTTTATACTTGTTGCTCTAGTGGGTCCATTCTTCACAATGAGTACGGTGTCCATACCCCAAGTAGCAGGACGCTCCAAATGACGGTGCACATACCATACCCCTAAAATTAGTAAGAAAAATAATATAGATGCAACAAGAGGCATGAAACTATATATGAAATTATTTCACTTACTACATACATGTATATTCTTTAAAACAATCACTTTCTTATGTACATATTGAAAAATGTCATCACATTTAAAGTTAGCTCTAAACACTATATAAAATTACACTAGGTATATATTCAATGTAGAGGTTAATAAGGCTAAGTTTATCTACGTGTGTTTTTGTAATACCCCAGAAATTCATTATAATTTTCGGAAGATTTTTCTAGAATTTATTCAGTGGTTGTTAGGATGAGTACGTAGTTCGGGAATGATGTGGAAGTATGTCAGACAAATAATTACTCGAAACATTTTATTTTCGAAAAGTAAAAAGTTGACTTTTTATTTATTGAGTTTCTCCAAAAACTTCATGAAAGTCATAGAGGCCGTCGAATACGAGTTCGTGGACATACAGAACAAGTAAATCGGTTTGAAGACCCGAATTTTCATAAAATTAATTTATGTAATTCAATATTTGTTCAATAATATGAATTATGAATTTTGGGCTTGCTTTGTATGTCATTGTATGAGGAAAGGTTTCGAACGAATTTTATTTTCGAAACGAACGTTACTTAGGGGGTTGTGAAAATTGAATTTCTGCATGTACGGAATTTGGGAAACTTCCTTCATGAAAGTTGTAGAGCTTGTCGATACGAGTTCGTACATATCTGGAACGTCAAAATTGGAGTTCGTATGAAGAAGTTAAGACGGTTTGAAGTTTGGGGATTTTTCTATAAATATAGGAAAATTACAGATTTATTCATAAATCCGGAATTTTTCCCTTTTTGCGTTTCAGCCCCCCGAACTCTCTTCTCTCTCCCCCATTTTCGACGGAAAATCTGGGCTCCTCTTCTTCCGGTTATAACTTCCTCCTCAGGTCACCAATCTACTTGATTCCAAAAGCAATTTTTCTCGTCTTGAAGTCATTTAAAACTTCTCAAAAGGATCGAGGTGCAAAAAGAACTTTGGACGGCGCTACAAGGTCGAGAAGCCTCACAGCTCGAGCTGGAAATCGCTCGAGCTACTCTTCCCTTCACCGGCCGATATCTCCCACATCCGGGCACCAAATGACTTGATTCCAATAGTAAATTTTCTCGCCTTGACGTTGCCTAGAACTTTCCAGAAGACATTGATGGGAAATAAACACTGTGGTAGCCGCTACAAGGCCGAGAAACCGCACCGCCCGATCTGGAAATCACCTTCCTTCTCCACCTTGGTTCTCACTCCTCCGGCCACATTAGCTCGTGATTCTTGGGGGAATTTCTAGCCTAGAGGGCGTAGACAAAATGGCTTGCAATGATTTGATCTGTGGAGATCGAATTTGGAAGATTTCAAAACTAGGGTTCTTCGGGTTTCAAACCTTGCAAGGTAAAATTAGATCTTTTGGCTTATAATCTGACTTTGATGTAGTTATGAAAGTTGAAATTGGAGTTAAGATGAAGAACTTTCGTATTGGGACTTTTATCAAATTTTGACTTTAAATGGGGCGCCCTCCTGCCACCCCAAGGGAGGTTTCTGCCCATTTTTATATTCTACATGTTGATACTATCATTTCGATATATAACATGTAATTTTTGGATATCGTATGATTAAGTTATGAATTTTTACAATTTCGATCGTTGGATTTGTGATCTGTGAAGATGGGACCGTCCGATGAACTTATAGTTTTGGTATAATGATCGTATAGCTGTCCCAGTGACTTTTTGTGATCACGGGTGAAGATTTTACCGTTGGATCGTCTTTATTTTAGAATCCGACCGTTGGATAGTTGTTTAAGTATATTTCGTGTTTCATTTGCTAAACAAATACCATACTTGATTAGGTACTTGACTGTTTGAGTTGACGAGCATTTGGATTATTTTGATTTTGATGGATAGAAGACGCAGCAGGAATAAAAAGTGAGTAATCTCACATTGTTCATTTAAGACCGAAATTACTTTTATAGTTTTTAGGTTATATTTAACTGCAAGCTATAGTTGGTATTAATAGGCATTCCTGTGTGAATGTCTATGTATATATATTATTTACATGAAATATATATGTATTGATGAATTGTGTTGCTATTATTGTTTAAATGTTACTCTTTGAGAAACAATATATTGAGAAATGTGTTGAGTTTTATTGCTTGAAAAGTATCGAAAGTTGAGTAACAATTGTGATGTCAAGAGTGATTTCTATAAATTGTTTTGATATGTAGAGATCAATAAGTCACGAGTGTGACCATGGCATACTATCAGTGAACCACACTCTTGTACCGGATTGGTGGTTGCTAATAGCATTATAATCATGAATCACGCTCTTGCGCCGGGCTGGTGGTTACTATCAGCTAGAGCTCTAGTCTGTCTGCCAAATGTGAGTGGTCTTATGAGGTTACTTGAGTCTCATAAGTTTGAGTTTTTAAAAGAGTCTTGAGAGTATTCCTTCTTTTATGTTTTTGTGTATTTTGGAGTTACTTTGTGTGTGTTGATTTACCATTATTTTGAGTTACTTATACAAGCTTTCATAAAAGCTTATCGGGTTTGTTGTATGACAACCAGGTGCACTATTCCACGGTGTAGGGGTTAATCCTGCAGGTGAGGCTGATCGTGACTGGAGCTGAGGTAGCTTGGGTTCAGTAGTAAGGTTAGGAAGCAAGTTTCATTGCCTTTGCAATGATTATGACTTCCGCTATGTTATGGACTCTGAGGAGCCTCTTACGTTTATTTTGTTGACAATTTAATTAGTGAGGTGTGTAATATATAACTATGTGAGCGAGTGTGTACCATAGTATTTGTTTCAAGACATCAGTATGTACTTAGTTTAAAAAGCAAAATAAGTTTTCCAGGTATTTGATATTATTGACTGATCATTCACGCATGTATAATTATAAGTCATATATATTAATTTTTATTTGCTTAAAAATTGGGGTGTGACAATCGGAGTCCGTACAAGAAGGTTGTGGTCATCGGAAGTTTCTGCTAATTTTGAAAATTACTATAAATAGGAGTTTCCAGCTTTGGGAATTCATAATTGATATTTTTGGAAACTTCCAAAAATAGAAACCTAGAAAGCTCCGTTCTCTCTCCTCAAGACCGACGGACCCGGACCCGAACCCTGTATTCCGACCCGACTAGAACTTACTTTTTACGTAATAACCGGCGATGAAACAGACCCAGTTTTGTTCGCCTCCTCCGTGTTGTCCTCCTTGTGGTGGCGGCTTGTCTGATTCTCATCCACGACGGTGGATCAAAGCGGCAAAGGTTGGAGGCGACGGACCTGACCGGAACTCTCTCCTTCGACAACGGCGGGGCTTTAAACCGGTCTTGTTTTGCTCTTAGTGGCATCCTCTTCCGATCCTTGGAGGTTAGGTTGATCAATTTTAACCAGAGGAATTTCAACTCGATGTGAACAATGATTTTTGGCTTACGGCTGCGATCTAGGCTAAGTTAGGCTTTGTTCCAAATGTTAAATTTAATCCTCGTTGTGTAAAATCTATTTTCGACGGTTGGATCTTGTTAGTTTGGAGTTTGGCACAGCAGTGCGTGGACTCACGCATAGCCCCGTGTGGTGGCTTGTCCGGCCGTAGTTGGGGCAGGTTCTTCCACCAAGGATCATCTACTCATCGATAAGAGCATTTTGATATATGGTTTGTAGCATTTGGAGATTGTATGAGCATGTTAGGTTTTTTAGTGATTTCGATTCGCTTGGTTTTTGTTCAGTGAGATTATAGGATCGACTTGTTGTTTTGGTATATTGATCCTAGAAATATTTCGGAGATTTTGGGTGGTCTCGGATGAAGTTCCGCCTCAAACGGGCATTAACTTTGTGTTTTTTGTACTGAGATGAGACCATATGTGATTAGGTACTTGACGAGTTTGTCTTTGACGGATATTTTGTGATTGTGTTATCTCAGTTCTGTAAGAAGACGTAGCGGGATTCTAAGGAGAGTAAATCTCACGTGGTTCACTTATGAACAGAGTTACCTATTGTTCAGTTTAATCGGTAAATTGTGAAATTGTTTTCTTGAAATAAATATTTGTTTTAAATTATATGAACTTGATTAGCTACGGTTCATAGGTAAGTAAAATAAGATTGTAATTATAAAAAGAATTTTCCCGAGTTTTGTGATTATGGACTATAGTTGGTATTAGTGGTATTCCGAAATGGATGGCTACGCGCGTGTGTGTGTGTGTGAAATATATCTTATGGGTGTTGTATTGTGATAAGCATAATAATTGTGATTTTATTCAGGTTATTGTTTTTGAGCATTCTCTTTTCGAGAATGCAATGTATCATGTAATTCTTGATTATATTATGTGGAAAGAGTATTTGTGTTTTGGTGTAACATTTTGAGTCATGTGAGACTTTTTAAATGTTTTCGATCTACAGATCAATTGTCACAGTAGTGAATGAGGCAAATAAATCGGGAACCACGCCTTTGGCCGGGTGAGTGGTTACGATCAGTTAGAGCTCTAGTCTGTCTGCCATTGTATGTCATGAGGTATCACGTGGTTACTTGTGACTCATGAATACACATTTTAAAAGAGAGTTTCAAATGGAATCTTTAATTTATTGTCCCTGAGGGACTTGGGTTCTTACTAAATTGTGGGGGTTTTCACTTGAGTTGAAAATGTGATTTCTTAACTTTAGCGTGATTTGTTTAATTTCCTCATTTTACTTTTTCCCTTTTTTTTTGTTTGATTTTAATGTAACCTCTTGAACTAAAATATATGCAGAGATTATTATGGTTTCTTTTGTTTGATTTTAATGTAATCTTTTGAACTAAACTATATGTTGGGATTAGTATGGTTTTGGATTGTGTGCTTTTTGCTGATCATCTGAACTAATTTTCTATGCAGGGATTACTGGTTGTATTTAGTTTAAAGGCGTTTTATGGTTATTTAGGTTTGCACACACGAGCTTGAAAAAGCTTACCGGGTTTGTTGTTTCAATCCAGTGAACTATTCTATGGTGTAGGGGTTATTGTGTAGGTCAGAGTAACAGTCGTCGACAGTGAGGTTTTGTTATTGTCATAGCTTGGATGTAGAAGTGTACTTTTGGTTTTAGTCTTCTGCTGAGTAAGGAGTGTGTTTACTTATTGAATTGTTATTCAGTTTAATTTGTAAACTCTCTGTAATGTAGTATTCAGTTTAATTTGTAAACTCTCTGTAATGTAGTATGTGACTCTAAAAAATGAGTCTGTATTGACATTTATGAACTCGATTTGTTTTGTTGCTTAGTTTAAATAAAAAAATTTCTAAATGTTTTCTTGTGCTTGTTAAGTAATAGCGTTTCTGATTCAAATTTCTTTATTCGAAATTCTGGGCGTGACAGTTTTAACCGAGTGCCTCTAGAGTCTCTCTCTCTCTCTCTAACCAGCTAGGGGAGGCGTTGCGAATACCTTTCATCGATCCCTCGTCCTGTGGCATCTCCGATGGTGTCTCGCTTTTATTATGATGATGTCGGACAGAAAACGAATCCCCATTGATCTGGGAGATGGTTTGTCTTGAGGTTTTGACAGATTTTGATCGGCTTGGTTTTTCCAAATTGGGATCGAAGGCAAGGTATCCATGGACACTGGTTCTAAGAGACAAGTTTGGTGTTAGGTGGGACTGGATTTGAATCCATATCCTTTCCAGATTGCGGTGTGGTGCTGAAGCTCTGAATTTTTCTTAGAGGTAAGGTTTCAGTATAGCGTTGCAGTACTGCTGTTTCCATGTTTCGTGGCAGTGGTGCTGCTGGTCCCTGGGTTCGTGGCGGCGATGGTGGACCTATTGTCTAAACACTTGTGCAATCCAGGTGTCTCTAGCGCCTCTGGAGTAGTACTAAAGGAGGATTCATGCTATTTTTCTATGTAATTTGATGTCTAATGAGTGGATCTATTGTCTATGCATCACCGTGGATACTGACATGGCTATGTTTCTCTAATGAGTGGATCTATTGTCAAATCGTTTCTCAAATGAGATATGTTTTCCAATTATTAGAACTAGATGGCACATGCATATATTGTGAAATCTATATAGGATGTCGAGAATTTCTTCAGTTTCATCAATTTTTTTATATTTATGTTTTTTTAACATAAAACCCCCCCTTTTTTTTTTTAGCAAATCAACAACTCATGTCCAACGACTAATCTATTGTGAGTGAAACTCATGACCTACCACTTATAAATGAGAGACTTATGTCATTAGACGAAATGGTATTGGCCACATAATAACCATTTTCTTAATTCCATTTTTAGTTTTTCTTTATTTTTTTAAAATAGTAATTTAGAAGGACATTTTGGACACTTCATATTTTGGTGAAGCCTTGTGACACCAAAAGAATGCCTTCATTTATATTAGAAGATATATATATATATATATATAAAATATACACGGCTCTTCTACTAATTCTATATATATTAATTTTATTTTGTAGCAATAGTTTCGATATAACGGAGTGTCCTAGCTAACTCTAGAAAGCTTCATGTATCATATATGTGAGCATATTTATACTTCATAGAACTGTATAGAGGTGAAGGTATAGTATGTTGTTATGTACCAGGATTGTTAGCAAAGAATCTAATGACGGCCCATCCATTGTTAGGAACATCGAAAGTATTAAGTAGTGGTGCATCCTCCAAGTTGAAAGATTGGGGGGAAGTTGTGTCGTTGAAGTTGCCATAGTTTGTGGCAACAAGATAGAGGCTATAACCATGCAGATGGATTGGATGTGTTTCTGGGTTCCCAACATTAGTTCCTTGGAAAACAATTTCCACTGCTGCAACGTACTCGATCGTCTTTACCTTGGTTCCTACTTCCGGAAATAATTCATAATTTCCCACATCTCCTGTGAAGCTAAAATAATCCGGTGGTTGATCGGGAAAGTCATCGGCATAGACATTAGGTAAGGTCCTAATTGAAAAAACAAGTGACGATGAAATAAATTCTTTTAGAATTGCTGTATTTATTTGGCTGGTGATCATGACATAAATCATAAAAACCTAATACAGCTAATAATTTAAAATTTACGCATAATTTTTTTACCTGTAATATGCTTGAAGTATATCAGTAGTTGTGGTAGTAAAACTGATGTTGTTGAAGCTTGCAGACAAAATATTACCATGAGGCCCTTGACATATAGCATTAACAGGACATGGTAGTTGATTCATAGAAACTGTGATGAAAATTCTTTGAGTGATGTTAAGGGGCACATTTATAGGATATTCAGGAGTCGCCAAAGCCATTATCCTCATCATGAAGTCGTCTGCGGCCATACTGTCATCAGGTGCAGGAAGTGTAGGCATGGGAATGAAGGAAGGGACAGTGTAGTCCTTCCCGCTGTATTGCAGGATTGCTGTAGTGGTGGAATTGTTGAATGAAGAATTAACGGCGTCGAAACATGGACTAGCAGCCATGTAATAGTGACTGGGAGTCTGGTTCGCAGTGAGTAAGAGGTCCATTGTTTGGCCTGGAGTTATCATAATGTAATCGGTCTGAATGGCCTTGATGTATGCACCGTCTTGAGCCACCACCGTAAAGTTGTGACCGGCAATTCCAAAGAACATTTCTTCGTTCATCACGGCATTGACTACACGAAGAAGATAGGCCTTTGCATATTCAACATTAAGACGGTATATCGTCTCTGCAGCAGCCAAAAACTACATCACCAAAGTTTAAGTTGTTGATTTTTGTCTTTCTTAAGAGAGAATGTTATAGCTAATTCCCAAATTAATTTACTATGTGAACTTTAATTATCAAGCTACTTAACAAGCTAATTAAAAAAAAAAAAAAACCATTGTAATGTAGGCTTTTTATTATTATTCTTCTTATGTTTCTGCTAGTTACCATTGCTGCAATTGTATAAAGATCCTGGCCAGCCGTTGATGGTGAATGCATCATATGTTTCTGGATCAGCTCCGGTTTTCATGGCTATATCAATTAGTTCCTTAACATCTCCATTGAACCATGATGCTGAGGTTTGCAGATAAAAAATTATAGTAGCATGAGACAATATATAAAATAATACCAATGGTAGACTAAGCTAATAACAAAAACAAACGAATACCAAGCATAATTGTTTCCTCCGCATAGGGTTTGGGAAACGGATAACTTTTTCCCCTATTAGGTAAAATAACAATAGGACCATGGACCGTCGCACGTGACCAACCGCTATGCGCATGCCACCATAAAGTTCCTTCTTCGTCATTCATAAGTAAAATTCTTTCCAGGTTGAATAGGGCACTGCGTAATATTCTCAGGACCATCTGACCATGGATTTCTTGGTTGCTTTACTCCATGCCTATAAAGTTAAATTAGTTACTTATTGAGAGAGAGAGAGCGAGAGAGAGAGAGAGAGATTACCAATGAAGGTTGATTCCGTATTTGCCATCATTGTGAACATTAACAAAAGCTGTGTCTCCCTTGCGAACATGAATAGTTGGTCCTGGAAACTGCCCATTTACCGTCAGCAAGGGCTTCGTCGTGCACAATCGTGTAAAAGTGGTCTCTTTGAGCTGCAACAAATTAGAACAAAAATAACTCATGATTATTTCTGATCGATCTGCAGCAGGTAGTATAACAAATTAATAACGGAAAACCCAATAAGAGAGACCTTAATTTTCAACTTACAATAAAGCTGTAGTGATGGACGTTATACGCCATGGAAAGCAGGAATCCATCAAGAAATAAGATACCTATGAAACCTAGAACCGAACCCATCTCCTTCAAAGAGATGACACTGTTCTTCTCTGCAACTTTTCTCTCTGGCATTAACTTAGAAACAAATTATTCGTTTCAATTCTGTAGTGCATCCCGTTATTTATATATAGAAATGAGCTATTACATGATTGGGATCGTATTAGCTAAACATCACTTTTTATTATTATTGAAATATGAGAGGAAGCTTGATCTTATTCCTAACTTTATATAAGACATTGACAGCAAATAAATACAACATGTGTAAATGCATGTACAAATTGCAGTAGCCAGCCAACATTGACAGCAACCAATCTTGACAACAGATCATATACTTCCAACACTCCCCCTCAAGCTGGATCAGGGAAGTTCCTTGAGCCAAGCTTGGAAAGCAGACGTTCAACTGAGCGGAAGCGAGAATCTTCGTAAAAATGTCTGCTAGTTGGTCGCATGATCATGTGGATACTGTTTCAATAAGCTTAGACTGAACCTGATCTCGAACAAAGTGACAATCTACTTCAATATGTTTGGTGCGTTCATGGAAGACAGGATTTGCTGTAATATGCATGGCAGCCTGGTTGTCACAATATAGAGTTATGGGTGCAGGACATACAATGCCTAAGTCACCCAACAATGTCTTTAACCATATGAGTTCACAAGTTGTGGAAGCCATTGCACGATACTCAGCTTCGGCACTAGAACGAGCAACCACAGTTTGTTTCTTACTGTTCCAAGTAACTAGATTGCCTCCAATGAAGGTACAGTACCCAGTTGTAGACTTTCGATCAATGGGATTTCTTGCCCAGTCAGAGTCTGAGTAGCCCACAAGGTTGAAGTGACCATTGTTCTTCATAACAATTCCTCGATCAACTATGCCCTTTAAGTAGCAAAGAATCCTTTTGACAATTTGTAGATGATGAATTGTAGGAGAGTGCATGAATTGACTAACCAAACTCACAACGTAAGTGAGGTCTGGTCTTGTAATGGTGAGATAGATGAGCTTACCCACAAGACGTTGATAAACATAAATATCTTAGAGAGGCTCTCCTTTAACATCTATTTTAAGTCTGCTACTAAGAGGAGTGTGTGTAGGCTTACTCTCCTTCATTCCTGCCTCATCAAGAAGATCAACAACATATTAACGTTGATTTAAGAACATACCATTCGAGGAGTGATCCATTTCAATTCCCAGAAAGTACTTCAATGGTCCAAGATCTTTGATGGCAAAGGTGTTGTGCAAGGCTAACTTGAGAGACTTAATCTCATCTACATTATCTCCAGTGATGATTAAGTCATCCACATATACTAGAACAACCAACTTGCTAGCCTTGCCATGTCGAACAAATAGGGAGGAGTCTGTATGACTTCGCTTAAAGCTTGAGGCAAGAAGAACATAACTCAGTTTGGAATACCAAGCACGTGGGGATTGTTTCAAACCATATAAGGCCTTCTGAAGTTTGCACACCATTCCCGCTTCACTTTCATGTGGGTGTCCAGGAGGTAATCTCATATACACATCTTCTTCTAGATTTCAATGCAAGAAGGCATTCTTGACGTCCATTTGGTATAGAGACCAGCCATAATTTATAGCAACAGATACAAAACTCGAACCATGTTTATTTTAACAACTGGAGCAAAGTCTCCTTATAATCAACACCAAATGTTTGAGTGAAGCTACGAGCAACTAACCTTGCCTTATACCGCTCAATTGAACCATCGGAGTTGAACTTGATTTTGTAAATCCATTTTGCCCCTAACAGGAGTTTAGTGGCCCTGCGATAGTAGTGTAGCATGAGTAAGGTTAAACAAAGAAATAGGTCCAGTAGCTCATTCCCCAACCATTCCAGTATCTGTTTCATCTGTAACTGTGTGTGACTAAATTCTGTTCTGTAAATATCTCTTCCTTCCGGGCTCACATTCCTTAATAATATTTTTAAGGAATAATAATATTTGTAAGGGTTAGCTAACTTTATCAATCAAGTTCTTTCGAGCGCTTGTTTTAGTCCATACCCTGAGTGGACTAACTAGATGTTAAGAAATGCCCTGGGCATTGGGAAGTTTGACTATACTCCAAGTTCTATTGTCATCAAGGGCTTTGAGTTCATCATGCATAGCTTTCTTCCAAACTGGTGACTGATTTGCTTCTTCAAAATTCCTTGGTTCAGTTTCTTTGGAAATCTTGATTAGGAAAGCACTGTAAGAAGAAGAGGTGTTGATGGAATGAGCAACTTGTACAAGAGGATAACGTGGTGTGTAAGTCTCATAGTCCTAAAGTCTTATTGGTGGATGTCTCATCCTAGGTGGGTTTCTTCGAGGTTGAGATGTGCTTGGTACCACTTCTTGTTGATCATCTTGAGTGTTGGACTCTGTCGGTACCTCTTCAGTGTTTGCAAATTGTTGAACTAGTTATGGTGAACTAGGAGTGCCTATTGCAGATTCAATAGGAATTGGAGTGGGAAACAAGTCACAAATATGCTCCCCCTGAGGTTCATTGTCAGATAACTAAAAAAAAGAGTCAGAATCATCAAAACGAACATCCCTTGAAACAAACAATTTTTTGGTCTGTGAATTATAATACTTATATCCCTTTTGGGTAGATGAGTACCCGAGGAACACACATTTGACAGCTCTAGGATCAAACTTATCTCGGTGATTTGACTGAACATGTACAAAACACGTACAGCCAAATACTCAAAGGTGTTTTATGTCGTGTTATGTCAACTTTTCGACCTTTTAGAACTTCAAATGGAGATTTGAAATTTAACACACTACTAGGCAATATGTTTATGATGTAAGCTGCAGTTTGAATTCCTTCAGACCATAATTTTTTTGGAACATTTGTTTGAAGCGTTAAGGCCCTAGCCTTCTCAAGTAAATCTCTATTTTTGCGTTCTGCAATACCATTTTTGTTGTGATGTTCCCACACAGCTGGTTTGATGAATAATCCCTTGAGCACTAAGATAATCAGTCATGATTTTGCATGTGTATTCAGTGCCATTGTCTGACCTTAAAATGCAAATTTTTGATGAAAAATGATTTGTGACAAGGTTATGAAAATCTTGGAAAAACTTGAAGACTTCACTCTTGAATCTCAAAAGATACACAAAAGTGGTTTGAGTAAAATCATCAATAAAGGTGACATAAAACCTATAGCCATCAAATGATTCTAGGGATGCTGGTCCCCAAACATCAAAATGTATAATTTCAAAAGGCTGAGTTGCTCTGGATTGAGAGATTTGAAAAGGCAATCTGGTAAATTTTGACATATGACATGTCTCACGCTTAAAAGCTAGGGAATAACATTGACAAAATATGAAAGGAAGGTTGGGCTAGGCGTTTATGCCACAATTGTTGCTGTATTACAGATTTGGAATCTGTTAGAAAACACTTTGAAAAGATTGATGAAGTTGATATATAGTGCAAGCCATTTAGAAAGAACCCTTCACCAATCTTATCCTTGGACACTAGATCCTGAAAAACAACATTATGGGGAGAGAAAATAGCTAGACAATCCAATAAGTTTGTTAACTTTCCTACATAAAAGAGTTGGAATGGGAATGAGGGTACAAATAATACAAATGACTCAATGCTATCAGAAAAAAAAAAACTTTAATTTCCCTTTTCCTAAGATGGGAACATTGTTGCCATTTGCAATTGAGACATGTGACGGTTTTGACAAGATTTCAAGCTCATGTAATATGGAAAAATTGTTTGTCATGTGATCTAAGGCACCTGAATCCACTATCCAAAAATCATGATTCTTACTGACATCTAAAGCAGTAGAAATGGCACAAATAATACCTGGTATATCCTCCAAAGAAGCCATGTTTGATTTGGCCAAAAAACCAGCAAAATTTCCAAGCATAGCAGTTGTGCTTCCATTTTCATTTCTCTCTAAACTGCCTTGCTTATTTTCAAGATATGTAGCAAACTCATTTATAAGAGTTATTGGATTGGATGTGAAGTTCATCATACCTTCAGAAGTGCTGCTGAGGTTTCCCTTTGGATTAGAGATGTAAGGGCTTCTCTGAGTGGTGGCTCTTTGATTCTTCTGCTCCTCATTGAACTTAGGTTTCAGTTCTGGATGCAAGTTTCAACAATATGGTGGCATCAGTGGTGTGAGGCCTATACATATCAAGTTCATTCCACTTGGCCTTTAGGTTGCCAAGATGTTGAACAAATGAGAGATTACCTTGTTGAATCCCTGCAAGATTCTTTTTGAGTTGGAACACTCTTGCTGCATTGTTTAGGTTGTCATACATGTCTTTGACAGCATCCCAAAGATGTCGAGATGACTTTGAATAGCTGAAGATTTCTGCAAGTTTTGGCTCCATTGAATTAAGGAGCCATGACATAACAAGCTGATCGTTGGAAAACCAACTTTCATATTCAGATGATGAGGCATCTGGGATCTTGCTTTTGTTGTTGATGAAGCTGAGCTTTGATCTTCCACCAAGAGCTAGAGTGATGGCTCTTAACCAAGGAAGGTAGTAGAACTCATTTAGAAGCACTGAGCACAGACATTGATTTAGATTCCCTTCTGGGCTTTCTGTCTTTGCAACGAGGGAACCTTCTTCTGTCATCTTAATGAGGATGATAGAGGAATACAAGAGTCTTGTAGGAACAATACAGATGCAGGTCCTATGAGGATTTCTGCTCTGATACCATATTGAAATATGAGAGGAAGAATATCATTCCTGTTGATGTTATTTCTGATGTTAAGATGATACAACATCCTAGCTTTATATAGGCAGCTTACAGACATAATGCATGTGTGAATGCATGAAGAAAATGCAGCAGCCAACCAACATTGACAGCAACCAATGTTGACAGCAAATAAATACAACATGTGTAAATGCATGTACAAATTGCAGTAGCCAGCCAACATTGATAGCAACCAATGTTGACAGCAGATCCTATAATTCCAACAGTTATAGTCAAAGGTACAACTCTTGGGTGACACAAGAACTTTTCTTATTAAACCTGAGTTGATGTTGGACACTGATTGTGCACCTTAAACTATAGTCATATGTACATACTATATAAAATCTAGGGTGATACAAGAGCTTTTATTATAAACTATAGTCATAAGTATATAAAATCAAGTGTGATGCAAGAGCTTTTATTATTAAACTTCAGTTGATGTTGGACACTAATTGTGCACCTTAAACATCAGTCTTGTTCATTTTATCAGTTAATTTCTTACTCAATCGTATTAATTGTTTTTGAACTTTAATTCAATAGTACAGAATAATAAAACAAATAAACTCACTCCAATTACCTACTGAAGTTTTTCCATCTCTCAGTGGGAAGAAGAGAACGGCCTCTGTGGCCCTCATGCAATATACTAAACGTAAGAAGGCAGGTACGGAGGTACCTCAGATGGAGGCTGTTGATATGGGGTTTGAACCTGAATTGGCCCTGAAGAGTAAGAATGGGGTTATCTTAGTTTCCCCAGCAAAGAAGGTTAAGTTTGGACGTCCTCCTGGGCACAACAATAATATGAAACCCGTGGGTTTGAAACCAAAAAAATTTGCTCCAATTACCTCATTATTCTTTAACCCTTGAATTTAAACTAAAAGCCAATCTAAAAAAAAAACTATAGTCATAGGTACATACTATATAAAATCTTGGGTGATACAAGAGTTTTATTATAAACTATAGTCATAAGTACATACTATGTAAAATCTAGGGTGATGCAAGAGCTTTTATTATTAAATTATAGTTATAAGTACATACTATATAAAATCTAGGGTGATGCAACAGCTTTTATTATTAAACTTCAGTTGATGTTGGACACTAATTGTGCACCTTAAACATCAGTCTCGTTCATTTTATTAGTTAATTTCTTACTTAACCGTATTAATTGTCTTTGAACTTTAATTCAATAATACAGAATAATAAGACAAATAAACTCGCTCCAATTACCTCATTATTCTTTCACCCTTGAATTTAAAATAAAACCCACTCTCAAAAAAAAAAAAGCAATTAAATTCAACTAAGTAACACTGGATAAGTGAACAAGACTTTCAAATTGTATACGGAAATACTTAATAATAAATGCAATAAAATTTTGATCATAGATTCCAGATGGCCCAGTAATTTAGGATCTTTGAAAATTACACTCTAGAATTTAAGATGACATGAAAAAATGATACCATCCACCTCTAATGAGAGGAATAATATATACCTATGTTCTGAATATAAATATCACCAATAAGCCAAAATGTTACAGAGGGTGAAAGAAACGGACGATCTCGGTTAAAGAGAGAAGATTGGGATTTATATTAGGGTTAAATACTGTTTACTCCTTATACTTTTACTCGAAAAACACTTCAGTCCTTGACCTTCTAATTTCACACGTTTAGTTCTTGTACTTCAAAATTTCAGACCAATAGGTCCTTGCCGTCTAAAAGTCACAGCGAAATGTCTATTATGCCCTCAGTTTTTTTTTTAATTAATTACTTATTTTATTTTTTTTGGAAAAGGATTTTTTTTTCCCTTTCTTTCTTTCTGTTTTTTTTTTCCTGTTTTTCTTTCTTTCTTTCTTTCTTTCTTTCTGTTTGAAAAAAAAAAAGAATAAATAAAATAAAGAAAAAAGAATTAAAAAAAAAGAGAAAGGAATAAATTTATTAAAAAAAAAGAACTGAGGGCATAATAGACATTTCACAGCGACTTTTAGATGGCAAGGACCTATTGGTATGAAATTTTGAAGTACATGGACTAAACGTGTGAAATTAGAAGGTCAGGGACTGAAGTGTTTTATGGTCAAAAGCTCAAGGACTAAACAGTACTTAGCCCTTTATATTATGTAAAACATTGGACAAAGATGTGAATTTCAAAAATTTAGTTTATTAGAATTAATCTTTGTTAAAGCCGCCCTTAGAGGCACTGATAGTGAAACAATTATTTGCATCTCCGAGAATATCTCTAATACAAACCATATTACAACTTGCACAAGAAACCTAGAATTTGGGCCAGACACATATTCTAGATTTACTTGAACACTCCTCTTATGTCACCCAAAAGTGGTGCTCATCTCATTGCGTCATCAAAAATCTTGTCGAGTAACAAAACCCAGTGGGACAAAAATAACCTTGGTCAAAGGAGAAAAAGAGTACAACACATTCTTCACGTTTTGAGACCATATATGTAGAGATCTTCTCCTGATGGCTGCATCTCCCTACGATGACTACTCTCATGGGAGTTCGGGTAAATTTCGCCAACGATGCTACCAACATGTTTCTCGAAAGTGGAATTTGGTAGTGACTTAGTGAACAAGTCTACCATACTGTCCTCAGATCTAACCCGGTTCACTTTGATCTTAAGGAGAGTCTGTTGTTGCTGATTATACCTGGTGTCATCGCTTTTGATGTAGCCTTGCTTCATTTGTTCAATGCAAGTTGCATTATCTTCATAAATACTGATGGGCTCATCTATGGTAGACGTCAAACCACAATTGCTTCGAACATGCCTAATTATGGATCTAATCTATAAACATTCACTAACTGCTTTGTGAAGAGTAATAATCTCTGCATGGTTCAAAAATATAGCTACAATAGTCTGTTTTGTAGACCTCTAAGATATCATGGTGTCACCTATAGTGAACACATAACCAGTCTGGGAATGACCTTTGTTGGGTCAGAGAGGTACCCAACATTAGTAAAACCTTTCAAAATCTAATGTTGTCTTGGGATGGGGATAAAGGACGTAGGCTAGTGTCGGTGGCGTTCCTGGTGTATGATGGGTTTGAATCCATCATTTCTCTGTAGGTATAGAACAAGCTCATATCAATCGTACATCACAAGTATCGAAAGATATTTCTTACACCAATCCAATGGCGTCGCTTTAACGCATTGCTATACCTAGCTAACAAGTTCACTATAAATGAGATGTTTGATCTTGTGCATTGAGTTAAGTACAATGATATGCCTATTGTACTCAAGTAGGGGACATTTAGCTCTAACACATCTTCGTCATCAACGTTCAGACGAAGAGGATCCTTTTCAGGATCAAGAATATCGACGATCATCAGGGTGCTTGAAGTCTTGACTTTGTCAAAATGCTTAAGCATCTATCAACACGATCCTCAAGTTCCAAACTGAACATAATCATGTTATCCCAAGATCCTTCATCTCAAACTCTGATTACAAGTGTTCAGTGGTTTCGCTTAACTCTTTAAGGGCTTCCAATGAAGATCATGTACAACATGAATCATGATAGAATTTAGAACTTGTGTAAGAGACGTGAGGGCATATCCCTTCCCAATCAAGTAGTCACTTTAGTGAGCATTTCAACCTCATTGCAAACGCCCTCTGTGGTTTAGAGCAACTTAACTTGGGTAAATTCAACATGAACCTTTATGTATATTCTGTATCTAGATCCCTACAGAGATACGTACTAACCACAGTAAGTTGTTTGTTCAGTTATTCAGAAATTACCAAACTGATAGGGTAGTGAAGTGCAATGACATCCATTATGAGAGAATATGTCTCATCGTAGTCGATTCCAAGGCATTTTGTGAGAAGCCTTGCGCCATAAGGCTTACCATATCTTTTTTTTCTTATGTTTTCTAACGAAGACCCATTAGTCAACATGTTTTATGTAAGAGATGTTAGCATCAGTGGCTCGAAAAACCTTCCCCTTCGTTAGAGAATCCAGCTTAACCTGGATCGCATCTTTCTATTTAGGCTAATTTTCTCTACGTTGACATTCATTCATCAACAGAGTGTGATTTGATATCATCAGACTCAACAAACTCATGAGCTATGAAATGCGCGAATACACATCAATCATGATGGAGTTTCTATCCCACGTCTCATATACACTAGTGTATTTATCAGAGAGCTCTATATTCTCACGAATAGGTTATGATGTTGAGACGTCCTCCAACGATAACCGTAATCCAGAAGATTCTCATGAGATGAATTTCGAGTGCCCATAATCAGAGGATTGAGTTGTGCCTAAAGTATCATTCGAATTCATGGTCCTCCAACACATTCTAGCTGGGACCATGACCTATAACGCCAGAGTGCCACTCTCTATGACATTGGTGCCATGCCTATCTCTGTGTAGGTTGACGTTACGTTTTCTCATATAACGTCCATCCTTGCAGGCATATTTGCAGCAGATATATGTAATCTCGTCACTTTAGCGGGGACCAAGATGAGACATAGTGAGACAGACCACGACAATTCCTGTCATTCCTACTAAACATCCGTGTTCTTATATTCCCTTAATGACGGGAAGACTGTCTCAGTAAAGTGACTGTCCGTATGACATGCCGTAAAGAGATTGCTTAGCAAGGATATTAAGTTGATGATTGGGCCAGAGCATTTGAAACATTATTGAAAGCAAAGTTGATGATTGCAACAACACCTAGGGTGCCATCACCATGATGGATGCCATCCATAGCTTCAAGGATAGGGACTGTGCCAGCCCTAAGCTGGTGGTGCCATAGGCAGCGGCGGAGGTCATACTTAGTGCAGGAATCAATTTTTGATTCATGATTTGTTTTGCTCAAAAGAATGGATGTCTGTGTCAAGTCTTTAATAGACGAATCATCATATCATGACTTGGATGACCTATCTTGTCGTGACAAAGTCAATATGTGTTTAAATTAAAGAGATCTTCTCTTATAACTTTATTGGATTTAATAGCTCAAATAGTGGAGACATGGAGTCTAGAGTGACACATAAGTTTCTCTAAGATGCACCTTTATTCGCAATCATTAGAAGTAGTGCAAATGAACTCTTTTTCGTTCTCTACGTGTATTTTTGCATGGATTCCGTTGGCTATTCATAGGCTATGATTTCCCTTAGGAGCGTAGAGAATTTTTGTGACAGTAATCAAGGTACCATTTGGCAAGAGGAACTTGGGCGATTCCATATCCTTGAACTAATCCTGATGGTCCAGTCATTGTAGTCACAAAGTAATATGCTCATAATCAAAATGGAATCATAATGAAAAGAACTCAAAATTTTATTCATAAGCCAAAGGAGTACATCATTGTTTCTTAACATGCAATTAAGAGAATCTAATCCAAATATTAGTTAATGCAAAACAATGGTAGTGATTTGACTTCTTTTGGGAACTCCAAAATAAATATGACCAGATGAGTAGAGAGATGTCAATGGAGCAAAGCTCGCTTAAGTACCACTTATCTCAAAACCTTCCTAGACATCATACTCACTTTGGACGAGCCTACTTGAAGAGAAACTAAATCAATGACATTTACTATGAAATATACAACAATTGCCTATTACATCTTTTGGAAAAATAAAGACTTAAATAGAATTTGCGATCTATTGATCCCAGCCAGATTTGAAGTCTTCAACCCTTCACTCTAGATCATCTTCTTAATCTTCTTGTTCCATATAATGAGCTTCTCTTGCTTCACAATATACTTTATAGGTGTTGACAATATCTCCACGAGCTCTACACATGTGTGCCCAATAACCGGAAAATCTACATCAGGAACATACATCTCTGTGATCAGATTCCATTGATTGAGGTGCTCTGAAAGCATTATTTGGATAGCTCTTAGCGTTGGTAGCACCACCAACATGGCCAGAGGTGTTGCCTCCTTCTCTCGTTCCACGTTGACCTCTTTGGGTGTTTGCCTATTTTGGCGGTTATCTTCCTTATTAGAGCGAGAATATGGATCAAAATGTCCAGAAATATCTCTAGATTTAGATTTTCGCTCTTGGCGCCCTTAGGGGCACGATTATAATTGGACTCCAGAATATGTTACGTTCCCACGGACCTCAAATTATAGTTCTTCACAAAGATGTTATCATGCTTTTTAACAACATTCATAGCTCCAATGAGCTCATGAAACCTTGTGATCCGTCCTACAGTAACATTGATTCGATAGGTCTTATCCACCATCAAAGCAGAGATGGGGAAGGTAGAGAGAGTCTTCTCAATCAACATCGCATTTATGATATCTTTTCCATAGAATTCCATCAAGGATTTAATGCGAAGTGCTTCCAAATTGTAGTCAAGAACTGATTTGAAATCACTGAAGTGGAGGCTATTCCATCTTACTTCTAGGTTAGGAAGTAGGAAGTCACAGATGTTGCCAAATCTTTCTTCGAGGGAGACCCACAACCTTCCGGGGTCTTCTTCATTCGTATACTAGTACTGGAGCAGATCATCCATATGACGAGTCATTAGGATGATGGCTTTCACCTTATTTGTCTCCAAGACTACTCTATTTACTTCTAAAACTTGAGCTTGCTCAATAGTTAGCACGTCCGGGGTAGGCTCAAGAATTGTATCCAGGATTCCTTGGGCCTTGAGATGCTAGCGGACATCACGAACCCACTTGTGATATTCATAGCCAATTGTCCCCATGGAGCAAAGTCCAATTTGTTCAGGTTACTCACCCTGAAAAGGTACAAGAAAAAGTGTTAGTTTCGGAGCAGAGGCTACTATGAAAACAATAGAAATTTCTGAGCGTAATGCTTCTAAGAAATTAGGAATTTCTGAGCGTAGTCGCTTCTAAGAAATTCGATTTCAAGAGATATTAGATTAGATCGAAACAATGATGTATATGATCATATATTCTCAACAAGCTCTAAGTTTGGAGATCTCAACAAACTCTAAGTTTGGAGATAGCACGATCCCCCCACAGTTTGGCTTAGGTCTCCTCATTAAAGAAGAAAAGGGGGTAGAAGAAGGGAGGTTGGAAGTCCCCAAGAAAAAGAAGAGAAAAAGAATAAGAACTTCGAAAACGGGAACTTCTAGTAAAGCATACCTCAAATTAGGGTTGCCGGAAAAACTTGTTGGAATCTGGTCGAAAACTGATGTCGGAAAGTTGGGATGGTCAACAGTGGTAGTCGCTGGACGGAGATCGCCGGTGGGCGGCCTAAAGGGCTGGTGGTGGTGGTTGGTGGCGAGGCTAGCGGATGGTAGGAGCTGATGCAGTTGCTGCGATCATTAGTACACTTGCACACTGGTGGTGCGTGCCAGCGTGCTTGCCCGCTGACGTGCTAGCAAGGGCGAGGGCAGAGGCGCGTAACACATAGGGCACGCTCTGGGCATGAGTGTAGGGCAGTCTGATACGTGCAAATGCGACGCCAATTTAAACCCTGAAAAACATCATCATTAGTATAGAGCAAATAGGGTATCATTCAAAACCGGGGATTGAGGATACAAACATGTGAAACGAAAACAAAGAATTCAAATACAAGAATTTACAAGTTACGAAATTATTAGAACACTTTACAAGTTTACAATTACAAGCATGCTTTAAAGTTAGAACAACAAAGAGTTAGAGAGAAGAACATACATGTATCACATGAAAGTAAGAGAGAAAGAATGAGAGAGAGAAACGAAAATCACAAGTATATATATACACATAATTCGAAAGGAAGAGAGAATTCAAGTTAGAAAAGGTTTTGGAAATCCTATTCCTATTTATACACAATTTACAAGTCATAATCACATTAGAAAACCATAAACAACAAGGATACAAAGTCTAAACCAAGTCAAACAAGAAATCCTAAGTCAAAACTAACTCTAACTACTTTTCCTACAAAAAAACACCAAAAGAATTCCTATGTTTTAGCAACTCCTAAAAAACACAAAACAAATCCCTAAAAACCACCAAATTAATTCCTAGAAAATACTAACACATATTTACTATTCACGGAGACACTATTCACGAATTTTTAAAAACATTTATTTTATTTTATTTATTTTATTATTTTCATGAACATGCTACCTAAGAATCTAAGTTAAATTTAATTATTTACAAATATACACAAACAAGAAAACATAAAGATAAGGGGGTTTTTTTTTTAAGATTAAAATGTAAATTTTCAGAAAACAAATAAAAGAATAAAAGCAAATAAATTGTTTTATATACATAGGTGGGAAAAGAAGAATTTTTGGAAAACAATTCATCAAGAACAGCATATTCATGCATCCCTTAATCTTGTTTATTACCCTAAACGCCATCAATCAAGACACAAAGATCAAAGCAACCAATGTCCCTTTTAACTTTCTTTCTTAAGTTAATCGAAATAGCAAAGCACCAAATCAATTTATTTTGAAAACCCGAATACACACATACGTTGAAAATTCGTTTTCAAATCATTAAGTTCAAGAAAGAATTGATGAACATGCATTTCCAAGCGTGTCAAAACTATTCATCACATGCATAATCTGATTTACGACTCAAAGCAAGCCTTCACTACATATTGAATTAGAGTTTACAAAGAAAACCTAATTACTAGCAAGTTACATGCAATTCATCCTATTATGTTTGTCAGACCAAGTGAATTGTTGACATGTACTGAAGCACAAAATCAGATCATCATTCTATCAATTCGGCAATTAACAAAGATCAAGAACACATAAACATATCAAACACGAAAAGAACTATCTAAATTGAATCCAAAAATAGGTTTGTCACATCATAGTTTCGGTTTAAACAACAGAAATTCCAAAGCAGACATTCTAACTATAAGAAAGCCATAACCGCAAATTAAATTGAGAAGATGATGGTATGAACAACCCTTGATCACGTCCCAAGGTCCAAAGCAGATCCAAGATGATGCACAAGTGATGAACACGGCTAGGAAGGTGGATGGTCACGGCTATGCTCCTTAAAGATTGCAAAAACTGAAACTTAGAGAGAACAAGTGAGAAATCGAAATTGTGGAGAAAGAATGTGTACCCTTGAGATGTCAAATACACTAGGTATATATAGAAGAACATCTCAAGGCACTCCCAATTCGTTCCTACTTGACTTCTCCAAGTTCTTGTTGATTTAGGACTTCTTTGACACAAAATAGTTTCCCGGCAGACTTGACCTTCGTGTACCAAATCGGCCATAACTTCTTCTAGAAAATAGATATCACTGAGCTGTAAAAAGTTCTGGAAACTAGACATCTGTAGCTTTCCAAAGATCATAATTTTCTGAGCTCTGAGCTGTTTTTGACACTTCGTTGAAGTTGACTGATCTGCACAAGTAGATTTCCGAATTTAATGTAATTGATTTGACTTTCAAAGCACAACTCTTGTCCATTTAGGATTTCCTTCACATCACATGCCTCTCACATGTCTTCCACGCCTTGTTGAAGAATGAAATGTCAAGAACTCCCTAGAACCTTCAAGAATCTCACGGAAAATCCAATCCAAACTCACCCAGAAATCCAAACTCCTCATTGCTTTGAAATCCGAATTCTTTGAGACTTCCTCCAAGTGTGCACGACACATGATCTTCTTGAGACTTCTAGATGCTTCATGAACGTTCCAAGGACTTCTCCTAGCTTCCACAGGTCTCCTAGTGTGAGTAGAACTCCATATGCAAGTAGGTTTCCTAGTCAAATACGAACTTCTTTTCCGAGATGCTTCTACACTCTTCCGGAACCTTCTTGAGTAATCCTTATCCAACAGGGACTCCTTATCACACTAGTATTCCTTATCTGAGTAGAATTGGGTTTCCTTGTCCAAGTAAAACTCCTAGTCCAAGTCAGCTTCAGATTCCGACTCCAACTGGGATTCCTTTTCCTAGTCAAACTGGGAAAACTTCCATTTCTTCATTTCTTTCCATTTCTGCGCCACTTGTGCTTCCTTAGCCATTTTTGGACTTTGAGACTCCATTTTACCTGAAAAAACACTAACTAAGTTAAATTGATCAAGTTAAAAGAAATAACTTAGCAAAATATAGGGTTTAGATACTTATAACGTCACATTTCATGCTCCTATCACTGTCGATGGGGTTGCGAGGGAAGGGGTTTTAGGTAGGCAGCAGGCGTGCACGCGCAAAGGGCAGGTGTAGGCTGAAGCAAGGCTAACCTAATGTGGCTAACTCGACCGATTCGGTGGGTTTCCGACCTGTTCTGGGGTCGGATCAAGGACTTCAAGATATGCAGTGGTGGAAGTTAGGGTTTGAAGGCTACGATTTTAAGGTTTTAGGATTAGGGCTTCATGCTGATAACATGTTATAGGAAAACTGAAATTGGGAGAGAATGGAGTCAGGCTTTTATTGATAATAAGGGCCTTTTTATATAGAGAATTACAAGTATAGAATCAGAGTTGTACATGGAAAGGTAATCATACAATGATTGGATATCTATGAATATCTCCGAAAATACCTCTAATACAAACCTCATTACAACTTGCATAAGTAACCTAGAGTTTTAGATTTTTTGTTAATTATTGAAATTAGTGAGGTGTTGGTTTATGCTTTTACTCTTGTTGGTACGCCTTTCTCAAAAATGTCTCATTTATTTAGGGGGTCGAGAGTCGAATTTTTATTCATTGATTTTCTTGGAAACTTTCTTCACGAATGTCATAGAGCACATCATTATAAGTTTATAGACACGTGGCATGCATTTTTTCTAGATCGTATGAAGAAGTTATGGTCAACGAAAGATTTTCTATTTTCAGAAATATTTATTATATAAAAAAAAAAGATTTTCCACTTTTTTTCATAAAATTCCAAAATTTTATATTTGTGGAAAGTTTTGTCTCCATTCTCCCTCATTAGAAACCCTAACCAGACCTAGTTACCAGCTGACCTGACCTAACTTTTGCTTCACCATTCGACGACCTTTAGCAGCTCCACTAGCCTAGACTTGCTCGCTTAGATGTTGTGCTCCTTCCTTAGTAACTTGCTTCCTTTGATAACCACAGTACGTGGCAGATCGAGAAGTGAAAGCACGGCGACGACCCGATAACATCACGGCTCGAAATCAATTGGTTTTCAAGATCTCCCCTTCCTCTTTCTATCCATACAAGCCTTGAAGACTGATTCGAACTATCAGATCTGATTTTGGATTTGAAATTCCGATTACCCAAAACTTTGGAGCTTCATCTAGCTCGATCTAGGCCAAATCGGGCTTACTGCCAGGCATGAAAGTTGCTCCCCTTTTGTGCTCTATAAGATTGTCGAAGCTGATCCTCCAAGTTTTGAAGTTAAGCATATGGTTACTTTGTTAGCCTTCATTCATCATTCTGAAAGTATAGGTGTATTTAGTTTTATGTTTGATCGATCTTTTGGACAAGTTAGGTTATTTCAGTTTCGCATTGTTTGATTATTGATCTGTGAGGATCTGACCGTTGAATCGTCCTTTCATTTGTCATTCTGATATTAGAAGTGTTTTGGAGACCTTGAGTGGTCTCGGATGACGTTTTATCTCAATTGACGGAATTTTTGATTTTCAGTTCTAGTACGTGTTTCAGACTTAAAACGAATACTGAGTTATGACCTTGTTTCTTAGGTGCTTGACAAGATCATTTTGAGTGGAGTATTGTGGTATTGTGCTTATTAACGGTTTGTGTGAAGACACAATTGGATTTCAAGGTGAGTAAATCTCATGTTGTTCTAGATTATGATTGAATCTATTTTATTGTTTTAATAGAATTTATTATTAGCTGTAAAATAGATTTATTGAAATAAATATTTATTTTGAATATATGAACTTGATCATCAACGGTTCATGGGTGAGTGAAAACAAAGTTTTGATTTAAAATAATTTTTCAGTTGTTCTTAATCGTGAACTATAGTTAGTATTAGTGGCATTTCCAAATAGATGACTACGTGTGTGTGTGTGTATTTCGTAAAATATATCTATTCTGATGGAATTGTTGTTGAGGATGATAATATCAATTGTATAATTACAATTGTAGAATTGCGTTTTGTTGAGATATTATGGGTTTCTTGTGTTTATCTTAATTTTGTGACTAGAGATGTAGTAAATTGCGTAGTGGTATCTATGTGGTGGGACTTTTATAGTGTTACCTACATGGAGTCACTTGTGTAGTGAATGTTTATGACAATAACTTGTGGTGTGGTTAGTGTGGCAGATGTTGTGTAAAGTTATGAGTTGCATATGACAGACTCATCTTTGGCGTTGGGTTTATGATTGTGCCATCAAAGTTTGCAGAGGATCAGGCCAATAGCTCACAGGTTCAAGTGTCTAATTGTTTATCAGGTTTCTTGTCTACATATTCTTGTCTTTTATTCAAGAGGAACTCGAGGGTGAGTTCTTTCATAGTGGAGGAGAATGATGTAAGACAAGAATGGGCCTGGTGTAGCCAGAAAACTAGAAAAATAAAGTGACATAGAATCAAGAAGAGTATTTAAAAAATAGGTAACTCACGCATAATGAGATTATTAGCCACTGGAATATTCAAGAAGATTTGGTTTTTGACTTTTTAGGTTACTCGTGCAAAAAATCAAGTCTTAATTGTGAATCAGATTGAGATCAACTTTTGGCCAGAATGTCCGTTTGAAATGCATGACAGCTTTCTGGAATGGGAACAACGAGATCTTTAAGACTCACTTTAGTGAGCCTTATCAGATTTAGGCCAAAATGTTTCGTCTTAATTATCCGATTCGTGATTTAATCTTTTTTTAGCTAGTCTTACATTTGTTTTAGGATTCTTTTTATCTTAAGTTTTAAGTTTCCTTTTTAATTTGGATTCTTTAGGATTTATTGTTTGATTATGATTATGATTAGATTATATCTTGGATGCCTATATAAGCACCATCATGCTATGTATTAACATCAGTTTATCAAATCAAATTTAGTAAAATGAGAGGTTTTCTCAAATTCTCTGGTGGACTCCAGATTTATCTTTTTAGGGTTTATCTTTGTAACACAGGTTACTTTCGACTGCGTCAGACAAGAATAGATAGGCATAAATAAAAATAATTCCTAAAGAATCCAAATTAAAAAAGGAGACTAAAACCCTAAAGAATCCCAATTTATCTCCAGGAAAAAGCGAATAGGAAATTAAAGGCATAATGGTGCTTATATAGGCATGCAAAACCCTAAATCATAATCTAACAAGAAGTCCTAACGAATCCAAATTAAAAAGGAAACTAAAAACCTAAAATAAAAAGAATCCTAAAACAAATGTAAAACAAGCTTAAAAAATATTAAATCCCGAATCAGATAGTTAAAACAATATATTTTGGCCTAAATCTGATAGGGCTCACTAAAATGAGTCTTGAAGATCTTGTCTTTCCCATTCTGAAAAGGTATCATACGTTTCAAACGGATATTCTGGCCAAAATGCCAAAAGTTGATCCAAGTCTGATTCACAATTAATACCTAACTTTTTGCAAGAGAAACCCAAATGATCCAAAACCAAATCTTCTTAAATATTCCAGCGGCTAAGAGCATCTTTAACAAAACTAGCCATTTTTAGTCAAATTTTAACTAAAGTAGCTAAAAAGTCATTTTAGCAAGCCATTTTAGAATTACGACTGCATCAATGCTCTTTATTTTAGCTAGTTTTGAATTTATATTAATTTTTTAAATAAAGATTAAATAGTTTAAATGTATTTATAAATTACATAAAATAACTTAAAATGAATGTTTTAAATTATAGAGAGTCTCATCCAGCTCTCTATATTTAGGAGCGAGATAGCTAAAAGTTATAATAGAGAGCCACTTAAGAGTCTAATGTAGCTGTCAAAATAGATAAAAAACTAAACATGCTCTCCAACATAGCTAAGGAGCCAAAATAGAGAGTCTACTAAAGATGATCTTAACCTCATTGCGCATGAGTTACCTATATTCCAACCAATGTTCTTGATTCTACACCGCTTCTTTACTTTTATAGTTTTCCAACTAAACTGGGTCCATTCTCGTCCTACAGCAACAAGTAAATGGAGTGTAACATGATGGCCAACAGACGACCCATTAGATAGAAAAAAGGACCTTGAAGCGCACCACTATATCAAGCAAACCCAAAATTACCTGTAAACCATCTAAGAAAGCTAGCGATGATGTCATGCATGTTTGACATCTCCTCCGCCATCTCAAAAAGCTGGAACCTGATTGATCAATTTGGTGGCCAGGGCAAAAAATCCTAGCAGAGCAAAAAATCACAGTTTAACTAATAATCTCTTTTTTTCTTTTTCTTTTTTCCATCATTTCACTTGGTTTATCTATGATGCTATATATATATATATATATATATATATATAGGGTTTTTCTCAGGTGCAGATGTCTGTACCAAAATTTCAGTACGGATTTCTGGTTTTTGACCACTTTCCGATCACATTTTCACATCTTAACCGTTCAGTTTTTAGTTCATAATGTATAGATCACCTCTACAAAATTTCAGCCAATTTAGTAATCGTTAAGGCATCCAAAACTGCAATTTACACGAACGGACCGAATCTGTCAAACCGAAACCGTTCGTATTTATAATGGTAAATTGCAATTTTGAATGTCTTAACGAGCACCAAATTGGCTGAAATTTTGCAGATGTAATCTATATATTAGAATGTGAAAATGTGATCCGAAAGTGGGGAAAAACCGAAAATCCGTACCTTCCGCACTTTAGCCGAACTATATATATATAGGAATTTTCTCAGGTGCGGACGTCCGTACCGAAATTTCGATACGGATTTCCAGTTTTCACTCACTTTCCGATCCTATATTTTGATCTTCACCGTTCAGTTTTTAGATCCTAATATATAGATCATCCCTGCAAAATCTCAGCCAATTTGTTGATCATTAAGGCATCCAAAACTGCAATTTACAAGAACGAACTGAATCTGTCGAACCGGAATCGTTCGTGTATATTGTTGTAAATTGCAGTTTTGGATGCTTTAACGATCACCAAATTGACTGAAATTTTACAAAGTTAATTTATACATTAGGACCTAAAAACTGAACGGTTAAAATGTGAAAATGTGATCCGAAAGTGGGGGAAAACCGGAAATCCGTACCGAACCTTTAGTACGGACGTCCGTAGCTAAGAAGGGCTATATATATACATATATATATATATATATATATATATAATTTGATACACTAGTTTGGAGCATCAGGTAAAACATATATATTGTACCATTATTACAAATTATTAAGAAGGAAAAACGGAAATACTACATAGCGGTATGGTGTCCTCAGGGACTCGAGGGTAAGCACCCAGCTCACATAATTTTAACAAGTTGTAATGCATGTATATCTAACTAATTAATGCCCTACTACATGAATCAATGCAAGTACAACCTTCAAATATTCCTGTAAGTTTGATTTTGTCCGTAGCTAGTAGCTACTCCTCCAACTGAAACATTGACTGCTCAGCACCACCGTATATGGAGTTTTCGCCACAAGACGGCATGTAATCAGGTGGAGACCGAACACTCGTCTCCTCTGTGTCACCATTCCGCACAATGAAAACGGTATCCATGCCCCAACTCATATGCCGATCGTAATGGCAGTGCATGAACCATACCCCTGCATGACAAAATTGTCAATTTTAATTGATGAGGCAATTAGTGCAAGTGACGGTTAGGAACTAAGCAATTGATGATCACTGATGTGTGTGTGTCTATATATATATATATATATATATATATATATACAGTCCGGCTACACTAAGGACGTCCTTAGTTTTTCTTAGGTACGGATTTCCGGTTTTCACCCACTTTCTGATCACATTTTCACATCTTAACCGTTAAACTTTTAGGTCCTAATGTATAGATCATCTCTGCAAATTTTCAGCCAATTTGGTGATCGTTAAGGCATCCAAAACTATAATTTACCATTATAAATACGAACGGTTCCAGTTCGACAGATTCGGTCCGTTCGTGTAAATTGTAGTTTTGGATGCCTTAACGATCACCAAATTTGCTGAAATTTTGCAGGGGGATCTATACATTAGGCTCTAAAAACGGAACGGTTAAGATGTGAAAATGTGATTGGAAAGTGAGTGAAAACACGAAATCCGTACCTAAACCTTAGGTAAGGACATCATTACCTGAAAAAAATCCTATATATATATATATATTACCTGGGTTGTCGGCTACGAATCTGATGGTGGCCCATCCATCCTTAGGAACTGGGAAGGTATTAAGTTGTGGTGGATCAATCAAATTGTAAGTTAAGGGATCAGTGACATTGTCGAAATTACCAACACCAGCTCCAACCACATAAAACTTGAATCCATGCAAATGCACGGGATGATTCTCTCCTGAGTTCATGACATTTGTCCCTTGGAATACTATTTCCACAGTCTCGTTGTAATTCAACATCTTCACCCTGGTTCCTTGGTCACTTAACGTAACATTGTCAGTCATCAAGTCATCTGAGGTGAAGTTGAATAGAGTAGGCGGCTTGTCTGGGAAATCTGCTTCGAAATATCCACTTACGTTCCTGTCAATACACCCACAATTGATAGAATAAAAAGTTGGGCTCTTTTTTTTTTTCTTTGCTACTCGATGGATATTTTCCTATACATATCTAAGATTGTGACTCGATTAGTTTTGTGGATTGATCGCCTCACAATATTAACATTTATATCATTCAGTATATGTAACATTTATACATGTGAGCAAACTTTTCCATAAATAAGCTCCCTTGGCCATCAAACTATCATATAAACTTAACATAGAACTAAAACGGGATATATATATATATATATATATATATATAATTCAGGATATACTAACTAATTCATACTATAACTAAAACGTGAACTAATAGAACTACGATAATATATATGTACCTGTAGTATGCTTGCAGCACATCAATGGCAGGGTTGGCAAAGCTGATGTTGTTCATTGCAGATGCAAGCCGATTTCCATCAGGTCCATCACATGTGTCGTTGGGACAACGAAGCATGCTAATGGAAAGGGCAATAAACATCCTGGTGGTGATATGTTGAGGAACATCTGCAGGGTGCTCCGGAGATGCCAAACTCTTCAACTGTCTGTCAAAGTTGCGTGCAGCGTCGATGTCATAGAAGCCAGGAATGTGGTCTGGGTAGATGGGTGATGACGGAGGAGTGTAGTTGCCGTTGTACTGAAATATTGCGCTGGTGACACTTTTGTCGAAGTCGTCAGCTTGTCCATCGAAGTAAGGGCTTATAAGCATGTAGTAATGGCCAGGAGGTTGGGTTGCTGTGACCAAAATGTCCATTGTTTCTCCTGGGGTTATCATTAGGTAGTTGGTAACAACAGGTTTGACGTAGTTACCATCCACGCCCACAAGTGTGAGATTATGATCTGCTATGGCGAAGAACATGTCTGTGTTTTGCACCGAATTCACTAAACGGAGAAGATAGGTACTCCCATGATCAACTGCCAATCGAAATGTTGTTTCTGCAATATTTGGAAATTAAATTAGCCATGCCATGATAATAAATGTTTAAGTGCATGTTGAGTTTTGATCAATTTAATATCGGTAGTATATATTGAACTTATTCATGAAACAGCAATCATACTATCTGATAAACAGTTTAAAAACAAATGTATTCGAAGTTAGGGTTTAGGTTGTTGATCAAACAATGCATGTGAGCTAGGACACATCATATATATATGGAGTAATGTTTTTGCATTTTGTACCGTTGGAACATTCGTAAAAATCTCCTGGCTGGCCATTGATAGCATAAG
Source organism: Rosa persica (assembly GCA_025331145.1). Taxonomy (NCBI): domain Eukaryota; kingdom Viridiplantae; phylum Streptophyta; class Magnoliopsida; order Rosales; family Rosaceae; genus Rosa; species Rosa persica. Next base: position 23,055,682 of record WFKR01000006.1, on the reverse strand, counting down.
AATCCGACAATGTTGTTAATCCACCATATTTGAGAGCCTCGTCCATCAATGTTGGCACATCTTCTTTATACCATGATGCTGCATTTATACAATTACTTGTTATTTATTTATTTATTTTAGTCAAATAGCTCAATCATTAAAAGAAACATAAATTGCAAGTGTTGATGTGCATAAAGAAGCAAAAGTCCTAAGCTTGGAGGCCCAATAAACAAAAACTTGATTAACCTACACCAGACGGAAAAGAGAAACAAACCGAGGCCTAAAAGTCCAACAACAACCAAACGCTTCGAACCAAACTGCCAGAGAGACCAGCCGCCATGGCTGACCACCAAGGTGCAGAGAGAGAGGCATCGACCAAAGCTTCACTTCCAAAAGCCAGAGGTATGTCCACCACCATTCTCCATACTGAGCAGTCTGCATAAGAAGGACAGGGGTACCAAAGGACATAGAAAAGGCAGTCGTGGTGGTGGAGACCACCGAGCAACACAACGGCACTGATCCGGTGACGTCCACACACAGCGGTGGAGTACCGATTCGGTAGCTATTCCCAGGTGTAGAGTTAGGTGTATATATACCCAGGTCGAGAACGAGTGTGAGGGGACTGTGGAAAAAAGAGAAAAAGATGGGATAGAACATGAGAGGTGGAGTTGTATGAGGGTGACAGAAGTGGAAGTAAATCTGGGCATTTGAAGAGGAATGGAGCTGGGGCAAAGAAAACGATAATGAAACTGAGAAGTAAAGCCTCAGATCTGAGACAAAACTAAGAGAAAAACAGACCACAGAGGGCGGAGAAACTGTTAACCAACTCTCAAACTGCAAAAAGAGCTTTTCACTGAGGAGAGAGAGAACCAGTGATACAATTACTTGTTACGGTCGCTATTATACATTACAGTAAATTTAAATTTAAATTTAAACATTTACCAATATATAACCTTGCTCAGGTGCGGATATCCGCACCTAAGCAAAAACGTACGGATTTTGTGTTTTTTCCTCACTTTTCGATCACACATTCACATCTTAACCGTTTAGTTTTTAGGTCATAATGTATAGATCATCTCTGCAAAATTTCAGCCAATTTGGTGATCGTTAAGGCATTCAAAACTACAATTTACACGAACGAACAGAATCTGTCGAACCGGAACCGTTCGTATATATTGTCGTAATTTGCAGTTTTGGATGCCTTAATGATCACCAAATTGGCTGAAATTTTGCAGAGGTGATCTATACATTATGACCTAAAAACTGAACAGTTAAGATATGAAAATGTGATCGGAAAGTGGGTCAAAACTGAAAATCCGTGCGGATCGAAAAACTGCGGACGTCCGCAGTAGAGAACCGCTGTACCAATATATATCTATACTATTATTAAGCAAACTCATCTTATCTATATACTGCCCACTGTTTATAGATTCATAATTCATTCTAGTACATAGGGTAGGAGTGAAATCCTTTGACCTTTTTAAAAAAAAAAAAAAAAAAAAAAGGATTACTAGCTACCTAGCTAGCTCTTTGAATCTAATGAAGACAGTTTGTTGGTCAAATTCAAATCCAACTAATTATATGGAACAGTAGTCAAACCGGCCCCATTCTTCCAGATGAAGATTGACTTTCTGTTGAGGCTTGAAAAGGTTTAATTAGTTGATATGGGCATGCTTAGTTTGTGTCTTTTGAAGGTAAGGGCATACTTATTATATAACATAAATAAAGCAATGAGGATACGAAATTACGTAAGCACAACAGAGGTTTTGCATTAGATATCGAAAACATACCAAAAACGAGAACTTCTTCGTAGTCTGGCTCTGGAAATGGATAGGTTGTATTTTCTGCGGGCAAAATGACGAAGGCTCCATGAACGGTGGCTCGGGTCCAATCGCTATGGGCATGCCAAAACAATGTGCCTTCTTCCGAAGAGAGAAGCACTGTATACGTGAAATTGGTTCCAGGTTGAATAGGGCATTGTGTGATATATTCGGGTCCATCAAACCATGGATTTCTTGGTTGCTTTATCCCATGCCTGTAAACAAATCCACGAACATCAAAATAAATCGTATTATATCTAACTCTCACGAATCTCCATTTTCTTTCTTCTGTCGTAATCTTCTAATGTACGACATTTAGCCACAACAGTGTTTCTGTTGCTTTAATTTTAATAATTGACTACCATTCGCTTCTTGTTTTTGTGTCTGGTAGACAAAAGAGGGAAGCAAAGTTTACCAGTGAATGGTGACACCATATGTTCCTTCATTGTGCACATTAACATAGACAGTATCCCCCTTGCGAGCGGTAATCACCGGCCCCGGAAAACTTCCGTTTACAACCAGTGCACTCTTTGTGCTACATAACTTCGTGAAATTGGTTTCTTTGAGCTGCAACAAAGCAATGAAATGTTAAGAGAAAAGGTAAGACGTACAGATGGATAACACTTCAAGCTAGGTGAGAATTGAGAACATGATTAACAGCGCTCACTTACAACAAAATCATAGTAGAGCTCACTAGCTTCAGCCTCAGACTGCAACAACAAAATGCAGACAAGTACGGCGAAGCAGAAAACAGAGCAGAAGAAGCCGATAGGTTTGAAGCACCCCATTTTCAGGTGAAATGAGTGTGATCGAGCTCGCTTTGGGTTTCTGTTTCCCAAATTATGTCGGAGTTCTTTTTATAACATTGGATCGTTGGGTGGCGAGTGGCCTACTTTAAACTTGAACTACGGTTAGAAACAAGCAGCACTTGAGAGTGACTTGTACTATAGACGTGGAAAATTACCGCCCGCTGAGGAAACCAAATCAAACCCGCTGAGAAGTTTAGGTAGACTTTTGGTTGTATTTGATTAGGTATACAGTGGCGGGCTATGGGGATCCCGGACACATTCATGGTCTCCAGTCTCAACCAATTATAGAACTATCCATATACTTTGATAGTTTGATATCTTTTTAATCTTTTCTTTCCAATAAACGATTGGCATTCCAGTAAACAATAGTGCATCCTTGTGCTTGTGCCTTCTATTTTATTATTAAAGATCTACATGTGGAAAATGCTTGTTTTTCTTTTTTAATTTCCATTTTACTTGTAATTTTGATATCTTCCTTTTGACTACTTTGGACTCCCAGAATTGTAGTTGTGAGAGATCTGCACTGTGATGGTTTTTAAAAATGCCAAAAGAATAAAAGTAGAAGTTTAGAGATGAAAATTTATGACACGTTTACTTATTTGCAATGGAAAATAATCATGAATCGTCGGAGACAAGTGGAATGGGAGAAAAAAAGAATCGGTATTGATTTCGGAGGATTGATACCTAAACTCATTTCCCGCCTTCGTAATCAAATTCCCGAGTATTCAGGAATCGATTCCTGATAAGGAGGTGGGACCTACATCCATTATGATTCTTTCATGTGTTAGTAAACGCATGAATTCTTTTACCTGGAATCATTCTGATTCCTTTATGTGTTAGTAAACACTTGAATGTTTCTACCCCGTAATCAGTCTCTCTCATTCCAAGTAAGTAAACGTGCAGATGTCTTCCTTTCGATCCACCGTGGATAATCCACGTATTGCCTTACCACTAGTAATACAAAAACCACTAACAACCAAATGTTGGTTTTCCCATTAAAAAAAAAAAACAGTTTGTCATTGCATATAATAATTCAGTATGTCGTACAAACCAACTTTATGTATACATCTAACGTCGTACAAACCAACTTTGTGCATCTTTCTTTTATTTTAGCTTTACAAGTTTCATTTTGTTGACGAATTTGGTTGAAATAATTATAGTTGTGTGAGATAAATAAGATGAAGGCCCCGTTAGGGTTTTGATCCATTTTCAGACACATGACTCCGCCAAGGCGGTACATCAGCGTGGGCTAGCTATGAAGGAGGTGGCTAGCATGTTGTCTAGGATTCTTCTCAAGTCCATGGGTGTAGATTTATATATTTGGGCTTGGGTCTGTCTATGTGGGCTCGGGTCATAAATTTTGTTTTAAAGTTTTATCATTTAGTTGCTCCGTTGAAGGAAAATAAGGCGATGTTTATGCCAGCAATGATCTTGGAAAAGCCCCCTATGTGTAGGGTGGTTCTAGGTTTTTATGAATAAATTGGGGCGGACTTAAGCCTTGGTTACTAGTGTTTTAGGCTAGTAACATTGTATCTAGGTTGCTTTAAGGTGGTCGAACATGCTCAATATTAACGTAGTCCACTGAGAGTGAGTCATCATATGTTGTTTGCTACTTTCACTCTTAATGGATTGACACCCTTCAAATAAAAATAAAAAATAAAAACTTAATGTATCTATTGGAAAAGACCTATTCAACTGTGGAGGTGTAAAATTTTGGAATAGGAAATAACGGGTCCTAATTAAGAAATGGGCCGGAGGAGAAGCAGGCCGACCGGTTAAAAAATTTCTCAAGGCGAACCCTCAAAACGGATCTAAATAAGGTGAAATCTCCTCAAGTTAGCTAGATGAGGTAAAATTCCCTCAAGATGGATACAGGTGAAGTGAAATCCCCTCAAGGCGGATAGGTAAGATGAAATCATGTTCTAGTTAGAAGATGGGTAAAGAGAGATGACCCAATCTATTTAGAGAACTCTGGGAAGATCTGATCCCCTCAAGGTGAAATTATCTGGAGATGGATCTAGATAAGGTGGAGTCTATCAGTAGAATTAGTCAGCTTAGCCAAATCTGTAGCAAGTGGGAAACACTCCCCCATGTTGTCTTGAAAGTGGCATAATGGTCCACTAACGCATGTCTTGTGATCTTTGCACACCAGTACGCGCACTAGTCCACTCAAACTCACCTATAAATACTTAGTGAAGTAAACATTTCAGGAAAGCAATCAATCCTGTTGACACTTGTTACAACTTAAACACAGACTGGCTTAGGCATCACAGTATCTTTTGCAGGTACTCCTTTTTTCAATTTGATTTACCTACACCAATTCAAATTCCGAGAGCTTAAAGGTATTGACCGCCAAGTTTTCACTCACTCCAGTCAGAAAAGTAGGTGAGGAGATTTTCTACTGATTTTTTTAACACCAATAGCTGACCCCGTCTATGGGAAATCGATTTCATAAAAACTAACATAATGGGAGTGAAAGATTTTGAACCAGATCCATCCTACAAGACTGAAATTTTTCACACCAACACCAATCCACGAAAAAAAAGTTTGAAATCCAGCCAATTGAAATATTTTTCAAGTTTGAAATCCAAGTTTGACTTTAGGTGAAACAAGTTTATCTTAAAAGAAAAAAAAAGTTTGAATTTGTCATTGAAACACAAGCTGAAGATGTATCGGTCTATATCCCAACCAATGTGATATCCATTGCTGATGAAAAAAATAGTTCGAAAATAGAGCTCTTTTATCGCAGAATTAGACCTGCTATTAATGTTGGCTTATTTGTCAGTCGCGTCGAATCTGTTGCTCCTCTGAAAATCATGAAACAAGTCTCTGGTAGTTCAAAACTTGAATTGACACAATATCGCGCAGTGGCCACCTTAACTCAATTTAGGTCAAACCTTGATGCCAATATATATTTTATTGCCCTATTTTTGACAGGTGAAATAATATGGAAACTTGTGAAACCTGAATTCATATTTTTTAATTGTTCATTTCAGGGTAAATTCGTTGATACTACTTGTGTTACGTAGTATTTGAAGAAACTTAGGTGATTGTCACAGCTCAACTCACATATCAAGATACTGTCTGTTTTGTGCACTGCCCTCACAATTTTGTTCATGGATTCCACCCCAAAACGCGTCTTATTATAGTATGTGACTTTTCACATATAAAGTACATCACCTTCTCTTCCATGGGTGATGTGAGATTGTAGTGCACCTAGTAGCCTGCCAGTACCTCTTGCAACCACTCACATGGGTCAATATAGTGGTGTATCTTTAAATTGAGCCCTAAAAATGATATGACATTGTAATACCCAAGATCTTAGAGTCAGTTCTTTTTATAAGTTGGTCAATCTTGAGTATAAGAAATGTTAGTTAAGAGGAAAATTTCAACAGAGTTCACAAGGTTAGTAAAGTATTCTAATTGGCTTTTTAAGTGTTACTGCATGTGCTTCCCACTTCAATAAAAGGAGAACACTTGGAAGACTCCATTACTCTTTCCCATAAATCTTTTCAGTAGTCAACAACAACAACAAAAATTTAAAAAAAATCTAATAGCAACCATATAGCAAACGTTTGAAGCATAACCCTTGTTATCTGCTAAACCTTAGATAAGATACTTCTTTTCTAGATTTCAAAATTCCTAGAGCTCTTGAAGATGATGGGTATATACTGCTTGTGATTTTTATAGGAACTAAAGTTTCCCGCCCTCATTCTCCGAAGCTAATGCTTCTATTTGCTGCATATTTCTATGTTGATTCGAGTTCAGATTTTGAGTATTTAAGTTGTAATGTTTATCTGAGTAATCTCTTTTAGACTTTAGTTGGGCTGCTCATAAAATTTACCATGCATCTTAGTTCCTAGAGAATGCACACCAAGTATTTGATAACAATCCCCAACTAGCATAACTTTGGCATGTGATGCCTTGAAAATTCTTATTTATTTTCTAAGGATTTTTCGGAATCTAAATTTTGGTTATTGGACTGTTTCATGGCTTGTGAACGGAGTGGAAGTGTTTCGGACGAATTATTATTCAAAAAGTATGGTTTTAGGGGGGTTCACAAAGGTTGACTTTTTATACGTTGGGATTCTCTGAAAACTTCATTCATGAAAGTGGTATAGTACGTTGATATGAGTTCGTGGACATGTGGAACGCGTCAATCGAAGTACGTATGAGAAAGTTATGGCTATCAGAAGAAGTTTTCGTTTTAGTATAAATAGAGAAAAAATCAGAAATTAATTCATATTTCCACTTTCCTTTTCCGGAAATATCCCATTCTCTCTCTTCTCTCTCTCGGCTACACCTTCACTATCGAAAATTCCTGAATGCCTGACCAGGAACCGGTCGACCCGACCAAGTTTTTCGGAGATTTCCGGCGGTCTCCGGCCGTGAAAACTTCCAGATTAGCTGGCCTTGGCCATCTGGTCCTCACTCTGGTGTCCTCTAACAGCGATCCTCCTCCACAGCGGCGCTGCAAGTCGACAAGGCTAGGTGATTTCGGACCCAGCTGGAAATCCTAGCTTCGGCGATGGCACTTCTTTGGCTTCATTGGAGCCTCCTGGATCTATCTATGGTGTTTGTTTTGATCGATTTACGTGGAAATCGGTTCAACTCGGATTGAGCAAAAATTCAAAGCTTGTGAGGTAGTTTTCGATCCTTTACGCTTGTTTTTTAACTTCGAGATAGTTATGAAAATTCACAAGCATGCTTAGATGAACATTTTTGATATTGGGAGTTTTGGGAAATAATGAGTTTTGACCGCCGGCGGTGCACCACCACCTGTGGCGGCGTTCCGGCTGTGTTCAGGCTATGTAGGGAACTGTTTCTAGTATTATATATGTTCTAGCCATTGATACGAACGTTTCGATATAAAATATGCAAATTTTGGAGTTTGTATGGAATTGTTATGATTTTTTCCGTTTCATACCGGTGGATTTATTCAATCCATGAGGATTTGAGCATCAGACTGACTTATGGTTTGGACACATCCATCGTAGAAGTGTTCCGGAGACTTTGGGAGGTCTCGGAAGTGGTTTCACCTCAATTGGGCATTACATTGAGATATTGGTTCTATTTGGAGATTCAAACTTTATTAAATTGTGATTCGTTAACTGAATTAGAGCCGAAATTCCTTAAGTACGTGACAAGTATTCTTTGGATGGCTATTTTGGGTGGTTTGGTTGGTTTTTTCTGTACTGAAGACGCAACAGGAATTTCGAGGTGAGTAATCTCACAATGTTCATTTACAAACAGATTAAGTGGTTATTTTGAATAGTTTTTGAAATGATATTTGTTTGAAATGATATGGACTTAATCGACTACGGTTCATAGGACTGCGGTTCACAGGTAGGAAAATGAGTTTAAGTATGCTATGTTTTCCTCGGATTTTCGATTGTGAACTATAGTCGGTATTAATAGGCATTCCTCAGCGAATGACTATGTATATAGATATTTACGTGAAATATGTATGAATTGATGGGTTGATGGGCGATATAAGCAATAGGGATTGATGGGTTTCACTCTATTGTTTTGAGGCTTGACTTTTCGGGAGACAATGTGTTAGGAATTGGGAATTTCTATTGTTTGAAAAGTATCAAGATTTTGTGTGAGTTGCTTATTGAGATTTGAGTGTGTTAAATCTGACAATCAGAGAGGTCTGAAGATCTGAGAGTCACGGGGTGACATCTCCTTTTGATTCGATCTAACATTTTGGGTCAAGTGTGACTTGCTTCAAATGTTTTCATCTGACGACCAGGGAGGCCTGAGGATTCGGGATTGCTGGGAGTGACCTCAGGCATATATATCGGGACTTCACACCTTTGGCCGGGTTTGTGGATACGATCAGTTAGAGCTCTAGTCTGTTGCCATTTTTACATCATGAGGAGTAGCGGGGAGCTATTTGATGCTCATGAGTATGTGTTTTTAAAAGGGAGTTTCTTGGATTCTTTCTTTTAATAGTCTGGGGTGGACTTATGTCACAGTGTGACTTTTGGTTGATTTGAGAACGTGTTTCTAAAAGAGAGTGTTTATTAACTTTAAGGGTTCAGGGCATCAGTATGTACTTGGTTTAGAAGGGAAAAAGATTTTCAGGTATTTTGTATTGATGACTGGACATTCACGCATGTATAATTATGGGATTATATATCGATTTTTGTTTGTGTTAAAAATCAGGGGCGTGATAGTTTGGTATCAGAGTGTAAGGTACATATTTGGTGATAATCAGTACTTCCAGAGTGATGGCCCATCTGCAGCGGTTCCCCATCTGATACTCTTCGATACTGGTAAAATCATTGGGTATGTAGGAGCATTGGTTGCGAGTTTGAGTGTAGAATCGTCAGAGCATTGGTTTGCTCTGTTAGAAACTTAGGAACTTAAGTGTATGTTCTTTGAGTTGTATTCCTTTCTTGAAGTGTTAAGGATTGTTTTCATGGAAAACTGTACCATTCTGGTGGTGTAGTGGTTTGATTGTGAAGTCATATATATTTTTTGACTTATACTTGCATTTGGAGATTTTGCAAGTATTAATCAAGTGTGTTTTGGCTCCTTAGGTGATGGATTCACAAGGAGGCAGAGTTATGGGTCGAGGTAGACCCAGAGGCAGGGGTAGAGCCCGAGGAAGAGGTAGGATTCCTCATGTGGAAGAAGTTTACCATGAGGAGGAGGTGGAGGCATTGCACGTTGTGTAGCCTGCTCCACCTGTTGTGAATGTTGTGGACGTCACTCGCCTATCGAAGTTGGCAAAGGAGATTTCAAGGCTTGGAGCAGTCTTTTTCAAAGGAGGTACGAATCACATGTTGGCAGATCAATGGGTCGAGAACATGAAGAACTACTTCGAGATGGTCATGTGTGACGACATTGAGAAGAGGAAGATAGCCTCACATATACTTCAGGACGAAGCAAGGGTGTGGTGGAATAGCACACAGAGAATTTTGGATGTGTCCATCATGACTTGGGATGAGTTTGTGGAACTGTTCAGGAAGAAATACTTTCTGCCTTCAGTGAGGGAGATGTTAGAAAGGGAAATCATCCCACTAACCCAAGGGAATAGGAGTGTGAGGGAGTATGAGGCTAAGTTCTCAAGGCTGTATTGGTTTGTGTGAGACAAATGGATGCTGAGAGCTTAGCTATGAAGTTTCAGCGATGGCTGAATGCTTTGATTCGGAGTAATGTTGCTGTTCTGGAACTGAAGGTGATAGAGCTCATTTTCGCTAAGGCTATGACTATTGAATAGGAGAACCTGACTTTCCAGGAGCAGGAGTCAGCTGAGAAGGACTCCCGAAGGAAGGGAAAGGCAACTGCTGAGAGCAGTAAAGGGACAACTGATCAAGGTGGGTTCTAGAAGAGGTGCAGGACTCATCAACAGGCGCTAGCTAGGGAAGCAGTTATACATGTTAGGGTTGCACCTGTGGGGCAGGTGGCACCAGTGAGGTATTCCAATTGCTGTGAGGTGGGCCATACTGCTAAGGTTTGCATAAGACCAAAGAATGTAATATGCTTTAGATGTGGCCAGGCACGACATTACTCCAGGGATTGTACTCAAGCGCAGGGCGGGGGACAAAGGAATCAACATAGGCAACTACCTCAGGGAAATGCGAGGGTGTTTGCTGTTGGTCAGCAGGGTGCTAGGGAAGAAGGTACCTTATCTATATTCTACTTGTGTTGCTAGAATGATGTGTGATAGTTGTGTACTTCTTTCCGTGTGTTGTGTTGTGTTGGGTTTTGCCTGTTGTCTATAGTTAGACTTTTGAGTGAGGCATGTTATGTGATGCATCCTTCATTGTTGTGGTAACGGAGGGTTTGTACCACTTTGAGTTTATTTGCAGTGACAGGTGACGATTATGTGTGGGTCAGGCGGGGCCAGACGTTAGCTTGGTCTTGTGTTTCCAAGTTGGGTAGACACTTATTAAGTTGTGATGCATAGATTCAATGTTAGTTGAAATGAAGGTTCATTGCATATACTGTTGTGATAACAGGATTCTGGACTCTGGTGTGATCTGTGTGTAATGCTACAGTCACAGAGTCTTTGTTGGATGGTGTACGAGGATGAGGTCCATGAAATGATTGGGTTACCACCAAGTGGTGTGGTAAAGATTTCTAGAGTTATGATAATATGTAGGGTACCTATATCTATTTTTGGTTTAGATATGTTGTACAGCGAGACGAGGAGGTTGTGAGGAATGAAAACTGGATTGAGCATGATTTATCCGTACTTGTTGGTTTTGTACGTTTAAATTTTTAGACGAAATTTCTTTAAGGGAGGTAGAATGTCATACCCCGAAAATTTGTATTTATTTTCCGAGGATTTTTCGGAATCTAAATTTTGGTTATTGGACGGTTTCGTGGCTCATGGACGAAGCGGAAGTGTTTCGAACGCATTATTATTCGAAAAAGTATTGTTTTAGGGGGTTCACAAAGGTTGGCTTTTTATACGTTGGGATTCTCTAAAAACTTCATTCACGAAAGTGGTAGAGCGCGTCGATACGAGTTCGTAGACATGTGGAACGTGTCAATCGGAGTACGTATGAGAAAGTTATGGCTATCGGAAGAAGTTTCCGTTTTAGTATAAATAGAGGAAAAATCAGAAATTAATTCATATTTCTACTTTCCTTTTCCGGAAATATCCCATTCTCTCTCTCTCTTCTCTCTCTCGGCTACACCTTCACTATCGAAAATTCCTGACTGACCCTACCAGGAATCGGTCGACCCAACCAGGTTTTTTCGGAGATTTTAGGGGGTCTCCAGCCGTGAAAACTTCCAGATCAGCTGGCCTTGGCCATCTGGTCTTCCCTTTGGTGCCCTCTAGCAGCGATCATCCTCCACGGTGGCACTGCAAGTCGACAAAGTTAGGTGATTTCGGACCTGGCCGGAAATCCTAGTTCCTGCGATGGCACAGTTTCAAGTTTCATTCTTTAGCTTCGTGGGGGCCTCTTGAATCGATCTATGGTGTTTGTTTTGATCGATTTATGTGGAAATCGGTTCAACTCGGATTGAGCAAAAATTCAAGGCTTGTGAGGTAGTTTTCGACCATTTATGCTTGTTTTCTGACTTCGAGCTAGTTATGAAAATTCACAAGCATGCTTAGATGAAAATTTTTGTTGTTGGGAGTTTTGGGAAATAATGAGTTTTGGCCCGCAGCGGTGCACCATATGCATCGCTTGTCGACGTTCCGGCGGTGTTCTGGCTATGTAGGTGTTCGAAACCTCTCTCCTCAGATAAGGACATACGAAGTAAACCAAAAATTCATAATTCATATTATTAAATAAATATTGAATTACATATATTTATTGACATTAAAATTTCGGGTCTTCACAGTCTTACCTCCTTAAAGGAATTTCGTCCTGAAATTCAAGCACGCTCGTCAACGAATAGCTGAGGATACCTCTACCTCATGTCAGACTCCAATTCCCATGACGCATCACCCTTGTCATGATGACTCCACAACACCTTCACAAGATCAATCTCCTTCCTACAAAGCCTCTTCGTAGACCTATCCAAGATACGAACATGTTTAACTACGAATGTTACATCAATGTTTACTTCGATCGTACTATGATCAATCACGTGGGACTCATCTCGGACATACTTCCTAAGCATAGACACATGGAAGACATTGTGCACACCCGACATGCTAACAGGTAAAGCAAGTCGATCTGCCAAATTTCGAACCATTTCCAGAATCTCAAAAGGTCCAACATACCTCAGTGCGAGTTTTCCCTTCTTGCCAAATCTCACCACACCTTTCATAGATGAGACCTTCAAGAACGCATGATCGCCTATCTCAAACTCTAAAGGTCTCCTCTTCAAGTCAGCTTAACTCTTCTATCTACTTTGAGCGGTTCGGATTAGTCTCCTGAACAAGTGTAGGACCCAAGAGTCCCTTCTCTCCTACTTCTGCCCAATAGATAGGAGTCTTACATGGCCTACCATAAAGAGCCTCATATTGAGCCATGCCAATGCTGGAGTGATAGCTGTAGTTATAGGCAAACTCTACCAATGGCAGATGATCTACCCAACTTCCCTTAAAGTCCAGAACACAAGCTCTAAGCATATCCTCCATCACCTGATTCACTCTTTCGGTCTGTCCATCTGTTTGTGGATGAAATTCAGTGCTCATTGCCAGAGATATGCCAAATGCCTTATGGAACTTACTCCAGAATTCCGAAGTGAAACGAGCATCACGATCAGAGACAATCATCACAGGCACACCATAAAGCCTCACTATTTCATTCACATACAACTAACACAACGCATCCCCTGAGTAAGTTTTTGCCACCTGAAGAAAGTGTGCTGACTTAGTCAACTAGTCAACAATCACACAAATAGTGTCATACTTTGCCTAGACCTAGGCAATCCAGTCACAAAGTCCATGGAGATATCTTCCCATTTCCAAACAGGAATCGACAAGGGATTCAACATTCCTACGGGTCTCGGATGCTCTACCTTCACTTGCTGACATGTAAGACACGACACATATTCTACCACGTCCCTCTTCATTCCATACCACTAAAACTATCTTCGTAGATCCATGGGCATTTTAGTATCCCTAGATGTATAGTGTATCGAGACCTATGTGCTTCCCGTATGACCTCCTCCTTGAGGTTATCAACACTCGGAACATACAATCTCCCTCAAAATCTCAACCTTCCATCTGCCCTAATCATCTACTCGGAAGGGCCCTCCACATTCGGATTAGCAGTCATCTCAGCAATCCTTGCCTAAAGAAACTCATCAAGTGTCTGACCCTGGATGATCCTGGAAATCAAGGTGGGCTGTAAGGTGATACTACTGAGAAAGATTCCATGTTCTGCTCCTGCGGGCATAAGGTCAAACTATGATGCAGCTTCTAACATGAGCCACTCTCGCAGCATAATCGATGTCATGATTACTCAAGGTTTCCTACTCAAAGCATCTGCCACTATATCCGCCTTTCTGGGATGATACTCGAAGGTGAAATCATAGTCCTTGATGAGCTCCATCCATCTTCTCTGCCTCATGTTCAATTCCTTCTGGGAAAATAGATACTTCAAACTCTTATGATCAGAAAAGAGTTCAAATTTCTCACTATAAAGATAGTGTCTCCAAATCTTCAAGGCAAATATCACTGCTGCTAGCTCTAGATCATGAGTGCGGTAATTCCGCTCGTGCACCTTCAACTGTCTAGAACCAAAAGCAACAACGCTACCATTCTGCATCAACACACATCGCAAACCTTGATGAGATGCATCACTATAGATAACTAACCCACCACCACTAGTAGGAATAGTCAACACTGGTCCTGTAGTCAGCCTAGTCTTCAACTCATTGAAGGCCTTCTCACACTCATTTGTCCATACAAACTTAGTGTCTTTTCTTGTCAACTTGGTCAAAGCTGAAGCAATACCAAAAAACCCTTCAATGAAATGCCTATAATACCCTGCCAATCTGAGGAAGCTTCAGATCTCTGTAACAGTAGTGGGGCGACTTCAACTCATCACCGCTTCAACCTTCGAAGGATCCATAGAAACCCCATCCTTCGAAACTACATGACCAAGGAACTTGACTTCCTTTTGCCAAAAATCACACTTCTCAAACTTGGCAAACAATTCCTTCTCCCTCAATGTCTGTAGCATGATCCATAAATGCTTCTCATGCTCACCAGATGACGTTAAATAAATCAAGATGTCATCAACGAACACCACAACAAACTGATCCAAGTAAGGAATGAACGTGCAGTTCATCAAGTCCATGAATGCTGCCGATGCATTCGTGAGACCAAAACGCATGACAAGAAACTCAAAATGTCCATACCTGGTTCTAAAAACACCGTGGTTGGAATATCTTCATCCTTCACCCTTAGCTGGTGATATCCAGATCTCAAATCAATCTTTGAGAACAGAGTACCCTCCCTAAGCTGATCGAACAGGTCATCAATCCTAGGTAAAGGATACCTGTTCTTGATGGTCACCTTGTTCATCTGTCGATAATCCACACATAACCGAAGTGAATTATCCTTCTTCTTCACGAACAACACTGGTGCGCCCTAAGGAGATACATTAGCCTGTATGAACCCTTGTGCAAGTAATCCCTCAATCTGAACCTTCAACTCTTAAAGTTTAGCTGGAGCCATCTGATAGGGTGCTTTCGATATAGGGGCAGTACCTGGTATAACATCGATAGAGAAATCCATTACCCTTTTCAGAGGCAATCCTGGTATCTCTCGAAACACATCAGCGTACTCTGAAACTACAAGAATCCCTGTAATTACTAAAGTACTACTCACTTATTCAATATAAGCCAAAATCCATATTCTCATGGTGATGTCAGACTAGACAACGGTAATGAAACACTGGTTGTCCAGAAACACTGAAGGACATAATCATCCTAAAGTAATCAATCACTACATGGGTCGAGCTCAACTAATCCGTACCCAAAATCACATCATACTTGTGATCCAGAATCACAATCAAGGATGCAGAGAATTCTCTACCACATATCCCAATAGGGTAATCATCACAAAACATATCGAGTTCAAGGGATAAACCGAGAGGTGATGTAACACATAAAGATCTAGTAAGAGGCATGGCAATCAAACCCAACACATCTACCACAGAGCTAGATATGAAAGAGTGGGATGCTCCAGTATCAAACAATACCCTAACAAGGTAGCTAAAAATAGATATAGTACCTTCCACCCCGGTGCCTCCCTGTCCAATGGTGAAAACTCTAGCCTGACCTTAAGGTTGTTGCCTCTGCTGATTCCTTTGACCCCTATCCTGCTGCTGTGGACAAACTCAGGAGATATGTCCTGCCTGGCCACAAGTAAAGCACACCGTGTTCTT
Source organism: Rosa persica (assembly GCA_025331145.1). NCBI lineage: Eukaryota > Viridiplantae > Streptophyta > Magnoliopsida > Rosales > Rosaceae > Rosa > Rosa persica. The sequence continues at coordinate 23,040,256 of WFKR01000006.1, read as the reverse complement.
TGGTTTCGGGCAGTTTCGAGAAATGTTCCCTAACTCATGGCAATTGAAAAATTTTAGAGGCTTCACCGGTCTAATAGGTACCGCCCTAGCAGGTACAGGAACCATGGCCCTAGCTGGTGTCTGCTTGTTAGTCTTTTGCCTCTTCCAGAAGTTACCTCGGTTTCTCACTATATGGCTGCTCTCAGCAACTACCTTTCCCTTTCCCTAAAGATCTCTCTCAACTGTCTGCTCCTCCAAGAGAATCTGGTTTTCCTGCTCAATGGTCAATGCCTTAGCCACCACGAGTCCTAGTTCCATCAGTTCCAAAATGGCTACGTCACGCCGAATCGAAGGGTTCAGCCCTAACTGAAACTTCATGGCCAAACTCTCAGGATCTAGCTGTCTCACATACTGATACAACTGGTTGAACTCTGCCTCATCATCTCTCACACTCAACTTCCCCTGAGTTAGAGAATGGAACTATCTCTCCAACTGGCGTCTCATTGTAACAGGAAAGTATTTCTTCCTGAAGAGTTCCACGAACTCATCCCAGGTTAGGGTAGTCACATCCATCATTCTCTCTGTGCCACTCCACCATAACTGTGCATCCTCCTGAAGCATAAACGACGTTATCTTCCTCTTTTCCTGCTCATCACAAATCACCATCTGGAAGTAGCCCTTCATGTTTTCGATCCACTGATCTGCCAACTTGTAGTCTGTGCCTCCCTTAAATGGAATTGCTCCCAGACGAGAAATCTCCCTTGCCAATTTCGACAAACCAGCGGGATCAGCCACAGGTGGAATGGGTAGCTCAAACTCTGGTGCTTCCACTTCGTCCTCATAGTGATCCACAAGAGGGGCCCTACCTCTACCTCTGCCCCTACCTCCGAGTCTTCCTAGACCCCTACCTCTGCCTCCCACAAGATCCATTACCTATGGATAATAGTACAAGTATACCTGGTCAATACATGTATAACACTTAAAACATAGTATAAGCCAAATACTAGTCCATATTAACCAAGATACGAACACATCTAAGGTAATTCAAGGAACTATAATTGTTTCAACAAGAACCTAAAGGTCAACCCTACCGTTCTAAGGACTTAGACTCTAACTAGACTCCACACTACGACATACCCAATGATTATACTAGTACCGAAGAGTATATGATGGGGATCCGCTGCAGACGGGCCATCATTCGGAGAGTACTGATTATCAGCAAATATGTACCTTATGCTCTGCTACCAAACTGTCACGCTCCAAATTTTATAAATTCAAATCCGAAACATGAATTAAACCACTTAAACCAAATAAACGTCTAGAATTTTTTTCATAAACAACCACACCTTATCCACTCAAGAATACACAAACCAAATCCTCAATTTACTTATTACATCACACTCTCACAAACTTAAATTGTAAAGCTCAATGAGCATAACAAACCTCACAAAAGCAAATACGGTAAATCAAATACTGCTACACTAAGCAGCTCGACCACCACCCTGATTCTCCTGACCTACAGGATTATCCGCTACATCGTTTGAATAGTGTACCAGAATTGCAACAACACAAAACCCGGTAAGCTTATGAAAGCCCATATGAGTAAATTTAATGATTGCACAATTTAAGTTAATAAGTAAAAACACACAAGGTAACTCCAAATTTCCTAAAATATAAGATAATAAATATTCTCAAGACTCTCTTCTAAAAGTAATACGTATGAGTCACAAGTAAGCTCAACGTTACCCTCATAAGACCACTCACATTTGGCAGACAGACTAGAACTGATCGCAACCACCAGCCCGGCGCAAGAGCGTGGTTCACGATTATAATGCTATTAGTAACCACTAGCCCGGTACAAGAGCGTGGTTCACTGATAGTATGCCATGGTCACACTCGTGACCTATTGATCTCCACAGATCAAAACAATTTATTGTTTCTCAAACAATAAAACTCAACTCCTTTCTCAACATATAAATCACGAAAAGTAAACATTTAAACAATAATAGCAACACAAACATGCATATTGTTTTCTCAACACAATTCATCAACAAATATATATATATATATATATTATCACATAATTAATATATATACATAGACATTCTCACAGTAATGCCTATTATTATCAATCAATATAATTTACTAAATTCGGTTCTTAAATGAACCATGTGCGATTTACTCACCTCTAGTCCAGCTGCATTTTCTATCAATCAAATCACAATAATCCAAATGCTCGTCAACTCAAACCGTCAAGTACCTAATCAAGTACGGTCTTTACTTAGCAACAAAACACGAAATAAACTTAATTGATGATCCAACGGTTGGATTCTAAAATAAAGACGATCAAACGGTCGGATCGAATTTAAACGATGATCAAATAGTTAGATCCTCACAGATCGCCCTTGGAAACATCCTATCAAAATTATACAAAAATCCAACGGACAGATCTTCACGAATCGCCTCCCGAATCACTGTTTTACAATTATACGAAGATCCAAAGTCGGATCTTCGCCCGTGACCTCACAAAGTCATCGGAATAGTCATCCAATCAACATATTAAAATTTGAAGTAAAACCGATGCTTTGATCTCCGTAAATCATAAACCGAAGATAAAATGTAAAAACCGTAAATAGTAACTTCAAAACGTAAATCCACTATTTATCAACTTTTTCTAAAATAACTTTGTGATATATTAAAACGCTTGTATGGGTGTATAGATCATCGTCCCGATAATATAAACTCAAAATATGGTCCGACGCGCTGCCACACGCGGCGGTCAGAACGCGGTCAATGTGGTGGTCAACGCCGGTTAACCACCTCAGATGCAAAAGTTGTCAACTACAAACTTCTTCAAAATGAAATTATGAACAACTTTAATACCTGACTTTTTTTTAGATAGGGTCTAGATAGTCCTAGATCGAGCTTTGAAGTTGAATTAATCTCGGCTTTCGATCAGTTTCCAGATCGAATCAGGGACGTCGAAATATTCAACTCTTGATCTTTTGCTCTACACTCAAAATCGTCGTGCAAGGCTTATATGGGGATGATCAGGAGGAAGAGGACATCAAGAAAATGGGGAAGATCGACCGGTGTAACGCCGGCACGGCCAAGATCCGGTCGGGTCGGCCTCACCGGGCTGAGGTGCTTCGATCCACGACAGGAGGCAGCGGCTGGGCAAACCGAGGGCGGGGAGCGGCTGGGTGGCTGAGGACGAAGACGGGGAGGTCCGGGTCAGGCCGAGTCGGGTAGGGACGATCCAGAAGGGGGGGCTTCGTGCGAGAGAGAGAGAGTTGAGGGACTTTTTCTCAAAAATGAGATTTTTTCGTCCTTAATGAAAAAAATCTGATTTTTCTTGATATTTATAGAAAATTTCTAATTTTCAAATATTCATAACTTATTCATACGAACTCCGAATATTGCGTTGCACATATGCGCAAGATCGTATCGACGAGCTCTACAACTTTCATGAATGACATTTTTCCAAATTTCGAACGTATAAAAAGTCAATTTTCACGACCCTTAAATAACGATCGTTTCGAAAATAAATTTCGTTTGAAACCTCTCTCCTCACATAATGACATACGAAGTAAACCCAAAATTCATAATTCATATTATTGAACAAATATTAAATTACATATATTTATTTAAATGAAAATTTCGAGTCTTCAAATAAGTTGGCTGGGATTTCTCAAACAGGGATTAAAGCCTTATTAATTCCTGAAAAAATAAAACGTTAGACAAATAAATTAAAGTATACATATACATATTTATGAAAAATACAAGTAAGGGGATTTTTGGATTTTAATTTCTAAATTAGCAATTATTTTTATACATGTGACACAGCAAAACACAGAATGAAGTAGATTAATATGAATGGAACGAATTTAGATAGAATTAACCACTACTAACACATTGGCAAGGTTTCGAAGCATTAATCACGAATCAAAATATGTCAAAGCAGGGACTCTATCAAGAACAAAAATGAATGTATACAAAGTCCTTTTTATTTCCCTTAATTAAATTAACTAGATGAACGCAACATTATTAAGTATGCAATTACTAGTGGTAGCTAATTACTAACAAAAACACAATCAACGCATTAAGAACATATGGAAGTTTGATCAATGCAAGCCAAGAACACAAGTTAGAACGCTAATCAAGCATACAAGACTCATTGTTAATTTACCTAAGGAATTATAGGTTTTCCACTTAAATAATTAAGACCTAGAACGCTAGCACCTTAATATGGATTCAATTACATGTTCATCAATCAAAGTATACATCCAAAGATGGGATTGAAACTAACAATCATGCGTACAAATAATGAAATCGCAATTTTCTGTTTTGAAAACCTAAAACCTAAAACATGCTTCATAGTATTCGAAAACTACATATTTGAAATCAACACTTCATCCACAAAAGAAATCTTAAATCATAGAACAATAAAACAAAACCCAAAATCAGTATGAAAACAGAAATTGTTTTACAAAGTATCAAAACCAAAAACATAAAATAGAGGTTCATGGTTACACTTTTGAATTCTTCAAGGACGCAAGAAGCTTCAAAGGTAGTGGAATGGATGATGACTCACGGCAAGGATGCTTGAATGGAGATGGAGATACTTCGCGGTCTTGAACTTTGGAGATTATGAAGTTGCCTAAACTTTGGAAGAGAAGGGGACGTGTTTGTGGCTTTTGATTCTGGATTTTGTGGTGTGTAAACATCTTCACAAACCTCCCTATATATAGAGCATGGCTAGGGTAGGGTTATCTAGGATTTCTATTTTTAATTGCATCATTCAGTCAATGAGAAAATTCCATGAGAAATGGAGAACAAGTCATCTTCTTAATTGCCGAATTCCTCTATGCATCTTCCCTCAGAATGTCTTCATTCAACTCGTATAGAATTAGGAAACCCAATTCAATATTTAATCTCTTTATTTTCTTTTCCATAATTCATAAGAATTAGATTTTCTCCAAAACTCTCCCTTTTTAGACTTTGTCGAAATCTTCTAGTATTCTTCTTCATTGTGCATAGTAAAAGCAAACTTAATGGGCCAAGAACTCCTCCAAGACGTCATGGATGATTGTAGAGACTCATGTGCAAGTCATATGCTTCAATCTTTAGGCTAGGCTTCTTCAATTGGACATTTTGAAGCCTTGGGACTGATGTTAGACATCATATTTCCACGTACACATCCAAATGGTCTCGCGGAAACAACTACGATGGTAGCCCGGACATTGGTAATACGCACCGATCTTCGTATCTCTACTTGGGGTGATGCAATATCGCATGCAACTATACTAATTCGTTTATGACCTACTGCCACTCAATCTATCTCTATATTATAGTTAGGGACAGGATACAAGTATCTCGTACTTATGCATATTTGAGTGTGCCATTCATGAGCCTATTGTGTAGCCACAATGCACTACAATGGGTCATCACAGAGGAATGCTTAAAAAGTTGGATTTGAAACTCCTATAATCATCCATCACTTAATACCCTTGTTAGATGATCTTTTTACCGCATGTCTTGCAGATTGTTACTTTGATGGGACAGTCTTCCGGTCGCTAGGGGGAGATAGAATACGAATGTTCAGCAGAAACGACATGAATTATCATGATTTATCTCCACTATGTCTCATCTCGATCCCCGCTAAAGTGACGAGACCACACATATCTGCTGCAAACATGCTTGTAAGGATGGACGTCCCTATAAGAGGACGTAATGCCACCCTACACGGAGGTAGGCATAGCACCAAAGCCATAGAGAGTGGCACTCTGGCATTTCAAGCCATGACCCCAGCTTGGATGCGTGGGAGACATGTGGGTTCAAAGGATACTTTGACACAACTCAATCCTTGAATCATCGACACTCAAAATCCATCTTATGAGACTGTTCTGGATTAGGGTTATCGTTGGGGGACGCCTTAACATTAGAACCTATTCTTGAGAATATGGAGCTCTCTGAAAATTACAATAGTGTACATGAAACGTGAGATAAAACTCCATCATGATTGATAATGTATTCGTGCATTTCATAGCTCATGAGTTTGTTGAGTTCGATGATATCGAACCACGCTCCATTGATGAATGGATACCAACGTAGAGAAATTATTATAAATGGAAAGATGCGATCCAGGTTAAGTTGGATCCTCAAATGAAGATGATGGTTTTTTCAAGCCAGTGATGCTGACACCTCCTAACATAAAACCTATTGACTAATGGGTCTTCGTTAGAAAATGTGATAAGAAACGATATGGTAATCTTGCCTTATAGCACAGGGCTTCTCACAAAACGCTCTGGAATCGACGAGGAGGAGACATATTCTCTCATTATTGATGTCATTGCACTCCACTACCCTGTTAGTTTGGTAGTTTCTGAATAGCTGAACTTGCAGCTTACGAATGTGATCACTATGTATCTCTTTGGGGATCTAAACACAGAATATACATAAATGTTCCTGGTGAACTTCATTTACCTAAGTCAAGTGGCTCTAGACCACAGAGCGCGTTTACAATGAGGGTGAAATGCTCATTGAGTGACTACTTGATTGGGAAGGGATATGTCAAATGATGAACTATGCCCGCCCGCTTCTATAACAAGTTTCGGATTCTATCGAGGTTCGTGTTGGTAACATTGAACACTTGAAATCATAGTTTGAGATGAAGGAACTTGGGAGAACAAGATTTTGTCTCGGTCTGGCACTTGAGCACTGTGTTGATAGATGTTTAGGCATTTTATAAACCTTCAAGCACCCCGATGATCGTCTATAGTCTTGATCCTATAAAAGGATCCTCTTGGTCCGAAGAATGATGGCTAAGATGTCCTAGAGGCAGAAATGCCCTACTTGAGTGCAATAGGTGCATTATTGTACTTAGACCAAATGCACAATACTGGACATCTCATTTGCAGTGAACTTGTTAGCTAGGTATAGCTCTGCACCAATGTGACGCCATTGGATTGATGATATGGGCTTGTTCTATCCCTATAGAGAGATGATGGATTCAGATCCATCACAGACCATGAATGCCGCCAACACTGGTCTACGCCCTTTATCCCCATCCCAAAACAACATTGGTGTTCTGAAAGGTTTTGCTGATGTTGGGTATCTCTCTGACCCACACAAAGGTCATTCCCAAACTAGTTATGTGTTTACCATGGGTAAGACTGCGATATCTTGGAGGTCTATAAAGCATATCATAGTCACTGTATCTTTGAATCATGCAGAGGATATTGCTCTTCATGAAGCGGTTTGTGAATGTATATGGATTGGATACATAATTACGCATGTTTGAAGCAATTGTGGTTTGAATTCTATCACAGATAAGCCTACGAGCATTTATGAGGACAATGCTGCTTGCTTTGAACAAATGAAGCAAGGCTACATCAAAGGTGACAACACCAAGCATCATCAGCAACAACAGACGTTTCTTAATATCAAAGTGAACAATGTTCGATCTGAGGACGCTATGGCAGACTTGTTTACTAAGTCATTGCTTAAATCCACTTTCGAGAAACATGTTGATAGCATTGTTTGCGAAAATTATCCGAACTCTCATGACCATAGTCATCAGGGGGATGCAAACTTCAGGGGGAGATGTCTACATGTTCGGTCTCGAAACGTGAAGGGTGTGTTGTACTCTTTTTCTCCTTCGACCGAGGTTATTTTCGTTCTACTGGGTTTTTGTTACTCGACAAGGTTTTTGATAAGGCAAGGAGATGAGCACCACGTTTGAGCGACACAAGGGGTAGTGTTTAATGACACCTATTTTGAGTGTCTGGCTCAAACTTTGTTTACTTGTCTGAGTTGTAATAAGGCTAGTCTTACCGATATCCTTGGAGATATACACTCACTGTATGATTCAGTTACTTTGTAAGCGCAAATTCTTTACTTGTAATCCTCCATAAAAGAGTCCCCTATTATAAAAAAAAAAATACAGCTCATTCTCTCTCAATTTCTCATTGGGTGCGACTATTGTCACCCTACCATTTTCTTTGGTCATTATACTTGCTCATTACATCCTACATATTAATTTTAATTATTAAATTTACTTATTTAACCAATTTCTCTTTCCAAAAATATCCTTATATGACATACCCAATTAAAAAATAAACGTTTTAAACAAAAATCTCTCATTTAATTTATAGTCATAAAAAAATATATTAAAGTTTCATAATAAAATCATAATCTGATTTACTCCCATTTTTAAAATTTTTCTTTCAATTTCACTGTTCTCTATTTCAATTTATGTACAAAGATTAGTAAATTTACAATTATGATCAATGAAGATGAGATTGATATTTCTTTTTCTTCGTGTTTTAAATTTTTACTTTCGGTGTTACAAAAAATATTGCAAAGATTTTGATGAAGTTAAAAGTAATGGTTCTGTGAATGAGAAATTTTATTAACACCCCATCCCTAAATACTTAATACACATTCCAATTTTTCTACATTTAAAATTAGATTATATGGGTAAATGAAATGACTAAAACGACATCCATATTAGAAAAGGAACTATAGTTGGAATATGTTTAATAGCTTTTAATTTTGTATCTTTGTCATGAGTTCATGACAAGCTTGATTATTAGTGATTATGTATTACAAAAATCTTCAATATTTTTTTCATGGTAATTAATAGAAAGAAAATAAAAATTAGTATGATATGTATAAACACTAATTGGAATCTTCTTCTACAAGCTTGACTACTAGCAATTTTGTATTACAAAACCCTTATGATTGTATATGTTGTTTCATGATAACTAATGGAGTGAAAATAACAACAATGTAGTTATAAACCTAATTGAGTTCCTCTTCATGTGTTCTTGATTATTTTTCAACAATCTTGACAACTAGCAATTTTGAATAATAAAATTCTTAAGATTGTACAGGTTTCATAATAATAATGAAAGAAAATAAAAATTATTATGATGATTCTGATAATTAAATGCATTTAAATTCATTATAATATATATAGAATGTTGTAATTATGATAAGTTTAGCATGATGATTTTAATATTGATTTATATCTAGTGATTTTATATAGAATTTTGAGATTTGAGAATAATTTAGGTAGTTTGAGTGATGCATTTAATAAAATGATAGAGTAAGAAATCAAATGGGTGGTTTATTAAGTAAGAGGTGTGTATTAAATATTTAGGGATGTACGAATAAAATTTCTCTTTGTGAATTGAATAACGAATTAACGATGAGGAGATAATAAAAAACAAAAAAATAATAATAAATTTAAATTTAGGTGGAAAAGATAAAGATTATCCAATAAGAAATTAAATAGTTTTTATATTTAATTAATTATTTATATATTTAGATTTTAGAAAATTAGTGTATTTATTATTTATTTTTTATTTGATTAATATAATATTTAATAATTTAAATGTTTGTAGGGTGAAGGGGAGATGATAAGGTGACGATAGATAAGAGTATAATCGAAAGGCCCGAAGGATGCAGAAAGGGTATCTTGGTAGCAAAGGGGATCTCGCTTCGTCCATAGAATCTATCAATCCCAACGGCCAGTTCGCTCTCTTCGGCTCTAGGGACGGTGAGCTTCCGTCTCCGTCGGAAGATGGAAGCCTTCGCCCTCTTCCTCTTCCTGCTCAACGCTCACGGTTAATTGCCCCGACGAGGCCGGCCTCGGCTGCGACCTCAGCAGAATTGTGATCCAATTCGGCCTTTGCATTACCAAAGGAGGTAATCCGAATTTATCGACATTGTAGAGTTTGTGTATTCTTGTCCAATGTGACCTTTTGGAGTTACTTACTTGTGCCTATTAGCATGAAACAATGAATTAGGTTGGAAAATCATTAGAAGAATTGCCTAATTATTTCTGGTTTTGTGGATTTCAGATCAGAACTTTTGAATAATACATCACCCACAACCGCATCCCTTCTCTTTTGGGTGAAAATGACTCGGCTACTAGTCGCTTGTGTACTTGCTTTCTCCTTCATCTCCGCTAGTCCTGCCTTTGCAGTTGCACCTAGGCTTCTTGAAGGTAATATGTTGTCCCTCTCTCTCTAATCTAACCTTCCCCACCTCAAGTTCTATGGGGAATATCTCAACCTGATCTGTTTTTACTCAGCTATATATTTGTTTACTACTTTGATCTATATTTACTTAGCATTTCTTGAGTGATTGTACTGATCTTAGCTGTATAGAATGAATGATTCATTCTTTGCTGCAATTTGTGACTCACTATCTTTGTCTCTGACCCCATTTGGTCCTAATGTACTTCAGGCTGTATTCTAATCTATTTAATTCATTCTATTCTGTAGAAGCGCTAAAGACATCTCTCAAGGTGGATTGACTCAAGGGCAACAAACTCAGCTCGCTTGAAATGAACAAAGAGTAGAAAAGGTAAAAAATATCCCCAGAACCTATATTTCAACCTGTACTGGTAGTTGGGAAATGGGAAAGATCTGTTGCATCCTAAGTCCCGATATATGGAGGCAGGATGGTAGTGACCCTTCTGGTTAACACATTATTTTTAAATTTCTTGCACTTTCTGGAAGAGCTTGAAAATTTGGAAGAGACAGAGTATTCGAGAAAGTTTAGGTGCACCTGTTGGGAAGCTATCTCATGGTAAGAAGAAATAAGCAATTGAAGGAGGAGAACTTTTGAGGTACTTAATTAATGAAAATTATCTATGTAAAGGTGTTGCACGTTTAGATTTTAAGACACTCAAGTACTCACTTTTCCAAGATTGGAATATATAAATTCTACGATTGATAAGCTATTCAGATTACAGTAATAATTGGACTCTGAAATCATAGTATTGAATTCCTAATCATTAGATTCTGTAATTGTGATACTTGCATTTTGTTGAACTGGCTTTAGATTCTGATATGGTGGGGGTTTGTTAACATTGTTATTGTCCTTTTCCCAAAAGCCACTCTTTTTGATCTAACGTCTTCTAGTTGTGTTGTTGTCGAGAATCTTACTTTGATATGTTCAAATCAGCTTTGTGCTTACTAACTTAACACTTTCTCTAGTATTTTCTCTGAGTTGGTTTTTAGGTTATAAACTGAATCTAGTATGTACAAAAGTAGTTTTTTTTTTTTTTTTTTGGTCTTTCTGACCCCTTTTGACTTACGACAATCAAGCAGTTTGGTGTCTATCGGCATTCAAAAGAAATCCTTCACAGTTTGAGTCTCAATTTCAGTAATTCCTTATTCTTCTCCTCCTGTATCTCCGCTCTCTCTTTGTTTGGCTAAGTTAGAATTTTCATTCTTTTACTTAAATCTCTAGCAACCGATCTGGAAAACTAAAATCAATTTCACTTCTATCTGTTTTGGGCTATTCTTCCTCTTGTAATACTTTTGTGTTTCTCATGGTGTCTGTAGTAGTAATTTTGGATTGTTTTGACTTTTCTTTTCCCTCTTATGCAGCCCCTCAGGTAGAACATTTTGACCTCTTTCTGCATTTGTGGGGTTTCTTATAATTCTTTTTATTATCTTAAACTGGGATTAATCTTTTGCTTCTAAACTTATGTTTAGCATTAATATATGGGATTTGGTTATACTTGGTTGATTTTCAAAAATGCATCAAGCATGCCCATTTGGTAATTGTGATTCCAGATTATAGCAACTAGGCTGCAATGTTTGACAATTTTAGTTTAGTCCTTGGTCCTAAAAATTATCCAGAACCCGTTTCTTTTTACATTCCCATGTTTCTCCATGATTTCTGACTTGGGTTCTCACATTTCTACTCTTCGTCTAATCTAGTCTCACGTATATATTGTTTGTCCTTCTCTTTTGTTTCTGGGTTGTAACATCGGAGTTCACAATGACAGATTTAATTTATATTTTGTCATTGTTGAGTATTAATTTTCTGAAACCTCTTTCTTTTTTTTTCTTTTTTTTTGGTACTTTTTATGTTGAAAATAGGATGGTAAGACGGATGAAAGCCACCACCACAACAGGTAATTATACTTTAAATTTGTTCTTCATTTGCGTATTAAATATCTTGTTAGATTTCTGTGTCATGGAACAATAGTTGCTGCAATGTTTGGTTTTCATTCAAAAATGCATCAAGCATGCCTATGTTCTGTTCTTTTGACGATATCATTAGGTTGATAATTGTTTGGATTTTGCTTTATACCTTGCAGTTTCAGCATATGCAGTGAAAAATTCTAGGCAAACTTTGAAGGCAAGTGATTGGCATCTTGAAGGAGCTGGGAGCATTTAATATATTCTACAGCCAAGCCATAGGAGGAGAAGAAAAAACAAATGTCCAAGCTCTAGAGTACATTGCAAATTATTTTGCTAGTTAGCGTCAATAGTTAGGTCTCACGGAACAATAAGTGACTAAAGTAGTTGTATTTTGATGGTTGTAGTGACATTGGAGTTTCCATAATGAATGAGAACATCAATGAATGGCAAGAGCAAACTTATGTGTCATCTGAAATACAAGCCAACAACAAACTCGAAGAACAATATGTTGTTGGAACAACTGAAAAAGAGTAGGATAGAAATTTAAATCTGTTGTCCTCTAATTGTTTTTGGAAGGAAAGACGACAACAATAGACTCTTATAGAGAGTCGAGAGACAACAAAAGTTTTGGACACGGGTATATCATTTATGGTTCTATGTAATTTCAGACAACACAAAACTGATTGTTGAACATTATTTTAACAACAATTATTTCACTTTTTGTCATATAAAATGACAGTTAATTGTTATTACAAATTTATTACAACAACAGGAAACTATAATTGAATCTCAATATAGACATCAAAAAAGTTCTCATTACTTATTCTTTGGTTCATTCAGACAATAGAAATATCATGTTTATTGTCTTCGAAATAGTTGTCGGACCATGATAGTCAAATTTTGCTATTGTTTGTTTTCACTTTTATCTACACTTTTCTGTTGTCTCATTTCATGTTAAGGGATCTGAGAGTTATGATGACTTTATCAGACAACAGACGACCATAAAATTTTTTATTGTCTGATTGCTCAACAGACGGCAACAGCAAAGACAACAGTTTAGGATTGATTCAGACGACCGAGATCCTCTGTCGTCTGATTAACGTTTTGGCATAGTGGACCAAAGCTAATGGGGTGTCAGGTACGCTGCAATTGCTTATCCTTCTTGTGCTTTGTTAGTTACATCCAAAAGTTGGGCTGGGCGTTTTTACCTGAGAGATCGAGAAATCGGCTAGATCTGGACAGAAACAGACCATTTGGGTCGGGTTTGAAAGCTGAAATCCTCAGTTCAGGCTAAACTGAGCCCATTCAAGTTTCCTTTGGTTCGGTCTCGGTTTCAATAATCGCAGAACCGACTAGGACCGATATTTGTACTTGTATACGTGTCACCTGTTAATTGGCTCTCAGCCAAACCTATAGAGAATACCCTGAACTTGGGTGCAGGCAATCACCCAATTTCATTCGACCTCAAAAACCATATACGAAGTCGTCTTCTTCAGTTCATTTTCTCGATCAGTTTCACAGTTTCATTTCTATTGTTCTTCTTCGCAAACTCAGCCGCTTTGTTTCTCGATCAATCACCCGATTCCTCCATTGCAAACACACCACAAACCGAATCCTAACCCAATCCCAATCCAATCCGAGCACAATTCTAATTTCGATTCGAATATTAATGCAAACCTCAATTCCTATTCCGACACTGAGGTTTACAATTGCAACAAACCAACCATCTTCTGTAACAGCTCCATCTATAATGACAATGTCACGATCACCAAAACCCAGAAAGAGAGTGAGGAAGAGTACATCCACAGGGTCGAGGAGCGTTCAATGGTATGAGAGCACTATGAGAAGATTGATAAGCCACTGTATGAGTTCAAAGATGGAAAGAAGGTCCATATTAGGACTACCAAGCAGGTATTGCTCTACAGACCTTGCCTGTAATCCCATATGATAATGGTACCAGCAGTTTAAGGTGGCATTTAGAGGTTGTGTGTAAAAATTACCCTAGTAGGATAGACCTGGAAGAGTTTCAACAAGTGTTTGTAGCTGGTGGGAACTTGAATGAACCTTCTTTAACTATGAGGGCATTTAGCAATGATGCTTGCCTAGGAGTTTGTATTGAGATGATAGTAATAGACGAGCTACCATTTAGTCACCCGTAGAAGGAAGGGTTTCAAAGGTATTGTAAAGTTGCCTGTCCTAGGTTTAAGATTCCTTCTAGAAGATTGGTTGTAAGCACATTTTGAAAATTGTATGATGCTGAGAGGATGAAACTGAGGCAGGAGCTAGCTAGCCACTGTGTTAATTTAACCACCATTCATGTGAGGCTGAAGTAGGTGTCATGATTGGATGCAAGAGTGACCAAGCAACACGGCTTTTTGTTCCAGGATTCCCACAAACAACACCAATGTTTCTGGTGAGAATTCAAAGACTAAGTATGAAGCATGATAGAGAGAGATAGTGGCACAAGGTGAATAGTGGTTCACTGTGCCCATGTGGCAAGGCTACGTCCACTTAGAATTTCTACTATGAGTGAGGCCAAGTAGCCTTTGCAGTGATACAAATGTGAGGGTCATGGATCCCATCACTCTTCTAAGTAGGGGAGGACTCCGTTTTATAGATAAAGTGGTCTCATTCTATTTTACATTTCCAATGTGGAACACAATTCACATATTGCTTCTCTTGAAGCCTTTTGGAGAGCATGAGAGGGTGACCTTCCGGTGAGATATAGTTCGACCTCCACTATGGCTAGGTAGCTCAAGTGTCGGACTACCGAATGTATGCCGTAGGCGAGGTTAACCATGCTATCGGGACCTGCTATGAGGTCATTGCTTATGCTTGGTGGTATATGATATACGTGGTATCAACAAGTTCCCTAAGTCCCCGAGTAAGAGACGCTTTTTGGTTAGAGAGTTTAAACATGATGCCTCTAAGTATAAGTGATGACTTCGTAAAAAGTCATACCCATACCAGTCCCTCAACTCCTTAAGCAAGAAGGGACACTTCCGGTCTTGTAAAGTCTTTCCTGGTGGGTTGGTGCCACGGGAGCTCATCATCGAGCTAGTACCTGCAAATAAGATAAGAGTGTATAAATAGCATATTGATTGCATTATGGCCATCTAAGTGACTTTTGGGTCAAATGCATCAAGGTGGATAAATGGTTATATGAGATGCCTGTTACACATTGTGTGTATGTCCGTATTTATGTAGTGTTGAAATACGATGTATAAGTCTAAAATATATGTGGTTGTGATGGTATAATGAAGTGCATATGATGCACAGATGTGATGAACACAATGACACATACATAATGATCTGTATATGTTGTATGCACATGATGCACATGTGTTAGGATCGGGAGTGTTGTTACCCACCAAGTCCCCTAAGTCATGTAGTTAGTAAAATGGAAATGTTACAACCCGAACCTATACTTATCGGTTTACTAGTCATTTGGACAGTAAACGATAATTACTTTCACCTTTTACATTGTTTCGATACTTTTAGTGGCCCTAAAAGTTGATTTTTTGTTCAGACCAGATTTTGAGAAAATTTCCTTCATGAAAGTCATTTAGGACATTAAACCGAGCATGTTCATTTGTAGTACGTAAAATTGGAGTTCGTATGCAAAAGTTATCAGCGAAATACGAAAGTTACTGTTTGAAGTAAATAGTATAAATTTAAATTGTTACTGTGTTGCATGGTAATTTTTCATTTTCTCTCTCTCCTCCCCTGTGCTCTCTCTCTTCTGCAACTCTCTCTCTCTCTTCAACTACCACTATTCACTGCCATCGACGGCAAACCCGACCACCTGGGAACGAGCCGCGACCACGGTTCGACTCCTCTCTTTTGGAAGTCAACGGAGAACGGAGAACCAAGGCCGTAAACTTCACGTTTGGAAGTCAACGTTGGTTTCTCTTGAATCCAGCCACCTCTGGCCAAAAACCCAAGTCCATTAGAAGCACATTGAGCCACTCTTCATGCTCACCAAACATTTTACAGTGATTTGAAGCGTGGTAGAAGAAAGCATAATTGGAAAATTTCATTGTACAATCGGGTTGCTTAATTGTTCGGCCACTTAGAGGTATTTTCTGACTTTTGTACAGTTCAGAAAGTTGTTAGAAATGTTGAGATAATGTTGTACATAAAATTTGGTGGCCGTCGGAGGTGGTGGCGGGCGTCGCGTGGGGTCTACGTGTCACCACTCTGGATGGCGTGTAGAGGCATGTAAAGCAGGTTTTTGGCTTCGATTTTTAGCTAGTTAAATCCTATAATTGTTGTAGAGGTTGAATATATGATTTTGGGGAATTTTGGAGAAGTTTGACATTGATTGGGAATTTCTGAAGTTTGGAGTTTCGGATGTCAATTTGTGGGAATCCGACCTTCGGATTTCCCTTGTTTCCGCTATGGAATACTTTAATTGATGGACTGATATTAGTGGTGGAGTTTGGCTTGAATCCAGAAAGAAATGGAGATGTTGGTTTACGTGGGGTTTTCGGGTTTCGTTTTAGAATCGTATTTTATTTGTCGAATTGTTGTTTATGGAATATAATTATGTACAAGATGAGATACCGACCCATCGCTTGATGAGGATCCTTACGCTTGGGTACCACATTAGCCGTATATTGTGTGTGGACTTTTGTTTTAAATAATGATGCATGCATTTATCCTCTAATTATTGATTCTTTTATTTATAGTTTTGTTTACCGAGCATATTGAATGGTTTCAGACATTATTTGTTTTGGATTATAATTTGGCTTTGTTTGGTTTTCCGCCATACTTTGTGGTTTGCTATGCCGGATTTGGATTTATGATAAATAATGATTTTCTACGAATTATTTTTCAAGGTGATTTCCGGAATTGCATATTATATTTTCATTTGTCAATTTTGAGATTTCTGAAAGATTTTTTGAAATGGGAATTTGATGGAATTATATTTCCCGTTCATTTATCGACTTTCGATTTTGACATTGGGAATTAGTAAAAGCAGATTCTCTGCCTGCATCATCCGGGCGCCAAGGCCTATATAAGGAGCATCCCTCCTTCAGTTAACAAGAAGTTTATTTTTTTTCAGAAGTTCAGAAGTTCAGTTTTCATTTCCTCTCTAGTTTTAGCGGAGCAACTCATGTGTTGAGAAGTCTCTGTCTTAGTTAGCCTTTCCCTTCTGTAATCACTATAAATACCTTCATGCATTTGAATTAGTAAGTTTTATGTTTTGTAATGATTGTCTCTGTGTTTTAATTGTTTTTATTTCTTGTTGTAAATCTTGGATTGTTATTTCTTTTTTACTAGTTTTGAATTTATCAAAAGTTGAAGTAAGGCAAATTTTCTCTGGAGGGGTGTGAACAACATTTTCTTGCGTGATTAAATTTTTCAACATCTTGAGATATTCTGATTTTAATTCTTGGTTATCAATTTTGCCGATGAGGTCAATTAGTAATTCCTCTTGTTCTTCTTGTTTAGAAAGAACATTTATTGTTTTTTAACAGGTATCTTTGCACCCAAAAGTGATATCTGGTGAAGAGTTTTCATCAGAATCAGATGAAGTGGAAGATTCTAAATCATTTTCACTATGTTCATTTTCTGAGTCAGTGTTTCTTAATTCTAAAATTTGGATAAGGTTGTCACGTTCTTCTTGACTGATTTTTAATTGTTTAATAGTATTTTTTACTGGGCAATTATTGGCAAAGTGGCCGGGTTTGTTACATTTATAACATTTGGTTTTACTTTTGTCAAAAAACTTTCTTTTTGAATGGTGATTTGTTTTCCTGGGCCAGGATTTTTGAAATTTTTTTTTAGAGTAAAATTTGTTTGATTCGAAATAATTTTTTTTTTCAGTAAAATTTATTGGGGGTAAATTTTCTTCTCGTATGACGATAGTCAAATTCATTGTTTTTCTTTTTATGACGTCTTGAAGGAGGTAAAGATGGTAGGCCATATTGTTCACAAAAGCTGCCTAACTCATAATTGGTTGTTTTCTTGTCTGATTTAATTTGAGAGTTTAATTTCATATCTATGTACATTTTTAAACCTTCTTTTTGAATAACTGCAATAATATAGGGTCGTCAACGGGCCGGGCCCAGGCCAGCCTGACCCATTCATTGCGAGTTTGGGCCGAGCTTTATTAGAAATCGAAGGATCCAAGCCGGTCCATATAAAGCGGGCCTTGCGGGCTTTATTTATAAATAAATATTTAAAGACACAAATATTTTTTTTTTAATCAAGCTTTGGAAATTCATTGGATAATGATCAAATACAACCAAAGATAATAGATCTATATTGTACCCAAAAAAATCTAGATACTAATTTATTGATAATTAAATTTTTAAAGACACTGAGTTTTTATAAATCTATATTTATACATCATACACTCCAAAGAGCAACATATAGCAATTCAAAGAAAATGTGAAAACCGACTGTTGGATGTGATTATTACAATAAATTATACATGTGGTTAAAAATTTAGTCAATTTCACCGTAGTTTCGAACCCGATCGGATTAGTCAACCGTAGTCACTTGCATGTTTTCTTGGTTGACTGATGGTGTGATGACCGCAAAACTTGCTTATTTTTTTACATCACGTTTGTAAATATTTCATCGATGGATGTGCGTGGACATAAGATAAAAATTTCGATCTTAATTACAAATACATTGACCAATACCAATTTGCCTCTTAAAGTTATATGACTTGTACATTACATTTAAATTGTTGAGGTTCATTCTAAAGAAAACATGAAGTGAAAAATGAATTTAAAAAAACGAACTGTTTGATGGAGAGACTGTAATATTTTATGGTGGTTGTAAAAAATCCAGCCAATTTGGTTTTCGTTTCGGATTCGATCAACTAGGTCAAACCTAGTTACTCTTATAAATCTATATATATATCACACACTCCAAAGAGCAACCTCTATCAATTCAAAGAAAATGGGAAAACCGGCCGTTGAATGTGATTATTACAATAAATTATGAGTGTGGTTAAAAATTTAGGCAATTTCACCATAGTTTCGAACCCGATCGGATTGGTCAACCGTAGCAGCTTGTCTGCTTCCTTGATTGACCGGTGGCGTGATGACCGCAAAACTTGCTTATTTTTTTGCATCACTTTTGTAAAAATTTAATCGATGGATGCGCGTAGAGATAAGATAAAAATTTCAATTTTAATTACAAATACATTGACCTATACTAATTTGCCTCTTAAAGTTATATGACTTATACATTACATTTAAATTATTGGGGTTCATTCTAAAGCAACCATGAAGTGGAAAATGAATTTGGAAAAACCAACCGTTTGATGGAGAGACTGTAATATTTTATGGTGGTTGGAAAAAATCCAGCCAATTTGGTTTTCGTTTCGAATTCGATCAACTAGGTCAAACCTAGTTACTCTTATAAACCTATATATATATATATATATATATATATCACACACTCCAAAGAGCAACCTATATCAATTCAAAGAAAATGAGAAAACCGGCCGTTGCATGTGATTATTACAATAAATTATGAGTGTGGTTAAAAATTTAGTCAATTTCACCATAGTTTCAAACCCGATCGGATTGGTCAACCGTAGTAGCTTGTATACTTTCTTGATTGACCGGTGGCGTGATGACCGCAAAAGTTAGTTATTTTTTTACATCACGTTTGTAAATATTTCATCGATAGATGTGTGTGGACATAAGATAAAAATTTCAATCTTAATTACAAATACATTTGTCTATACCAATTTGTCTCTTTAAAGTTGTATGACTTATACATTACATTTAAATTGTTGAGGTTCATTCTAAAGTAACCATGAAGTAGAAAATGAATTTGGAAAAACCAACCGTTTGATGGAGAGATTGTAATATTTTATGGTGGTTGTAAAAAATCCAACCAATTTGGTTCTCGTTTCGAATTCGATCAACTTGATCAAACCTAGTTACTCTTATAAACCTATATTTATATTCACACATTCCAAAGAGCAACCTCTATCAATTCAAAGAAAATGGGAAAACTGACCATTGGATGTGATTATTATAATAAATTATGAGTGTGGTTAAAAATTTAGTCAATTTCACCATAGTTTCAAACCCGATCGGATTGGTCAACCGTAGTCGCTTGTATGCTTTCTTGATTGACCGGTGACGTGATGACCGCAAAAGTTGCTTATTTTTTTACATCACGTTTGTAAATATTTCAACGATGGATGTGCATGGACATAGGATAAAAATTTCAATCTTAATTACAAATACATTTGTCTATACCAATTTGTCTCTTTAAAGTTGTATGAATTATACATTACATTTAAATTGTTGAGGTTCATTCTAAAGCAACCATGAAGTAGAAAATGAATTTGGAAAAACCAACCGTTTGATAGAGAGATTATAATATTTTATGGTGGTTGTAAAAATCCAGCCAATTTGGTTATCGTTTCGAATTCGATCAACTACGTCAAACCTAGTTACTCTTATAAACCTATATTTATATTCACACACTCCAAAGAGCAACCTCTATCAATTCAAAGAAAATGGGAAAACTGACAATTAGATGTGATTATTACAATAAATTATGAGTGTGGTTAAAAATTTAGTCAATTTCACCATAGCTTCAAACCCGATCGGATTGGTCAACCGTAGTCGCTTGTATGTTTTCTTGATTTACCGATGGCGTGATGACTACAAAACTTGCTTATTTTTTTACATCATGTTTGTAAATATTTCATCAATGGATGTGTGTGGACATAAGATAAAAATTTCAGTTTTAATTACAAATACATTTGCCTATACCAATTTGCCTCTTTAAAGTTGCAGATTCCCGTCCAAGCAGAATCGCCTTCACTTAAATTGCTATAAATCCTTCAAGAAAAGTTGGAATCGTAAACCGTAAAATTTTTCAGAAACTAGACACATGGGGCTTTCCGTGCATATAGGGTACAACTCTTATTTCCATCCGAGCAGTTTCCAGTAATTTAGCAAAGTTAGATGTTCCGCACAACAGTTTATGTGTTTTAGATTCTCGTTCAAGCTGAACTTCCTTCACTTCAATTACCATAACTCCTTCTAGAAAAGTCGGAATCACAAACCGTAAAATTCCTCAGAGACTAGACACATGGGGCTTTCCATATAGGGTATAGCTCTTAATTCCATCCAAGCAATTCCTAGTAATTCAGCAAAGTTAGGTGTTCTGCACAACAGTCTCTGCATTGCAGATTATCGTTCATGCTGAACTGCCTTCACTTAAATTGCCATAACTCTTTCTAGAAAAGTCAGAATCACAAACCGTAAAATTCTACAGAAACTAGACACATGGGGCTTTTCGTACATATAGAATACATCTCCTAATTTCATTCGAATAGTTCCCAATAATTTAGTAAATTTGGGTGTTCTGCACAAGAGTTTCTGTGTTATTTGTATAATAATTTTTGTTTGCGGGCTTTTACGGGCCAGGCCTAATGGGCTTTTACGGGCTGGGACCAACGGGCTATTGGCTAGCTTGGCCTATGGACCGGGCCGGGTTTCAAACCCCTGAACCAAGCCCGACCCTCTACCCATCGGGCCGGGCCTATGACGGGCTTTTTGACGGGACGGGCCGGGCTTTTAGCCCTGCGGGCGTCCATTGGCCCACGAGGCCCACGGGCTAAATGATGACCCCTACAATAATATTTCCATATGTAAGGGTATCATAGTTAATGCCTGTTTCATTACTTAAGACTTGTCTAATTTTGTGAGCAAATAGTTTTGTCACGCCCCGAATTTTAGAATAACAATTCAAAATCCGGAGCATGAAAATACTACAACTCTAAATAATCATCCTGAAAATTTTTCTTTTCTTAACATACTCACCACACGAAATAAATTCAAACCGAATTTAGTCTCGGTTAATTATTACAACACAATCCAAAATGTAATGTAAAGCTCTGAATGAGCATACACACACATCACGACTAAATAAATAACATGACTGCTGTAACACCTAAGCAGCTCGATCACCTCCCTGGTTATCCTGACCTGCAGGAATATCCGCTACACCATTGAATAGTGTATCGGGATTGCAACAACACAAAACCCGGTAAGCTTATGAAAGCTTGTATGAGCAAAAGAATGAACTGTTACTTAATTTAATCTCATTTATTTCCACACTCAGTAACACTCAATTATTTCCACATATGCAATTAATAAACAATCTCAAACAACACCAATTCAATATATCATGACAACCCCACTCACAACTTTTCCCACAACTCTCATCATCGTATTTATAAAAATACGGTACTTGACAGACTAGAGCTCTAACTGAATCGTAGCCCGTCACCTGGCCTAGGTTATGGCATCCGACATATTTATCAATTATTGTATTTCATCAATATGCATACCTATATACATATTTAGAACGTCCAATAATTTCACATACTCAACCAATCGTATCCCATCATCCACACTAGGATTAGAGCGTCCGATTACCCACACCGGTCATTATGTTAACCCTAAACCCATAAATGAACCCAACATATAACATCACATACTGAAATCAACCCAACCAAGATACATCATATTATTATGGAATTACACAATCGTAATAAAATCAACTCATCAATTCCACTCAATCATATCATCAATCAAATAATCCACTCATCAATATATATTTTCCACGTAAATATATATATACGTAATCATCCACTCAGGAATGACCACTAATACCATCTATAGTTCACACAAGAAAATTATGAAATTCATTTGTATAGTTAAAATTCATTTTACTTACCTATGGACCGTGGTGATTCAAGTCCATGAAATTTTAAAACAAATATTTAATCCGCAAATATTTTCCACACAATTACCAAAAATAAATAAATTAAAATGCTCGGTTCATAATATGAACCACGTGAGTTTTACTCACCTCGAACTCCCGCTGCGTCTTCAATATAATTATAAATTATAATTTATAATTAACGCCGAATAGCCCACGCAATTAAAATCCGTCAATCACCTAATCAAATGTGATTCGAATTTAGCCAACAATTTCAACTCATAATTTAACCACTAATTAACGGTCAGATTCTAATTTACATTAAAATCTGACGAGCGGTTTCTCACGAATCGCTCCCCTAATTACCGTTTTTCACATATACGAAGATCCAACGGTCGGATCTTCGCCCATGACCACACAAAGCCTCTGGGACAGTCATATGATCATCATAACAAATTTACAAGTTCATCCAACGGTCATAATTTCACAGATCAAAAATCTAACGACCGAAATCGATCGAAATCACAAAATTCATAACTAATTCATACGATATCCGAAAAATGTGTATAATACGCCGAAATGATCGTATCGAAACATAGAATCATAAAATGGACAGAAACCAAATTTTAGACCTCCGAAGGTGGCCGAAAAAGGCCGCCGGAGTTAGGGACAGAGCCGCCACCGACCACCACCAATTGTGTCGGGGCCGAGCTTGTCCCCTTCGTTTCATCATTCTGAGCAACTTTCATAACTAGCACAAGACCTAAAAATGACGGGAAGGCATCGAAATTACAGATTTACAGTCGGCGGCCGGAAAAAATGCAGAAACCGGTGAGCTTGAAAACCGACGTGAAAACTGAACAAGCTTGGAATCACAAGAAACGATCGTGTATAGCTCGAGATATCTTGATCGAAAGTTTTGGTATTTCGATCCGTTCGGGTCGAGCTCCGACGAACGTGAAAACGTTCGACCCAGTTCCGGTCCTTCTTGGTGCTTGTAGAGGAAGTTGAGGCGAGCTCAATGAGACAAGAATCAATTGAAATGATGGAGTGTAGCTCGAGATATCGAGATCGAACCGAAAATGGCCGTTTTCGGTTCGGGTTGTGCCGCCGCCGCCACGGGCCGCGCCGCCTTGTGAAACTGCCTCCGGGAGCTAGAGCAGCTCGGGACGAACGCCTGGGACTTGGTTTGAGGTCGAGAGGTGGTCTGTGGAGGGAGAACAATTAAGGAGAAGTTTCTCCCCTTTTTCGGTCGAGAGCGTCGGTGAGAGAGAGAAAAAACCCAGTTTTTTTCAGAAACTGGAAGAAGAAGAAGAAGGAGGAAGAAAAGAAAAAATTAGGGTTTCCAAAATTTTTCTATATATACATGTTTCGGAAAACTTCGAAATTCGATAACTAATTCAGAAAAAATCCGATCTTCGTGTTCCGCACGTGCACGGACTCGTATCGACGAGCTCTACAACTTTCATGAAGGAAGTTTCTCCAAATTTCGTACGTAGAAAAAGTCGATTTCTCAACCCGAGTATTTCGAGCTTTTCGTTAAAATAAACGTTTCGAAACTTCGATAATTGTAAAAATGAATGATTATCGAACATAAATTGTGAAATCACATAATAATCATTCGATACAATCACTCGAATTTAAAATGGAAATTGCGGGTATTACAAGTTTGGGCAACCTGTTTATAAATTTTTCTTTGGAGAAGGGTTGATTACTATCATCTCTAAACATAACTCTGGAAATAAACACATCTTTATACCATTTAAAGTCACTTAAGGTAGGACATCTAAGGTTACTAAGTTGATCATGGATTCTAGAGGTAATATGACAAGGTGTCCTTACGAAATGTTGAATAATTGTGTAAAATAAAGTGAGCATCAGAAATTCCCATTCCAATGTTTTCATCGAAGATTGGAATTCCATCTTCATCATGTTTAACTGCTTTTTTAATGGTTGCTCTAGAATCAGGAGTGAGATGTTGGAGTTAGTGGGTGTTTTCCATTTCGCTTTTGTGAGGGTTTGAATATTTTTTTGGCTTTGTTGGTCAATGAAATCAAGGAAAAATATTTCAGATTGGGTTTCGAGCATAAAATCCTGCCAATTTTGGAACAATTGTTTTCGTTGTTCGATTAAGGGATATTGTTTCCTATAAAGGTTTCGTCTATGAATATTTTTTGGGGATTCATGATCTTTATCTAATTTGAATAATTTATTGTAAACGGTCGACTAAGTGGACTGAGGGATGACTGGAAGAAATAGTGGAGTTAGTGGGTGTTTTCCATTTCGCTTTTGTGAGGGTTTGAATATTTTTTTGGCTTTGTTGGTCAATGAAATCAAGGAAAAATATTTCAGATTGGGTTTCGAGCATAAAATCCTGCCAATTTTGGAACAATTGTTTTCGTTGTTCGATTAAGGGATATTGTTTCCTATAAAGGTTTCGTCTATGAATATTTTTTGGGGATTCATGATCTTTATCTAATTTGAATAATTTATTGTAAATGGTCGACTAAGTGTACTGGGGGATGACTGGAAGAAATAGTGGAGTTAGTGGGTGTTTTCCATTTCGCTTTTGTGAGGGTTTGAATATTTTTTTGGCTTTGTTGGTCAATGAAATCAAGGAAAAATATTTCAGATTGGGTTTCGAGCATAAAATCCTGCCAATTTTGGAACAATTGTTTTCGTTGTTCGATTAAGGGATATTGTTTCCTATAAAGGTTTCGTCTATGAATATTTTTTGGGGATTCAAGATCTTTATCTAATTTGAATAATTTATTGTAAATGGTCGACTAAGTGTACTTAATTGAGGGTTTAGTGGGGGAACAACCTCAAAGTCAGTAGCTGTGGGCGATGTTTGTTCGTCATTTAGGGCTTGTTGAGTTTCAGCGTAACTGGGGTAACTAGCTTGAGAGGTAGTTTTAATATTTTTAATTTTTAGTTTTTGTAATTCTTCTTCTAGTTCTTTTATTCTGATGTTTTCTTATTTCTTTATCTAAGTCACAATCTTGTCTTGACATAGTTTCAACAGAGGTGGAACTGGTAAAAGAATGCCTTGGAGGTGTGAAAGAATGTCGTGACGATTGTCCTAATTCATGGATTCTAAGGTTTTGGCTAATCCTAGGATTATTAAAGTTGATCTTTACTGTGCCATCGTTGTATTGTTGGATACAGTTTATATCAGATAGATTATGTTGCATATTGATGGGTTGATTTTCACTAGTAAGAGACCATTCAGAAGGGAGATGAACATCAGACCATCTGATAATATGTGGAACTCTAATATTAGCATTTTCTTGACTACTCTGGATTAAGAGAGTTTGATTTTTTGGGCTTTTTACTTATGGCTTGAAAATTCATATTTGTGCCAGTGACTTTGTAGTGGATTCTATAAATTAAGGCTAAGGGTTGGGTTCCTTCCAGAACATGATAACCTGAAGTTTTAATATTTAAAGTTAAAGTTTTGAGTATGTGAGGATCACTAAGACTAACTGTGAAATCTGGATAGCAATCAAAATGGATTGGACCGTTGAATAGACTTGACTCAATTATTCCTAGGGTACTATCATTAAAATCGGTAAATCTTGCATCTCTAAGGCATAGAAGGATAGAGGAATTAAGACCATTTCGGGTTAGTGGTTTAACGCCTATTTGGACTAAACTGATATGTAGAAAATTATGACCATCTTTTTTGTGTTTTTTAATTGATTCAAGACTAAATAATTGACATGTTTCATGTTGTTTACTAAAGACATAAACTTGTTCTATTGTTTAATGTGATGTTCGCTTTTGAATGAAGAAAGGGACCATCTTTTCTTATAAATTTCGTTACTAGGAACTCTGGGAATATTCTAGGCATTCATGTCTATATTATCATTTGACTGGTATTTAACTTGTTCTTCATTAACTATGTCGGGGATCCTATTGAGGGAATATCTAGAAGAACTAGAGGTAACTGAGTTGGATCTAAACAGTCTACTTATAATGGTAAGTGACTAAGAAGGCCGAGTCAGAAAAATAAATTTGAAGTTGTTTAAAATTCTGCCTTAGGGGCTAGGATTCTCTCTTCTCCGCTCATGCCGCATCCGCTCGTGCCTCACCCGGGACTCATTTTTTGGATCTGGACTTAATGTTTGGTTGGAGAAAATTTAGACAGAAGGTAGAAAAGAAGAGGTGAATAAAGTACTTACAAATTTAAGGAAGAGAACCAGACAGGTAATCACTTAGCAAATAAGTAAAGAGAAGAGATCAACTCAAATACCTCACCTAGGAGGTAGTCCGCCACCTGGGGTTTGAGAAGTTTAAAAACAGATTAACTCAGATACCTCACCTAGGTTGTAATCCGCCATCTGGGGTCCACGTAGTTTTAATTAATTAACTATAATCAACTCTTACGGCTCTCTTCATGCATTTGAATTAGTAAGTTTTATGTTTTGTAATTTAAATCAGTTTTATTATCATTAAATATATGCTTTTATATATTGCTTTAAATATATGCTTTTATATATGTTTTTATATATACTTTTATGCTTTCAAGTTATTTTCCACTTCCGCTCGGTATCTGGTATCAGAGCCGTAAGAATTGATTATATTTAATTAATTAAAACCTCTCGGACCCCAGGTGGCGAATTACCGCCTAGGTGAGGTACCTGAGTTAATATGTTTTTAAAACTTCTCAAACCCCAGGTGGCGGACTACCGCCTAAGTGAGGTATTTGATCTCATATTCTACTTTCTATGCTAAGTGATTGCTTGTCTGGTCCTCTTTCTTAAGTTTGTAGGCACTCATTTCACCTCTTCTTTTCCACCTTTAGTCTTTTACTTTCTCCAATCAAACATTAAGTCCAGGTCCAAACAATGAGTCCTGGGTGAGGCATGAGCGGATGCGGCATGAGCGGAGAAGAGAGATGTCTAGTCTAAGGTAAAAAATTAAGGGTTTTGCAGTCTTCCAAACTTAATATTTTATGCCAGCCAATCCAATGACTTTTCATCATGAGTAGACTATTTAGATCCAACTCAGTTACCTCCAGTTCCTCTAGATCTTCCTTAAATAGGATCCCTGACATAGTTAATGAAGAACAAATCGAATATCAGTCAAACGATAAAATCGACATGGACGATTGGAATATACCAAGAATCCCTAGTAATGAAATTTATAAGAAAAAATGGTCCATTTCTTCTTTCAAAAGTGAACATCATATTAAAACAATAGAACAAATTTATGCCTTTAGTAAACAACATGAAACTTGTCAGCTATTTAGCCCTGAGCCAATCAAAAAACACAAAAAAGATGGTCACAATTTCTTACACATAGGTTTAGTCCAAATCGGCGTTAAACCTTTAACCCGAAGAGGTCTAAATGCCTCTATACTTTTATGCCTTAGAGATGCAAGATTCACTGACTTCAGTGAAAGTACTCTAGGAGTCATCGAGTCAAGCTTATTCAACGGCCCAATCCATTTTGATTGTTATCTAGATTTTACAATTAGTCTCAGTGATCCTCACATCTTAAAATCCTTAACGTTAAATATTAAAACTTCAAGTTATAATGTCCTCGAAGGTACCCAACCATTAGCCTTAATTTATAGAATCCACTATAAAGCCACCGATACAAATATGAATTTTCAAGCCATCAGTAAAAGCCTAAAAGATCAAACTTTTTTTAATTCAAAGTAGTAGAGACAATGCTAATATTAGAGTTCCACACACAATCAGCTGGTCATATGTTCATCTACCATCTGAATGGTCTCTCACTAGTGAAAATCAACCTATCAACATACAACATAATCTCTCTGATTTGAACTATATCCAACAATATAATGATGGTACAGTAAGAATCAACTTTCATAACCCTAGACTAAGTCAAAATCTTAGAATTCAAGAATTAGGACAATCATCGAGACATTCTTTTACTGATTCCACCTCTGCTGAAACTATGTCACGACAAGACTGTGACTTAGATAAAAAAATAAAAAAATTAGAATCAAGGAATTAGACGAAGAATTACAAAAACTAAAAATTAAAAATATTCAAACCACCTCACAAGTCAGTTACCCCAGTTATGTAGAAACCCACCCAGTCTTAGATGA
The DNA here is from genome assembly GCA_025331145.1 of Rosa persica. Lineage (NCBI taxonomy): Eukaryota > Viridiplantae > Streptophyta > Magnoliopsida > Rosales > Rosaceae > Rosa > Rosa persica. The sequence continues at coordinate 23,011,525 of WFKR01000006.1, read as the reverse complement.
GGAAGAACAAACATCTCCCACAGCTATTGATTTTGAGGTCGCCCCTACCATAAATTATTCAAAATTAGATATAGATCTTGAATCTCCAAAAAATATTCATAAACGAAACCTTTATAGGAAACAATATCCCTTAATCGACAACGAAAACAATTGTTTCAAAATTGGCAAGCTTTTATGCTCGAAACCCAGTCTGAAATATTTTTCCTTGATTTCATTGACCAACAAAGCCAAAAAAATATTCAAACCCTCACAAAAGCGAAATGGAAAACACCCACTAACTTCACTATTTCTTCTAGTCATCCACCTGTCGAAACCATTGTCATTGATCACCTCAATACACCTATAACGGCATCACCCTTTAAGATTGCTGGCGATAACCCCGAACTTAAGAAAACCATTGAATAAAATAATTACACAAACCAAAGCCTAGTCACTATAGGAAGCCAACTAGACAAAATAGAAACAAAAGTAGACACCATTTTCTCAAAAGTAAGCATCCTACCTCAACAACAATCAGAAACACCTTTAATCCATTTTAGTGAAATAAATAAAACTAATCTCAAGCCCATCTCCACTGCACAAAAAATTGAACGAATGCTCAAAGAACTCAAAGCTGAACCCAGCAGAATATTTTCTCCACAGGATTTACATGAATGCTTCATTCCTGGTGGGAAAAACATCTCACTCCTGATTCTAGAGCAGCCATTAAACAAGCAGTTAAACATGATGAAGATGGAATTCCAATCTTCGATGAAAACATTGGAATGGGAATTTCTGATGCTGTCAACACTTTATTTTACACAATTATTCAACATTTCGTAGGTATACCTAGTCATATTACCTCTAGAATCCATGATCAACTTAGTAACCTTAGATGTCCTACCTTAAGCGACTTTAAATGGTATAAAGATGTGTTTATTTACAGAGTTAAGCTTAGAGATGATAGTAATCAACCCATCTGGAAAGAAAAATTCATAAACGGGTTGTCCAAACTATTTGCCCACAAAATTAGACAAGTCTTAGGTAATGAAACAGGACACATTAACTATGATACCCTTACATATGGAAATATTATTACAGTTATTCAAAAATAAGGTTAAAAATGTGCATAGATATGAAATTAAACTCCCAAATTAAATCGGATAAGAAAACAGCCAAATATGAGTTAGGCAACTTTTGTGAACAATATGGTCTACCATCTTTACCCCCTTCACGAAGTCATAAAAAGAAAAACAATGAATTTGACTACCATCATACAAGAAGAAAATTTACCCCCAATAAATTTTACTCAAAAAACAAAAATGATATAAATGCAACAAACCCGGCCACTTCGCCAATAATTGCCCAGCAAAAAAATACTATTAAACAGTTGAAAATCAGTAAAGAAGAACGTGACAACCTTATCCAAATTTTAGAATTAAGAAACACTGACTCAGAAAATGAACATAGTGAAAATGATTTTACGCCAATAGAATTTTCCACCCCATCTGATTCTAATGAAAACTCTTCACCAGATATCACTTTTGGGTGCAAAGATACCTCTTGCAAAACAATAAATATTCTTTCTAAACAAGAAGAGCAAGAGGAATTACTAATTGACCTCATCGGCCAGAATGATAATCAAGACTTAAAATCAGAATATCTCAAGAAATTGAAAAAATTAATGACGCAAGAAAACGTTGTTCACACCCCTCAAGAAAAAATTTGACTTACTTCAACTTTTAACAAATTCAAAACTAGTAAAAAAGAAATAACAATCCAAGATTTACAATAAGAAATAAAAACAATTAAAACACAGATACAATCATTACAAACTACAAACTTAGACATCAAACATGACTTAAATATTCTTAAAATAGATAATCAGTTCCTTAAAATACAGCATCCTTACGACCACCCCATTCCCGATGACCCTCCTAAGCACAACGATGTAGCACCATCTAAGTAACACACTATTAGTATTATTCGTCAAATCCAACTAAAAAAATGGTATACCGCATTACAACTTAAAATCAAAGACTTCACGTTAGTAACAACAGTCTTCATTGATTCATGTGCAGATCTCAACTGCATACAAGAAGGCCTGATATCTTCCAAATACTTTGAATAAACAAAAGAGTCATTACGGTAAGCTAATGGAACTAAAATGGATATGAAATACGAAATCTCCAAAGCACATATCTGTCAAAACAACGTATGCTTCAAAACACCATTTGTCTTAGTCAATAATTTAACCGACAAAGTAATTCTCGGTCTTCCTTTCATTACCTTACTTTACCCTTTTACAACAGAATATGATGGAATCATCACCTATCCATTTGGTGAACCAGTTAAATTTACCTTTTTATCCAACCCTGAAACTCACACACTAAAGGCTTTCCAAGAAAATTCTATTTCCAAAACTCTCAACTGTATTCAAGCAAAATATAAGCAGATCACCTTTCTTAAAGAAGAAATCAATTTCAAACGAATCGATACCCAACTACAAGAACCTTTTCTTCAACAAAAAATCAAAACATTCGAAGTAAAAATCATTAATGAATTATGTTCCGATATTCCTACAGCCTTTTGGCATAGAAAAAAACATATTGTCACTCTCCCTTATATTAAGGGATTCAATGAGAAAAATATTTATACCAAGGCTCGCCCAATTCAAATGAATCAAGAAGTCATGGAATCTTGCAAAACAAAAATCAAAGATTTACTCCATAAAGGAATCATTAGACAAAGTAAATCTCCTTGGTCGTGTCCTGTTTTTTATGTTCAGAAAAATGCTGAATTAGAAATAGGAACTCCACGCTTAGTCATCAATTATAAACCCCTCAATACAGTGCTAGAATGGATTCGATACCCTATCCCCAATAAACGAGATCTTATTAACAGATTAAATAATTCTGTCATTTTTTCCAAATTTGATATGAAATCAGGCTTCTGGCAAATACAAATTAGTAAGGAGGACAAATACAAAACTGCTTTTGTCACACCTTTTGGTCATTATGAATGGAATGTAATGTCATTCGGTCTCAAAAATGCCCCCAGCGAATTCCAGAATATTATGAATAATATTTTTAATCCATATAGTCAATTTTCCGTAGTCTACATTGATGATGTCCTTATTTTCTCCCAATCCATTGATCAACACTGGAAACATTTGCACCAATTCTTCACCATCATAAAAAAACAATGGTCTTGCAGTCTCCGCTTAAAAAATAAAACTTTTTCAAACTAATATTCGATTTCTAGGATTCAATATCCATCAACTCCAAATTAGTCCAATAGATCGAGTAATCCTGTTTGCTGACAAATTTCCGGATGTAATCCTGGACAAAAATCAATTACAGAGATTCTTAGGCTCGTTAAATTATATCGCAGATTTTGACCAAAATCTACGAAAAAAATGCAAACCTTCATTCGATAGGCTACAAACCAACCCCCTTCCTTGGTCATCGGTCCATACTGCTTTAGTCAAGGAAATCAAGAGTTATGTCAAAACTCTTCCATGTCTAGGCATTCCTTTGGACAATTTCTTCAAAATTGTAGAAACTGATGCTTCAGAAGTAGGCTATGGTGGTGTCTTAAAACAACAAATCTCTCCTACTCATCCTTAGCAAATTGTTAGATACTACTCTGGTGTCTGGACACAATCACAAAGCAATTACAGTACTATTAAAAAAGAAATTTTATCTATTGTTCTATGTATCAGTAAATTCCAAGATGATTTATTAAATCAAAAATTTTTAGTCAGAGTTGATTGCAAAAGTGCTAAAGATGTTTTAGAAAAAGATGTTCAAAATATTGCAAGTAAACAAATCTTTGCTCAATGGCAAGCAATTTTAAGTATTTTTGATTTTGAAATTGCATTCATTAAAGGCAGTAACAACCATATTCCAGACTTTCTAACCCGAGAATTTCTATAGGGTCCCAAACATGCAGACAAGATCATCCAAAGGGAGAAATCCCTCAAATCCAGTAACAGAAGACCCTTTTGATATTTGCCTAAGTGCTCCTAAAAATACAGTCAAAACAGAGTCAGTCACACCAGTCAAACAAGAATCATCCTCTAGTCTTGGCCCATATGCTGGACATCCACCACTACTACTACCACCCAATAATATAATCAATACCATTGGTAGTACCCTCGGTTCTAATCGTCCAAATTACCAGTTAGCCCTAGTTAACCAATATGACCCATTCAAATCTGATTCTCAAACCAATTACAAAAAAACCTCTCCCTATTTTCAGCGAACTAGTCACAATCTTTTTTATGTTGAACCAACTATGAGTCATCTCAAAAATCCAATGTCCTTAGTTAAAGCTTATTACCCTTCTGGTTTTCACTTCCTTCCTAGTTATCCTACCAAGTCATTAAAATTTTATAGAGATATTCTCCTTGAAACCAAATCAGTCACCATTAAGCCTATTCCTGACATAAAAGATCCAACCAAAATTCTATATCATTCTCTATATATAGTCGGCATCATTTCCCTTTCACAATGGGGTGATCCTCCTTACACTTACCACAGATTAGGAGACCTATCATTTAATTATTATGATTATGAAGAAGTCTGGAATACAATCTTCCTTCACCAAAACTGATGATTTCAGTCATTCCTGGTTTTTAAATTTTGATAAAGTATTCAACCGACAATTCCCAATGTGGTTCCTTGGATGGGAGAGGGCTCATGGATGCCCATTTGATATCCTTCCACAAGAAATACAAAAAGCAATCACTTGTTTTTCAACAGTCATGAATTTCAAAAATTATGAGTTAAATTTCCCAGTCACACTACATTTCATTGCGAAATACAAGCTCCCTTGGATCTTCAAATGGCATTATCAACTAAATGACTAAGTGGTGACAAGACATTTATTAGTCAAATGGTGGGATAAATTCAAATTCGAGAGAATTATCTCTCAATTTAATGAAGAATTTCCAGTTACTCCAGCACAACCTTCTCAGTCAAGATCTCCAGTCACTCCAATGCCAACTCAACCGGCATCCACTTCTCAGTTAAAGCCACAATCACATTCCCTCATGTAATACCCGCAATTTCCATTTTCATTTCGAGTTATTGTATCGAATGATTATTATGTGATTTCACGATTTATGTTCGATAATCATTCATTTTTACAATTATCGAAGTTTCGAAACGTTTATTTTAACGAAAAGCTCGAAATACTCGGGTTGAGAAATCGACTTTTTCTACGTACGAAATTTGGAGAAACTTCCTTCATGAAAGTTGTAGAGCTCGTCGATACGAGTCCGTACACGTGCGGAACACGAAGATCGGATTTTTTCTGAATTAGTTATCGAATTTCGAAGTTTTCCGAAACTTGTATATATACAAAAATTTTGCAAACCCTAATTTTTTTTTCTACCGGTTCCTCTCTTCTTCTTCTTCCTTCTGTTTCTGAACAAACAAAAAAAAAAAAAAAAAAAAACTGTTCTCTCTCTCTCTCACAGACGCAGCGGCCGAAAGAGGAGAACAATTTCTCCTTAATTGTTCTCCCTCCACAGACCACCTCTCGACCTCAAACCAAGTCCCAGGCGTTCGTCTCGAGCTGCTCTAGCTCCCGGAGGCAGTCTCACACGGCGGCGCAGCCTGTGGCGGCGGCGGCGAAGCCCGAACCGAAAACGTCCATGTTCGGTTCGATCTCGATATCTCGAGCTACACTACATCATTTCACTTGATTCTTGTCTCATTGAGCTCGCCTCAACTTCCTCTACAAGCACCAAGAAGGACCGGAACTGGGTCGAACGTTTTCACGTTCGTCGGAGCTCGACCCGAACGGATCGAAATACCGAAACTTTCGATCAAGATATCTCGAGCTATACACGATCGTTTCTTGTGATTCCAAGCTTGTTGAGTTCGCAAGGAAGTTCTGAACAAGTTTCTAGAAGGGATCGGGGCCTGAGGTTGCAGTTTTCACGTCGGTTTTCAAGCTCACCGGTTTCTGCATTTTTTCCGGCCACCGACTGTAAATCGGTAATTTCGATGCCTTCCCGTCATTTTTAGGTCTTGTGCTAGTTATGAAAGTTGCTCATAACGATGAAACGAAGGGGACAAGCTCGGCCCCGACACCATTGGTGGTGGTCGGTGGCGGCTCTGTCCCTAACTCCGGCGGCCTTTTCCGGCCACCTCCGGAGGTCTAAAATTTGGTTTCTGTCTATTTTATGATTCTATGTTTCGATACGATCATTTCGGCGTATTATACGTATTTTTCGGATATCGTATGAATTAGTTATGAATTTTGTGATTTCGATCGATTTCGGTCATTAGATTTTTGATCTGTGAAATAATGACCGTTGGATGAACTTGTAAATTTGTTATGATGATCATGTGACTGTCCCAGAGGCTTTGTGTGGTCATGGGCGAAGATCCGACCGTTGGATCTTCGTATATGTGAAAAACGGTAATTAGGGGAGCGATTCGTGAGAAACCGCTCGTCGGATTTTAATGTAAATTAGAATCTGACCTTTAATTACTGGTTAAATTATGAGTTGAATTTGTTGGCTAAATTCGAATCACATTTGATTAGGTGATTGATGGATTTTAATTGCGTGGGCTATTCGGCGTTAATTATAAATTTATAATTTATAATTATATTGAAGACGCAGCGGGAGTTTGAAGGTGAGTAAACTCACGTGGTTCATATTACGAACCGAGCATTTTAATTTATTTATTTTTGGTAATTGTGTGAAAAATATTTGCGGATTAAATATTTGTTTTAAAATTTCATGGACTTGAATCACCACGGTCCATAGGTAAGTAAAATGAATTTTAACTATACAAATGAATTTCATAATTTTCTTGTGTGAACTATAGATGGTATTAGTGGTCATTCCTGAGTGGATGATTACGTATATATATATTTACGTGAAAAATATATATTGATGAGTGGATTAATTGATTGATGATATGATTGAGTGGAATTGATGAGTTGATTTTATTACGATTGTGTAATTCCATAATAATATGATGTATTTTGGTTGGGTTGATTTCAGTATGTGAAATTATATGTTGTGTTCATTTATGGGTTTAGGGTCGATGTAATGACAGGTGTGGGTAATCGGACGCTCTAATCCTAGTGTGGATGATGGGATACGATTGGTTGAGTATGTGAATTATTGGACGTTCTAAATATGTATATAGGTATACATATTGATGAAATACAATAATTGATAAATATGTCGGATGCCATAACCTAGGCCAGGTGACGGGCTACGATTCAGTTAGAGCTCTAGTCTGTCAAATACCGTATTTTTATAAATACGATGATGAGAGTTGTGGGGAAAGTTGTGAGTTGGGTTGTCTTGATATGTTGAATTGGTGTTTGATTTAGATTGTTATTATTTGCATATGTGGAAATAATTGAGTGTTGCTGTGTGTGGAAATAATTGAGATTAAATTAAGCAACAGTTCATTCTTTTACTCATACAAGCTTTCATAAGCTTACCGGGTTTTGTGTTGTTGCAATCCCGGTACACTATTCAATGGTGTAGCGGATATTCCTGCAGGTCAGGATAACCAGGGAGGTGACCGAGCTGCTTAGGTGTTATAGCAATTTTGTTATTTATTTAGTTGTGAGGTGTGTGTATGCTCATTTAGAGCTTTACATTATATTTTGGTTTGTGTTGTAATAATTAACCGAGACTAAATTCGGTTTGATTTTATTTCGTGTGGTGGGTATGTTAAGAAAAAAAAAATTTTCAGGATGATTATTTTTGTGTTGTAGTATTTTCATGTTTCGGATTTTGAATTGTTATTCTAAAATTCGGGGCGTGACAGTTTGGTATCAGAGCGTAAGGTACATATTTGGTGATATGTCAATACTTACCGAGTGATGGCCCGTCTGCAGCGGATCCCCATCGTGTGCTCTTCGGTATTGACAATGTCATTGGGTATGTGAGTGCGTTAGGTTGGCTAGGAACGTTAGTACTGTTAGGAAATTTAAGTATCGTTATGTATGATCAGTACTTGGTTAATATGGACTTGCATTTGACTTATGCTTTGTTTAAGTGTTATGCGTGTATTAATCAAGTATATCATGCTTATTAGGTAATGGAGATTGAGGGAAACGAGGCCAGAGGTCGGGGTAGAGGTAGACCTCGTGGCAGGGGTAGAGGCCGAGGAAGGGGTAGGGCCCCTCCAGTCGAAGAAGTATTCGAGTCGGAGGAAGATGCACCTTATGAGGATCAGCCTATTCCTCCTGTAGCTGTGGTTGATAATCCTGCTCGCTTGCTGATGCTAGCAAGGGAAATTACTTGCTTGGGAGCAACCAAGTTTGGAGGAGGCACAGATTATATGGTGGCGGATCGTTGGATAGAGGATTTGCAGACTTATTTCGATCTGCTTGATTGCACTGAGACCGATAAGAGGAAGCTAGCCGCTTTCATGCTGAAGGATGAGGCTAGGGTGTGGTGGAACGTCACTCAGAGGAGCATTGAGGTGTCTACCTTGACATGGGACGGCTTTGAGAGGCTGTTCAGAGAGAAGTACTTTCCACCAGCAGTGAAGGAGAGGTTGGAGCGAGAGTTCCTTGCACTTGTACAGGGGAAGATGACAGTCATTGAGTATGATGCGGAGTTCTCCAGATTGTACAAGTATGTGAGGCAGATGGAGGATGAGGACTTGGCCAAGAAGTTTCAGAGGGGGTTGAGCCCTTCGATTGAGCGTGATGTAGCTATCTTGGTGCTGAAGACCAAGAGAGAGATCTTGGCTAAGGCACAGATCATTGAGCAGCAGAACCTGATTCGTAGAGAGAAGGAGTCTGCTGAGAGAGACTTCCAGGGCAAGGGGAAGGCCATAGCAGGGAGCAGTAGAGCTAGAGACTTCAGGGGTGGGTTCTGGAAGAGACAGAGGACTCAGTTTCAGCATCAGGCTCCAGCTAGGGCAGCAGTAGCTCCTCCTGTTCAGGCTATGCCTATCAGGCAGATAGCACCAGCAGCTCCTGTGAAGTGCTTTAACTGTGGCGAGCCAGGCCACATCTCTCGTGCGTGCACGAAGCCACGGGGTAGGTTATGCTATAGTTGTGGACAGGCAGGGCATCAGGCTAGGGAGTGTCCTCGGATTCAGGGTAGAGTACAGGGTAACCAGCAGAGGCAGTTACCACCTGCTCATGCTAGGGTCTTTGCCATCGGTCAGGCAGGCACGGGAGTGGAAGGTACCTTATCTGTTTATCACTTTCTTGCTAGAGTACTGTTTGATACGGGAGCCTCACACTCTTTCATATCTAGTTCGGTTGTGGATGTTTTGGGTTTGATTGCTATGCCTCTGACTAGATCATTGTGTGTTACATCACCTCTCGGTGTGTCTCTTGAGCTTAGCATGCTTTGTGATGATTGCCCTATTGGGATTGGTGGCAGAGAGTTCTCTGCATCTTTGATTGTGATTCCGGATCACACGTATGATGTGATTTTGGGTATGGATTGGTTGAGTCCGAACCATGCTGTTATTGATTGCTTTAGGATGATTGTGTCCTTCCATGTTCCGGGACAACCGGTGTTTCATTACCGTTGCCTGAAGTCTGACATCACCATGAGGATAGGGATTTTGGCCCATATTGAATCAGGGAGTAGTACTTCAAAGATTACAGGGATTCCTGTAGTTTCAGAGTATGAAGATGTGTTTCAGGAGATCCCTGGGTTACCCCCGAAAAGGGTAATGGACTTCTCCATTGATGTGATACCAGGTACTTCACCTGTGTCAAAAGCACCTTATCGAATGGCTCCAGCTGAACTTCAGGAGTTGAAGGTTCAGATTGAGGGCTTACTTGCACAAGGGTTCATTCAGGCAAGTGTGTCTCCTTGGGGCGCACCAGTGTTGTTTGTGAAGAAGAAGGATAGTTCACTCCGTCTATGTGTGGATTATCGACAGTTGAACAAGGTGACCATCAAGAATAGGTACCCTTTACCTAGGATTGATGACTTGTTCGATCAGCTTAGAGAAGCTACTGTATTCTCGAAGATTGACTTGAGGTCTGGATATCACCAGTTGAGGGTGAAGGAGGAAGATATTCCAAAGACGGCGTTCAGGACCAGGTATGGACATTTTGAGTTTCTTGTCATGCCTTTTGGTCTAACGAATGCCCCCGCAGCATTTATGGACTTGATGAACCGTACGTTCAGTCCTTACTTGGATCAGTTTGTGGTAGTGTTCGTTGACGACATCTTGATTTATTCAAGGTCGTCAGCTGAGCATGAGAGGCATCTGCGAATAGTGCTGCAGACATTGAGAGAGCAGAAACTATTTGCCAAGTTCGAGAAGTGCGACTTCTGGCAGAGTGAAGTCAAGCTCCTTGGGCATGTGGTCTCGAAGGATGGAGTTTCTGTGGATCCTTCGAAGGTTGAAGCAGTGATGAGTTGGAGTCGCCCTACTACGGTTACAGAAATCCGTAGCTTCCTTGGATTGGCCGGGTATTACAGGCGCTTCATTGAAGGGTTTTCTGGTATTGCTTCGGCTTTGACCAAATTGACCAGGAAAGACACTCAGTTCGTATGGTCGGACAAGTGTGAGAAGGCTTTCATTGAGCTGAAGACTAGATTGACTACAGCTCCAGTGTTGACTATTCCTACTAGTGGTGGTGGATTAGTCATTTACAGCGATGCATCTCATCAGGGTTTGGGGTGTGTGTTGATGCAGAATGGTAGTGTTGTTGCTTATGGTTCTAGACAGTTGAAGGTACATGAGCGGAATTACCCTACTCATGATCTAGAGCTAGCAGCTGTGGTGTTTGCCTTGAAGATTTGGAGGCACTATCTTTATGGTGAGAAATTTGAACTCTTTTCTGATCACAAGAGTTTGAAGTATCTATTCTCCCAGAAGGAATTGAACATGAGGCAGAGGAGATGGATGGAGCTCATTAAGGACTATGATTTCACCTTGGAGTATCATCCCGGAAAGGCGAATGTGGTGGCGGATGCTTTGAGTAGGAAACCGCGGGTAATCATGGCATCGATTATGGTGCGGGAGTGGCGCATGTTAGAAGCTGCATCTGAGTTCGACCTTATGCCCGCAGGAGCAGGATAGGGAATCTTTCTCGGTAGTATCACCTTACAGCCCACCTTGATCTCCAGGATCATTCAGGGTCAGACACTTGATGAGTTTGCTCAGGCGAGGATTTCTGAGATGACTGCTGACCCGGATGTGGAGGGTCCTTCTGAGTGGATGATTGGGGCTGATGGAGGGTTGAGATTTCGAGGGAGATTGTATGTACCGAGTGTTGATAACCTCAGGGAGGAGATCATGCGGGAAGCACATAGGTCTCGATATACTATACATCCAGGAGGTACTAAAATGTATATGGATCTACGAAGGCAGTTTTGGTGGTATGGTATGAAGAGGGATGTGGCGGAACACGTGTCGAAGTGTCTTACCTGTCAACAGGTGAAGGCAGAGCATCAGAGACCAGCAGGAATGCTGAACCCCTTATCGATTCCTGTGTGGAAATGGGAAGACATCTCTATGGACTTTGTGACTGGATTGCCCAGATCCAGGCAAAGTTATGACTCGATTTGGGTGATTGTTGACCGGTTGACTAAATCAGCACACTTCCTTCCGATGGCAAAAACGTACTCAGGTGATGCATTGTGTAAGTTATATGTGAACGAGATAGTGAGGCTTCATGGAGTGCCTGTGACGATTGTATCGGATCGTGATGCTCGTTTCACATCAGAATTCTGGCGTAGGTTCCACAAGGCATTTGGTACGTCTCTTGCTATGAGCACTGCATTTCACCCACAAACAGATGGACAGACCGAGAGAGTGAATCAGGTGATGGAGGACATGCTCAGAGCTTGTGTTCTAGATTTTAGGGGTAGTTGGGCGGATCACCTGCCATTGGTAGAGTTTGCCTACAACAACAGCTATCACTCTAGTATCGGTATGGCTCCATATGAGGCTCTTTATGGTAGGCCATGTAGGACTCCTATCTGTTGGGCGGAAGCAGGGGATAAAGGGCTCATCGGACCTGAGATTGTACAGGAGACTACAGAGAAGGTCACTACTATTCGGGACAGAATCCGAACCGCTCAGAGTAGACAGAAGAGTTATGCTGACTTGAAGAGGAGACCGTTGGAGTTTGAGACAGGTGATCATGTGTTCTTGAAAGTCTCACCTATGAAAGGTGTGGTGAGATTTGGCAAGAAGGGGAAACTCGCACCGAGGTATGTTGGACCCTTTGAGATTCTAGAAAGGGTTGGTAACTTGGCATATCGTCTTGCTTTACCTGTTAGCATGTCGGGTGTGCAAATCGTTTTCCATGTGTCTCTGCTCAGGAAGTATGTTCGAGATGAGTCTCACGTGATTGACCACAGTATGATCGAAGTGAACCCGGATGTGACGTTTGTAGTTGAACCTGTTCATATCTTGGATAGGTCTACAAAGAAACTTCGTAGGAAAGAGGTTGATCTCGTGAAGGTGTTGTGGAGTCATCATGATGAGGGTGATGCATCATGGGAGTTAGAATCTGACATGAGGACGAGGTATCCACAGCTTTTTGGGGAATTGGGTACTTGAATTTCGGGACGAAATTCCTTTAAGGGGGGTAGATTGTAATACCCGCAATTTCCATTTTAATTTCGAGTTATTGTATCGAATGATTATTATGTGATTTCACGATTTATGTTCGATAATCATTCATTTTTACAATTATCGAAGTTTCGAAACGTTTATTTTAACGAAAAGCTCGAAATACTCTGGTTGAGAAATCGACTTTTTCTACATACGAAATTTGGAGAAACTTCCTTCATGAAAGTTGTAGAGCTCGTCGATACGAGTCCGTGCACGTGCGGAACACGAAGATCGGATTTTTTCTGAATTAGTTATCGAATTTCGAAGTTTTTCGAAACTTGTATATATACAAAAATTTTGCAAACCCTAATTTTTTTTTCTACCGGTTCCTCTCTTCTTCTTCTTCCTTCTGTTTCTGAACAAACAAAAAAAAAAAAAAAAAAAACTGTTCTCTCTCTCTCTCACAGACGCAGCGGCCGAAAGAGGAGAAATATTTCTCCTTAATTGTTCTCCCTCCACAGACCACCTCTCGACCTCAAACCAAGTCCCAGGCGTTCGTCTCGAGCTGCTCTAGCTCCCGGAGGCAGTCTCACACGGCGGCGCAGCCTGTGGCGGCGGCGGCGAAGCCCGAACCGAAAACGTCCATTTTCGGTTCGATCTCGATATCTCGAGCTACACTCCATCATTTCACTTGATTCTTGTCTCATTGAGCTCGCCTCAACTTCCTCTACAAGCACCAAGAAGGACCGGAACTGGGTCGAACGTTTTCACGTTCGTCGGAGCTCGACCCGAACGGATCGAAATACCGAAACTTTCGATCAAGATATCTCGAGCTATACACGATCGTTTCTTGTGATTCCAAGCTTGTTGAGTTCGCAAGGAAGTTCTGAACAAGTTTCCAGAAGGGATCGGGGCCTGAGGTTGCAGTTTTCACGTCGGTTTTCAAGCTCACCGGTTTCTGCATTTTTTCCGGCCACCGACTGTAAATCGGTAATTTTGATGCCTTCCCGTCATTTTTAGGTCTTGTGCTAGTTATGAAAGTTGCTCAGAATGATGAAACGAAGGGGACAAGCTCGGCCCCGACACCATTGGTGGTGGTCGGTGGCGGCTCTGTCCCTAACTCCGGAGGCCTTTTCCGGCCACCTCCGGAGGTCTAAAATTTGGTTTCTGTCCATTTTATGATTCTATGTTTCGATACCATCATTTTGGCGTATTATACGCATTTTTCGGATATCGTATGAATTAGTTATGAATTTTGTGATTTCGATCGATTTCGGTCATTAGATTTTTGATCTGTGAAATAATGACCGTTGGATGAACTTGTAAATTTGTTATGATGATCATGTGACTGTCCCAGAGGCTTTGTGTGGTCATGGGCGAAGATCCGACCGTTGGATCTTCGTATATGTGAAAAACGGTAATTAGAGGAGCGATTCGTGAGAAACCGCTCGTCGGATTTTAATGTAAATTAGAATCTGACCGTTAATTAGTTGTTAAATTATGAGTTGAATTTGTTGGCTAAATACGAATCACATTTGATTAGGTGATTGAAGGATTTTAATTGCGTGGGCTATTCGGCGTTAATTATAAATTTATAATTTATAATTATATTGAAGACGCAGCGGGAGTTTCGAGGTGAGTAAACTCACGTGGTTCATATTACGAACCGAGCATTTTAATTTATTTATTTTTGGTAATTGTGTGAAAAATATTTGCGGATTAAATATTTGTTTTAAAATTTCATGGACTTGAATCACCACGGTCCATAGGTAAGTAAAATGAATTTTAACTATACAAATGAATTTCATAATTTTCTTGTGTGAACTATAGATGGTATTAGTGGTCATTCCTGAGTGGATGATTACGTATATATATATTTACGTGGAAAATATATATTGATGAGTGGATTAATTGATTGATGATATGATTGAGTGGAATTGATGAGTTGATTTTATTACGATTGTGTAATTCCATAATAATATGATGTATTTTGGTTGGGTTGATTTCAGTATGTGAAATTATATGTTGTGTTCATTTATGGGTTTAGGGTCGATGTAATGACAGGTGTGGGTAATCGGACGCTCTAATCCTAGTGTGGATGATGGGATACTATTGGTTGAGTATGTGAATTATTGGACGTTCTAAATATGTATATAGGTATACATATTGATGAAATACAATAATTGATAAATATGTCGGATGCCATAACCTAGGCCAGGTGACGGGCTACGATTCAGTTAGAGCTCTAGTCTGTCAAATACCGTATTTTTATAAATACGATGATGAGAGTTGTGGGGAAAGTTGTGAGTTGGGTTGTCTTGATATGTTGAATTGGTGTTTGATTTAGATTGTTATTATTTGCATATGTGGAAATAATTGAGTGTTGCTGTGTGTGGAAATAATTGAGATTAAATTAAGCAACAGTTCATTCTTTTACTCATACAAGCTTTCATAAGCTTACCGGGTTTTGTGTTGTTGCAATCCCGGTACACTATTCAATGGTGTAGCGGATATTCCTGCAGGTCAGGATAACCAGGGAGGTGACCGAGCTGCTTAGGTGTTATAGCAGTTTTGTTATTTATTTAGTTGTGAGGTGTGTGTATGCTCATTTAGAGCTTTACATTATATTTTGGTTTGTGTTGTAATAATTAACCGAGAGTAAATTCGGTTTGATTTTATTTCTTGTGGTGGGTATGTTAAGAAAAGAAAAATTTTCAGGATGATTATTTTTGTGTTGTAGTATTTTCATGTTTCGGATTTTGAATTGTTATTCTAAAATTCGGGGCGTGACACCTCAAGTTACCTTCCTCTTCAAAATACAAGGGGAAAGCGAAATCAGATACATTCTCCAAGTCAGAAGAATTGAAAGAGTTAGCCAAAAAACTCTTAGAACAAGCTGCTAATCTCAGTAATGATGAAGAAGAAGAAGAAGAAGAAGTCTCTTCCCTTTCCTCATCCGGATCTCGCAGTCATCCAGGCACTCCCGGTAAACCATTTAGATGGGCTGATTACCAAGATAGTCAAGATCTGTATGAAGATTTCGAGTAAGCCACTACCACAGTTCACTATTCACTCACGAGACAAAAACACAGCTAATCGTACTGCTTCCTGTTTTTGGCCTTTTCCTAGTAAAAGCAGATTCTCTGCCCGCATCATCCGGGCGCCAAGGCCTATATAAGGAGGATCCCTCCTTCAGTTAACAACAAGTTTATTTTTTTTAAAAGTTCAGAAGTTCAGTTTTCATTCCTCTCTAGTTTTAGCAGAGCAACTCATGTGTTAAGTAGTCTCTGTCTTAGTTAGCCATTCCCTTCTGTAATCACCATAAATACCTTCATGCATTTGAATTAGTAAGTTTTATGTTTAGTAATTTAAATCAGTTTTATTATCTTTAAATATATGCTTTTATATATTGCTTTAAATATATGCTTTTATATATTGCTTTAAATATATGCTTTCAAGTTATTTTCCACTTCCGCTCGGTTTTTGGTATCAGCGCCGTAAGAGTTGATTATATTTAATTAATTAAAACCTCTCGGACCCCAATTATTTTCTAGACTGTACTTTTATAGTGGAAAGTGATAAAAGATAGTTGCATTGTCATGAAGATGATGGGGGTGTTGAATGTGAGAAGAAATGACATGAATGGCTTGGTGAGAATGTCTTTTCAGACATTGGATAGTGGCCATTGCTGCAATGATTTGGTGAATTGAAATGAGTTGGAATTGAGACAAAGCTGCTTGTGGTTTGACTAATAAACCAAATGAAGTGATTGTTGATATTGATGCCAAAGTTGCTGCTTTGTTGTTATCATTAGCTGCGTTGAAGAGTAGACCAAAAATTCCTGATGATCTCACATCTGTAGTGGCAACATGTGTCCTTTTTTATGGATGAGATGTTATCAAGTTGACAAAGGCCTGGTTGGAATAGCACAAGGCTTGGATGATATTGGATGCATTGCAGCTTTCCAACATTAAAGAAGATGAACTGTGGATTTGGGATTTACATCATGTGTTCCAACCATTATGCTTGGTACCCGAGCATATGGTTTAGGGGGGATGTTAAAGGGTAGTATAGTAATATGGTTTATTCTTTATCTTCCTATAGTATATAAAGAAAAATTGTTGTAATTTGTAAAAAACTACTCCGGTCAAAATGTAGTCTTTAATGCTCTGCGGTTCTTTTCCTTCCTTCTTTCTTCTTCCTTCCTCTTCCATGTTGAAATTCTAGCATGGTATCAGAGCCATGGAGGCCTGACCATTGCTCCACCGCTACTTCTCTGCTGCAGTTCTCTCCATATTTAGCCTCTCTTTGGCTCAATTCAGAGAAATCTAATCAAATAAGCCCCAAAATCCCCCAATCTGGATTCTCAAACCCTAGTTTTTTTTGTAATTGGTTTGAGAATCAAATTTGAATGGGTCATATTGGTTAACTAGGGCTGACTGGTAATTGGGACAATTAGAACCAAGGGTGCTACCAATGGTATTGAATCTATGATTGGGTAGTAGTGGTAGTGGTGGATGTCCAACATATAGGACAAGACTGGAGGATGACTCTTGTTTGACTGGTGTGGATGACTCTATCTTGACTGTATTTTTAGGAGTACTTGGGCAAATATCAAAAGGGTATTCTGTTACTGGATTTGAGGGATTTCTCCCCTTGGATGATCTTGTATGCATGTTTGGAACCCTGTAGAAATTCTCGGGTTAGAAAGTCTGGAATATGGTTGTCACTGCCTTTAATGAATGCAATTTCGAAATCAAAAATACTTAAAATTGCTTGCCATCGGGCAAAGATTTGTTTATTTGCAATATTTTGAACATCTTTTTCTAAAACATCTTTAGCACTTTTGCAATCAACTCTGACTAAAAATTTTTGATTTAATAAATCATCTTGGAATTTACTGATACATAGAACAATAGATAAAATTTCTTTTTTAATAGTACTGTAATTGCTTTGTGATTGTGTCCAGACACCAGAGTAGTATCTAACAATTTGTTCAGGATGGGTAGGAGAGATTAGTTATTTTAAAACATCACCATAGTCTACTTCTAAAGCATCAGTTTCTACGATTTTGAAGGAATTGGCTAAAGGAATGCCTAGACATGGAAGAGTTTTGACCTAATTTTTGATTTCTTTGACTAAAGCAATATAGACTGATGACCAAGGAGGGGGGTTGGTTTGTAGCTTATTGAATAAAGGTTTGCATTTTTTTCGTAGATTTTGGTAAAAATCTGCCACATAATTTAATGAGCCTAAGAATCTCTGTAATTGAATTTTGTCCAAGATTACATCAGGAAATTTGTCAGCAAACTGGATTACTCAATATATTAGACAAATTTGCAGATAATGGATATTGAATCCTAGAAATTGAATATTAGTTTGAAAAAATTTTATTTTTGAAGCGGAGACTACTAGACAATTGTTTTTTATGATGGTGAAGAATTGGTGCAAATGTTTCCAGTGTTGATCAATGGATTGGGAGAAAATAAGGACATCATCAATATAGACTATGGAAAAATGACATTATCGATGGATTAAAAATATCATTCATAATATTCTGGAATCCACTGGGGGCATTTTTGAGACCGAATGGCATTACATTCCATTCATAATGACCAAAAGGTGTGACAAAAGCAGTTTTGAATTTGTCCTCCTCACTAATTTGTATTTGCCAGAAGCCTGATTTCATATCTAATTTGGAGAAAATGACAGAATTATTTAATCTGTTAATGAGATCTCGTTTATTGGGGATAGGGTATCGAATCCATTCTAACACTGTATTGAGAGGTTTATAATTGATGACTAAGCGTGGAGTTCCTCTTTCTAATTCAACATTTTTCTGAACATAAAAAGCAGGACACGACCAATGAGATTTACTTTGTCTAATGATTCCTTTATGGAGTAAATCTTTGATTTCTGTTTTGCAAAATTCCATGACTTCTTGATTCATTTGAATTGGGCGAGCTTTGGTAGGAATATTTTTCTCATTGAATCCCTTAATATAAGGGAGAGTGACAATATGTTTTTTTCTATGTTATAATGTTGTCGGAATATCGGAACATAATTCGTTAATGATTTTTTCTTCGAATGTTTTGATTTTTTGTTGAAGAGAAGGTTCTTGTAGTTGGGCATCGAGTCATTTGAAATTGATTTCTTCTTTAAGAAATGAGATCTGCTTATATTTTGCTTGAATACAGTTGAGAGTTTTGGAAATAGAATTTTCTTGGAAAGCCTTTAGTGTGTGAATTTTAGGGTTGGATAAAAAAAGTAAATTTGACTGGTTCACCAAATGGATAGATGATGATTCCATCATATTCTGTTGTAAAAGGATAAATTAAGGTAATGAAAGGAAGGCCGAGAATTACTTTGTCAGTTAAGTTTTTGACTAAGACAAATGGTGTTTTGAAGCATACGTTGTTTTGACAGATATGTGCTTTGGGAATTTCGTATTTCATATCCATTTTAGTTCCATTAGCTTACCGTAATGACTCTTTTGTTTTTTTTCAAAGTATTTGAAAAGTATCAGGCCTTCTTGTATGCAGTTGAGATCTGCACCTGAATCGATGAGGATTGTTGTTACTAATGTGAAGTCTTTGATTTTAAGTTGTAGTGTGGTGTAGCATTTTTTAAGTTGGATTTGATGAATAATACTAATAGTGTGTTGCTTAGATGATGCTACATCATTATGCTTAGGAGGGTCATTGGGAATGGGGTGGTCGTGAGGATGCTGTATTTTAAGGAAATGATTATATATTTTAAGAATATTTAAGTCATGTTTGATGTCTAAGTTTGTAGTTTGTAATGATTGTATCTGTGTTTTAATTGTTTTTATTTCTTGTTGTAAATCTTGGATTGTTATTTCTTTCTTACTAGTTTTGAATTTATCAAAAGTTGAAGTAAGGCAAATTTTCTCTAGAGGGGTGTGAACAACATTTTCTTGCGTGATTAATTTTTTCAACTTCTTGAGATATTCTGATTTTAATTCTTCATTATCAATTTTGCAGATGAGGTCAATTAGCTCTTATTCTTCTTGTTTAGAAAGAACATTTATTGTTTTGCAACAGGTACCTTTGCATCCAAAAGTGATATCTGGTGATGAGTTTTCATCAGAATCAAATGAGGTGGAAGATTCTATTGGCGTAAAATCATTTTCACTATGTTCATTTTCTGAGTCAGTGTTTCTTAATTCTAAAATTTGGATAAGGTTATCAGATTCTTCTTTATTGCTTTTTAATTGTTTAATAGTATTTTTTACTGGGCAATTATTGGCGAAGTGGCCGGGTTTGTTACATTTATAACATTTGGTTTTACTTTTGTCAAAAAACTTTCTTTTTGAATGGTGATTTGTTTTTCTGGGCCAGGATTTTCGAAATTTTTTTTAGAGTAAAATTTATTTGGTTCGAAATCACTTTTGTTTTTTGAGTAAAATTTATTGGGGGTACATTTTCTTCTCAGATGATGATAGACAAATTCATTGTTTTTCTTTTTATGACGTCGTGAAGGTAGTAAAGATGGCAGACCATATTGTTCACAAAAGTTGCCTAACTCATATTTGGCTGTTTTCTTGTCTAATTTAATTTGAGAGTTTAATTTCATATCTATGCACATTTTTAAACCTTCTTTTTGAATAAATGTAGTAATATTTCCATATGTGTAAGGGTATCATAGTTAATGTGTCCTGTTTCATTACTTAAGACTTGTCTAATTTTGTGAGCAAATAGTTTGGGCAACCCTTTTATGAATTTTTCTTTGCAGAGGGGTTAATTACTATCATCTCTAAGCATAACTCTGAAATAAACACATCTTTATACCATTTAAAGTCGCTTAAGGTAGGACATCTAAGGTTACTAAGTTGATCATGGATTCTAGAGGTAATATGACTAGGTGTACCTACGAAATGTTGAATAATTGTGCAAAATAAAGTGTTGACAGCATCAGAAATTCTCATTCCAATGTTTTCATCGAAGATTGGAATTCCATCTTCATCATGTTTAACTGCTTGTTTAATGGCTGCTCTAGAATCAGGAGTGAGATGTTTTTCCCACCAGGAATGAAGCATTCATGTAAATCCTGTGGAGAGAATATCAATAATTTCAGGCTGGTTGAAATTATGGTTGGTGACATAACTATTGGCCGCCATGGACATGTGATGTAGTTTATTTAATATTTCTTGTTCAGATAAATTATCAATGTTCCATTTGTAAGTCTTATCGGAAGAGACTGAAAATTGATTACTGGGATAAGTAGTGGGTTGGATATCTAATGGCAAAGGGCGTTCGGTCCAATTTTTGAGATGCGGTTTCTTTGGATGAACAATTCTATGTAGTTGAAGGTCTTGAAATGTTTGATTTATCTTGGAAATTGTACTAGAATCACTATCAGAGGAGGAGTCTGAGAAAGATTCGTGGTTATGGATGACCGCATATCTGCTGGGTTCAGCTTTGAGTTCTTTGAGCATTCGTTCAATTTTTTGTGCAGTGGAGATGAGCTTGAGATTAGTTTTATTTATTTCACTAAAGTGGATTAAAGGTTTTTCTGATTGTTGTTGAGGTAGGATACTTACTTTTGAGAAAATGGTGTCTACTTTTGTTTCTATTTTGTCTAGTTGGCTTCCTATAGTGACTAGGCTTTGGTTTGTGTAATTATTTTATTCAATGGTTTTCTTAAGTTCGGGGTTATCGCCAGCAATCTTAAAGGGTGATGCCGTTATAGGTGTATTGAGGTGATCAATGACAATGGTTTCGACAGGGGGATGACTAGAAGAAATAGTGAAGTTAGTGGGTGTTTTCCATTTCGCTTTTGTGAGGGTTTGAATATTTTTTTGGCTTTATTGGTCAATGAAATCAAGGAAAAATATTTCAGACTGGGTTTCGAGTATAAAAGTCTGCCAATTTTGGAATAATTGTTTTCATTGTTCGATTAAGGGATATTATTTCCTATAAAAGTTTCGTCTATGAATATTTTTTGGGGATTCAAGATCTTTATCTAATTTTGAATAGTTTATTGTAAATGGTCGACTAAGTGTACGTAATTGAGGGTTTAGTGGGGGAACAACCTCAAAGTCAGTAGCTGTGGGCGATGTTTGTTCGTCATCTAAGGCTTGTTGAGTTTCAGCGTAACTGGGGTAACTAACTTGAGAGGTAGTTTTATATATATATATATATATATATATATATGTGTGTGTTTGAAGTTATCAACGTGTGATAAACTGATAATAGAGAATTAGAGATAAATAAGGCAAGTTCAATTGGATATGCCAATAAGAGTTTGCGATAGGGATAAAAAAATTGCATATGCCAATAAAATTATATATATATGTGTGTGTGTGTGAAGTTATCAATCTGATAATAGAGAATTAGAGATAAATAAGGCAAGTTCAATTGGATATGCCAATAAGAGTTTGCGATAGGGAAAAAAAAAATTGCATATGCCAATAAAATAAGCATGGTAGCGTGGCAGTCATTTATCTTTTTGATCAGTTGTCAAAATAGATGTATAAATAAGGTGTCTATTTGAGAATTAATAACCCATGCATGCAGCAAGTGTGGATAGCTGTTGCTGAAGTGTATGCGTGCACGAAGCATACACATGTACGAACACAGATGTTTGATATTTTGTTAGAAAGCTCATGCATCCACTGAATTTATAATGAAACATGTATATGAATACTTAGCTTTGGGTGCATGAGACCGGTGAGATAATAGCTTAGTTGAAGCCGTATGTACCCGGAGCTGGTTCATGGCAGGAGCTGCGAAAATCAGATGCAGCTAGCCCGTATGTACCCGGAGCATGCTCGGCAGACAGTCTTTGACCAGGAAGTGAGGGAGTTGTTGGTGATGATGACCTAGAAGGTGAAAACGTTGCCGGGATGAGGTGAGACATTGGGATGAAGGAGCTATCGATAGAAGTCTGAGGTATCGTTGATCAAGGAAAGTTAGAACTCGCTGCCAACACCTTCCAGCAAGGGTTCTCAGTCACCGAGACCTCTCGAATTGGTCACCGAGGTGGAGTTGCGGTAAGCCACCGAGAGGTGGAGGCCGGTATGCCAAACTTGGTGCCGGGAAGTAAGTTTACTGATATGGGTCACCGGAACTGGTGTTACCGGTATCTATGGTGCTAGAGGCAACGTGAGGTGGTGGATTGGCCAGCGGGTGTCGGAGGAATCCAGATGGATTCGCGTTGTGATGCTGCGCGGGAGCAAGAAGATGGGCTCGGTGAGTAGGCTGCTGTCAAGATACCAGTGCATAATGTTAAAAAATAAAACCCAGCCCCAAGTGCCTTGGTGAGGGAGGTGATTACTTGAGCTCTCAGTCAATGCTCTTGTTCCCAGACCAGCCGAGTTGACTAGTGGTAGCTGAATTTTAAAGCAATGAGCTAGCTTGAAATCGCCTCATGTCACCGTTGGAGTTTGAAGTCGTTAACTAATGAGAAGAAACAGCTCTTGGTGTTCACTGGGTGTCCAGAGTAAATTCAAAGTGTTAGTTTTCGGGTACCAGTGTCTGTAGCAACTGGACTGGTATGCATGGGCCGGTGTATCAAACAAGTCTCGTAATTTTCTCAGACCGCTTCACTGCCTTGTTGCAAAGCTTGGACCTCTTGGAAAAAGTGATTATAGTGGGATAACTAATGCTGTCAAGCTCAACCCCATTTCTGAAACTGCCTCCCAAACCTCATGGACCTCGTTGTAACATTGGAGAAGATGGTCTCCATGAGTAACAGGTTCTGGGCTTTGACTCAATTGAAGAACTTATGGGTTTTCTACCATGGTAACTCAAGGACGACGTCGTTGCCCAGATTCCAGTTTGGTCACGATCGAAGTTGATGCCGGGGAGTGGAATTGCTTTCCATGGGGTGAGGAGGGCAGTGAAAGCTGGGAAGTGAACTTGAAGCGATTGCCAGAGACCGAGACGAGCCACCGGGATGGTGGCAGTGGGACGTGTGGCGGGGTCGGTCAGTGAGATATACTGCCGGGATGTGTCGCCGAGACAATAGAGTTCCCGGTGTCGAGAGGCGAAGGTGCTGCCGGGGAGCAAAGCTGCTACCGGGAAGTGAAGGTATTGCCGGGAAGTGATTCCAACAGGCCCAAGTACAAGTTGGTGTCTCCTGGACGAGTTGATGAATAAGGCCACCGGTTCCGTCCGGGTCCGCTCCACACACGGCCGTCCCAACGTAAATGAAGACCTAAGGCCAAATTTAAAAGAGGCCTTCTTATCAGGAATTAAAATTTTATATTTTAAAGTTTCTGTAAAATACTAAATATGCATGATTTGATGAAAACCAATTTTTTTACAGATGTGAAATATGTAAATTCAAACTAGAAATGGAAAAATTAGAGAATTGAGAAGCAAAAGAAATTAGACTTTCAGAAATGAAATGAAGAAAGTCTATGTAGTTTTTTTGAAGAGGTCTATGTAGTTTAGAGAACTAGGGGTTGATAAAAGAAAAAACAAAATGAAATCTAATCTACAGTAGGCTTTAGCCAATAGAAAAGCAAAATGTTTTATTCTTATTTGGGATGTGATTATTATGTGATCATCATGTGAATGAGGATTCCCTTATTTGGGTTTGTTTTTTTCTTTTCTGGGTGTTCTATTTTGAAGATATTAGGACATTTTATTCAGGTTTGGGCCTCTTACGTAGATATATATAATCCTGATTTGGGTTTGCTTTTTTCTTATCTGGGTGTTCTTTGTTGAAGATAATTGGACATTTTATTCGGCTTAGGCCCAAGTCAACCGCCTTGCTCGCCTTGGTCTAGGGACGGCCCTGGGTCCACATGCAACATGACTTTGATGTCGAGATGGGTAGTTCTATGTTGCATGAGCAAGAGTTGTTGCTAGACCCAAGAGTGACCATGCGGGTCAATTGTAGACAAGTACTTCATGCGAGACTAAAGTAGGTGTCATGATTGCATGCATGAATGACCAAGCGACACGGCTTTTTGTTCCAGGATTCCCACAAACGGCGCCAATGTTTCTGGTGAGAATTCAGAGACTAAGTATGAAGCATGATAGAGAGAAATAGTGACACAAGGTATATAGTGGTTCACCTTGTCCATAAGGCAAGGCTAAATCCACTTAGAAGTTCTACTATGGGTGATGCCAAGTAGCTTTTGTAGTGATATAAGTGTGGGGATCATAGATCTCATGTCTCTTCTAAGTAGGGGAGGACTTTGTCAAGCCCCGAATTTTAGAATAACAATTCAAAATCCGAAACATGAAAATACTACAAACTCAAAATAATCATCCTGAAAATTTCTTCTCCTAACACCCTCACCACACGAAATAAAATCAAACCGAATTTAGTCTCGGTTAATTATTACAACTCAAATCCAAAATGTAATGTAAAACTCTAAATGAGCATACACACCTCACAACTAAAAAAATAACAAAACTGCTGTAACACCTAAGCAGCTCGGTCACCTCCCTGGTTATCCTGACCTGCAGGAATATCCGTTAAACCATTGAATAGTGTACCGGGATTGCAACAACACAAAACCCGGTAAGCTTATGAAAGCTTGTATGAGTAAAAGAATGAACTGTTACTTAATTTAATCTCATTTATTCCCACACACAGCAACACTCAATAATTTCCACATATGCAAGTACTAACAATCTCAATCAACACCAATTCAATATATCAAGACAATCCAACTCACAACTTTCTTCACAACTCTCATCATCGTATTTATAAAAATACGGTACTTGACAGACTAGAGCTCTAACTGAATCGTAGCCCGTCACCTGGCCTAGGTTATGGCAACCGACATATTTATCAATTATTGTATTTCATCAATATGTATACCTATATACATATTTAGAACGTCCAATAATTCCACATACTCAACCAATCGTATCCCATCATCCACCAGGATTAGAGCGTCCGATTACCCACACCGGTCATTACGTCGACCCTAAACCCATAAATGAGCACAACATATAATATCACATACTGAAATCAACCCAACCAAGATACACCATATTATTATGGAATTATACAATTTGAAATAAAATCAATTCATCAATTCTACTCAATCATATCATCACACAACAATCCACTCATCAATATATATTTTCCACGTAAATATATATATACGTAATCATCCACTCAGGAATGACCACTAATACCATCTATAGTTCACACAAGAAAATCATGAAATTCATTTGTATAGTTAAAATTCATTTTACTTACCTATGGACCGTGGTGATTCAAGTCCATGAAATTTTAAAACAAATATTTAATCCGCAAATATTTTTCACACAATTACCATAAATAAATAAATTTAAAACATTCGGTTCGTAATATGAACCACGTGAGTTTTACTCACCTCGATACTCCCGCTGCGTCTTCAATATAATTATAATTATAATTACGCCGAATAGCCCACTCAAATAAAATCCGTCAATCACCTAATCAAATGTGATTGGAATTTAGCCAACAATTTCAACACATAATTTAACTACCATTTAACGGCCGGATTCTAATTTACATTAAAATCCGTCGAGCGGTTTCTCACGAATCGCTCCCCTAATTACCGTTTTTCACATATACGAAGATCCAACGGTCGGATCTTCATCCATGACCACACAAAGCCTCTGGGACAGTCATATGATCATCATAAGAAATTTACAAGTTCATCCGACGTTCATAATTTCACAGATCAAAAATCTAACGATCGAAATCGATCGAAATCACAAAATTCATAACTAATTCATACGATATCCAAAAAATGTGTATAATACGCCGAAATGATCGTATCGAAACATAGAATCATAAAATGGACAGAAACCAAATTTTAGACCTCCAGAGGTGGCCAGAAAAGGCCGCCGGAGTTAGGGACAGAGCCGCCACCGACCACCGCCAATGGTGTTGGGGCCGAGCTTGTCCCCTTTGTTTCATCATTCTGAGCAACTTTCATAACTAGCACAAGACCTAAAAATGACGGGAAGGGATCGAAATTACCGATTTACAGTCGGCGGCCGAAAAAAATGCAGAAACCGGTGAGCTTGAAAACCGACATGAAAACTGCAACCTCAGGCCCCGATCCCTTCTGGAAACTTGTTCAGAACTTCCTTGCGAACTCAACAAGCCAAGAATCACAAGAAACGGTCATGTATAGCTCGACATATCTTGATCGAAAGTTTCGGTGTTTCGATCCGTTCGGGTCGAGCTCCGACGAACGTGAAAACGTTCGACCCAGTTCCGGTCCTTCTTGGTGCTTGTAGAGGAAGTTGAGGAGAGCTCAATGAGCCAAGAATCAAGTGAAATGGTGGAGTGTAGCTCGAGATATCAAGCTCGAACCGAAAATGGTGGTTTTCGGTTCGGGCCGTGCCGCCGCCGCTACAGGCCGCGCCGCCTTGTAAAACTGCCTCTGGGTGCTAGAGCTGCTCGAGACGAACGCCTGGGACTTGGTTTGAGGTCGAGAGGTGGTCTGTGGAGGGAGAACAATTAAGGAGAACTTTGTTCTCTATTTCGGTCGAGAGAGACGGATGCGAGAGCTGAGAGAGAGAAAGCTCAGTTTTTTTCCAGAAAAAGAAAGAAGAAGAGAAAGAGAGGCCGGTGGGAAATTAGGGTTTCCCAAAAAAAAATTTCTATATATACATGTTTCGGAAAACTTCGTAATTCGATAACTAATTCAGAAAAAATCCGATCTTCGTGTTCCGCACGTGTACGGACTCGTATCGACGAGCTCTACAACTTTCATGAAGGAAGTTTCTCCAAATTTCGTACGTAGAAAAAGTCGATTTCTCAAACCGAGTATTTCGAGCTTTTCATTAAAAATAATTGTTTCGAAACTTCGATTAATGTAAAAGTGAATTATTATCGAACAATAATCGTTAAATCGTATAATAATCACTCAACACAATTACTCGAATTTAAAATGAAAATTGCGGGTATTACAGACTTTTCTGATGAAGAGGACTCATTCTATTTTTACATTTCTGATGTGGGATCTCTTGAAGCTTTTTAAAGAGCATGAGAGGATGATCTCCCGATGAGATATAGTTCAACCTCCACTATGGCGAGGTAGCTTGGGTGTCGGTCTACCAGATGTATGCCATATGGGAGGTTAACCATGTCATGAGAACCATTTACGAGGTCGTTGCTTATGCTTGGCGGTATGTGATATACGTGGTATCAACAAGGATAGTGAGTGGTTAGCCGTGCCAAAAACAGATGCTGAAAAAAGGCAAAAAGAGAAGATAAAAAGGGTAGGGCCACCAATTGAAACTGATTGGGAAAGAGCCATTGTTTTTGTGAACTTCCTCAAGGTAATCGGCTACTTTTATAAACTGCTTTAATGATAGCTTGTTTAGTTTATGTATTTCTGCATTTCTGCTGTTGATAACACCTATATCATATACCGCCAAACATAAGCAATGACCTCGTAGGTGGTCCCCGTGACATGACTATCCCCGCCTATCGTATGCATCCGGTAGACCGACACTTGAGCTATGTAGCCATGGTGGAGGTCAGCCGATATCACGCCAAGAGGCCGCCATTCCATTCTCTCCAAAAGGCTTCAAGAGAAGCAAATATGTGTATTATGTCCCACATCGGATATATAAAATAGAAGGAGACTTCCTTTAACTATAAAAGGAAGTCCTCCCCTTCTTAGAAAATGATGGAATCCATGATTCCCACACTTGTATTATTTACCAAAGGCTACTTAGCCTCACTTATAGTGAAATCTCTAAGTGGTGGTAGCCTTGGGTCATAGGCAGGTGAACCACTATACATGCGGTGTCATCTCTCTCTATCTTGCTTCATATTTAGTCTCTGAATTCTCACGCATAAACATTGGCGCATTGTGTGGAAAATGATATAAAAGACGTGTTGCCTACTTGCTCGCTTACTCGCTCATGCATGCAACCATGTAACGGAGTACCCTTACTCATAAGTCTATGATACCGCTTGGTCACTCCTGACACCAATACACCAACAGCAGCTCTTGTTGGTCCATGCATCCATCTCGTTGCCATTCAACACATCATAAGCCATTGAGGTGCAGCAGGTCCAAGACTCAAGGTCCACTCCCGGGAGCCAGTCTTGCATATAAACTCATCCGGGACTTTGATTTGTACCCCTACCCTCATCGATTTCAGAAACACATCCACTGGGTACATCACCTAGTGATCAGTGCAGAGAGCAACTCACCTGTGTCCTCCATCTTGATCAGCGCTTCACCGGTAGCATACCTAAGACTGATTTGGACATCGCAAATTTGATCCCGCTGCCACAAGTCCACAATCTCGGCAACTCCTTTCTTCGATCTGTCGGGTACCACCCAAAGATGTTTCATTCACATCAGTCGATGACCTCTGAGCCCTCCGGCGACATGAGGCAACTTCCAAACTTTGTTGCCTTGAAATTCCATCACTACTAGTCAACCCGGTTTGTCCAGCAGTTCCGGATCCCGGGTTCACCTACAAACTAGCTCCAGCAGTTCCCTTGCTATCGAGTCCGACTCGGTTAGCCTCTGACCGGTCCAAGTTCATTAATCACACCATGGGTTCAAACTTAATGCCTTATGCCACCCGCTGGCCCCGTCAACCAACTCGTGCTCTCTTCATGTACGTACATGACAAACTCGACCGGTTTAACATACAAAAAAAAAAAAAAAAAAACAGGTTGGATGCTCAGACACCATCAATCTTCCCCGGGCAGCCTACAAGACCAAGTGATTGACTTCCCTTTCCTGATATCGGCGGATACATTTGCCTAAGTTGCCTGCCTAATTACTCTGATCTCTGCCTCTCCGGGCACCTGCAAATCTCTTATAGCTAGTCTGTAGCCTTCGAACTAAAGCCTTCCTGCAAGGCTGCAAAGGTAAGTACTCGGATATACGGTCTAAGTCCAATTGAAATGTCAAGCATGTTTCACTCTATACGTGGTACGTGCAATTAGTGCCACATATCAAGCAATTATATGTCCATGCAAACCTACATGTTTCCATAGAGCATGATATACTTACACATGCATGCCATGCAACTTTATTCAATAACACATGCAAGATATATTCAGTTGGACATCTAGCTTGTTCTATTCTTGTGTTAACACATAAACTTCCTATCATTGCACGTTGCCCATGGTACTAGACAGGTCGATGTGTAATTATGTATGTATGTCTTCGGTATACTACCAAGTACATTTTATGCATGCCTCATAGTCATATAGAGAAAAACTATTTTAGTACAGTACTTTCCATTAAGGTTCCTAGGAATCTGAGCTTTTTTATCATACAAACTTATGGAGCATGATTACTTGGTATGTTCGATCAAACCACATGTACAAGTGGGAAAATATTGAGCATGATTTTCAATTATTGCACATATATACTATATGCATCTTATCCTCGACAACACTAAACCTCCATCAATTACTTCATGTAATTTACATGTCATAATCACATTAATGGGTTTAGAGGCAAATTATCATGCATCTGCCCGCACCCATATTTTACAATTACTCAAGTTATATATTCTCTACTGGTCACACCCTGGGCTAACGTTCATTTCTGTTTTAAGGAGTCTCCATCGCTCAAGCTGGATACATCATTAGCACGCTACACTGTGATACCACTCTTCAAAACTTAGAAATCTCATACTCGGACAAATCTGTCATTGTTTACAATGTTTATATCATTTTTGACCGGTTCCAAATAAGTTCTCATTTATGCTCTTTCAATTTGGGCTAATCTCATACTTTACATGCTTCTATAAATGACTACTATAATCTAAGCATGTCTACAAAATGTGGTAATTTTAGTAGCATATCCGTTATGCCTACATATTTATATAATTTAATTGCTCGTCAATTAAAATCGCTATATATATACACATGTGAAACTCACTAAATATATGCAACATGCATCTCATAACCCTCCAATCATGCGAGGTACCCCAACGGGGTTAAGAGGCTCAAGCCCTCATTCGACCCCACCGGGTCAAGGAGGCTCAAGCCCTCATTTGACCCCACCGGGTCATGAGGCTCCAGTCCTCATTCGACCTCACCGGGTCAAGGAGGCTGAAGCCCTCATTAATCCTCTACTCGAGCAAGGTATCCTAATAGGATAAGATAATAGTTTTGACAAAAAGCAGTAACCAAGAAGATGAATTTCTGGAATTCAAAAGTACTTCTTTATTGACTGATCAGTTTGCTTAAATAACAAAACAACAACCAACTATATGAAAAGAAATCAACGACTACAACATGAAAACAACGACTAAACTATGACTCCTAAACTTAAAGGATACTCCTAAAGAATTGGTCATCACAAACCAATTCCTTATAGAATAGGACTTCCACACATATTCAAAGATAACACAACAACTAAACTGAAA
This sequence comes from Rosa persica, assembly GCA_025331145.1. NCBI lineage: Eukaryota > Viridiplantae > Streptophyta > Magnoliopsida > Rosales > Rosaceae > Rosa > Rosa persica. The sequence continues at coordinate 22,980,669 of WFKR01000006.1, read as the reverse complement.
ACCCTTGCATCAAAGTCTTTGCCCCGAGCGAGGTACCCCCAAGGAGTAAGCCAAGGTCCAAACCTTAGTTTTGAGTCATTTCACCTTCTGAGCGTTCTCTACACTTGAGGGATTTATACATACCACTTATCATAAGTGGAGGTAGGACCTAAACAAGACTTTCATTGAGCTTCACGCTTATGCTTTTCGTGTATCTCCAAACATCACACTTATGGCTCAACGATAAGTGTAAGTTTTATGTTCTGGTTTATTAATGGAAATATTGTATTTTTCACCTATTGTTGATGCAACAATTAAATTCTTTTTACATCCTATTAATAAGACCATATGACAAAACTCACACAACTTATCACCGACTTGACATAAGTGAACTCAAGTCTTACACTCCCATCGCACATGAGCCAAACAATCGAGTTATGGCTTATAAGTTCGGGTTAAGTAAGTTAAAATTCATTCCTCTAACCTATACTTGGGGGACTATTAGGGCCACGCCCTAGTCCCACCAAAATGACCAGCGGTTACTTCGATATCAGGAGCTCAACACTCGTGCCTCAACATCATCCTCAACCTCAATGCTTGCACCTCAACAACATCCTTGAGCTCAGCGCTCGTGCCTTATCGGTATCCTCGAGCTTCATGCTCATGCCCAAATCCTCGGCCTACGCGTGGTACCCGATCGGGTTAACTCAAGTCCAAATTTCTATTTTACTAATTAGATGACTTAGGGGACTTGGCGAGTAACCACACTCCTGATCCTAACACATGGGCATCATATTGCATACAACATATACATATCATTGTGTATGTGCCATTGTGTTCATAATCCATCTTGTGCATCATATGCACTTCATATGTTATCACAACCACATATATTTGAGACTCATACATCAATCCATATGCACTTTGTATACTTTTATCTTATTTGCAGGTATTAGCTCAATGCTGAGCCCCCGTGTCCCCAACCTGTTATGGAAGACTTTACAAGACCCCGAATAGTCCCTTCTTGCTTACGGAGTTGGGGGACTAGTATGGGTATGACATTCTACGAGGTCGTCATTTATACTTGGCGGCATCATATTTAAACTCCTAGCCAAGAAGCGCCTCTTACTCGGGGACTTGTTGATACCACATATATCACATACCGTCAAGCATAAGCAACGACCTCGTAGGTGTTCTCCGTGACATAACTATCCCCGCCTATCGCATGCATCTGGTAGACCGACACCCATGCTACATAGCCATGGTGGAGGTCGGATGATATACTGCCAGGAGACCACCCTCATATGCTCTCCAAAAGGCTTAAAGAGAAGCAAACATGTGTATTATGTCCCACATCAGAAATGTATAATAGAAGGAGACTTCTTTTAGCTATAAAAAGAAGTCCTCCCCTTTTAGAATAGGATGGAATCCATGATTCCCATACTTGTATTGTTTACTAAATGTTACGTCCCGAACCTTAGGTTACCCGTTTACTGGTCATTTGAAAGGTAAACGGATAAAACCTTTACTTTTCACCTGCCCTTTGATCATTTAGTGGCTTTAAAAGTTGACTTTTTATTCGGCTTAGTTTTTTAGAAACTTCTTTCATAAAAGTTGTAGAGGATATTAAACCGAGTTCAAGGACACGTGACGCTCTAAAATTGGAGTTGTAATGAAGAATTTATAAAGGTTTCAAGTTAGTGGTGGTTTTGTAATTATGTTGAATTCGTGTCTAATAGCAATATGACTTTCCCAGAATCTCGAAAATTTATAGATTTCTTCCTCTCTCGCCGGAGTAGCTTTCCGGTGACACCGCCGCTTCTTCCAGCCACCTATGGCCATAAAATTGGTATCAATCTCTTCGTCTTGAAACAAGTTTTCCATCCATATATGCCTTGCATCCTATCATTTACCATAGACAACAAATCGAAGCCAAGAGGATTACTGTAGTAGTTTGACATTTTCGGCGATTTCTCCAGATTCCGACCACCATCTTTGACGATTCCAGTCATTCTGGAAAGCCTATGCTCCACTAATGAATCCCTCCAATTTTCATAACCCAATTTGAGGTGTGGAAGGAGAATTGACAATTTGAAGATTTCACTGTTCATATTGGTGTTCTTGCGGTTTTGCTTCAATTCCGGTCAACCAAGGTATTTTCTGGCATTGTTGTAGTTAAGAAAGATGTTAAGAATGTTGAAGTGATCTTGCTGGTGAAATTTGGTGATCCTGTTTGTGGTTGGCCGGCGGCGCGTGGGCCACTGATAGTGGGTCATGGAGGCACATAGGGCCAGTTTTGAACCTGTTCGTATCTTGGATAGGTCTACAAAGGAGCTTCGTAGGAAAGATGTTGATCTCGTGAAGGTGTTGTGGAGTCATCATGACGAGGGTGATGCATCATGGGAGTTAGAATCTGACATGAGAGGGAAGTATCCATAGCACTTTGGGGAATTGGGTACTTGAATTTCGGGACGAAATTCCTTTAAGGGGGGTAGATTGTAATACCCGCAATTTTCATTTTAAACTCGAGTAATTGTGTTGAACGATTATTGTACGATTTCACGAATGTTGTTCGATAATATTTCACTTTTTGAATTATCGAAAGTACGAAACGATTATTTTTACGGAAAAGCTCGAAATGCTCGATTTGAGAAATCGACTTTTTCTACATGCAAAATTTGGGGAAACTTCCTTCGTGAAAGTTGTAGAGCTCGTCGATACGAGTCCGTGCATATAAGGAACACTTTTTCCGGATTTTTTTTGAATTAGTTATAGAATTTGGAAATTATTTCTATGTTGGTATAAATAGGAAAAAACCCTAGCTATTTTCGGAAGCTTTCCATTTTGGTCCGGCCTCCTTCCATTTTCGGAAGGCACTGTTCATCGTCTCATTCCTCCGTTCCTCAACAGAAAACGACCGAGAGAGAGAGAGCAAAGTTCACCATAATTGTTCCCCCTCTACAGACCACCTCTCGACCTCAAACCAAGTTCCAGGCGTTCGTCTCGAGTTGCTCTACCTCCTGAAAGGCATCGCTTCCACCGGCAAGGCCTCCAACTCCGGCGAAACCGTCTGAAACAATAGGACCCGAAAACAAACCAAACCAAGCTCCTTGCGTTTTCGACCTCCAAACCAAGTGAAACTCCTCCTTCTACATCGACTCAACCTCCTGAAGCTCTCAGAAGTAGCTTTACAAGGCGGCTCTGCCCCTAACTCTGGCGGCCCTTTCCGGTCATCTCCGGAGGTCTAAAATTTGGTTTCTGTCCATTTTATGATTCTATGTTTCAATACGATCATTTCGGCGTATTATACACATGTTTCGGATATCGTATGAATTAGTTATGAATTTTGTGATTTCGATCGATTTCGATTGTTAGATTTATGATCTGTGAAATTAGGACCGTCCGATGAACTTGTAAATTTGATATGATGATCATATGACTGTCCCAGTGGCTTTGTGTGGTCATGGGCGAAGATCCGACCGTTGGATCTTCGTATATGTGCAAAACGGTAATTAGGGGAGCGATTCGTGAGAATCCGCTCGTCGGATTTTGTTATAAATTAGAATCCGGCCGTTAAATGGTAGTTCAATTATGTTTTGGAATTATTGGCTAAATTCGAATCACATTTGATTAGGTGATTGACGGATTGTATTTGAGTGGGCTATTTCGACGTTATTTATACTTGTATTGAAGACGCAGCGGGAGTATTGAGGTGAGTAAAACTCACGTGGTTCATATTACGAACCGAGCGTTTTAAATTTATTTATTTTTGGTAATTGTGTGAAAAATATTTGCGTATTAAATATTTGTTTTAAAATTTCATAGATTTGAATCACCACGATCCATAGGTAAGAAAAATGAATTTTAATTATACAAATGAATTTTACGATTTTCTTGTGTGAACTATAGATGGTATTAGTGGTCATTCCTGAGTGGATGATTACGTACATATATATATTTACGTGGAAAATATATATTGATGAGTGGACTATTGAGTGATGATATGATTGAGTTGAATTGTTGAATTGATTATATTTCAATTGTGTAATTTCATAATAATATTGTGTACCTTGGTTTGGTTGATTTCAGTATGTGATATTACATGTTGTGCTCATTTATGGGTTTAGGTCAACGTAGTGACCGGTGTGGGGTAATCGGATGCTCTAATCCTGGGTGGATGATGGGATACTATTGGTTGAGTATGTGAAATTATCGGACGTTCTAAATATGTATATAAGTATACATATTGATGAAATACGATAATGATAAATATGTCAGATGTCATAACCTAGGCCAGGTGACGGGCTACGATTCAGTTAGAGCTCTAGTCTGTCAAGTACCGTATTTTTATAAATACGATGTTGAGGTTTTGTGAAGAAAGATGTGAGTTGGGGTTTGTCTTGATATATTGAATTGGTGTTTGATTGAGATTGTTAGTACTTTGTGGATGTAGAAATTGTTGGGTGTTGATTTGTGTGGGAATAATTATGATTAAATTAAACAGTAGTTCTTTCCTGTTACTCATACGAGCTTTCATAAGCTTACCGGGTTTTGTGTTGTTGCAATCCCGGTATACTATTCAAATGTAGCTGATATTCCTGCAGGTCAGGATAACCAGGGAGGTGACTGAGCTGCTTAGGTGTTACAGCAGTTATTGTTGTTTCATTTAGTTGTGAGGTGTGTATGCTCATTTAGAGCTTTACAGTTCATTTTGTTTTTGAGTTGTAATAATTAACCGAGACTAAATTCAGTTTATATTTTACTTCGTGTGTTGAGGTTGTTAAGAAAAGAAATTTTCAGGATGATTATTTTCTGTTGTGGTAATTTTCATGTTTCGGATTTTGAATTTTTATTCTAAAATTCGGGCGTGACATATTATTGTGTATAGGGCGACATACCAAGCTACTGCTCGATGAAGAAACCGTATGCGTGGTCGCCAAAATAGTACGGTGAGTGGACATTTGTTTTAATTAATTGTGCATACAATATATCATTATTTTCCGATTTGGATTTAATTTATGATTTGAATTATTAAGTTTTAAAATTTTATGAGCTTTGATTTCTTGTGATTTACTTATACTCTATGAATACGAGATTATTAGTGGATTTTCATCCCGAAGACTTTCAGTAGATTTTCCAGCTATTTATTAATAAATTATTGAGTTGAGAAGTGATTTTCGGGAAGTGATTGATTAAGAAAATATTATTAGCATTTATTGATTTATCGAGTATTTGATTTATGATTTCGAAGATTTATTGAGATATTGAGTTTCTTGAGCCTTGAGTTAGTGAGATATTTCTGAGTTATGCTTTCGGTGATTTATTGATGATTTATTAAATTAATATCAGTTTTCTTTCTGAAAGCAATTATTTTAAAGAGATTGATTCCAATTTATTGAGGAGGTAAATAAATCAGTGCATGCATGCATTACCTAGTCGGCAGTCCCCCTTGGGTAATAGTCTAGTCGACAATCCCCTCTAGACAATATTCTGGTCAACAGTTCCCTCCAAAATAATCCTATTGGCAGTCCCTTCCAATGCGTCATCTGGTCGGCAGTCCCCTCTAGGTGGCATGAGATATTTAATCGGCAGTCCCATCTAACTATCTATGGTAAGTCGGCATTCCCCTCTAACGATCACCTCCTCGTCTGGTGGGCAGTCCCCTCCGATGCGTCCCTGGTCGGCAATCCCCTCTAGGTAACATGAGATAACTAGTCGGCAGTTCCCTCTAGTCATCACCTATTTTTAAGATATGAGGTTTTAAAGAGATTTTGTTACGGTTTTGAAAGGTCTTACAATACGTGTTTGAGATTTCAGTAAAGAGAATGATTAATAATATTTTCAAGATTTTACTACATGTGAGGTTTTTTTTAAAGAAAATAAATCGGGAAAACATTAAGTTTTACTTAGTCATTTGAAATTACTTATTTTTCATCCACTCACTCTAACGGTTTTTAAATGCTTTTCCCTTGGGCCATTTGGTTTCAAATGCCCAGTTTGCAGGCTAGATTAGCTTGAGGTCGGGCGTACATAGAGTTGAGGCATAACTATCATAGCTTCAGCATTGTAGAATGTATTGATCTTTCTATTCTATCTTCTGGTATATCTTGTGCATTAGATTGCTCTGATAACCCGTGTGATTAATATGCTTAAGCTGAGAATTGTTTTGTGAAATGGGATATATTGTGATTTAGGGAGCAGGGTGGCTCAAGAAGAATAAGAATGGATTGTTTAGAAGTGTATTGTCTTTCTACAAGTTTGGGGTAGTCTATTTTTAGGGAAGTTCCGCCAAATTTTGGTCGAATTTCTTCTAAGATGGGTCCCGCAGGGCCACTTCGGATTTCAGGGTGAAATCCAGAATGGGTCCTGTGATCAAAGGCTACTTAGAGTCACTCATAGTGAAATCTCTAAGTGGACGTAACCTTGGCTCATAGGCAGGTGAACCGCTATACATGCGGTGTCATTTCTCTCTCTATCTTGCTTCATATGTAGTCTCTGAATTCTCATGCAAAAACATCTACTTTACAGTTTTATGCTTTACAATTTTGTTTCAATTCTGCATTTATGCTTTATAATTTCCTATGACATTTATAAATCTGTACTGTTTTATACTCTTATATATACATGTATTCTATGAAGTCACAACGAGGATTTCGACCACTAACAATCCCACAGCATGATATCATGGCAATTGCAGCTGAGATCAAGGACCTTTTTAACCTACCTGAGATGTGTACTGGAAGTAATAGAAAAAGGATCTTGTTTGAGATGGCAGTGAAGATATTTTGTAAGCATCGATGACATGAATCACCTTCTTTTGGTGGTTATGGTTTTAGATCCTCGATACAAGCTTCGCAATTTTGAGAGGGTATGTAGAATATGGTTGAAACTTGATGCTAGAACAATCAAGCATAGGTAATTGTATCTAAAACACAAGAAATAAGCTAATTCTTGAGCCAATTATAATGTCATTAATCTAATTTTATTTATTGTATAGGAAATAAATAGAATGACGGAAATCAAGAGAAATTGGTGGAAAATTAGAGCAAAATGGAGTTTCCGAGAAAAGAACAAAATAGTAATGGCTTGGTCAACCTTGGTCAATGTCAGCGAGAGGTGAACCCGTGTGAAGACCCGAAATTTTCATTTAAAAAAATATATGTAATTCAATATTTGTTCAATAATATGAATTATGAATTTTGGGTTTACTTCGCATGTCGTTATATGAGGAGAGAGGTTTCGAACGAAATTTTTTTTCGAAACGAACGTTATTTAGGGGGTCATGAAAATTGACTTTTTATACGTTCGAAATTTGGAAAATCTTCCTTCATGAAAGTTGTAGAGCTCGTCGATACGATCTCGTGCATATGTGGAACGCAATATTCGGAGTTAGTATGAATAAGTTATTAATATTTGAAAATTGAAAATTTTCTATAAATATCAAGAGAAATCTGATTTTTTATTAAGGACGAAAAAATTCCATTTTTGCGGAATAGTCCCTCAGCCCTCTCTCTCTTTCTCCCCGCGTGCAGCCCCCCCACCAGACCCACCTTCTCCCCGAGCAGCCCAGCTGTCTAGTGCCCTTGCCTCGCCGTGCCTCCACCCTAGAAGCTGGATCGAAGCTTCTTTCCGAGCCTCAAACCCGATCCTGCCGGCTCTACTCCTTGCCGGCGTTGCACGGGCCAATTCTCACCGGTTTTGGATAGTACTCCTCCTCCTGACCATCATCATATCCTCCTTGCACGACGATTTTGAGTTTGGAGTGAAAGATCGAGATTTAAAGTTTTCGATGGCTGAGATTCAATCTGGAAACTGATCAGAGGGCCGAGATTAATCCAATTTCAAAGCTCGATCTAGGACGATCTAGACCTTGTCTCGAAAAAAGTCAAGTATTAAAGTTGTTCATAATTTCATTTTGAATAAGTTTGTAGTTGACAACTTTTGCATCTGAAGTGGTTGACCAGCATTGACCGCCGTCTGACCGCAGCATGTGGCGGTGCGTCGGACCATATTTTGAGTTTATATTATCTGGACGATGATCTATGCATCCATACGAGCGTTTTGATATATCACAAGGTTATTTTAGAAAATGTTGATAAATAGTGGATTTACGTTTTGACGTTACTATTTACGGTTTTTACACTTTATCTTTGGTTTACGATTTACAGAGATCAAACCATCGGTTTTACTTAAAATTTAATATGTTGATCGTATGACTGTCCCGATGACTTTGTGAGGTCACGGGCGATTTGTGAAGATCTGTCTGTCAGATTTTCGTATAATTTTGATAGGATATTTCTAAGGGCGTTTCGTGAGGATCTGACAGTTGGATCATCGTATAAATTAGATCCGACCGTTGGATCGTCTTTATTTTAGAATCCAATCGTTGAATCATCATTTAAATTTATTTCGTGTTTCATTGCTAAGTAAAGACCGTACTTGATGGTTTGAGTTGACGAGCATTTGGATTATTGTGATTTGATTGATAGAAGATGTAGCTGGACTAGAGGTGAGTAAATTGCACTTGGTTCATTTAAGAACCGAATTTAGTAAATTATATTAATTGATAATAATAGGCATTACTGTGAGAATGTCTATGTATATATATTATTTATGTGATAATATATATATTTGTTTGATGAATTGTGTTGAGAAAACAATATGCATAATTGTCTTGCTATTATTGTTTAAATGTTTCCTTTTCGTGATTTATATGTTGAGAAATGAGTTGAGTTTTATTGTTTGTGAAACAATAAATTGTTTTGATCTGTGGAGATCAATAGGTCACGACTGTGACCATGACATACTATCAGTGAACCACGCTCTTGTACCAGGGTGGTGGTTACTAATAGCATTATAATCATGAACCACGCTCTCGCGTTGGGTTGGTGGTTGCGATCAGTTAGAGCTCTAGTCTGTTAGCCAAAATGTGAGTGGTCTTATGAGAGTAACGTTGAGGTTACTTGTGACTCTTAAGTATGAGTTTTAGAAGAGAGTCTTGAGAATATTCATTATCTTATATTTTAGGAAATTTGGAGTTACCTTATGTGTTTTTACTTATTAACTTAAATTGTGCAATCTTTAAATTTACTCATACGGGCTTTCAAAAGTTTACCAGGTTTTGTGTTGTTGCAATCCCGATACACTATTCAAATGGTGTAGCGGATAATCCTGCAGTCAGGAGAACTAGGGTGGTGATCGAGCTGCTTAGTGTAGCAGTATTTCATTTATCGCATTTGTATTTGTGAGGTTTGTTATGCTCATTGAGCTTTACAATTTAAGTTTGTGGGAGTGAGTTGTAATAAGTAATTTGAAGTTTTGGTTTTCGTTTTATTGAGTGAGTGATGTGTGGTTGTTTATGGAAAAAATTCATGACGTTTATTTGATTAAGTTGTTTAATTTATATTTCAGATTTGAATTTATTTATTCAAAATTCGGGGCGTGACAATCTGACTACTCACTTAATGGTGTGCGGTAATATATATTGTGGTCGTAGGAAAAGATGAGGGAGAAAAGAAGGAAAAAGAAAACAAGAAGAAGACAAAAGAAGAAATAGAAAAGAAATATAAAAAAAATAAAGGAAAATGAAAGAAGAAAGAATGGAGCTCCACGTGCATTCACACATCAGCCACCATTTTTGTCCTTTCTTCCGTTACCCAATCAGATTGTGCCACCTCACAATCGCCTCACCTATTCCTTTGCATTCTCCTCTCACTATGACCACTTGACTGACTCTATTCTCTCTCGACCAAAAGGGTAGCCAAGCATATATACATACAAGGTTTTAAATATCGGTATTTTTATATCTATCGGTACTTTGAAAAAGGGAGATATCAGATATATCGAGGATATATCGGGGATGCAGTGTACGAAAATATCGTTTTTGAAAAAAGTCAATTTATTAGAAATTTAGAACTACATATAAATACGTATGAATGTCAACTTCATCTACATCCAAAAAGAGACTCTAGGAGGTTGAAAAGCTGCTCGCTGGTCTATGAAAATGTAATAATCAGACCAAGACATATGACCCATATAGTGTGAATTGTAGTGGTGAACATGATAGTTATAGATCTCTTTAGAGCTGCCGACTGTTTCCCCTATAAGGGGATAATAAGGATGAACCCAACTGGATGACTGATCATATACGTCTCCATATTGATTATATCCATAAGCATCATAACCAAATTGATTGTTGCCTTCATGAGATTCATTTGAGATCCCACTGCGCTCTGTGCCTAAACTGATAGAGTCAAAAATTAAGGCAATTGAAGAAACATCAGATGGGGTACTTTGATCATCAGTTGCACCTCTAGTCATCCTCCCATATCGGGTCTTCTCTTGAGCACCATGACCAGCTGTTCTCACTCCGTGGTCTTCATCTTAAGTGGCATGATCAAAATTACCTTCACAGGTAAATTGGAATCCTCCATCCACATAAGATTGTCCATATTCATATCTTTCACCTCCACCACCTGTTCCGCTTCCACCCTCTCCACCATCATCAGAACTATCTGGAGTTACTGTACCACCCCACGCATCATCACTATCTGAATTATCTTCTGGATTTTTAACAATTTCTTCATATAAGACTCTCTCTACGTTGATTCCAGCAGTAGTTGCAGTTTCTACAACTTGTGGAAGAGGTCTTCCAGCTTCATCATCGAGGTGTGCAGGCATAATCCAATCATGAAGTGGATCAATGCCATTATCAAGCGGCTCGCTTGAAACATGAAGTAGATCTATATAGTTGTTTTCATTGACCACATTATTCTTTGCCTGTTTATCTCGCAGCCGCAACTTCATGTTGTAGTAGCAGTATACAAGCTTTTCCAACTTCTGATATGCCAAACGGTTCCTTTGCTTGGTATGAATAATAGCAAATGTACTCCAATTTCTATCACATGCAGAAGAAGAAGCCGTTTGTGCCAAAATACGCATTGCAATTTTCTACATGTTTGGTGCAGAATACCCATATTGTGTCCACCAATCAGCTATAAAGCTACTACAATGAGTTACTGCTATAGCAGATCAACATTTTCTATTAAAGAAATTATATGTGTGTGTATGTGTGTGTTTTAATGTTTACATATACGGATATATCACAGACCTGTATTTCTGGTTTCTCTTGTTTTTCTTGCTATGGTTGACCCAAATGATTCCTTTGCATCTCTAAAACATACAATCTGCATTAACCATTTGAAAATTAGTCATTTCTAATCCCAAAATTTTTTAAGGTTGTCATCAATAAGAAGTTCATCCACAAATGTATCCGCAATTTCTCCATTTATGTTAAATTGTTCGACAACTGTTACCAGAGAGTGTGTGAACCGTGGGTTATAACCAACATCAGGTCGATAATGAAAATTTGGGTTTCAGAAATGTGCTACAAACAAGAAACCAAAAAGTTATATAATATAGATCTAACTAAGTAATTATCAAGATACAAACGTATTTCAAGATAGAGAAATAATACATGCTGCATGCAATGGTTGACTTAATGTGTTATCCCATCGATCATTGATGATTTTAAGCACCCATTTCTTTCCTCTCATCTGTGATATTTGTTGTTTCACTCTTTCAAACATATCATATAATATGGGCATGGTTGGCTGAATTTCTGTGTCAACAATTCAAAGAATCTCATACAATGGCTTATAAATTTTATGGACTGCTTCCATGCCATCCCAAAATGTCCCATCGAGGACTCTGCTTTCTATCCTTTTGCCATCTCTGGCCCTGCTCGCTGCATTCTCATTCCATGCGCTACTTGTAAACAATTTTCTCAAATCAGATTTCTTCTTCAAGATACTGTCGATGGCAATGTGATTTGTCACAAATCGAGTTTTACCCGGTCAAATCAAATCTCCCTTCGTGATGCTCCTCATTTCAGCCAGTACCCAACCATGATTGTAGATGTAGTTAGTTACACTTTGAGCCCATTTGACGACAGTGGAAACAGTCTCTTGCTTCCCGATATCTTCAAATATCAAATCGATGCAGTGGGCAGCACACGGGATCCAGAACAACGGATATTTTTTCTGTAGTTCCCTTTCGGCCTTTTTAAATGCTGATGCATTGTCAGTGACAATCTGGACAACATTTTCTGGTCCAACATCTTGGATAATCTCATCTAACAATAGTTCTATGTACTGAGCATTTTTTTTCATATGTGAAGCATCTATAGACTTCAAAAACACAGTTGAACCTTTTGAATACACCATGAAATTTAGAATAGACATTTTGGTTGGGCCAGTCCATCCATCACACATGATAGTGCATCCATATATTTTCCAGGTTTCTCTGTGAGTATCCACATACCTTTTCATTTCTGTGTACTCATTCTCTAAGTAACGAGTCTGAATTTCATAGGAGGTAGGAAGCTTTACACCAGGACCTAAACAAGAAAATGATTTATTTTATAGGAATGTTCATTATATACATTCTACTTAACATAATTGTCCATGAAGAAATATGTAAACACAATATAATTTACTTAGATTTCCAGCTGTAGTCAGCATGTTTTGGAAATGTGGAGAATCAACTTTGTTAAAAGGGACAGCATCATATATGTGGTATTTGGACACCATTGTTGCCAATAGTTCTCTACCACCTTTTAGTAATGATTTAATTGTGCCTTGTTTTGATCGACTATCTTTTGATGGCATTGCTACTGGAGGCTCAGGAAATGAGTACCGATAGGTTTTTGATCGATCAACTTGTTGCGGTTGTTGACTGCTACTACCGCCTCTCGATTGTTTTGAAAATTGAAATCTTGCACTTCTACTAAACTGAGAGTTCTTATCACGATCTACGGTTGATCGTCTTACTGCAGCACAATAATCTTGTCGTTCTGCAGGGTGCATGTCTGGTGGATACTGAAATCCATCATCATCATCATCATTGTCGTCATCGTCATTGTACAGACTTATTTGATTGCCAAGATAATCATTGCGGAGTTCTTCTCTAATATCATCTTGAACAGCTGCCTTTTCTTGCTTAATAGAATCTTTTCTCTTTATCCATGCTATCACCTCTGTTTTGATCTCCAGTGGCACCTTATCACATTTCTTTACACTCTTGTGAGGACCATAACCCGATAAATGACTCTTCAATCTTGTAATTCCTCCACTTTTAAAAGTGGCAAAACAAAATACACATGTTGTACCATTTCGATTTCCTTCGACGGGAGTTGTGTACTTCCATGCTGGATCATTTCCACCTCTACCGTTGCTTGCCATTTTTAATCTAGCATATAAAAATGTACTAAAACAAGTAAATATTTATTGTAACATCAATTTCATGAAACTCTACTCTTACATAACTAGAAGGTTCTTGCTCAACCGAACTTGGAATATCACCCATAACAATTAACAACATCATTTTTCAGAAAATATGAATGTATTTTTTTTTAGGAATCAATAGATTTGATTACTTACATCAAGAAATCTAGAAAAATACAGAAGTTTTAATCTACATTACATTCTAATTTCATCAAAAACAATTCATTATAGAAAAGAAGTTGAAGTGTAATACCTCAATAAAGTTGAGAGAATGAGAGCAGATTGCTGAGAAGAGGAGAGAGTGACTTGGTAGAGAGAGGTGAAAGACTGACGCTGATGTGCAAAGAGAGGTGAGACTTGAGAGTATTAAGTCTGAGAAACAAGAGCACTGGGTTATTGGGCAGAGATGAGGAGGGAAGGGGAGAAATTCAGAAAAGATGAGGAGGGGATGACATAAAACAGAAGAAAAGGTGAGGAGAAAAGGGAAGAAAAGATGAGGAGGGCCAACAGAAAAGAGAAGAAAGAGGAGGAGAAAAGATGAGGAGAAAAGGAAAGAAAAGACAAAGAGGGGATAACAGAAAAGAGAAGAAAAGGTGGGGAGAAAAATAGGAGAAAATGGGAGAAAAATAGAGAATTGTCGGTTGCAGTTTGTTATATATATTATATATGTTTGTTATTTTTTTAGAAGTACTATAACGTAGTCTCCCACCAATAATTTCTACGGGAAATTGGTAGGAAATTTCATTCCCTGGTCAATTTGGGGCCCTTTGTATAGTTTTATAAATATTGCACTTAATAAAAAAAATCAATAAAAAAGATGAATTACATTTAACTATTTAACTATCTATAGTTTGCTTCATATCATATATCACTTTCTATTTTTAATTATGTTGATCCACTAAAACAAGAGACAACTTCCGAAAAAAAATTTCAGGTTTAAGACATAGACTACACAGTAGCTTCGTTATTCCTCACTTTTTAAGATGCATAGCCAAAATTTAATACTCCGTACTCCGCACTCTCTTCTCATCATGTCATCCATATATGGTTCCTTGACTTCCTTCTGCAATGTCATTTGGCCTCATTTGAATAATTGAACCTTTATGGCTTTATCTTCTTTCTATTATTCAACTACAGAGTTACAAACTACATACAGAGTTACAGAAATAGTCACAGACTACACAGTACCAAATCTCTCCTCACACAGATTTGCATTTAGACTTTTAGAGAATTACTTCTCACCCAAAATGGCCTTGAGGGTATTTATCCAATTCTCCTCACCTAGATTCGTCTTGAGGGGATTTTTTTCCTCATCTAGATTCGTCTTGAGAGGATTTTCTACTCACCCAAATTCACCTTGAGGGGATTTCTCCTCATTCAAATTTGTCTTTAGGAGATCTCTCTTCACACAGATTTTCATTTAGAGAATTACGGATTTTTTATTTTTTACCTCAAATTTTACAGATATTTCTTCACTTTATCGGGGATATATCGCAAATATCTAATATATAGGGGATATTTGATGATGTCGGAGAAATTTCGCAGAAACGGTGAAAGATAAGATATTTACCCCCTTAGATATATCGGTCCGTCGAAAAAAGGAGATATCGGGGGATATATCGGACATATCGCAGAGATTTAAAACCATATATATATATATATATATATATATATAGACACACAAACACTCAAATCAACCTAAGCAGTGCCGCACACCATCATTCACCTCATTATTCAAATTCTTTCTGTTCCTCTCGGCACCACACCCAAAACCACCCTTCCACACCATTTCTTCTCCTCACCAAATCCATTTTCCTTCTCACCAAGAACCACACCACTTCACCAAAATTGACCTCACCAAAATTTCATCAAATCCTCATCAATTTCACAAAAGATTTCAAGGGGCATCAAGATTTGAGATTGGGTATAGTGAGAAGCCATAAATCAAGACTTGTCATAATTGCTCCATAGCAATTTGTGACTTCTTCTTGTCACTTCTGACTCTTTCTCACATTTACTTCTTTAATTGATTTATATTGTTGTTGATTTGTTGATGGGTTGTGAGTAGTCTATTTAGGAAGCTAGGATTTGAGCCCTAGCATAGATTTAATGTAATAAATATGTTTTGATTTAATGGTTTTCAATTTATTATTTTGGCATATGTTCGATTCTATAATATTTGGTTTAGATGCATGCTTATGAGCTTGATTAACTCTTCAATGTGTAGATGAGCATGTCTAGAACAAATTAGGGGACTTAATTGCTTCTCTAATTTATGGATAGGACACTTGTTTGAAACACGGTTAGTTACAAAATTTCGATTGCCGAATTGGCTAGCTTGGGAATCTTGATTCTAGGACTCTTCGCCTTTTGGTGCAATTAGAGGCCCTAACAAGGCTCTAGATTGTCCCAATTGAGTTTCTACGACCTTTGATTCGGAGTAGGAATACCCTTTAAGGAATCTAATGGCCCGTGAGCCTTGAAAAGCCTTGGGTATGGTTCTTGATGCCACTATGAATTGAATGACCATTGTCGGAGCATATTTGTGCATTAAATTTGGGTAGGAGGATACCCTGTGACCTAGTTTCCATTTCTTAATTAGTTTCTACTATCTCCATTCTTATTAGCTACTTTAATTTTCAATTGTCAATTTATTTTTCAAAATCAAAAATCAAATTTCACAAACCACTTTCATTGTCCATACCATTTGGTTGTGGGTTTCCGCATTCACTTGTGGTTCTCTTGACCAATTTTAGGCTTGATTGTTCCAAGTCAGGAATCTAAATAGCTTGGTGCTATTTTTAGGTTTTGTTTGTTAAATTGTTGGTGACTTAGTAATCGGCATAATCAAGGATTGGGGTTAGCTTTTCAATCCCCGTGGTATGATAATTTCAGGTTCAAATATTTCCCACTTCTTTGATGACTGTGCCGTTATTGCACGTAAGTTGCATTTAAGCACCAAATCAGTGAGCTGAATGAATTGGTGGTGAACCTCATGGACTCGCATTCATCGTCATTGGGCACCAAAAAGTCGAAACCAAGTGGCAATAAGGCTGAGAAAGCAGCAACAAGTGGTACTGACAACTCTAGCCCAAAACCTTCAAGAACAAGTACGAGCGGGAAGATGGCTGCCATGCAAGCTGATTGGAAACAAGAGTTGGAAGACTCAGATCAAACAGTAATTTCACATGAGGTGGATAGGTACTCGTTGGACTCCATTGAAGACCCTTCAGAAAATGAAGATCGGAACCTTCTTTATGGTGGAAGATGAATGGTTCTAAGTACCCAAATCTTGCATTAGTTGCCAAGGATGTGCTTGCAATTCAAGTAAGCACAGTCGCTACTGAAAGCTGTTTCAGCACATGGTGAAGGGTAATGGATCCATTCAGGAGTTCAATACCTTCAAAAACAGTTGAAGCATTGATATACTTCTAAAATTGGTTGAGGTCAGAAAGCATTTAAAGCATCGAATATGTTTCAACAATTGAGGATATGAACTTCTATGAAGAAGTTGAGAGAGGTACAATTTTTAATCATTTGAATATTTGATTTCTGTGTCTAATGACTTTGTAATTTTGTGATAATATGAATTAGTTCTTTCTTAGACCATGTGCTTCATGACACAGCAGATAGTGTGCAAGTCAAAGCTGCCAAAAAGAAAGGAATCAAAGGAGCAACTCTAGCAACAAAAAAGCAAGAAGTTGTTGAGCAATGAACAGCAAGGAGCTTCGACAACACCAAAATAGGCAGTGAAGGGACTAAAGGTTGCTGGAAGTTCAAAGAGACCAAGAAAATAAAGTGTATTGAACATTTGAACCATCGTTTGAGTGTGGTTGCTGATCTTACCCTATTACTTCTGCATATTATTTATTTGAGTTGGAATGTCCCTGTTTTTTGTAGGGTGGAGGTGGACTCAATGGTGTCATGATTCATGAAGTGAAGTTGCTGCTTTTTGCCCTTGTCAAGTTGTCGTTGAGGGTTCAAGACTTCAAGTTCAAGACATGGCTTTAAGTTTTAAACTTTTAATACATGTTGTTGTTGATTGAAATAATGAACTACATTGTAGTGATTGTTTATGGCTTTACTCTTTAGCTTGAGTTTATTGAGATAATGAAATACATTGTGCCATTGTCCCTAATAATGGTGATTTGCATATTTGCATAAATTATGCCTTTATGGGTTTAGTTTATTGTCAACTGCATTGTAGATTTGTAGTAATTGTTTATGTCTTTAGTTTATGGCAGATTTGTAGTGATTGATGAATTACTTAAGTTTATCTGTTTATGGCTTTAGTTTCATGTCCAGATTTGGATAACTGCACTACTTAAGTTTGCATAGTTGGATTGGATGGCTTTACCTGTAAGATCTCGGAAATTCGTTATTAATTCCTAAATGTTTCGCGAACTAATAAAGTGTTCGTTAGTATGATTTCGTGGTTCGAGAGTGGAGTCAAATTATTTTTGGGCGAATGACTTGATACACATTTACGCAAGCGTACGTATCATTGTCAAGATAGGGAAGTATTGAGCGCAAAGTTTATCATACCACCGGGATTAGTGGCTAACCCACAATCCTTGGGTATTTGGAACTAAAGTCACTACACGAACAAAAGAAAAAGAAAAAAAAATTCAATAAAAACATTATTCTAAGGCACCAAGCCTTAGCAATGCTCGGCTTAGGTTTGCACCGAAGCCTAATCAAAACTAAGAGCCTAGTGATGGCTATTTACAAGGAGGTAGAAATGATGATTCAAAATTATGATTTTAATTTTCTAAAAGACTAAGCCAAAAACTAAATTAATAACAACAATTAAAAATGAAGAAAAGTAAAAGAGAGATAGATTTTGGGTACTAGGGATCACTCTCTAGCAATTCCAATGCAACGAACATATTTCAAGCAAACAAACATATCCTCATGAGAACCAAATCCCGTACTTAATGCCTGTCAAAGCCACTAAGCCGAATTTTCTTAAGGGTATAAACATTTTCGGTTAGGACAAATATGAACTCTCTAACTCATGAATTAGTACCTTACCAGGGCTACAAAAACATGAACTAAAGGCGTAGAGCTCTAGAAATTAGGGATTTAAGCATGCAATAGTTACAACCTAGAATGTAACGATTACTTAGTTCTCTACCTAATGCCGGTGAAGGTCACTAAGTCAATTTCTTTTATTTGGTATCCATTCTTCAGGTTAAGGCAAGAATGAACTCTCTAACCCTAGTAATTATGCCTTGTTAGGGCCACAACATCTAGGATTAAAGATGAAGGGCACAAGAAAATAGGAATCTAGGCAATCATTAATTCTCGATTAAACAACTACTTGACACACCACACTAATTATATGAAGCTAGTGAACAAAAGAACCACCAATTGTATCACACAACACAAATCTCAACACATAACAAAGAGAGTGGTCAATTCCCTAAAATTCATGCATCAAGAATCAATTGACATAGTAATTATAGTGCACCCATATGAAAATACATTATTTATCAGTTGAAAATGTGTCCATTACATCAAAATTGGGCTAGAGTTAGAAATCATAGCTCTTAAAAATAACTACTCACAACCCATATTCATGAACATCAAAATTACAAAATTCAAATAGCAAAGAGTAGAGAAGTGTAGAAGAAAACAAGGATAGTCACAAATAGTTATGAAGCTAGCATGACTAGTTTTGAATTACAACTCCCATAAAATACCCAAATTTTGAATCTTTTAGAGATTGAGCCTCTTGAAGACTCCTTCAAGATTTGTGTGAGCATCTCAAAACAAAATATAAAGAAAAGAGGAAGAAAATGAAAAATGGTGGAAAAGGATGGGGAAGAGAGCAGCCCAAAGGGCTGCCTCTGTTTTGTGGTGTTCGGCTACTGTTCTCCGGTCATTGAGAATGATAGGGTTGGTGCTATATATACATATATGGGGTTGTGATGGCCGTTAATCAAAGAAAATGGAAAAATGAATGCATCTTGTCCATTGGTCGAGAGGGGAAGAGAATTAACGGATCAGGCTGCTGTGAATGTAGAGATAGGAGCACGTGCTAGCTTTTCTTTTGGTCGGGAGGCAATGAAATGGTCTTGGCCAGGCACGTGGCATGACCAAAATTGGTTTGGCGGTGCAGATGCAATGATGCATCGTTTAGTTAACGGGAAAACATCACAAACGGAGTATAAAGTATGGGTAATTCGACACTTTGGTGTACCAACTTTCATAACTATCAGAATGGTGTATCAAGTTTGCTCAAATCTTTCATTTTGGTGTACGCTGTTAAATTTTCCGTTATCTTTGCAAAAAAAAAAAAATTCCGTTATCTTTCCTTTAGCTTTGTCTTCTTTTTTTTTTTTTTTTTTTTTTTGTGAAGATAACGGAAAATTTAACGACATACACCAAAATGAAAGATTGGAGCAAACTTGATACACCATTTTGATAGTTATGAAAGTTGGTACACCAAAGTATCGAATGACCCATACTTAATACACTATTTGTGAAAATAATCCTTTAATTAACCATTTGGTTAGATTGTGTCATCATGGACTATTATATATGTAGATATATATATATATAAATGATTTTTCTCAGGTACGGACGTCCGTATCGAAATTTAGGTACTGATTTTTGGTTTTCGACCACTGTCCGATCGCATTTTCACATCTTAACCGTTCAGTTTTTAGGTTCTAATGTATAGATCACCTCTGCAAAATTTCAGCCAATTTGGTGATCGTTAAGGCACCAAAAGTGTAATTTACTTGAACGGACCGAATCTGTAGAATCGGAACCGTTCGTAAAAACTGAACAGTTAAGATGTGAAAATATGATCAGAAAGTTGGGGAAAACCGGAAATCCGTACCATTTACAGAGTCCGGACGTCCGCACAGTAGCCAAACTATATATATAAATACATATTATATATATATATATATTTATGTTTCCATTTCTAAAATTTATTCTGTCGCACGTAACGTTATGGATTTATGTTCCGCTTCTTCACCGGCATTGACTATGGTTAACCCATAATGATCACTTCATCCTTTTATCAGAAATTCCAAATTGGTATATTTTTGCATTATTTTCGCTCAATTTCTGTGACTCCGCTTGTTTCCTACAAAATAAATAAAAGTGGATTAATTACATATTAATTAACTTAAAGATTAGCTTAATTCTAGTATTTTAGATATAATTACAGGTATAAAAATACGTGTAATCACACCCCCACACTTAAAATTTGCTTCTCCTTAAGCAAACTAAATGAAATCTAATTCAAAAAACTACTAACTCACAAACATAAAGGAAATGTAGTATTAGCCTTTCCAAGCATAACCGTCGGAGAACTAATTATGTACATGACCATAAAATAGATGTAAGCACAACATAAGACTTTTGAATTTGTAGGGCAATTAAGATGCACATGTGAGAAATGCTCAAGTATATGCATGTGTTGACCATGTGTCAAATCAATCCACCATAATCAAATAGGCATATAGAAGACCCGATGTAACCCACTGAACTCACAAAGGTTCACTAAATATTACCGCTCAAGTGTTTAGGAGTTACATGTATTTCACTCAAAAGCAATTTCACAACACGCGTCGCCATATGCTTGCTCTTCAATCTCATCTCCGCTAGGCATCCACAACATTCAAGATCAAGAGGTCTTTTATTTGGTGTAATGGGGCTAAGAGTAAGTAGCTAATAGAAATGAAGGATAAGGAAAGACAAAGTCCAAGGAAATCAGTGAAGCAACTCTCTCGTGAAAATATTTAAGACTTTTGCTTTCGAATGCTAAGTCACTCACTCTAAACCCAATATACAACCTCGTTAAACTATGTACAATACTTTACTTTCTTTCTGTTTTTGGATTTGTTTCTATTTGACTTTCTCTTTCTTTTTTTTCTTTCTTTTTTTCACCTTTTTTTTTCTTTTTCTTTTCAAACCTTTTTTTTTTCCCAAGACTTTTCTTTGTAGACAAAATCGCTCACCCTCACACTTATTCTTTTGTAGCCTCGCATTTTTGACTTTTTTTTTCTTTTGAAGCATTCAAACATAAAGCCATTCTCTCGAATCGCTTCATCAACTACCATGAAAGGGTAGGATAAAAGTGTTTAGGCTAGGCAGGGATTTGTGGTGCTAATGAACAAAAAGGCTAAATATATACATAGGCTCAAAGTGGCAATATAGTGGTAAATATTTTTGGGCACATGCTTCTTTAGCTATGGTGGTAAATTGTCCTAATGCCTCAATCATTTCCATCATGTCACAAACTAACACATAGCCTCGAGAGGTCTCAAGCAAGTTCTAGATACGCAATGTCATGAAATTGTACACACATGAAAGAATAAGTGAATGAACGATGCATACGCTATAGATATAAGCACAAAAGCTCACATATAAGGGTATGCAAGTCAATCAAATCGTTTATATGCTTCTCTAATTATGATGAACGAACCTAACAGAGGCTATGTGCACATGTATAATCAAGCATGGATCACATATATACTTAATCACAAAACAAATTCAAAGTCTTAGATCATACTTAATCTATTCACAATCACTACAAGTTAAGTCCATGTCTCGTCATTAGGGTTGGAAAATGGCATTAACTACGAAAATATAATTACAAAAAAAAAAAAACTAATCTAATTTTTTTTTTTGGCGCCCGAGCCCTCACCCCCACAATTAAAACCAACATTGTCCTCAATGTTGTAAAGTGAGGTCGAAAGCCAAAATCCGTGTTGGATTTAGGCATGAGAGTGAAGTTCAGGTGAAGACACAAAAATTAACTATGAAAATGAAAATCTAAATGCGGAGAAAAGATACGGAAAACCCCCTTTGTAGACCTCAATTGCTCACGACCTTTGAAGAAGACAAATATAAGACACCAACCTTAAGGCACAAGGCCTTGACTTCCTTAAAGTATGCTCCAAGCTAGCTCTAGGTGCTCGAGAAAGATCGACTCCATTGAGAAATATATGGTGTACGTCTAAAGAGCAATGCGTCACAAATAGCCCATCAAAGAATAAGGACAAAGATCCTCCATTAAAATCATAGGCTTGGCCACCTCCAACATACCTCACAACAGCCCTATACTGGTCTCCATAGAAGAATTGAAGTGCAAGAAGTCTAACCTAAGGATTTAAATATCGGTATGTTCATATCTATCGGTACTTTGAAAAAGGGAGATATCAGAAATTTCGGGGATATATTGAGGATGCAGGATAACAAAATATCGTTTTTGAAAAAAGTCAATTTATTAGAAATTTAGAATTACATATAAATACATATGAGTGTCAACTCCATCTACAGCCAAAAATAGACTTTAGGCTGTTGAAAAGCAGCTCGTTGGTCTATAAAAATGCAATAATCAGACCAATACATATGACCTATATAATGTGAATTGTAGTGATGAACATGATAGTTATAGATCTCTTTAGAACTGCATACTGTTTCCCGTAAAAGGGGATAATAAGGATGAACCTGACTGAATGATTGATCATATACTTCTCCATATTGATTATATCCATAAGCATCACCAAATTGATTGTTGCTTTCATGAGATTCATTTGAGATCCCACTGCGCTCTGTGTCTAAACTGATAGAGTCAAAACCTAAGGCAATTGAAGAAACATCATATGGGGTACTTTGATCATCAGTTGCACCTATAGTCCTCCTCCCATATTGAGTCTTCTCTTGAGCACTAGGACCAGCTGTTCTCACTCTGTGGTCTTCATCTTGGGTGGTATGATCAAAATTACCTTCGAAGGTAAATTGGAATCCTCCATTCACAGAAGATTGTCCATATTCATATCTTTCACCTCCACCACCTGTAAGGCTTCCACCCTCTCCACCATCATCAGAACTATCTGGAGTTGCTATATCACCCCACGCATCATCACTATCTAAATTATCTTCTGGGTTTTTAATAACTTCTTTAGACAAAACTCTCTCTACGTTGATTCCAGCATTAGTTGTAATTTTTACAACTTGTGGAAGAGGTCTTCCAACTTCATCATGGAGGTGTGCAGGCATAATCCAATCATGAAGTGGATCAATGCCATTATCAAGCGGCTCGCTTGCAACATGAAGTAGATCTATATAGTTTGTAACTCTGCATGCTCTTCTCATCATGTCATCCATATATGGTTCCTTGACTTCCTTTTGCAATGTCATTTGGCCTCGTTTGAATAATTGAACATTTATGGCTTTATCTTCTTTCTATTATTCAACTACAGAGTTACAAACTACATAAATAGTTACAAATATAGTCACAGACTACACAATACCAAATCTCTTCTCACACAGATTTGCATTTAGAGAATTACTTCTCACCCAAAATCGTCATGAGGGTATTTCTCCTCACCTAGATTCGCCTCGAGGGGATTTTTTTTCCTCAACTAGATTCGCCAAGAGGGGATTTCTCCTCACTCAGACTTGCCTTGAGGAGATCTCTCTTCACACATATTTTCATTTAGAGAATTACTGAGTTTTTTTAACCTCAAATTTTATAGATATTTCTTCACTTTATCGGGGATATATCGCAAATATCTAATATATCAGGGATATTTGACGATGTCGAAGAAATTTCACAGAAACTATAGAAGTAAGATATTTACCCCTCAAGATATATCGGTCCATCAGAAATATCACAGATATTTAAAACCTTGGTCCAACCAACCAGAGTGAACAAAACTAGTGAGTGCAGAAAACTTCCAGCAATGACCATTCTATCTACAAATGCTCATATCTCATACCCAGAAAGAGATAAGTAAGTGGGACTACATGTAATAGGAATTAGACTCAAAGAGATTTCTATCCATATAAAGTGAGCCACCTATATCCAATTGAGATGAAAACCAAAGCTGGTCAAATTTGCTAGTTTGTCATGAAGACTTCTGCTGACCCTCCATCACCAAAACTATAATAAGTCGGCCTCCAGAGGTGTAAAGAGAGCGAGACCAACTGGATATAAAACTAGACTCATGAAGCTACCTTCTTATAAAATTACACGGGAAAATCAATTCTGAGTCAAAAATCATTGGCTTCCAAACTCACTGATCCATTCTGCAGTTTCTGTTGTGACCTGTTTCTGGCCCTTGTTGCTTGGAACACCGTATCTAAAGCGAGAGAGGCTCAAATGGAAAATTGTTGTACCACCATATAGAGGACATGTGAAGATACATCTCTGAAAAATTTGAGCTCCAAATAACTTAATATGTTGAGGGTGTAGCTTCCCAAAATCACTCTACAGTAGCTGTCTCTGATCTGACCTCCATGCATTGACCATTGAATAATTAGAGTTCCAAGGACTCAAAAGGCTGAAACTTTGATAGTACATAGTAGGCACACACAGAAATATCTCCATAAAGTTTTAGATAAAAATATTATACAGACTCTAGCTACCCAAAATCAACTGAATTTTCTTGACAGAAACTGTACACCACTACATTCTTGATTTCTTCACACTTGCAACTGCAAACACCTCCCATCCTCCCAAAAAGATGGCTAAATAGCCTTATTGATGCAAAATGAACAAGTAAATTTCAAAACCACCTAGGGTTGCCTCCCTAGAAGCGCTTGTTTTTAAAGACCCCAAGCCGGTCCATAGAACATGATCTTGTCAAGGTGGATACTTCTCGAGTATGACCACCCTATTGTTTGGGGCTAAGGGACTCCTTGACGTGTCATAAAGGCAAGACCAAGAGCTACATAAGAATACTCCAATTGGTGGCCAAAAGTGTAGCTTCTTAATCTTCCCCTTCTTCTCAATTTTTCTTCTATGAATCAATCTCCTTGCCTTTTCCTTCTCAAGTGGTGTAGAAATAATGCTTATAGGAACAATAGGTGGTAGAAGCTCTAAAGAGTGATGGGAAAGGTTAATTGCAAGTGCTCCATTTCCTTTCTAATCCATCACCTCATTGTAAAAACATTGACCACTTAATGGTGGATTGGGAGGTAAAAGTACCTTGATCCCAATCCTCTCATGAAGAGCATAAGTGCTCAATATTCTACAATCCACCTTGGGAAGCTCATGATGGATCTCCATGGATGTGGGAGGCAAGAAAGTCCTTGGCTCTTCAATTTCTTCATCAACATAAAGTATTGAAGGACTCTTCCTCCATGGGAATATGGACCTCAATGAATAAGGGATTATGGTGTATGACTTCAAACTCCGCATTCTTCTCGATGAACAAGGGATTATAGTGTATGACTTCAAACTCCGCATCCTCCCCGCTAAATAAGTCATCCTCCTCATTAGAATCATGTTCAAGTACGGCCTCAATGAATAAGGGATTGTGGTCATCACTTCAAACTCCATATCCTCCTCACTAGAAAAGACATCTTCTTCATCAGAATTATCTTCGAATATCTTCCCTCCATTTAGAAGCTTAGATTTCCAATATTGCACCCATTCCTCCGAAGGGTAGTCTTTCACCCCACTTGCATTGGAACTTTCATAACCAAGCTCACTTTCTTGTACATCAACGTCACTATAATCATCAACATGCATAAACGACTTTTGCTCAAGATGCTCAACATACACTTCTTCTCTTGAAATAGGCTCCACTTGGTCAAAGAAAGATTCATGCAAATAAAAAGCAGTGGGAGATTGCTCTTGTGGTAAACTAGCCTTGACTTGCTCTATGATTGGATCTACACTCTCATTTATAGCTTTAAATTGAGCAAACAATTCTTCAATGGATGGATTTGTAGATTCATAAGCTTAATGTTGAGAAGGTTGCTCATATCTCATTGAGTCTTCCCATCCATAATTCCGTCGATCTATAGCTCAATGTGATAAGAAAATAAGTACCTATAGATTCCCAAGAACGAGATAAATAACCAAAGTTAGAAAGAAAATATGAAAATAACTACACAAAACAAAAAAAAATTAATTAAACTAACTTTTTTTTTTTGGAAACAAATTTTGGAAACAAAGAAAGAAAAATATGCTAAAGTGACCTAAAGAACCGATTTTCCTAGGGATTAAGGCTATTAAACCCTAATTCACGGCAACGGTGCCATTAAGTTGATACACAATTACGCAAGCGTACGTATCATTGTCAAGATAGGGAAGTATTGAGCACAAAGTTTATCATACCACCGGGATTAGTGGCTAACCCACAATCCTTGGGTAGTCGGAACTAAAGTCACTAAGCAAACAAAAGAAAAAGAAAAAGAAATTAAATAAAAACGTTATTCTAAGGCACGAAGCCTTAGCAATGCTTGGCTTAGGTTTGCACCGAAGCCTAATCAAAACTAAGAGCCTAGTGATGACTATTTACAATGAGGTAGAAATGATGATTCAAAATGATGATTTTAATTTTCTAAAAGACTAAGTCAAAAACTAAATTAATAACAACAATTAAAAATGAAGAAAAATAAAAAAGAGATAGATTTTGAGTATTAGGGATCACTCTCTAGCAATTCTAATGCAACGAACATGAAGCTAGTGACAAAAGAACTACTTGACACACCACACTAATTACATGAAACTAGTGAACAAAAGAACCACCAATTGTATAACACAACATAAATCTCACACATAACAAAGAGAGTGGTCAATTCCCTAAAATTCATGCATCAAGAATCAATTGACATGGTAATTAGAGTGCACCTATATGAAAATACATTATTTATCACTTAAAAATATGTCCATTACATCAAAATTGAGCTAGAGTTAGAAACCCTAGCTCCCAAAAATAATTACTCACAACCCATATTCATGAACATCAAAATTACAAAATTCAAATAGCAAAGAGTAGAGATGTGTAGGAGAA
Source organism: Rosa persica (assembly GCA_025331145.1). Taxonomy (NCBI): domain Eukaryota; kingdom Viridiplantae; phylum Streptophyta; class Magnoliopsida; order Rosales; family Rosaceae; genus Rosa; species Rosa persica. The sequence continues at coordinate 22,953,632 of WFKR01000006.1, read as the reverse complement.
AACAAGAATAGTCACAAATAGTTATGAAGCTAGCATGACTAGCTTTGAATTACAACTCCCACAAAATACCCAAATCTTGAATCTTGTAGAGATTGAGCCTCTTGATGAATCCTTGAAAATTTGTGTGAGTAGTTCCTCAATCTCAAAACAAAATATAAAGAAAAGCGGAAGAAATGAAAAATGGTGGAAAAGGATGGGGAAGAGAGCAGCCCAAAGGTAGGCCTCATCAAAAAGCCTGCGGATCAAGTGGGCCGATGGAGGCCCGCCGCCCCGAAGGGCCAAAAGCCCGGCCCGGCCCGTCAAAAAGCCCGCAAAAGCCCGCCTCGGTGGGCCGATGGAGGCCCACTAAAAAGCCCGGAAAAACCCGGCCCGGCCCATAGGCCCGGCCCGTCAAAAGCCCGCTAGACCCGGCCCGTAAAAGCCCGTAAACTATTTTTTATATATTATATATATTTGTGTATGTTTGTGAATATATATATATAGATATATATATATTAATATATATGTGTATGTGTGTATGTTTATATATATATATATATATATACATATATATATATATATAATAGATATGTGTGTGTGCTTATATATATATACAGAGAGAGAGATATATATATATATATATATATATATAGATATGTGTGTGCACTGTGTGTGTTTATATATATATATAGATGTGTGTATGTGTGTGTTTATATTTATATATATATATATATGTGTGTGTGTGGAAATTCTCATATTTTTATAGTAAATATGTGCATATATATTCTAAAAAACAAGTGACAACGGTTGATCAATTAGATCGGATTTGAAAATATGATGAAATTAGCTAATTTCTTTTACCACACTCATAATTTGTTGTAATAATCACATCCAACGGTCGGTTTTTTCATTTTATTTGAATTTATAGAGGTTGCTTTTTGGAGTGTATGATATATAAATATAGGTTTATAATAGTAACTAAGTTTGACCTAGTTGATCGAATTCGAAACGAGAACTAAATTGATTGGATTTTTTACAGCCACTATAAAACATTACAATCTCTCCATCGAACGGTTGGTTTCTCCAAATTCATCTTCCACTTCATGGTTGCTTTAGAATGGACATCAATAGTTTTAAATGCAATGTACAAGTCATATAACTTTAGGTGACAAATTGATATAGGGCAACGTCTTTGTAATAAAATTGAAATTTTTATCTTATGTACACGTACATCCATCGATAGGATATTTACAGATATGATGTGAAAAAATAAGCATGTTTTGCGGTTATCAAGCCATCGGTCAATCAAGAAAACATACAAGCGATTACGGTTGACCAATCCGATCGGGTTTGAAACTATGGTGAAATTGACTAAATTTTTAACCACACCCATAATTTATTATAATAATCACATCCAACGGTCGTTTTTCCCATTTTCTTTGAATTGATAGAGGTTGCTCTTTGGAGTGTGTGATATATAAATATAGGTTTATAAGAGTAACTAGGTTTGACTTAGTTGATCGAATTCGAAATGAGAACCAAATTGGCTTTATTTTTTACAACCACCATAAAATATTACAATCTCTCTATCAAACGGTTGGTTTTTCCAAATTCATTTTCCACTTCATGGTTGTTTTAGAATGAACCTCAACAATTTAAATGTAATGTATAAGTCATACAACTTTAAGAGGCAAGTTGGTATAGGTCAATGTATTTGTAATTAAAATTGAAATTTTTATCTTATATCCATGCACATCTATCAATGAAATATTTACAAACGTGATGTAAAAAAATAAGCAAGTTTTGCGGTCATCATGCCACCGGTCAATCAAGAAAGCATACAAGCGACTACGGTTGACCAATCCGATCGGGTTTAAAACTATGGTGAAATTGACTAAATTTTTAACCACACTCATAATTTATTGTAATAATCAAATCCAACGGTCGGTTTTCCCATTTTCTTTGAATTGATAGAGGTTGCTCTTTGGAGTGTATGATATATAAATATAGGTTTATAATAGTAACTAAGTTTGACCTAGTTGATCGAATTCGAAACGAGAACTAAATTGGCTGGATTTTTTACAGCCACTATAAAACATTACAATCTCTCCATCGAACGGTTGGTTTCTCCAAATTCATCTTCCACTTCATGGTTGCTTTAGAATGGACATCAATAGTTTTAAATCCAATGTACAAGTCATATAACTTTAGGTGACAAATTGATATAGGGCAACGTCTTTGTAATAAAATTGAAATTTTTATCTTATGTACACGTACATCCATCGATAGGATATTTACAGATATGATGTGAAAAAATAAGCATGTTTTGCTGTTATCAAGCCATCGGTCAATCAAGAAAACATACAAGCGACTACGGTTGACCAATCTGATCGGGTTTGAAACTGTGGTGAAATTGACTAAATTTTTAACCACACTCATAATTTATTATAATAATCACATCCAACGGTCGGTTTTCCCATTTTCTTTGAATTGATAGAGGTTGCTTTTTGGAGTGTGTGATATATAAATATAGGTTTATAAGAGTAACTAGGTTTGACCTAGTTGATCGAATTCGAAACGAAAACCAAATTAGCTGGATTTTTTACAACCACCATAAAATATTACAGTCTCTCCATCAAATGGTTGGTTTTTTCAAATTCATTTTCCACTACATGTTTGCTTTAGAATGAACCTCAACAATTTAAATGCAATGTACAAGTCATACAACTTTAAGAGGTAAATTGGTATTAGTCAATGTATTTGTAATTAAAATTGAAATTTTTATCTTATGTCCACTCACATCAATCGATGAAATATTTACAAACGTGATGTAAAAAAATAAGCAATTTTTGCGGTTATCACGCCATCAGTCAACCAAGAAAACATGCAAGTGAGTACGGTTGACTAATCCGATTGAGTTCGAAACTACGGTGAAATTGACTAAATTTTTAACCACACGTATAATTTATTGTAATAATCACATCCAACGGTCGGTTTTCTCATTTTCTTTGAATTGCTATATGTTGCTCTTTGGAGTGTATGATGTATCAATATAAATTTATAAAAAATTAGTGTCTTTAAAAATTTAATTATCAATAAATTAGTATCTATATATAAATATAGATTTTTTTTGGTACAATATAGATCTATTATCTTTGGTTTAGGCCCGCTTTATATGGACGGGCTTGGATCCTTCGATTTTTAATAAAGTCCGGCCCGGCCCGGCCCGCCATTATTAAAAAATTTAGCAAGACCAGGCCCGGTCCGATCCAAGCCCGCAATGAATGGGCCAGGCAGAGCCCGGCCCCGCCCGACGACCCCTACCCAAAGGGCTGCCTCTGTTCTGTGTTTTCGGCTACTGTTCTCTGGTCATAGAGAATGATTGGGTTGGTGCTATATATACATATATGGGGTTGTGGTGGCCGTTCATCAAAGAAAGAGGAAAAATGAATGCATCTTGTCCATTGGTCGAGAGGGGAAGATAATTAACGGATCAGGTTGCTGTGAATGTAGGGATAGGAGCACGTGCTAGCTTTTCTTTTGGTCGGGAGACAATGAAATGATCTTGGCCAGGACACGTGGCATCCCCAAAATTGGTCTGGCGGTGCAGATGCGATGATGCATCGTTTAATTAACCATTTGGTTAGACACATGTATATATATATATATATATATATATATATATATATATATTTATGTTTCCATTTGTAAAATCTATCCCGCCGCACGTAACGTTATGGATTTATATTCCGCTCCATCACCGGTATTGACTATGGTTAACCCATAACGATCACTTTGTCCTTTTATCGGAAATTTTAAATTGCTCTATTCTTGCATCATTTTCTCTCAATTTTCGTGACTCCGTTTATTTCCTATAAAATAAATAAAATTGGATTAATTACATATTAATTGACTTAAGGATTAATTTAATTCTAGTATTTTAGATATAACTACACGTATAAAAATACGTGTAATCAGAAATGCACATATTAGAGGGATTTAAGAAGTTGACTTTTTATACGTAAGGATTTTGTGGAAACTTCCTTCACTATAGTTGTAGAGTGCGTTGATACGAGTTCGTAGACATGCGGAACTCGAAAATCGGAGTTCGTATGAAGAAGTTATGAGGGGATTGAAAATTTGGGAATTTTCTATAAATATGAGAAATTTCCCGATTTTTTCATAAATCCCAGAAATTCTGAAAATCCCATTTTCCTCCCCAGAAACGCTCCGTTCACTATCCTCACCCGCGTGCGACTCGACCTAACCTGGTGACCCGACCCAATTGCAGCGGCGCCGTCCAACTGCGATGAAATCACTTCGGCTCGACTCAGATCGATGTCGTGTGCCACCCTCTGTTGGTGGTTTGCACCGCGGTTCATCGGAAGAAAGAGATCAGATTATCCACAGGCGAGTCGATCGGACCCGACAGGAAATCCTATTTTCCGGCAATGCACGAGTCGATCCTTAACATTTTTGGAATCTCCTCCTCCTCCTGATCATCCCCATATATGTCACGCCCCGAATTTTAGAATAAACATTCAATATCCGAAACATGAAAATTACCACAAATAAAATAAACATCCTGAAAATTTCTTTTCTTAACAACCTCACCACACGAAACAAAATCAAAATCGAATTTAGTCTCGGTTAATTATTACAACCCAAATCCAAAACAAACTGTAAAGCTCTAAATGAGCATACACACCTCACAACTAATGAAATAACAATAACTGCTGTAACACCTAAGCAGCTCGGTCACCTCCCTGGTTATCCTGACCTACAGGAATATCCGTTACACTATTTGAATAGTGTACCGGGATTGCAACAATACAAAACCCGGTAAGCTTATGAAAGCTCGTATGAGTAAAAGAAAAGATTGTTGTTTAATTTAATCATAATCAATTCTACTCAAGTCAATACTCAACCATTCCCGCAACCACGAAGTACTAACGATCTCAATCAAATACCAAATCAATAAATCAAGACAACCCAAACTCACATCTTTCTTCACAAACCTCAACATCGTATTTATAAAAATACGGTACATGACAGACTAGAGCTCTAACTGGATCGTAGCCCGTCACATGGCCTAGGTTATGGCATCCGACATATTTATCATTATCGTATTTCATCAATATGTATATTTATATACATATTTAGAACGTCCGATAATTTCACATACTCAACCAATCGTATCCCATCATCCACCCAGGATTAGAGCGTCCGATTACCCCACACCGGTCACTACGTCGACCCTTAAACCCATAAATGAGCACAACATATAATATCACATACTGAAATCAACCCAACCAATGATACACCATATTATTATGAAATTACACAATTGAAATATAATCAATTCATCAATTCAACTCAATCATATCATCACTCAACAATCACTCATCAATATATATTTTCCACTTAAATATATATACATGTAATCATCCACTCAGGAATGATCACTAATACCATCTATAGTTCACACAAGAAAATCGTGAAATTCATTTGTATAATTAAAAATTCATTTTACTTATCTATGGACCGTGGTGATTCAAGTCCATGAAATTTTAAAACAAATATTTAATCCGCAAATATTTTTCACACAATTACCAAAATAATTAAATTTAAAACGCTCGGTTCGTAATATGAACCACGTGAGTTTTACTCATCTCGAAATTCCCGCTGCGTCTTCAATACAAATATAATTAACACCGAAATATCCCACTCAAATACAATCCGTCAATCACCTAATCAAATGTGATTTGAATTTAGCCAATAATTTCAAAACATAATTGAACTACCATTTAACGGCCAGATTCTAATTTACAATACAATCTGACGAGCGGATTCTCACGAATCGCTCCCCTAATTACCGTTTTACACATATACGAAGATCCAACAGTCGGATCTTCACCCATGACCACACAAAGCCTCTAGGACAGTCATATGATCATCATATCAAAATTATAAGTTCATCTGACGGGCCTAATTTCACAGATCATAAATCTAACGATCGAAATCGATCGAAATCCCAAAATTCATAACTAATTCATACGATGTCCGAAAAATACGTATAATACGCCGAAACGATCGTATTGAAACATAGAATTATAAAATGGATAGAAACAAAATTTTAGACCTCCGGAGGTGGCCGGAAAGGGCCGCCGGAGTTTGAGACAGAGCCGCCACCGACCACCACTAATGGTGTCGGGGCCGAGCTTGTCCCCTTCATTTCATCATTCTGAGCAACTTTCATAACTAGCACAAGACCAAAAAATGAAGGGAATGGATCGAAAAGTACCAATTACAGTCGGCGGCCGGAATTTTTCCAGAAACCGGCGAGCTTGAAACCGACGTAAAAACTGCAACCTCACGCCTCGATCCCTTCTAGAAACTTGTTCAGAACTTCCTTGCGAACTCAACAAGCCAAGAATCACAAGAAACGATCGTGTATAGCTCGAGATATTTGGATCGAAAGTTGGTTTTTCGATCCGCACGGGGTCGAGCTCCGACGAACGTGAAAACGTTCGACCAAGTTCCGGTCCTTCTTGATGCTTGTAGAGGAAGTTGGGGCGAGTTCAATGAGCCAAGAATCAAGTGAAATGGTGATCTATAGCTCGAGATATTGAGATCGAACCGAAAACGAGCCTGTTCGGTTCGGGCCTTGCCGCCGCAACTGCCGGCCGTGTCGCAGCGCAAGGCTGGCTCTGGCAGCTGCGCAAGGTCGAGGCGAAAATCCTGGAGGTGGTTGCAGCTCGAGAGGTGGCCCGAGGAGAGGATGGGAGCACGGTTTCTCCGTGCTCTGTTTTTGCTGCTTTCGGCCGAGAGAGAAAACGAGAGAGAGAGAGAGAGAATGAACAGGGTTTCCAAAAAAGGAAAAGGGAGGCCGCTGGAAAAAAAATAGGGTTTCCAAAAATTTCTAGGGTTTTTTCTATATATACAAGTCTCGGAAAATCTTCTAAATTCAATAACTAATTCAGAAAAAATCCGATCTTTGTGTTCCGGCCGTGTACGGACTCGTATCGATGAAGTAATACCAGCAAATTTCATTTTTAAATTCGAGTAATTGTATTGAATGATTATTATGCGATTTCACGATTTATGTTCGATAATAATTCATTTTTACAATTATCGAAGTTTCGAAACAATTATTTTTAACGAAAAGCTCGAAATACTCGATTTGAGAAATCGACTTTTTCTACGTACGAAATTTGGAGAAACTTCCTTCATGAAAGTTGTAGAGCTCGTCGATACGAGTCCGTACACGTGCGGAACACGAAGATCGGATTTTTTTCTGAATTAGTTATCGAATTTCGAAGTTTTCCGAAACATGTATATATAGAAAATTTTTGGAAACCCTAATTTTTTCTACCGGTTCCTCTCTTCCTCTTCTTCTTCCTTTTTCTGGAAAAAAACTGGGCTTCCTCTTTCTCTCAGCTCTCTCACCGTCTCTCTCGACCGAAAAGGAGAGAAAACTTCTCCTTAATTGTTCTCCCTCCACAGACCACCTCTCGACCTCAAACCAAGTCCCAGGCGTTCGTCTCGAGATGCTCTAGCTCCCGGAGGCAGTTTCACAAGGTGGCGCAGCCTGTGGCGGCGGCGGCACGGCCCGAACCGAAAACCACCATTTTCGGTTCGATCTCGATATCTCGAGCTACACTCCACCATTTCACTTGATTCTTGTCTCATTGAGCTTGCCTCAACTTCCTCTACAAGCACCAAGAAGGACCGGAACTGGGTCGAACGTTTTCACGTTCGTCGGAGCTCGACCCGAACGGATCGAAATACCGAAACTTTCGATCAAGATATCTCGAGCTATACACTATCGTTTCTTGTGATTCTTGGCTTGTTGAGTTCGCAAGGAAGTTCTGAACAAGTTTCCAGAAGGGATCGGGGCCTGAGGTTACAGTTTTCACATCGGTTTTCAAGCTCACCGGTTTCTGCATTTTTTTCGGCCGCCGACTGTAAATCGGTAATTTCGATCCCTTCCCGTCATTTTTAGGTCTTGTGCTAGTTATGAAAGTTGCTCAGAATGATGAAACGAAGGGGACAAGCTCGGCCCCGACACCATTGGCGGTGGTCGGTGGAGGCTCTGTCCCTAAATCCGGCGGCCTTTTCCGGCCACCTCCGGAGGTTTAAAATTTGGTTTCTGTCCATTTTATGATTCTATGTTTCGATACGATCATTTCGGCGTATTATACGCTTTTTTCGGATATCGTATGAATTAGTTATGAATTTTGTGATTTCGATCATTAGATTTGTGATCTGTGAAATTATGACCGTCGGATGAACTTGTAAATTTGTTATGATGATCATATGACTGTCCCAGAGGCTTTGTGTGGTCATGGGCGAAGATCCGACCGTTGGATCTTCGTATATGTGAAAAACGGTAATTAGAGGAGCGATTCGTGAGAAACCGCTCGTCTGATTTTAATGTAAATTAGAATATGGCCGTTAATTAGTAGTTAATTTATGTGTTGAAATTGTTGGCTAAATTCGAATCACATTTGATTAGGTGATTGACGGATTTTATTTGAGTGGGCTATTCGGCGTAATTATAATTATAATTATATTGAAGACGCAGCGGGAGTTTCGACCACGTGGTTCATATTACGAACCGAGCATTTTAATTTATTTATTTATAGTAATTGTGTGAAAAATATTTGCGGATTAAATATTTGTTTTAAAATTTCATGGACTTGAATCACCACGGTCCATAGGTAAGTAAAATGAATTTTAACTATACAAATGAATTTCATAATTTTCTTGTGTGAATTATAGATGGTATTAGTGGTCATTCCTGAGTGGATGATTACGTATATATACATTTACGTGGAAAATATATATTGATGAGTGGATTGTTGAATGATGATATGATTGAGTTGAATTGATGAGTTGATTATATTACAATTGTGTAATTCCATAATAATATGATGTATCTTGGTTGGGTTGATTTCAGTATGTGATATTATATGTTGTGTTCATTTATGGGTTTAGGGTCGACGTAATGACTGGTGTGGGTAATCGGACGCTCTAATCCTAGTGTGGATGATGGGATACGATTGGTTGAGTATGTGGAATTATTGGACGTTCTAAATATGTATATAGGTATACATATTGATGAAATACAATAATTGATAAATATGTCGGATGCCATAACCTAGGCCAAGTGATGGGCTACGATTCAGTTAGAGCTCTAGTCTGTCAAGTACTGTATTTTTATAAATACGATGATGAGAGTTGTGGAGAAAGTTGTGAGTTGGGTTGTCTTGATATATTGAATTGGTGTTGATTGAGATTGTTATTATTTGCATATGTGGAAATTATTGAGTGTTGCTGTGTGTGGGAATAAATGAGATTAAATTAAGTAACAGTTCCTTCTTTTACTCATACAAGCTTTCATAAGCTTACCGGGTTTTGTGTTGTTGCAATCCCGGTACACTATTCAATGGTGTAGCGGATATTCCTGCAGGTCAGGATAACCAGGGAGGTGACCGAGCTGCTTAGGTCTTACAGCAGTTTTGTTATTTATTTAGTTGTGAGGTGTGTGTATGCTCATTTAGAGCTTTACATTACATTTTGGATTTGAGTTGTAATAATTAACCGAGGCTAAATTCGGTTTGATTTTATTTCGTGTGGTGAGGGTGTTATAAAAAGAAAAATTTTCAGGATGATTATTTTGAGTTTGTAGTATTTTCATGTTTCAGATTTTGAATTGTTATTCTAAAATTCGGGGCGTGACAGATGAGCTCTACAACTTTCATGAAGGAAGTTTCTCCATATTTTGCATGTAGAAAAAGTCGTTTCTCAAACCGAGCATTTCGAGCTTTTCGTTAAAAATAATCGTTTCGAACCTTCGATAATTCAAAAGTGAAATATTATCGAACAACATTCGCGAAATCGCATAATAATCGTTCAATACAATTACTCGAATTTAAAATGAAAATTGCGGGTATTACAATATAGGCCTTGCATCATGATTTTGAATGTGGAGCGAAAGATCAAGATTTGAAGTTTTCGACGGCCCACAATGAATCTGGAAGCTGATGAGAGGGCCTAAATTAATTCACTTTGCCATCGGAGGTGGTTGACCCAGCATTGACCGTGGCAGTTGACCACCTACTGACCCGCTGCTTGTGGTAGGGAGTGGCAGTGCGTCTGATCTCCGTTTTGGGTTCTGTTTTCAATTTATTCATCTACGCATCGATACGGTCGTTTTGATATATTATAAGGTCATTTTCGAGAAAGTTGATGCATGCTAGGGTTTTGGTTTTACGCATTATATTCGGTTTGCGATCTGCAAGGATCCGACTATCGGATTTGCTTCAAATTTTGATAGAATGATCCCAAGGGTAATTTGTGAGGATCCGATCATTGGATCATCATTTAATTTAGAATCCGACCAATGGATCGTCATTTAAGTATATTTTATGAATCGTTTGCTAAGTTAAGACCGCACTTGATTAGGTGCTTGACGGTTTGAGTTTACGGGTGATTGGGATATTGTGATTTTGGTTGATAGAAGACGCAGAAGGAGTTAGAGGTGAGTAAATCTCACATGGTTCATTTACGAACCGAATTACTTTTCATATGTTTTAATTCTAAATCGTGAAATCGTTTTATGCAAATAAAGATTTGTTTTCAAATGATATGAACTTGATCGACTACGGTTCATAGGACTGCGATTCACTGGTAAGAAAACGAATTTAAGTATAAAATGAATTTCTTGGTTTTAATAAGTGTGAACTATAGTTGGTATTAGTGGTCATTCCTGCGTGAATGACTACGTATATATATATATATATATATATATTTACGTGGAATATATATATTGGATGGCGTGACATTGTGATATGAATGAATTGTCATTTATCTAGAATATCATTTTGAACTGTTGCTTATTGTGTTGAATGAGTAGTCAAGTTTGGTAAAGTTTTGAGTCACGTGGGACTTTAAATGTTTTCGGATCTACAGGTCCGGCTCACAAGTAGTGACAGAGGAAATTATTATCGTAGGTTTGAGCCTCGGCCGAGGTGACATGCTACGATTCAGTTAGAGCTCTAGTCTGTTTGCTATTTTATTCAGGGAAGTAACACGTGGGTTACATGAAGCCTTTGAATACACGTTTTTAATTGTATTTTAGGGGAGTAACATGAGGGTTACATGAGGCCTTTGAAATACGCGTTTTTAAAGAGAGTTCATGTGAGTTCTTTCTTTTATTGTCCATTTGAGGGACTTGTGTCTCTTTTTGATATGGAATTGGTCTTTGGATTGTTTTAATTACTCTTGAGTTGATTAATTTTACATGGATTTAAAAAGGTGGTTTCTTGGCTTTAGAGTGAATGGGTGATCTCCTGAACTAAATTGCTATGCAGGGGTTACTGTGATATTTTGGAATGTATGCTTTTTGGTGATCTCCTGAACTAATTTTCTATGCAGAGATTACCGGTTTTCATTTTGTATGATTTGATTTGTCACATGTGTGACATGTGTGTTCCTTAAAAAGGAAAAGAAAAGGATTTTGTTGTTGGAATTAACCATTGTGTTGATTGTTGTCCTCGTGTCGGAAACACGTTTTTGTGGTTATTTAGGTTTCTTCATACGAGCTTCACAAGCTTACAGGGTTATTGTTTCAACTTGGTGCACTATTCCATGGTGTAGGGGTTTTGTGCAGGTCGAAGTAATAGTCATCGAAGCTGAGGGTTGGTTGCTGTTCTTGCTTGGATGTTAAAGTGCACGTTAGTTTTATTCTTCCACTGTGTAGTGAGTGTGTTTACTTATTGAATTGTCATTTAGTTTAATTTGTAAACTCTTTGTAATTAATATGTAACTCTAAAGAACGAGTCTGTATTTGATGTTGGTGAGCATGGATTGTTAGTTGCTTAATTTAAATGAAAAATTTCCTAAGTGTCTTTTTATGATTGTGTTTCCGCGTTTTAGATTTGAATTTCTTTATTCAAAATTTGGGGCGTGACATTACTGCTTTAGTTTGCTAGTTTGTAGTTTGCACTTTGCAGTCTTTGAATATGCAATTCTGCAGTTTGCATAGTTTCTCATATTTTCACTTGTTTTGTGCCGCTCTAGCATCTTTTATTTGTTCTGGGATCTGAATTAGTCATTTCTATTTATGCACTGAGGATGAAAATGTCATCATTGTCATGTGAAATTCTGAAAATTGGAAGCAGGTTACCTAATGTCACGCCCCGAATTTCGAATAATAAATTCAAATCCGAAACATGAATACAACTAAACAAATCACGTCCTAAATTTTTTCTCAAAACCAATATCTCATAAACTATAACACAAACCTCGTAGCAAACTATCTCTCGAGTCAATTATTACAATACTAACATAAATAAAATGTTCTGCTCATAAGAGTCTACAAAAACAGACCAAAATAGACCAAGTGCTGGTCTCAACCCTGCTGTCCTACGCAGCTCGCTCACCACCCTGATTATCCTGACCTGCAGGATTATCCGCTACACCATTTGAATAGTGTACCGGGATTGCAACAACACAAAACCCGGTAAGCTTTCTGAAAGCTCGTGTGAGTAAATAAGAATGAACGGTTGATTTATTTGACCACAACTCATTTATCTCAAGTAAACATCCAACAATCTCAACAACCACAAGCAACATCAATCCAACACACATGAAACAACATGGAACACATTTCCACAATCACCAAATCACAACTCTCGCCACTTTGGCACCTAATCACAACTATCGCCACTTTGGCACCCACGTTAGAGCTCTAACTGCCTCGTTACCTCTGACACCTTGGCCCAGGGTCAAGTAACGGCAGCTCCAGGTTACTCAGTAACCCGCGAACTTTGGACCATTTCATGTCCTCAGAACAATATATCCCCGTTATTATTTAACGGTCGAACTTTGGACCTCCCTGTCCTCAGAACACATACACTCCGGTTATCATTAACCAAAGATCCTTGGACCATTCGATCCTCGGAATCCTACTTTTCTCTACCTTCTATTCAACTCACAAAATCAACATGCTTATCACCAACATTTATCAAATATTAACAACATAATTAAAATCATATTATCAACATTATCAACAACATATTATCACAATTCCACACCTCAATGTCACACCATTCAATATATAATCACGTAAATATATATATATACGTAACCATCCACACAGGAATGATCACTAATACCAACTATAGTTCACATGATACAAAATCAAGAAATTCATTTTTTTAATATACTTTAAAACACATTTCTTAAAAACCATTTTCTCACACATAACAATAAATTGAGCAATTAAGGAAATTCGGTTCGTAAATGAACCAAGTGAGATTTACTCACCTCTAAACTCCCGCTGCGTCTTCTTACAGCCCAAAATACGATTCACAATCGTCCGCTAACAAATCCGTCAAATACCTAATCAAAACGATAATTAACTTAGCGTATAATTTCCAAAAACACACTTATATGAAGATCCCACGGTCGGATCTTCACCCGTGACCACACAAGGTCACCGGGACAGTCCTACGATCATTATATCAAAACTAAAATTCTATCGGACGGTCCAAACTTCATAAATCACAAATTGAGTGATCGAAATCAATTGAAATCGTAAAATTCATAACTAATTCATACGATATCCAAAATTCGCATCCTATATATCAAAATGATCGTATCGACATGTAGAATCTAAAAATGAGCAGAAACTGCTCATGACACCCCCGGAGGTGGCCGGAAAGGGCCGCCGGAGTTTAGGGCAGAGCCTCCTCCGACCACCACCAATGGTGTCGGGGCTGAGCTTATCCCCTTCGTTTCATCATTTTGAGCAACTTTTATAACTAACACGAAGTGAGAAAATGAGTGGAAGTGGCCGAAACTTACCAAAAACAGTCTGGTTTGGCCGAAAAAACTGCAGAAACCGATATGTGCTCCGACGAGCGTGAAAACCTCCACTTCCGGTGCTGTCCTTTTTACTGCGTGTTCTACTCCTCCATACGAGTTCAACGAGATAAAGAACTCGTAATTTGGTGGTCTAGAACTCGAGATATTCGCTTCGCACTCAAAACAGCCGAAAATGGAAAACCAGCTTCCCGCCGCCGCTACAAATCGTGCCACGACGCAAGGCTGCCTCTGGCAGCTGCGCAAGGTCAAGGCGAAGCCGTGGGAGGTGGTTTGGCGTCAAACGGTGGCCGGAGGAGCAAGAACTCGGCTGGAGACGTTTGGCTCTGTTTTTGGTTTCGGTTCGGTGCCGTGCGGGAGAGAGAGAGAGAGAGAAAAATCTAGGGTTTTCTGATTTTTTTCAGATTTTTTCCAGAATGTTAACCTATATATATACAAAATCGAAAACTTCTAAATGTCATAACTTCTTCCTACAAACTCCGATTCTTGTGTTCCGCATATGCACGAACTCGTATCGACGAGCTCTACGACTTTCATGAAAGAAGTTTCCTCAAATTCCTTACGTAAAAATAAGTCAATTTTAATAACCCTAAATAACGTTAAATTTCGATACTAAAATCATTCGAAATCAAATTTCTCAAATAACGACATTCGAATCACACTCACAACTCATAATTCATATAATTTGAGAAATATTGAATTACGAAATATTTAACTGAAATTTCGGGTCTTTACACCTAAACACTGAAATCTGGTAAAACAGTTTTCTTGGCCTAAAAACTAAAAGACCGGACCGATTGTGTTCTGGTCGGTTTCTCATTGGTTTTAACCTACTTAAAAGATGGATCTGGACAATCGACAGTGTCGATTTCGGACTCGGTTTTGTAGATTTTCAAACTGGACCGATCCGAACCCACCCCTATTCAAAAGTCTTTTTTTACACCTGTTATAATATTCTAGTTCATAATTGTGAAAAGTTGCTTGTGGAGTAATTTATTGTTTCCATTTGAAATGTATTTCAATTTAAACATTTCCATCTTGGTGGGAAAATTTCTATAATACATGTGTCATTGATGTCATTGAGCAGTAGTCCAAGTGTTAGTTTATTTAAGGTTATGCATTTTTAAAGATATTAATGATTGGAGATTGAAATGTGTATAATATAATGTTTATTTCCTTATATTTTTTTCATGCAAATCCCTTTATTATATTGTATTTACGTTTATTTTGTTTTACAAGATTCCTTTAGAGCAAAGGAGAAAATAAAGGAAAAAACAACGCAAGAATGACAAAATGGCAAATCTGCCTGTGTAGATGAGTCACCTTCGATAAAGCACTAAAAGCAGCTCAAGAAGAATTAGAAAATGATATTTATATTGATGGAAAGTCTCGGATGTCTAGTTTGTGAATATCATTTTTTTAGAAGAAGTTATGGCCAATTTAGTACAGGGCTATCAAGCTGCATGTGAAGCTAATAATTGACGAAAATTTATGTTTCAAGGTCCAAATCACACCAGGAAGCCCAAGGAGGAGTTTGTGCTTCATATTCCAACTTAATATGGACAAATGACATGATGTGGATGGTTGGAATGAGCCATCAAGTTCAAGAGCCAATAGAAAAATTCCACCTAAGCATACTTTTAAGATTTGGATTTCCTATACAAAAAGAAACCTCTAAGAGCAATTCATATGCATTAGATCTCTCTCCCATGCGTAGCCTTTGCTGCGACTTCTTTCTTGACTTCTTTACTTTTATTTTGTTTTCTTATATGTGTAACTAATTCTATTTTAGTTAGGGGGTGCCTTAAGTCCCAATTTTGTGTGAATTCATATTGCATACATGTGATTGCTTGGATTGAATTTGTTTATGTATAACTTTTACATGTTTATATTCTTCGCTTCGGAAGGATGTTTACATGTAAGTTTTGTTAGAAGTAAGAGAACATGTCACGTAATAGTTTTGCATCTTAACTCACAAGTAGCGACTACCAAAGGACAATGGTAATTCAATGTAATTTGAGCTTTCACTTGTTGGCATCTCATAATTAGATGAGTTCAATTATTAATCAAACTTTTGCATGTTCTTGATGATCTAAGCATATCATAGAGAAACTTACGGTTCCTATATGTTCTTGATGTGTTTAGAATGTTATTAGTTTGGTGCTTCTACAGGCTAAGTAACAAGAGGAAAGTAATAAGGAATTATGCACACTACGTGGTTTGCTCTTGACTAATGCCTTTCACATGACTTAGTAAAGGGTTAGAGCAACTCCACCGGTGGAGTTTTGACTGGTTGCCATGTCATTTTGATGATGTGTTGACTGGACAAGAGAGAAAAATTGCCTTCACTGGGCCAAATATAGCTAGCCAAACTTTGGCTTTGCTTGACCAAGTCCAAGAAAAATTCCAAGCCCATGACTATTTTCTTGCCCAGGCTTGGCCAGCTGCCAGTTCGGCCCGTAAGGGAACGTGGCTGACGTCACCTGGTGACCCGCATAGAGAGACGCGACAGAGACACAGCGTGGGGACCACGGACGAATGGCAAAGCGACATGTGGTAGACTACGTCTGCTTCCCTTTTTTGTCGCCTAGCGACGGTGAGTGGGACGGGGCAGGGGACCTGTGGCATGTATCCATTGCAGGTTTTAGAATTTGAAACCAACGGTCCTTTAATCTGGACTGTTGGTTTCAATTATATTTGAGGATTTAACAGTTGTGCAATTATATATATATATGGTTTTAACGGATAGAAACGGAAAATTTTCTCTATAAATACATACAATTTTTTCTAACATCTCACACCCAAAAAAACATCAAATATATTCTAAGTTCACAGTAAAAAAAAATGAACAGTGAAAAATGAACAGTCTTGACTGGTCAAGAAACAGAACGGGTGGGAAACCCATCTTCAGTGGTAGTGAACAATACCTTGACTGGTCGATTCCATGACTTTTCGACCTTGACATTTCTTGACTACGGGTGGACTTGATCTTAAAGATCATGATCTGATTTTGCATCATAATTGGTGTGTAGATTTGCATGCTTCTAAGTATTTCCACCTCATTGCCTTCAATCTTATTCTCGCATCGTTTTTAACTTTCTTTAGTATTCTTTAGTCTTTTTCGAAATCAAACCTGAATCTCTCTTTTCATTCTTTTTCAATTTCTTCATTTTCTTATTTTAGGGTCAACGTGAATTTCTAGCATCCCTTCTAATCCTTGGCACTAACGATCTGCACCTCCATTTACTACAATTTAATGACATTCTTGCAGGGTTTAAGTTGAGTGCTAAGTTTAGTTTATCAACTAGTGAAAATTTCAGCATTTTCTAATTTAACCTAATTCTGTTCAAATTCAGTCATCTTCAAGGAAGAAATCTTTTCACATGTCTATTATATCATGGTACACTTAGCAAGATTCCTCATAAAGAAATTTTTAATTCAAAAGGAAGAAATTTGGAATTGTAACCTCATTCTAAAATTAAAACAGTTTTGCTGAGTTTCTTACGGAACTTCTTATCTATTCACTTTGAGTTTCATTTTATCCAACTTCTGAATCTTCAAATTTCCTAAATGTTTTATAGGTCTCGTTTTCGTTAGTTAACAAAAAATCTAGAAAGTCTCATCTTGTTCCAATGAAATGTGAATTTTTCGGTGAATTTTTTAAGTCTGGTTTGTATTTGGAAAAAATTTTAAAAATCTGAACCCATTCACTGAACTTCTACTGAGATTTGAAATCCCATTTGAATCATTTAATCTCTGCATTTTTGTATATATTGATGAATTAGACATCTTAGTTATTATTTTAAAACTAACCTTGGTGAATTTGAAGCTATACTCTTTCGATAAAATTTTAAATTAAAGAATTTATAGCTATTGTGTTTCTTTTATTTTCCTCTTTCTTATTTATTTATTTTTTCTCAAATAAGAGCCGGTACTACTATCCTCAAGTCTTAATTAATGAAGGCGAATAATACATTTGTGGGGGTTACACATCGAGGGAACTTCCTGAGAAAATAACAAGAGTCTCAACTAAGACAATTTATTCTAATAAGTACCAACTGGTAAAGAGTGTTGTACTGGCTACTCCATTTGCTTTACAATTGTGATGATATGCTGGAAAGTAAAAGCTTACTCGAAGCCATGATATACTAATATGATCAGCTTTCCCACTATGCTACCATATGAATATGAATTCGATAACACTAAGTTTAACCCTACCACTGGGAGGTTACGACCTTTTGATAAAGAAAAGAACTTGCTACCTAGAGCAAACACATCATGTAACTAAGAGACTGTGACCATTTGCTAATATTAATTATGATCAGCTTTATTTTTAACTGAATTAGTTCACAAGGTTCTCCCCAGCCTTTATGAAATCGAAAACTTTTCTCCCCAGCCTTTATGAAATCGAAAACTTTCTTCCATTTATCTGTTAGTTTCAATGGCTTTGGCTTTAATTGTTATTGTGGTTAAAAGATCAGTCGGTCAAAAGAAAAACCCAAAGACTCTCTCTCTAGAAAACCAATGCAGCGCCTCTACTACATCTTTAGCTCTCGTAAGGAGGATTAAGAGATCGAGGACCTATTTAAACTTGAAATGTGAGGATGTTTTTTTCTTTTAGCATGTAGTTTAATAATCTAAGCCATTCATTCTCTTGCTACATACACACAAATATATAAATCCTTCAAAAAATTAGCCAAATCGAAAAATGTTTAACCATTTGATTAGCACAATGTTCGTTTTAATTTTATCTAACGAACTACATATGTTTACATAATTTTGAATGACCAAATGATTTTGAATTTGGTTGATTTTTTGTGGATACAGGATCAACAGTTGAAATTATTGAATTAGGTCATATACTAAAATAAAATAGTAAAAATCCTCAAATTCTTAAAGTAAGGAGGTCCTCCCTTGATCCTCCCTATATGTATATATGTGTGTGTGTATATATATATGTATATATATGTGTGTGTGTGTGTGTGTGTGTTGTGTATGCTTTCAAGGTCAAGAACAAAGTAAAACAATCTTACTCATATAATTGCTGATAACTGATGTGTGTGTGTGTGTGTGTGTATATATATATATATGTATATATGTGTGTGTGTGTGTGTGTGTGTGTGTGTGTTGTGTATGCTTTCAAGGTCAAGAACAAAGTAAAACAATCTTACTCATATAATTGCTGATAACTGATTTATAAGTCTGTAGACAAACTCAATAACTTTAAATCTGTCAAACATAATATAGGTAGCAAATAAAACTCGAGGTAAAATTTCTCAATTATAAAAGAAATGAAATCCAGCTATCTCATGCTTTAAATTTAAACTGTAAACAACACAAGAAGTACAAAGAAACAAATACACTAGAAAATCTCATTCATTAGAAAATGATACAAAACGTTGATACCAAATAGGTAGATCTAATTATCGACAGCATTGCTTAACTTTAACAAAGAAAGGTAAACTGAAAATAATAGAAAAATTTTTGAGTTGAATAAATTAACAATGTGCAAAAGAAAAAATCTGAAGTGCTAAAGGAACAAAATCCGAGGATTATTACTCTGATACCATTTGTAAGAACCTAGCCCAAAACCGAACCAAAGCATTTTTACTGTCTAAGTTTTAAAATTTGAATTGCATAAAGAGAAAACACCAGATAAGAAATTAGTTGTAAATACAATAATAACGACAGTACAAAAATGCCACAATATTTTTGTTTTACAAGGAACAGAAAAATAAGATAAACTCCTACTCTCCACTGTACTCAACCCAACCTCTTCTAAAAAGAAAATTAAAAGGACCTGCAAACAACAAATTGTGGGAGTGGTCAAATTCTGCTGGGCCCGCAATTAAGGCGATTAACTTCATAGTTAGTATGATGTTAAATTTCAGTCACGAATGCGGCGATTATTACGACAATAACTACACACAATGATTACGATTATAAGTGTCTAATGAATGACTATCATAAATACGCAATGAATAACCGTCGTACGTACGCAATGATTAACTGTTATTAGTGCAGCAATAATTATCATCATAAATGCATAAATAAATGCATCCATAAAAGCAGAAATAATGGCGGCTTGTCTACTAAGTAAGTCATCGCCTATATAAAGGCGGTCTGACGTCAAGGTAAACCATCGAATTCCAATTCTCTCTACTCCACTACTAAGAAATGTATTAACTTAGGCAAGAGAGGGTTTTCTGAAGGTACCCCCCTTCTCCTAGAGCCGACGGTCAAACTTCAGGTCACCGCTCCAAGGAAGCTTCTCGATTGTTCCTGGTCAGCTCCCACTCAAGTCCGCATTCATTGGTGAGTCAAACTCCTCTACGGAATTTTTCATCACCAACAAGTGGCTCCGTCTGTGGGAAGCACTTTTTCCTAAGAAGTGATGGTGGAAGCTGCACCATTAGAAATCTCATTTCTATCACAAAGGACTGGGAGTGATGGAATACAAGCCCCGAAGTGACAAAAGTCTAGGTAACGTAGACTAGCGTTCTTTCCTTTAGCAATCATATTCTGATTTTTTCCCTTCTTGTTGAATTGATTTCATCCAATAAATCGTCGGAATCTTTCAATTAAATTTTTTCCCTTCTTGCTGAATTGATTCCATCCAATAAATCGTCGCAATCTTTCAATTAAACCATCGTAATTTCTTTTATTGTAATCTCACTCCATCAATCTCATTACATTATTCCCCATGATGTTTATGGTTGATATGGAATCCATGCCTTTAAATGCTGATATCCTCCACACTGATATCCTCGATTAAGTACCGATATCCGCCGATATCTGAAAGATACTGCCTGATACTCACCTTCCTCCTACTTTAAATGCACATATTGCCTTTTAAATGCGAATATTCCCCTTTTAATATGGCTATCATTAGTGCAGATTCTTGTTCCAATTATGAATCTTCAAAATCTCCACATTCTCCTTATAAATAGCCCTGCAACTGCTCTCAATTGAACATCATTTGTAATAACTGCAATTTTCATTTTAAATTCGTGTAATTGTGTTAAACGATTATTGTACGATTTCACTAATGTTGCTCGATAATATTTCATTTTTTGAATTATCGAAGGTTCAAAATTTTCTTTTTTAACGAAAAGCTTGAAATGCTCGATTTGAGAAATTAACTTTTTATACGTGCAAAATTTGGGAAACCTCCCTCCATGAAAGTTGTAGAGCTTGTCGATACGAGTCCGTGCGTATGTGGAACACATTTTCCGGATTTTTTTTTGAATTAGTTATGGAATTTAGAAAATATTTCTATTTTGGTATAAATAGGAAAAAAAGCTAGAACATTTCCGGAAGGTTACCATTTTGACCCGGCCCCCTTTTATTTTTGGAAAGAGGTACTGTTCATCGTCTTCAAACTTTTTCCTTCGTCCAAGACCAACCGAGAAAGGAAGAGAATTTCTCCAAGCTCGTTCTCCCTCCACAGACTGTCAATCAACCTCAGACCAAGTCCCACGCCTTCGCCTCGAGCTGCTCTACCTGCTGGATGGCGTCGCTTCCACCGTCGCAGCCTCTAACTCCGGCCCAAACCGCCCGAACCAGTCGGACCCGAAAACAAACCAAAACGAGCTCCTCATGTTTTCGGGCACCAAACCAAGTGAAACTCCTCCCTCTAAATCGACTCAACCTCCTGAAGCTCCCAGAGGTAGTTTTACACGGCGGCGCGGCCTGTGGTGGCAGTTGGAAGCCAGCCCAGATCGGATCGAACGGAACTTTCGATCCGAATATCTCGAGCTATAGACCTTCGTTTTTTATGATTCTTGGCTTGATGAGTTCGCAATGAAGTTCTGAACAAGTTTCCAGAAGAGATCGAGGCGTGAGGTTGCAGTTTTTACGTCGGTTTCAAGCTCGACGGTTTCTGGAAAATTTCCGGCCGCCGACTGTGTTTGCTACTTTTTGATCCCTTCCTGTTATTTTATGATCTTATGCTAGTTATGAAAGTTGCTTAGAATGATGAAACGAAGGGGAGAAGCTCGCCCCCACACCATTGATGGTGGTCGGCGGTGGCTCTGTCCCTAATTCTGGCGGCTCTTTTCGGTCATCTTCGGAGGTCTAAAATATAGTTTTTGTACATTTTATGATTCTACATTTCAATACGATCATTTCGGCATATTACACGTATTTTTCGGATATCGTATGATTTAGTTATGAATTTTGAGATTTCGATCGATTTCGGTCGTTAGATTTATGATCTGTGGAATTAGGACCGTCCGATGGACTTGTAATTTTGATATGATGATCATATGTCTATCCTAGTGGCTTTGTGTGGTCATCGGTGAAGATCCGACTGTTGGATCTTCATATAAGTGCAAAACGGTGATTAGGGAGGCTATTCGTGAGAATCCGTCTGTCGGATTTTCCTATAAATTAGAATCCGGCCATTAAATGGTAGTTTAGTTATGTTTTGGAATTATTGGCTAAATTCAAATCACATTTGATTAGGTGATTGACGAGTTGTACTTGAGTGAGCTGTTTCGGTGTGAATTATATTTTTTATTGAAGACGCTTTAAATTATTTATTTTTGTAATTGTGTGAAAAATATTTGTTTTTAAAATCACATGGACTTGATCACTATAGTCCATAGGTAATTAAAATGAATTTTAATTATACAAATGAATTTCACCATTTTCTTGTGTGAACTGTAGATGGTATTAGTGGTCATTCCTGAGTGGATCATTACGTATATATATATTTACGTGGAATATATATATTGATTGGTGGATTGTTGAGTGATAATATGATTGAGTTGAAGTGATGATTTGATTTATATTTCAAATGCTTAATTTCATAATAATATTGTGTAATTTGGATGAGTTGATTTCATTATGTGATAATACATGTTGTGCTCATTTATGGATTTAGGGTCAACGTAGTGACCGGTATGGGGTAATCGGACGCTCTAATCCTAGGTGGATGATGGGATATGATTGGTTGAGTATGTACAATTACCGGACGTTCTAAATAGGTATATAGGTATACATATTGATGAAATACGATAAAGTTAAATATGTCAGATGCCATAACCTAGGCCAGGTGACGAGCTACGATTCAGTTAGAGCTCTAGTCTGTCAAGTACCGTAGTTTTATAAATACGATGTTGGGGTTTTGTGAAGAAAGATGTGAGTTAGGGTTTGTGTTGAATTTTTGAATTGGTGATTGATTGAGATTGTTGGTACGTCGTGGATGTGGAATTTGTTGAGTGTTGATTTGAGTGGAAATAAATATGATGTAATTAAACAATCGTTCTTTCTTTTACTCATACGAGCTTTCATAAGCTTACCGGGTTTTATGTTGTTGCAATCCCTGTACACTATTCAAATGGTGTAGCGGATATTCCTGCAGGTCAGGATAACCAGGGAGGCGACTAAGCTGCTTAGGTGTCACAACAGTCATTTTTATTTCATTGAGTTGTGAGGTTTGTATGCTCATTTAGAGCTTTACAATTCAATTTCTATTTGAGTTGTAATAATTAACAGAGACTAAATTCGGTTTTGAATTTATTTCGTGTGGTGAGGTTGTTAAGAAAAGAAATTTTCAGGATGACTATTTTAAGCTGTAGTAATTCATGTTTTCGGATTTTGAATTTTTATTCTAAAATTCGGGGCGTGACATCATTTTCTTCACAACTTTCTCTTGAAATCCTCCTCTCACGTTTGATCATCTCCATGGCTCCACAAAGGAAACAAATCTGAATCATTTTCAATGCTCCCATAGGACGTGGCAAACAGATCCTTGGTGCTGACGAGCGTACTTCAGACCGTCAGGCTCCTATCATGATTTCTTCTGATAGTTCTTCTGACACATGTCTCTCCTATCTTACTTTATTTCTCTCCTCTCACTATGGGTAGTCCCTGACCAATGTCTCGAGTTGGTCCATTATTAACGTTTTCTCCTTTTGTTCAGGTCCTCCAAGCGCTCAGGGTGATTCTTCTGTGATCTCGACACTCGCCTACCCTGATCATGTCTAGGCAAGTGCTCCTCGTGCCGCGAGGGCTCGTACTGGTCCTAGTCGTCCTCGCCATCGGAGCATGAGCACTGATAAGGGAACAAGTCCAGATCCTTATCGCCTCCGAGCTTTGAGAGAGGAATCCTTCGTGCTACAAGACTCGCTTGAGCACGCCTTGTCGGAGGGCCGCAGTCTGAAGGCAGAGGTCCACAACTTGTGAGTGGAGCTTCAATGCTTGAGGGACCATGCGGATTGCCTGAAAGTAGAGCTCCGTGAATCTTATCGATGAGAAAGGTTCCTGGACGAGGTTCGAGTTCAGAGTCGCGAAGATGGATATCGCGATGCAATCATCGAATACCGTCAACGCATGATATTGAACTTCCCTGGGATAGACGGGTCCCTTTTGCATACTATGTGGGCTCTGATGGCACCTCCCGACATTGAAGTTTTCCCTCGAATTTCCATTCATTTTAGAATTATGTTCATGTAATAAAGGTCACGTGGGAGGTGACCATTTTTAGCTTCTTTTGATGTTTCTTCCAATTTCCAGCTTCGAATGTTCATTGTTGATGATTAAGTAAAATAACAAATGTCTTTACTTTACTATAACAACGTTATAGCCTGGCCTTCTTAATTGCCGTCAGCGTAGGCATCTTTAGTACCAACCTTGATGCTCGCATCCATCTTGACGAGTGCGCCCTTCAATACCTTTAGTGCCAACCTCGATGTCGGCGTCCACTTCGACGAGGATGCCTCGACGCCGAGGGTGCCAACCTCAAAGTCAGCGTAAGGTCTTTTACAGCTGCTTCCACATCGGCGTGGGCATCTCGACGTACATCAGCGCAGCACTTCGACGTTAGCACCTCGTCGTCGGCGTGGCCATCTCGACGTACATCGGCGTAGAACTTCGACATCAGCACCTCGTCATCGGTGTGGGCATCTCGACGCTTGTGCCTCGTCGTCAACTACTTCAAAGTCGGCACCTCATCGTCAACATAGAACTTCAATGTCGGTGCCTCATCATCAACGTGGGCATCTTGACATTGACGTATGCATCTTTGTTAAGGGCCTCCACCTCAGCGCCGACCTCGACATTGGTGTCAACCTCGATAAGGGTGCCAACCTTAACATTGTCAACGTGGGTGTCATCATGATAACCTCAACATCAATCCCGACACTAGCCTAGATGATGACGACGACGACCGCAATGACCTTCACTGACCCTCCCATGGATGGCACGTGTATCTCATTCCCCTATTTGTCCACATCCGTGCATTGCTGTTTAGTAGGTTCTGAGGACGTGATTGCCCACATTCCCCTTGGGGTCAGATTTAGGACCAACTCCCATGCCCCATAGCCTCTAGGTCCTGCAAGGATAAAGTGCATCATGCCCCCACCTGCAACGAGGGTGTGGTCCATCATCCCACTGGTTGATTTTAAAAGCCATTGATTTTCCTTATTCTTCTGTAAATATGTCGATTGTAGTGTAGGGAAATAAGGTTCTCCCGCAGAGGATTAAATTAAACTAAATGCTTTAACAAAAGTCACAAAAACGTGCCTGCAGCTCCTATTGAATCGCAGTTGAAAAATAAACTACAAACCTAACCAAAATAACCCAGAAAAATATGAAAATTTACAGAGATGTACTAGACACACAAGATATCTAGCATACAAAAATTTGGGACTTTTTGGAGTTTGTTTACTATGAAAATAAAATACGTTAAGATAGAGGATAGAAAGATAACGAAACTGAAACAGATTTTAGAATGATTGATATTAAGATGATGAAACTAGCTAGGAAGGAAGTATCCACCCCTAACAATCACACACAACACACTTTGTCCAACTTATTACCAATTACTTAGTCGAAGATGCTCAGAATTGCTCGGTACGCTTGAACACAACCTATTACTCTTTCTTACTTTGTATGCTAGGTAGGAAGTGGTCTACACCTAGACTATTCCCAAGCAATGCAATCTAAAGGTACATTTATTAGATTAAGCATGCAGAGATCATTAAGCTTTAAAAGAGTTTGAGCAATCACTACGCATCGTAAATAACTTAGCGCCTTGCTAAACCTATGATTTTGTTTACTTGCTAGTAAAAACTACCAATTACTTCTCTAGATAATTCGAGGAATCCAACTATTGATTCAAGCATCAACCATCAAAGTATTAGAACCCTAGCATGCATACTAAATAGGCCTCCAAAGCATACACACATAGATTTCATCAATGACAAATTGGTAAACAAAACCTCAACTTTATTAATTGAAACAAACCGAATGTCAAAGCATGTTATGGATCATGTCTAGGGGCTTCAACTGCACCTAGCTACTGGAAATTTAATTACACATAATTGAAATAAAAAACACAAAGGAGTTTATGAAAAAGGAAGACAACAAAAATCAGAAATTGAGAAAATACAGATCAATGATCAATCTCTGAGAAGCAGCGATCGATCATTTCTGGTGTGATTTTGCAGTCTTGCTTCTTCTTCTTCTTCTTGATATTTGGTGTGTCTCTGGTTCTTTTTTATGTGAGAGGGTCTGTATGTGGTTGCTGCCCTGAAAAACATGGAAGGAGGCCCTTTATGTAGGAGTTACAAGTTCAAAGGCACTCCTGCAATTAGGCTAAGTTTGTTTACTTCTCCCAATTGAATTCCTCTTCTTAGGCTGAATTCTTTAACTTGTAGATACTTTACAGCTCATACAAAGCATGCTAATAGCTCATATAAAACGTGTACAACTCAGCAAAGGATCTCCAAGAAGTCTAAAAACAATCTGCCAAGAGATACTTCTTTTTTCTGCCTCAATTGGGATGCCCTGTTTAGCCCCTCATTTAGATAGGTTCTATCTCAGTGTTGAACGTGATTTTCAGCAAGGTAAAAGCTTTGATGTTGACCTTTAAAAGTGTGCAAAAATCTTCTAAAACTCCCCTCAACTTGTTGCCCAAAAGCAGCCTTGAAAAGTCTTTAAGATAAAGTAAATTTCCAGATTTTTCTTATCTTCTGGTCAAATTTATGGGCTTGTACACCGACCTTGTAGCTATCTTTCTGAACCATTCTTAGGCCTATAATGCCCTATAGTATCATTTATTGACGTCCAAACAATAACTTTCCAAAAGACTTTCCAATAAAGTCTCCAAAAGACAGCTCAAATATGCTTCACAGATAAGACTGAAGGAGGAAAGCTGCTCGAGATGCCTACTTTGTGCAATGTTTCTGACCTCATTCTTGACTAATTATGACCACTTTCTTTGGCTTTATTGTAGTTAAAATCTGGTTTTCAAATGTAGTCAAGATTTACTGCCAAGGTGCATTCAAAATATCTTCAAAATGGAGTCCAAATACAGAAGAAAATAAGGCAGATTCTAGTTTTCATAATTTGCTTCAGCAACTGTTTTGCACGAATTTTTCCACCAGCTTTTCTCCTTGTTTCTGACCACATAAATGGTTGTCTTCCATCTTTGCATCACTATTATATATCCGAGCCTTAACTTGCCACAATTGAGCTCCTATTTCTTCACGGTTGCTCCACAAATCTCCTAAAGAAACAACAAAGTTAGTTTGATCTTTTGAACGAAATAACTAAGCAAAAGAGTTAAGGGTTAAACTATAAGTTCGTCGCATGTTATGCTCCTATCACCCACCCCGGCCATTGGCGAGGGTGAGGCACGCCATCGCTCCCCCGCCTAGAGCGAGGGTGTGGTCCATCATCCCACCCCCGCCTGCGGCAAGGTGTAAGGCACGCCATCCCACCCCTCGCCTGCAGCAAGGGTGTGGTCCACCAGCCCACCCTCACCACCAACGAAGGTGAGGCATGCCATCCCAACCCTGCCACCGGCGAGGGTGTGGTCCATCATCCCACCTTCAACCGCATTGAGGGGTGAGGTACGCCATCCCACCCCCACCTATAGCGAGGGTGTGGTCCATCATCCTACCCCGGCCCACTGCGAAGGGTGAGGCACGCCAGCCTACCCGAAGCATCAAGGTAACTGTGCTACTCGAGGAACTAGCTCCTATAAATCAAATGTTACTATCCTACTTAAGGAACTAATGTCGAACCATTAAGGTAACTGTCCTACTCGAGGAACCAATTTCGAACCATTAAGACAACTGTCCTACTGGAGGAACCAGCTCCTATGAATCAAACGTAATTGTCCTACTCAAGGAACCAGTGTAAAACCATTAAGGCAACTGTCCCACTCGAGGAACCAGTTTCGAACCATTAAGGCAACTATCCTACTCAAGGAACCAGTTCCTATGAATCAAACATAACTGTCCTACTCGAGGAACCAGTTTCTACAAATTGAATGCAATTGTCCAACTCAAGGAACCAGTCCCAATGGCGTTATTCACGTGAGAAATACATGCAAAGTACATAATTTCAACAGTCTCTCGAATGAGATGTCAACGAGTGCAAAAATCACTTAAACTCTTTTATTTTTCTTACTTGAGTGTTATGAGTTGTGCCATCTTTTTAGCAAAACGCAGTCACCATATTATCGTACCTTCTCCATTACTCGATATGATTTAGGCACGTGGTCTTTTCCATGAACCCTCTGATTGCCTTAATTTATGTAATTTTATACTGAAGGAGTTGATGAGCCTTCATTGCTTTAAGGATTGCTGGTCGCACTCCCTGACACTTATATATTTCGTGCCCCCTTGCCTAGTGGAGTAGGCAATATCAACTTCTCTAATCTTCGTCACTAGCCTCCAGTTGGGGGGGGCAGCGTCTCAAATACTCTTTCATGACTATGTCTTTTGTATATGGTCATGGGGTGAATCATAAACCATTCTCCAGGGGGATAATCTTGGGGTTTCTCTCCTTTATCACTCTTAATGTCATTCTTTGTGTTATTCCATTCAACGTCTCTCGAGTTAACAATGGCAGCGATCGGGCCTCATGTGCTTCTTTGACTTTTCAATGTTGATCTCCCCCTCAACCCTTGTAATGATGTCGTCCATGTCCTTTGGTAGATCGTGCAGCAAACTGTCGTATAACCATTTTGTATCGGTAAACGAGACTTACCGACCTCTCTTGCGATTTCCGCCGCCAGCTCTCGAGGGCTGGTAGGCTTGCATGCATCAATGATTTTCTCCATCGTCTCATGCCACAATTCGTTACGCGCCCTTTTGGATTAGCCTAATCTAGCTCCGTTGTTCTGCCCCACTTCAATGTGCCTCCTACCCCCTCGATGAGGGGTCCACCAGAGATTCCCCCAATGACGCAGCTGGCACCTCAACCTTTGCTTCTCATTAACTGGAGGCAAGTTCAGGTCGCTGATGGGGCTCTGGGTAGACCCATTTGGCTGCTGATGGGGAGGAATTTCGTCACTACCAATCCTCAGTGACATAAATGGAATATCATGAAGGGTAGCTCCCACTATCACTTTTCCGCAGGTACCCTTCCTTCTCCTCGAGCCGACGGTCAAACTCTAGGTCGACGCTCGAAGGAAGCTTCTAGATCATTCCCAGTCAGCTTCCGCCCCAGTCAGCATTCATTGTTGAGTCAAACTCCTCTACGAAATTTTTTGTCACCAACAAGTGGCGCAGTCTGTGGGAAGCACTTTTCCCTAAAAAGTGATGGCGGGAGCTACACCAATAGAAATCTCATTTCTGTCACTAAGGATTGGGAGTGATGGAATACAAGCCCTGAAGTAGCAGAAGTCTAGGTAACGTAGACTAATGTTCTTTCCTTTATCAATCAAATTCTGATTTTTTCCCTTTTATATTTGAAATATATTTGTGGTCAGTGTTGTACAAATGTGTGTGTAAGGTTGGTGGTCAGAGTAAATACCCAAGGCATGTGGCCAAGAGAATAAAATGTTGTTGATCAGATTCAAAGGGAAATGGGGGCAATTCCATGTCTCATGCTGAAAATGAATCTTTGCCTTG
This sequence comes from Rosa persica, assembly GCA_025331145.1. NCBI lineage: Eukaryota > Viridiplantae > Streptophyta > Magnoliopsida > Rosales > Rosaceae > Rosa > Rosa persica. The sequence goes on along the minus strand of WFKR01000006.1, from coordinate 22,923,888 downwards.
AGGAAATAATCAAGGTGGCTAGGGTCCAAGGAAAGAATCGAGGCGGCCAGGGCTCGAGGAAAGATTCGGGGCAGCCAGGGCCTGAGGTAAGAATCGGGGCGACCAGGGCTCGATGAAAGAATCGAGACGGCCTGTAATACCCGCAATTATCATTTTAAATTCGAGTAATTGTGTTGAACGATTATTATACGATTTCACAATTAATGTTCGATAATAATTCATTTTTACAATTATCGAAGTTTCGAAATGATTATTTTTAACGAAATGCTCGAAATGCTCGATTTGAGTAATCGACTTTTTCTACGTACAAAATTTGGAGAAACTTCCTTCATGAAAGTTGTAGAGCTCGTCGATACGAGTCCGTACACGTGCGGAACACGAAGATCGGATTTTTTCTGAATTAGTTATTGATTTAAGAAGTTTTTCCGAAACTTGTATAAATAGGAAAAAACCCTAGCTAATTTTTCAGAAACCTACCAATTGGACCGGCCTCCTTACATTTCCATAAAACACTGTTCATCGTCCCCAACCTCATTACCTCGACGAAAATCGACCGAAAAAGAGAACAAAGTTCTCCTTAATTGTTCTCCCTCCACAGACCACCTCTCGACCTTAAACCAAGTCCCAGGCGTTCGTCTCGAGCTGCTCTAGCTCCCAGAGGCAGTTTTACAAGGCGGTGCGGCCTGTAGCGGCGGCGGGACTGCCCGAACCGAAAACCACCATTTTCGGTTCGAGCTTGATATCTCGAGCTACACACCACCATTTCACTTGATTCTTGGCTCATTCAGCTCGCCTCAACTTCCTCTACAAGCACCAAGAAGGACCGGAACTGGGTCGAACGTTTTCACGTTTGTCGGAGCTCGACCCGAACGGATCGAAACACCGAAACCTTCGATCAAGATATCTCGAGCTATACACGATCGTTTCTTGTGATTCTTGGCTTGTTGAGTTCGCAAGGAAGTTCTGAACAAGTTTCCAGAAGGGATCGGGGCCTGAGGTTGCAGTTTTCACGTCGGTTTTCAAGCTCGCCGGTTTCTGGAATTTTTCCGGCCGCCGACTGTAAATAGGTACTTTTCGATCCCTTCCCGTCATTTTTATGTCTTGTGCTAGTTATGAAAGTTGCTCAGAATGATGAAACGAAGGGGACAAGCTCGGCCCCGACACCATTGGCAGTGGTCGGTGGCGGCTCTATCCCTAACTCCGGGGGCCTTTTCCGGCCACCTCCGGAGGTCTAAAATTTGGTTTCTGTCCATTTTATGATTCTATGTTTCGATACAATCATTTCGGCGTATTATACACATTTTTCGGATATCGTATGAATTAGTTATGAATTTTGTGATTTCGATCGATTTCGATCATTAGATTTTTGATCTGTGAAATTATGACCGTCGGATGAACTTGTAAATTTGTTATGATGATCATATGACTGTCCCAGAGGCTTTGTGTGGTTATGGGCGAAGATCCGACCGTTGGATCTTCGTATATGTGCAAAACGGTAATTAGAGGAGCGATTCGTGAGAAACCGCTCGTCGGATTTTAATGTAAATTAGAATCCAGCCGTTAAATGGTAGTTAAATTATGTGTTGAAATTTTTGGCTAAATTCGAATCACATGTGATTAGGTGATTGACGGATTTTATTTGAGTGGGCTATTTTGGCGTTAATTATAATTATAATTATATTGAAGACGCAGCGGGAATTTCGAGGTGAGTAAAACTCACGTGGTTCATATTACGAACCGAGCGTTTGAATTTATTTATTTTAGTAATTGTGTGAAAAATATTTGCGGATTAAATATTTGTTTTAAAATTTCATGGACTTGAATCACCACGGTCCCTAGGTAAGTAAAATGAATTTCAGGATGGTTATTTGAGTTGTGGTAATTTTCATGTTTCGGATTTTGAATGTTTATTCTAAAATTCGGGCAGTGATAATAAGCTTGTGATCCCATTTGTGCCCGTCGTGAGACTCCCCTAGTTGAACCCCCTTTGAGCCTACGTTTTAAGCTTTTTCTTTCATCACTCTAAATATCCTTAACTCTTAATCTTAGTATAGTTACATCCTTACCATTTGTTCTAAAAACTTAGTGGAGCAAATTTTGAGACTTAGGAAGAAGGCTTCAAGATTGAAGATTGAGAAGAGGTAAAAGTTCAAGTGTGGGGGTATAATTGTCCATGTGATTTATTTTGTAATGGTATGACGAGAGACAAAGAGAAGAAAAAAAAATCATGAAAAGAAAGAAGAAAAAGAATATATATATATATATATATATACGGCTTTGGTTTGAAGAGTTTAAGTTTTTGTGGACTTTTGCATGTTTACATTGTGGATTTGAAGTCTAGAATGAAGCAAGGGCCCAACAAGATGAAATTAGGCCTTTTATATGACCTCTATGGAGCTTTGATGTTGACATATGCCTTGGTGATTACAAGAAGACGTTTCAAGGGCTCTACTTTGTTTTTAGGACAACTTTGTGATTTCCTTATCCATTCGTTTCTTTAACCCTAAACCTTGGCCCCATTACAACCCTTTTATAAGACCTCTTTGATCTTTAAGATGGGGTAGCCTTTGATCTGTGGAGATGAGTTTATGACTGCTGAACTTATGGCTTGGGTTCATTTGTGCATGTGATTGATATCCTTCATGAGATCTTTTGTCACGCCCCGAATTTTAGAATAACAATTCAAAATCCGAAACATGAAAATACTACAAACTCTAAATAATCATCCTGAAAATTTTTCTTTTCTTAACATACTCACCACACGAAATAAAATCAAACCGAATTTAGTCTCGGTTAATTATTACAACACAATCCAAAATGTAATGTAAAGCTCTAAATGAGCATACACACACCTCACAACTAAATAATAACAAAACTGCTATAACACCTAAGCAGCTCAGTCACCTCCCTGGTTATCCTGACCTGCAAAAATATCCGCTACACCATTGAATAGTGTACCGGGATTGCAACAACACAAAACCCGGTAAGCTTATGAAAGCTTGTATGAGTAAAAGAATGAACTGTTACTTAATTTAATCTCATTTATTCCCACACACAGCAACACTCAATTATTTCCACATATACAAATAATAACAATCTCAATCAACACCAATTCAATATAACAAGACCACCCCACTCACTACTTTCCCCACAACTCTCTTCTTCGTATTTATAAAAATACGGTACTTGACAGACTAGAGCTCTAACTGAATCGTAGCCCGTCACCTGGCCTAGGTTATGGCATCCGACATATTTATCAATTATTGTATTTCATCAATATGTATACCTATATACATATTTAGAACGTCCAATAATTCCACATACTCAACCAATCGTATCCCATCATCCACACTAGGATTAGAGCGTCCGATTACCCACTCCGGTCATTATGTTGACCCTAAACCCATAAATGAACTCAACATATAATATCACATACTGAAATCAACCCAACCAAGATACATCATATTATTATAGAATTACACAATTGTAATATAATCAACTCATCAATTCAACTCAATCATATCATCAATATATATTTTTCACGTAAATATATATATACGTAATCATCCACTCAGGAATGACCACTAATACCATCTATAGTTCAGACAAGAAAATTATGAAATTCATTTGTATAGTTAAAATTCATTTTACTTACCTATGGACTGTGGTGATTCAAGTCCATGAAATTTTAAAACAAATATTTAATCCGCAAATATATTTTCACACAATTACCAAAAATAAATAAATTAAAATGCTAGGTTCGTAATATGAACCACGTGAGTTTTACTCACCTCGAACTCCTGCTGCGTCTTCAATATATATATAACTCACAATAATCCAAATGCTCGTCAACTCAAGCCGTCAAGTACCTAATCAAGTACGGTATTTACTTAGCAACGAAGCATGAAATAAACCTAAATGATGATCCAACGGTCGGATTTCTAAAATAAAGATAATCCAACGGTTAGATCCTCACGGATTGCCCATGGAAACATCCTATCAAAATTATACGAAAATCCGATGGACGGATCTTCGTTAATCGCCTCCCGAATCACTATTTTATAATTATACGAATATCCAAAAGTCGGATCTTCGCCCGTGACCACACAAAGTCATCGGGACAGTCAAATGAACATCATATTAAAATTTGAACTAAAATCGATGGTCTGATCTTCGTAAATCTCAAACCGAAGGTAAATTGTAAAACCGTAAATAGTAACGTCAAAACAGAAATTGACTATTTATCAAATTTTTCTAACATGACCAAGTTATATCTCAAAACGCTCGTATGGATGCATAGATCAATGTCCAGATAATAAAAACTCAAAATTCGGTCCGACGCGCCGCCACACGCGGCGGTCAGACGGTGGTCAACGCGGCGGTCAACGACGGTCAACCACCTCCGATGCAAAAGTCGTCAACTACAAACTTCTTCAAAATGAAATTTTGAACAACTTTAATACCTGACTCTTTCGGAGATTAGGTCTGGATCGTCCTAGATCGGTCTTTGAAGTTGGATTAATCTCGACCCTCTGATCAGTCTCCAGATCGAATCAGGGACGTCGAAATCTTCAACTCTTGATCTACCACTCTACACTCAAAATCGTGATGCAAGCCATATATGGGGATGATCAGAAGGAAGAGCACGTCACGAAAATGGGGAGGATCGGCCCATGCACCGCCGGAAAAATGGTTTTCCGGCCGGGTCGGGTTTGGGCTTCGGATAGGGGCTTCGATCCAGGCCTAGGAGCGGCGGCTGGGTGTGGCGACGGCGGGGATCGACCGGGCGTGAGGCGGCGAAGCGGATGGGGGCCGGGTCCGGCGACGGCGCGGCCGGGAAGACCGACTTCCAGTCGGGTCGGGTCGCCGGGTCTGTAGGCACAGTGACCAGGCCGAGAGAGAGACGGGGGCTGATGTGCAAAAATGGGATTTTTTCGTCCTTCACAACAAACTCAGATTTTTCCACTATTTATAGAAAAATTTCGATTTTCAAATATTCATAACTTATTCATACGAACTCCGCATAATGCGTTCCATATATGCACGGACTCGTATCGACAAGCTCTACAACTTTCATGAAGGAAGTTTTCCCAAATTTTGAACGTATAAAAAGTCGATTTTCACGACCCCCTAAATAACATTCGTTTTCGAAAATAAAATCATTCGGAACCAATTTTCTCAACCCACGACAATCCAAATAATCCCAAATATCACAATTCAATTAATATAACAATTATTGAATTACATAACTTTATTGTATGAAAATCTGGGTCTTCACAGTCTACCCTCCTTAAAAGAATTTTGTCCCGAAATTCAAGCATGTTCGTCCACGAAAAGCTGAGGATATCTCTTCCTCATGTCAGACTCCAATTCCCATGATGCATCACCCCCTCATCATGATGACTCCACAACACCTTCACAAGATCAACCTCTTTCCTACGAAGTTTCTTTGTAGACCTATCCAAGATACGAACAGGTTCAACTACAAACGTCACATCCGGGTTCACTTCGATTGTACCGTGGTCAATCACGTGAGACTCGTCTCGAACATACTTCCTGAGCAGAGACACATGGAAGACGTTGTGCACACCCGACATGCTAACAGGTAAAGCGAGACGATATGCCAAGTTACCAACCCTTTCTAGAATCTCAAAGGGTCCAACATACCTCGGTGCGAGTTTCCCCTTCTTGCTAAATCTCACCACACCTTTCATTGGTGAGACTTTCAAGAACACAAGATCACCTGTCTCAAACTCCAACGGTCTCCTCTTCAAGTCAGCATAACTCTTTTGTCTACTCTGAGCGGTTCGGATTCTGTCCCGAATAGTAGTGACCTTCTCTGTAGTCTCCTGTACAATCTCAGGTCCGATGAGCCCTTTATCCCCTGCTTCCGCCCAACAGATAGGAGTCCTACATGGCCTACCATAAAGAGCCTCATATGGAGCCATACCGATACTAGAGTGGTAGCTGTTGTTGTAGGCAAACTCTACCAATGGCAGATGATCCGCCCAACTACCCTTAAAATCCAGAACACAAGCTCTGAGCATGTCCTCCATCACCTGATTCACTCTCTCGGTCTGTCCATCTGTTTGTGGGTGAAATGCAGTGCTCATAGCAAGAGACGTACCAAATGCCTTATGGAACCTACGCCAGAATTCTGAAGTAAAACGAGCATCACGATCCGATACAATCGTCACAGGTACTCCATGAAGCCTCACTATCTCGTTCACATATAACTTACACAATGCATCACCTGAGTACGTTTTTGCCACCGGAAGGAAGTGTGCCGATTTAGTCAACCGGTCAACAATCACCCAAATCGAGTCATAACTTTGCCTGGATCTGGGCAATCCAGTCACAAAGTCCATAGAGATGTCTTCCCATTTCCAAACAGGAATCGATAAGGGGTTCAGCATTCCTGCTGGTCTCTGATGCTCTGCCTTCACCTGTTGACAGGTAAGACACTTCGACACGTGTTCCGCCACATCCCTCTTCATACCATACCACCAAAACTGCCTTCGTAGATCCATATACATTTTAGTACCTCCTGGATGTATAGTATATCGAGACATATGTGCTTCTCGCATGATCTCCTCCCTGAGGTTATCAACACTCGGTACATACAATCTCCCTCGAAATCTCAATCCTCCATCAGCCCCAATCATCCACTCAGAAGGACCCTCCACATCCAGGTCAGCAGTCATCTCAGCAATCCTCGCCTGGGCAAACTCATCAAGTGTCTGACCCTGAATGATCCTGGAGATCAAGGTGGGCTGTAAGGTGATACTTCCGAGAAAGATTCCCTGTCCTGCTCCTGCGGGCATAAGGTCGAACTCAGATGCAACTTCTAACATGCGCCACTCCCGCACCATAATCGATGCCATGATTACCCGCGGTTTCCTACTCAAAGCATCCGTCACTACATTCGCCTTTCCGGGATGATACTCCAAGGTGAAATCATAGTCCTTAATGAGCTCCATCCATCTCCTCTGCCTCATGTTCAACTCCTTCTGGGAGAATAGATACTTCAAACTCTTGTGATCAGAAAAGAGTTCAAATTTCTCACCATAAAGATAGTGCCTCCAAATCTTCAAGGCAAACACCACAGCTGCTAGCTCTAGATCATGAGTAGGGTAATTCCGCTCATGTACCTTCAACTGTCTAGAACCATAAGCAACAACACTACCATTCTGCATCAACACACACCCCAAACCCTGATGAGATGCATCGCTATAAATGACTAATCCACCCCCACTAGTAGGAATAGTCAACACCGGAGCTGTAGTCAATCTAGTCTTCAGCTCAATGAAAGCCTTCTCACACTCATCCGACCATATGAACTGAGTGTCTTTCCTGGTCAATTTGGTTAAAGCCGAAGCAATACCAGAAAACCCTTCAATGAAGCGCCTGTAATACCCGGCCAATCCAAGGAAGCTACGGATTTCTGTAACCGTAGTAGGGCGACTCCAACTCATCACTGCTTCAACCTTCGAAGGATCCACAGAAACTCCATCCTTCGAGACCACATGACCAAAGAACTTGACCTCACTCTGCCAGAAGTCGCACTTCTCGAACTTGGCAAATAGTTTCTGCTCTCTCAATGTCTGCAGCACTATCCGCAGATGTCTCTCATGCTCCGCTGACGACCTTGAATAAATCAAGATGTCATCAACGAACACTACCACGAACAGATCCAAGTAAGGACTGAACGTACGGTTCATCAAGTCCATAAATGCTGCGGGGGCATTCGTGAGACCAAAAGGCATGACAAGAAACTCAAAATCTCCATACCTGGTCCTGAACGCAGTCTTTGGAATATCTTCCTCCTTCACCCTCAACTGATGATATCCAGACCTCAAGTCAATCTTCGAGAACACAGTAGCTTCTCTAAGCTGATCGAACAAGTCATCAATCCTAGGTAAAGGGTACCTATTCTTGATGGTCACCTTGTTCAACTGTCGATAATCCACACAAAGACGAAGTGAACTATCCTTCTTCTTCACAAACAACACTGGTGCACCCCAAGGAGACACACTTGCCTGAATGAACCCTTGTGCAAGTAAGCTCTCAATCTGAACCTTCAACTCCTGAAGTTCAGCTGGAGCCATTCGATAGGGTGCTTTCGACACAGGTGAAGTATCTGGTATTACATCAATGGAGAAGTCCATTACCCTTTTCGGAGGTAACCCAGGGATCTCCTGAAACACGTCTTCATACTCTGAAACTACAGGAATCCCTGTAATCTTTGAAGTACTACTCCCTGATTCAATATGGGCCAAAATCCCTATCCTCATGGTGATGTCAGACTTCAGGCAACGGTAATGAAACACCGGTTGTCCCGGAACATGGAAGGACACAATCATCCTAAAGCAATCAATAACAGCATAGTTCGGGCTCAACCAATCCATACCCAAAATCACATCATACGTGTGATCCGAATCACAATCAAAGATGCAGAGAACTCTCTGCCACCAATCCCAATAGGGCAATCATCACAAAGCATGCTAAGCTCAAGAGACACACCGAGAGGTGATGTAACACACAATGATCTAGTCAGAGGCGTAGCAATCAAACCCAAAACATCCACAACCGAACTAGATATGAAAGAGTGTGAGGCTCCCGTATCAAACAGTACTCTAGCAAGAAAGTGATAAACAGATAAGGTACCTTCCACTCCCGTGCCTGCCTGACCGATGGCAAAGACTCTAGCATGAGCAGGTGGTAACTGCCTCTGCTGGTTACCCTGCACTCTACCCTGAATCCGAGGACACTCCCTAGCCTGATGCCCTGCCTGTCCACAACTGTAGCATAACCTACCCCGTGGTTTCGTGCACGCACGAGAGATGTGGCCCGGCTCGCCACAGTTAAAGCACTTCACTGGAGCTGCTGGTGTTATCTGCCTGATAGGCATAGCCTGAACAGGAGGAGCTACTGCTGCCCTAGCTGGAGCCTGATGCTGAAACTGAGTTCTCTGTCTCTTCCAGAACCCACCCCTGAAGTCTCTAGCTCTACTGCTCCCTGCTATGGCCTTTCCCTTGCCCTGGAAGTCTCTCTCAGCAGACTCCTTCTCTCTACGAATCAGGTTTTGCTGCTCAATGATCTGTGCCTTAGCCAAGATCTCTCTCTTGGTCTTCAGCTCCAAGATGGCTACATCACGCTCAATCGAAGGACTCAACCCTCTCTGAAACTTCTTGGCCAAGTCCTCATCCTCCATCTGTCTCACATACTTGTACAATCTGGAGAACTCCGCATCATACTCAATTACGGTCATCTTCCCCTGTACAAGTGCAAGGAACTCTCGCTCCAACCTCTCCTTCATTGCTGGTGGAAAGTACTTCTCTCTGAACAGCCTCTCAAAGCCGTCCCATGTCAAGGTAGACACCTCAATGCTCCTCTGAGTGATGTTCCACCACACCCTAGCCTCATCCTTCAGCATGAAGGCGGCTAGCTTCCTCTTTTCGGTCTCAGTGCAATCAAGCAGATCGACATAGGTCTGCAAATCCTCTATCCAACGATCCGCCACCATATAATCAGTGCCTCCTCCAAACTTGGTTGCTCCCAAGCGAGTAATTTCCCTTGCTAGCATCAGCAAGCGAGCAGGATTATCAACCACAGCCACAGGAGGAATAGGCTGATCCTCATAAGGTGCATCTTCCTCCGACTCGAATACTACTTCAACTGGAGGGGCCCTACCCCTTCCTCGGCCTCTACCCCTGCCACGAGGTCTACCTCTACCCCGACCTCTGGCCTCGTTTCCCTCAATCTCCATTACCTAATAAGCATGATATACTTGATTAATACACGCATAACACTTAAACAAAGCATAAGTCAAATGCAAGTCCATATTAACCAAGTACTGATCATACATAACAATGCTTAAATTTCCTAAAAGTACTAACGTTCCTAGCCAACCTAACGCACTCACATACCCAATGACATTGTCAATACCGAAGAGCACACGATGGGGATCCGCTGCAGACGGGCCATCACTCGGTAAGTATTGACATATCACCAAATATGTACCTTACGCTCTGATACCAAACTGTCACGCCCCGAATTTTAGAATAATAATTCAAAATCCGAAACATGAAAATACTACAAACTCTAAATAATCATCCTGAAAATTTTTCTTTTCTTAACATACTCACCACACGAAATAAAATCAAACCGAATTTAGTCTCGGTTAATTATTACAACACAATCCAAAATGTAATGTAAAGCTCTAAATGAGCATACACACACCTCACAACTAAATAATAACAAAACTGCTATAACACCTAAGCAGCTCCGTCACCTCCCTGGTTATCCTGACCTGTAAAAATATCCGCTACACCATTGAATAGTGTACCGGGATTGCAACAACACAAAACCCGGTAAGCTTATGAAAGCTTGTATGAGTAAAAGAATGAACTGTTACTTAATTTAATCTCATTTATTCCCACACACAGCAACACTCAATTATTTCCACATATACAAATAATAACAATCTCAATCAACACCAATTCAATATAACAAGACCACCCCACTCACTACTTTCCCCACAACTCTCTTCTTCGTATTTATAAAAATACGGTACTTGACAGACTAGAGCTCTAACTGAATCGTAGCCCGTCACCTGGCCTAGGTTATGGCATCCGACATATTTATCAATTATTGTATTTCATCAATATGTATACCTATATACATATTTAGAACGTCCAATAATTCCACATACTCAACCAATCGTATCCCATCATCCACACTAGGATTAGAGCGTCCGATTACCCATTCCGGTCATTATGTTGACCCTAAACCCATAAATGAACTCAACATATAATATCACATACTGAAATCAACCCAACCAAGATACATCATATTATTATAGAATTACACAATTGTAATATAATCAACTCATCAATTCAACTCATTCATATCATCAATCAACAATCCACTCATCAATATATATTTTTCACGTAAATATATATATACGTAATCATCCACTCAGGAATGACCACTAATACCATCTATAGTTCACACAAGAAAATTATGAAATTCATTTGTATAGTTAAAATTCATTTTACTTACCTATGGACCGTGGTGATTCAAGTCCGTGAAATTTTAAAACAAATATTTAATCCGCAAATATTTTTCACACAATTACCAAAAATAAATAAATTTAAAACGCTCGGTTCGTAATATGAACCACGTGAGTTTTACTCACCTCGATACTCTCGCTGCGTCTTCAATACAAATATAATTAACGCCGAAATAGCCCAATCAAATACAATCCGTCAATCACCTAATCAAATGTGATTTGAATTTAGCCAATAATTTCAAAACATAATTGAACTACTATTTAACGGCCGGATTCTAATTTATAACAAAATCCGACGAGCTGATTCTCACGAATCGCTCCCCTAATTACCGTTTGGCACATATACAAACATCCAACTGTCGGATCTTCGGCCATGACCACACAAAGCCACTGGAACAGTCATATGATCATCATATCAAATTTACAAGTTCATCGGACGGTCCTAATTTCACAGATCATAAATCTAACGATCACAATCGATCGAAATCACAAAATTCATAACTAATTCATACTATATCCGAAAAATGCATATAATACGCTGAAATGATCGTATTGAAACATAGAATCATAAAATGGATAAAAACCAAATTTTAGACCTCCGGAGTTGGCCTGAAAAGGGCCGCCGGATTTAGGGACAGAGCCGCCGCCGACCACCACCAATGGTGTCGGGGCCGAGCTTCTCCCCTTCGTTTCATCATTCTGAGCAACTTTCATAACTAGCACAAGACCAAAAAACGACGGGAAGGGATAGAAAATTACCAAATACAGTCGGCGCCTAGAATTTTTCCAGAATCCGGCGAGCTTGAAAACTGACGTGAAAACTGTAACAACTCGCTTCGATCTCTTCTGGAAACTTGTTTAGAACTTCATTGCAAACTCACCAAGCCAAGAATCACAAGAAACGATCGTGTATAACTCGAGATATTTGGATCGATAGGTGGTTTTTTGATCCAAACGAGGTCGAGCTCCGACGAACGTGAAAACGATCGACCCAGTTTCAGTCCTTCTTGGTGCTTGTAAAGGAAGTTGAGGCGAGTCCAATGAGCCAAGAATCAAGTGAAATGGTGACCTATAGCTCGAGATATCGAGATCGAACCGAAAACAAGCCTATTCGGTTCGGGCTTCGCCACCGCCGCCGCTACCGGCCATATGGCGGTGCAAGGCTGCCTCTAGCAACTGCGTAAGGTTGAGACAAAGCTCCTGGAGGTGGTTGCAGCTTGAGAGGTGGCCGGAGGAGAGAGTGGGAGCACGGTTTCTCCGTGCTCTGTTTTTTTTGCTTTCGGCCTAGAGAGAAAATGTGAGAGAGAGAGAGAGAATGAACAGTGTTTTCCAAAAAAGGAAAGGGAGGCCGGTGAAAAAAAAAAGGGTTTCCAAAAAAAAATCTAGGGTTTTTTCCTATATATACATGTTTCGGAATTTCTTCTAAATTCAACAACTAATTCAGGAAAAATCTTATCTTTGTGTTCCACACGTGTACGGATTCGTATCGACGAGCTCTACAACTTCCATGAAGGAAGTTTCTCCAAATTTTGTTCGTAGAAAAAGTCGATTTCTCAAACCGAGCATTTTGAGCTTTTCGTTAAAATAATCGTTTCGAACCTTCGATAATTCTAAAAGCGAAATATTATTGAACAACATTCGTGAAATCGCACAATAATCATTCAATACAATTACTCGAATTTAAAATGAAAATTGCGGGTATTACACTTATTTGGCAATGGTGATAAAAATCCTAAAGTGTCTTTATCCTTTCCAGAATCAGGAGTATATATTGATAAAAGTTTTGACAAGTATAAAAGTGAATTCTAGCATTCTCTAGTCCATTAATATCTACGGCATGTAACCAATCAAATGAAAGATAATAAGATCTACTAAGCACTGCCAAGAAAAATGAGCGTATAATTCATTTTTTTCATAATCACTCAACAAAGAAAAGCCACATCGGCACAAAAGCTCACAAGGGTTTTTGAATCAAAACTTAGTTTAGCATGCTCATAATCTGTACCATATTATCAAATCCATATCCATTACACAGTTATATATCACATATAAATCTCATTTAACCAAAGAAAAATAACAAACTTCATCTCAATATTGTGATCATCTTTTAGCCATGCTTTCATAGATATGAAATCATCCTAGACAGTTGAAAGGGCGGTCCTAAGACTCAAAAACAAAACAAAAGACTCAAACAAAAATTAAATACAATTTCGACTTTAACAAAAAAAAAAACCTAAAACGATTTTTTTTGTTTTTTTTTACGACACTTTATATTTTTTTATTTTTTTTCTTTTTTTTTCAATTTTTATGGAATTTATATTTTTAACTAACAACCTAAAAACAAAATAAAAACCTAAAAACCAATAAAGTTAATGTTAACCTTCCCCCCACACTTAAATCATACATTGTCCTCAATGTAAAATAATTCAAAGCATGCAAAGCACAAGATAAGCATATAAGGGATAAATCACGAACCTTTATTGAATAGCCAAAAAGAAGTACAAAACTCGAGTGCAGGATATCACAGATAGGATCTTGGTGGCTTGGAGGAAGTGATCCATACAAGTTCCAGTGTCGAGTTTGTCTATTTTGCAGTTCTTCCTTCGTCCTCTTGGTAGCGGCATTTCTGAAGTAGATTTGCAATGAGTCGGTGCAGTGACATTTGTGGGGGGTCACAGAGGGGAATCATCTACGAGTGTTCGGTGTGATGGTAGAGACTGTGGGGATTTGGATGAGGCTGAGTCTAACTTGTTGGGACTTGGGTGGGCTATCCTTTGTGGCTTGGACTTTTGAATTTAATGAGTGTGTTCTAGTCTAATAATTCTCTAATTTTGTCCTATATATAGACCGGCCCTACCCTTTGACCTCTACCCTTCATTCATCAGTTTTGGCCTATATATAGACCATCCCATCATTTTGGATGTTTTTAAGCTTCTCTCATCCATTTCATCTCCTTTCTCTCTCCATTTCCTATCCATTTCCCTTAGTTCTTCATCTTGTAGTTCATAGCTTTTGTGTAGAGAAAAATGCATAGCTTCTTGAGTTTTGTTCTAAAGCCAAAGAGTCTATACATCTTTGATCAATCACAACTTTACATTCAAGCTTTAGTTCTTCATAGTTCATTACTACAAAAAGTGTATCAGATAACGGTGGATTTCTATTGTCTGATGAAGAAGTCCACCATAGTCTAAGTGAGTGTTGTGTGATTGAAATATCACACAACGGTGATTCCACCATTGTCTGATAATAGTTGGCTCAACAGAATAGTTATTTCTGTTGTGTGAATTATGCGCAGCATGTATCTGGCATGGCATTCGCGGGGATGCCTCGACACATTCAGATAACAAAAGAAGAAATTTTGTTGTTGTCTGAGATTCATAACACACAACAGATATAACTCATTCTTTGTTGTCTGCGATTTATAATACACAACAGCTATAATTGTTTCTTTATTGTATGAGATAAGTAACACAACCAAAGTGAAATTATCTCTCTTGTCTGTTGATTCACTCAGACAACAGAACTTTGTTTTGTTTTGATATTGGTTGTTAATTCACACAACAACTATATTTGGTTAACTGTGGTATGATTATTGTAACCAAACTGGCTAATAGCCAAAGATTGTTATAGGAGAAAAGCCTTAATTTTGAACTCTTTATAGTCATACAACACATTATTTTGTATTGTGTTGTATGAGATTAATGCTAGGTGAAATTGTACAAAATCAACGCTAGAGATTATTACCAATCAGCAATAATTTTATATTAATGCTAAAAGTAACTAAAATACATCAGACAAGCTCCAATCGATTCACCATATACAACTTTATAAGCATTAACATTTCATTGAACTAAGCTTTCCAATTTCATAAGCTATACAAGATTTTGTTCGATCCTCATCCACAAGTAATGCTGCAATACGAGCAATCCAATTTCCATCTTGTGCAGCATATACTTGAGGATTCTGATGGATAAGTTCATTATCTTGTGCAGCATTAGCTCTAGATTCATCTCCTACATGAAATCTTAGGCCTGAGTCCACACCCAACTTGGATGCCAAGGACAGTTGCAGTAGATGCCTTTGTTGCTGTCAGCGTCATATTTCTACATAAAAATAAAAAAAATAAAAAAAACATGGCAAAAGCACAAACAAAGGAAGTTAGGTCCAGTTTCTAACTTTTGGCAGATGATTCATTGCAATACTATCTGCATGATGAGGCAAAGAAAATCAAAATAGGATGTAGTGTATTTAAAACAAATGATAATCAGCAGAAAAAAATAACAAACAAAACCGCAAGCAAAAAATACCAAACAGAACTGCAAGCGACAAATACCAAACAGAACTGCAAGCAACAAAATCAAAACCCAATCTTAGACCTCAATCTTGGAATCGAAATAAGCTCACCAATTATTTAACAACCAAGGCATCTGAAACAAAAGAATGTTGGAAATAACTTTTAATGGCTTTGTTTCTGAAGTCTAGCAAACAAAAAAGAGTAAAGAAAAGAAAAACATTCAAATACATCATCCATAATAATACAAAGAGAAGAAGAAATTAAAAACTTCCTTTCCAGCCTATTCTATATTAGAAATATATTACGAAACCTAAGCTCTACATATCAAAAGACAAAAACCCCTCTTTTTTGCTCGAAATTTAACATAGACAATTGACATGCGTTACACTTGGACCTTACCTATTCTTATTGATTACTCTATGATAATAAACAAAATGTATGACAAACGGGGAAATACAATTATAAATAACTAGGACAAAATTCACCATTTACAACACTCAACCCAATAAGCTTGTAAAGGATTCAACATTCATATTAAACCTGCACATATTATAATAAGCATAGCGTAGAGGGACATGTACTCACCACAGCTTGTGGCATGAGAATGCAATAGAGATGCAGGAGAAAACCAAATTTATATATGAAAGACTATCAATATCCAATAAAGTATCAACTTTTAACGAATGTAACCTAATAAATGTGTAAACTTTGCAACCAAATCTTCCCACAACTCTGAAACTGCACAATTCAATACAAAAGCCATATCCTTACCTTTAATACACAGAAATTTGGAAAGAAAGGGAAATAAAAAACTTACAGTTTGGTAATGACGGTGACACCATTAACAGTTTCACAACCTATACCATTCCAGGGAACTGGAAGACATGGGTCTGCAGTCCACCCTTCCCAAACTTCATTCATCTAATTATTCTCCAGCAACACACTCCTCACCTCCAAAATCACTTCCACTAAAAATGTGTCATAAGTGAAACAAAATGTTAAACCAATTCTGCGAAACAATCAAAGACCTATTAAAATACTACAAAAACCCACCTGAAAACACTAGATTACAGTCAAAACCAAACTCACCATCATCTATGTTAGTCTCTTGAACCAACTGGTGCACCTGCAAAATCTCGTAGGCATTGCAAATGGGTCCATTTTCAGACTCAGATGCCTTAACCAGGGTTGGATTCAGATACCCATTTGCTGTCACAGCCTTACCCATTTCCAGCAAAGTTTAAAAGGAATGAACTAATTCCTTCATCTTCCCGTGCCATTGCAATACCAATCGTTTCCTAGAAATCAAAAGAGAGGCATGTAATCTGATAAGCAATCAAGCCCTAACATCTTAGCAATACAAAATGGCAAGAAACTAAGAATTCAATACTCATCTAAACGCAATACTGCAAGTACCATTCGAATTCCAAATGAGGAAACCAGCAAAAGCATAAGATGAACAAATCAAGCATTCATGAAAGTACATCACTTTACCAGATTTCAAACAGAGTAACAAGGACCGAGAAAACCCAGAAGAGCCAGAGAGAGATTTGAATACAAAAATTGATAGAAAGATGAATTAGGGGGAACCCAGAAAACCTAGAATCCAATACAAAGAATGACCTATATCTAAGTGCTCAATTAGCAAATATAAGTACCTGAATCATCTTGGTGACAACATCCTCATAGTACAGAAGAAAATTGACCTTGGTTCAAACGAAATCCTAGAACAACAAAATCAAAATTCCAATCGAATTTGAATCCAGCTTATTGTCTTCCCCTCCGCAAAGAGACCTTAGAACAATGAAATCAAAACCCAAAACCCCCAATCACAAACCTTTTGTCAAGTGAGATAGACCCAAATCGGCCTCGATAGAGTGTGAAAGAGGACTGAGAGAGGGTCTGTAAAAGATTTAGGACTGAGATTTCGTTTAAGGTGAAGAGAGAGTGCTGAGCGTCAGGAGAGCTTAGTGTCGAGCATCGAGAGAGTGTTGAGAGGAAGGCTTTGTTTTCTTTTTTCTTTTTTTCTCTTTCGGACACAATGTATGCATCAAACCTAGTCAAAAATTCCCGAGTCACTCGCACAACAGAAATCTCACCAAACTGCCGTACGAGTGCATCACATAAAATCAAAATGTGGAATCATGGAGAACAGAAAATCGTAAACCTGTTATACAATCTTTATAGCTTGCACTTGGTATACCTTGTGGAAGACATTCAAGCAAGCTTCCTCAAAAATTTTTTGCTTAGTTTTTCAATCATACAACTGAAAAATCTTATACCATTGTACCTAGTCATCTCATTTAAGTGTTTCAAGAGGCAACAAAGACTTCAGAGTGGAGGGAAAGCTACTGCTAAATTTTAGAAGATTCAGACAACAGACAATACTTAATTGTGTTGTGCAATTTAGTTTCGAGAAAAAAGTTATCACTTTGTTGACATTCACACAATAGAACATCACTAATACCGTTGTACAATAAAGTTTACTTAAACACACAACAGGTGATTTCTGTTCCGTTGTGTGATTAGTGTTGTGTGATTAACTTTTTGTAGTAATGGTTTCTACGAGTTTTGTGGATTTTTTGGCAATTTAGGCTTGAAAGAACAGAAATTTCCATATTTTGAAACATCTCTCACTAGTTTTGCATCAAAGGGAACTAGATACAGATCTTGAGGTTTCGATTTGGTAACCAACCACTTTCTCCACTCTTCCTCTCTTTTGCTCGATGTTTATTATCCTTATTTTTATGACTTTGATGTATGTAACTATGGGTTGTGAGTAGAATAAATTTGGGGCTAGGGCTACTCATGTATAAAACGATATGATACCATGTTTTTGATGAATATGCATATTTTCAATCCTTTAGCTACTTTATTTTAATGCTTTCTTACATGTGTTTTTGGATTTGTCACCTAGAAGCATGTTGTAGGAATTAATGAAATTGGAAACATAAACTTGACAGCCTTCTGTAACCGTGAAGCATTTGTATATAATAGGATGGTGGTCTAGTGTAAAGACCCAGATTTTCATACAATAAATTTATGTAACTCAATAATTGTTATATTAATTGAATTGTGATATTTGGGATTATTTGGATTGTCGTGGGTTGAGAAAATTGGTTCCGAATGATTTTATTTTCGAAAACGAACGTTATTTAGGGGGTCGTGAAAATCGACTTTTTATACGTTCAAAATTTGGGAAAACTTCCTTAATGAAAGTTGTAGAGCTCGTCGATACGAGTCCGTGCATATGTAGAACATATTATTCGGAGTTCGTATGAATAAGTTATGAATATTTGAAAATCAAACTTTTTCTATAAATAGTGGAAAAATCCGAGTTTATTGTGAAGGACGAAAAAATCCAATTTTTGCACATCAGTCCCCCGTCTCTCTCTCGGCCTGGTCACTGTGCCTTCCGACCCGGCGACCCGACCCGACTGGAAGTCGGTCCTCCCAGCCGCGCCGCCGCCGGACCCGGCCCTGTCCCGCTTCGCCGCCTCACGCCTGGTTGATCCCCGCCATCGCCACGCCCCGCCGCTGCCCCTAGACCTGGATCGAAGCTCCCATCCGAAGTGCAAACCCGACCCGGCCGGAAAACTTTTTTTCCGGCGGTGCACGGGCCGATCGTCCCCATTTTCGTGACGTGCTCTTCCTTCTGATCATCCCCATATATAGCTTGCATCACGATTTTGAGTGTAGAGTGGTAGATCAAGAGTTGAAGATTTCGACGTCCCTGATTCGATCTGGAGACTGATCAGAGGGTCGAGATTAATCCAACTTCAAAGCCCGATCTAGGACGATCCAGACCTCATCTCCGAAAAAGTCAGGTATTAAAGTTGTTCAAAATTTCATTTTGAAGAAGTTTGTAGTTGACGACTTTTGCATCGGAGGTGGTTGACCGGCGTTGACCGCCGCGTTGACCACCGTCTAACCGCCGCGTGTGGCGGCGCGTCGGACCGAATTTCGAGTTTTTATTATCTGGACAATGATCTACGCATCCATACGAGCATTTTGAGATATAACTTGGTCATGTTAGAAAAAGTTGATAAATAGTCAATTTCTGTTTTGACGTTACTATTTACGGTTTTACAATTTACCTTCGGTTTGAGATTTACGAAGATCAGACCATCGGTTTTACTTCAAATTTTAATATGATGTTCATATGACTGTCCCGATGACTTTATGTGGTCACGGGCGAAGATCCGACTTTTGGATCTTCGTATAATTATAAAATAGTGATTCGGGAGGCGATTAACGAAAATCCGTCCATCGGATTTTCGTATAATTTTGATAGGATGTTTCCATGGGCAATCCGTGAGGATCTAACCGTTGGATTATCTTTATTTTAGAATCCGACCGTTGGATTATCTTTATTTTTGAAATCCGACCGTTGGATCATCAATTAGGTTTATTTCATGCTTCGTTGCTAAGTAAAGACCGTACTTGATTAGGTACTTGACGGCTTGAGTTGACGAACCGAGCATTTTAATTTATTTACTTTTGGTAGTTGTGTGAAAAATATTTGCGGATTAAATATTTGTTTTAAAATTTCATGGACTTGAATTACCACGGTCCATAGGTAAGTAAAATGAATTTTAACTATACAAATGAATTTCATAATTTTCTTGTGTGAACTATAGATGGTATTAGTGGTCATTCCTGAGTGGATGATTACGTATATATATATTTACGTGGAAAATATATATTGATGAGTGGATTGTTTGATTTATTATATGATTGAGTTGATTTCATTACAATTGTGTAATTCCATAGTAATATGATGTATCTTGGATTGGGTTGATTTCAGTATGTGATGTTATATGTTGGGTTCATTTATGGGATTAGGGTTAACGTAATGACCGGTGTGCGTAATCGGACGCTCTAATCCTAGTGTGGATGATGGGATACGATTGGTTGAGTATGTGGAATTATTGGACGTTCTAAATATGTATATAGGTATACATATTGATGAAATACAATAATTGATTAATATGTCGGATGCCATAACCTAGGCCAGGTGACGGGCTACGATTCAGTTAGAGCTCTAGTCTGTCAAGTACCGTATTTTTATAAATACGATGAAGAGAGTTGTGGGGAAAGTAGTGAGTGGAGTTGACTTGATATATTGAATTGGTGTTGATTGAGATTGTTATTATTTGTATATGTGGAAATAATTGAGTGTTGCTGTGTGTGGGAATATATGAGTTTAAATTAAGTAACAGTTCATTCTTTTACTCATACAAGCTTTCATAAGCTTACCGGGTTTTGTGTTGTTGCAATCCCGGTACACTATTCAATGGTGTAGCGGATATTCCTGCAGGTCAGGATAACCAGGGAGGTGACCGAGCTGCTTAGGTGTTATAGCAGTTTTGTTATTTATTTAGTTGTGAGGTGTGTGTGTATGCTCATTTAGAGCTTTACATTACATTTTGGATTTGTGTTGTAATAATTAACAGAGACTAAGTCGGTTTGATTTTATTTCGTGTGGTGAGTGTGTTAAGAAAAGAAAAATTTTCATGTTTCAGATTTTGAATTGTTATTCATAAAATTCGGGGCGTGACAGTTTGGTATCAGAGCGTAAGGTACATATTTGGTGATATGTCAATACTTACCGAGTGATGGCCCGTCTGCAGCGGATCCCCATCGTGTGCTCTTCGGTATTGACAATGTCATTGGGTATGTGAGTGCGTTAGGTTGGCTAGGAACGTTAGTACTTTTAGGAAATTTAAGCATTGTTATGTATGATCAGTACTTGGTTAATATGGACTTGCATTTGACTTATGCTTTGTTTAAGTGTTATGCGTGTATTAATCAAGTATATCATGCTTATTAGGTAATGGAGATTGAGGGAAACGAGGCCAGAGGTCGGGGTAGAGGTAGACCTCGTGGCAGGGGTAGAGGCCGAGGAAGGGGTAGGGCCCCTCCAGTCGAAGAAGTATTCGAGTCGGAGGAAGATGCACCTTATGAGGATCAGCCTATTCCTCCTGTGGTTGTGGTTGATAATCCTGCTCGCTTGCTGATGCTAGCAAGGGAAATTACTCGCTTGGGAGCAACCAAGTTTGGAGGAGGCACAGATTATATGGTGGCGGATCGTTGGATAGAGCATTTGCAGACTTATTTCGATCTGCTTGATTGCACTGAGACCGACAAGAGGAAGCTAGCCGCTTTCATGCTGAAGGATGAGGCTAAGGTGTGGTGGAACGTCACTCAGAGGAGCATTGAGGTGTCTACCTTGACATGGGACGGCTTTGAGAGGCTGTTCAGAGAGAAGTACTTTCCACCAGCAGTGAAGGAGAGGTTGGAGCGAGAGTTCCTTGCACTTGTACAGGGGAAGATGACAGTCATTGAGTATGATGCGGAGTTCTCCAGATTGTACAAGTATGTGAGGCAGATGGAGGATGAGGACTTGGCCAAGAAGTTTCAGAGGGGGTTGAGCCCTTCGATTGAGCGTGATGTAGCTATCTTGGAGCTGAAGACCAAGAGAGAGATCTTGGCTAAGGCACAGATCATTGAGCAGCAGAACCTGATTCGTAGAGAGGAGTCTGCTGAGAGAGACTTCCAGGGCAAGGGAAAGGCCATAGCAGGGAGCAGTAGAGCTAGAGACTTCAGGGGTGGGTTCTGGAAGAGACAGAGAACTCAGTTTCAGCATCAGACTCCAGCTAGGGCAGCAGTAGCTCCTCCTGTGCAGGCTATGCCTATCAGGCAGATAGCACCAGCAGCTCCAGTGAAGTGCTTTAACTGTGGCGAGCCGGGCCACATCTCTCGTGCGTGCACGAAGCCACGGGGTAGGTTATGCTACAGTTGTGGACAGGCAGGGCATCAGGCTAGAGAGTGTCCTCGAAATCAGGGTAGAGTGCAGGGTAACCAGCAGAGGCAACTACCACCTGCTCATGCTAGAGTCTTTGCCGTTGGTCAGGCAGGCACGGGAGTGGAAGGTACCTTATCTGTTTATCACTTTCTTGCTAGAGTACTGTTTGATACGGGAGCCTCACACTCTTTCATATCTAGTTCGGTTGTGGATGTTTTGGGTTTGATTGCTATGCCTCTGACTAGATCATTGTGTGTTACATCACCTCTCGGTGTGTCTCTTGAGCTTAGCATGATTTGTGATGATTGCCCTATTGGGATTGGTGGCAGAGAGTTCTCTGCATCTTTGATTGTGATTCCGGATCACACGTATGCTGTGATTTTGGGTATGGATTGGTTGAGCCCGAACCATGCTGTTATTGATTGCTTTAGGATGATTGTGTCCTTCCATGTTCCGGGGCAACCGGTGTTTCATTACCGTTGCCTGAAGTCCGACATCACCATGAGGATAGGGATTTTGGTCCATATTGAATCAGGGAGTAGTACTTCAAAGATTACAGGGATTCCTGTAGTTTCAAAGTATGAAGATGTGTTTTAGGAGATCCCTGGGTTACCCCCGAAAAGGGTAATGGACTTCTCCATTGATGTGATACCAGGTACTTCACCTGTGTCAAAAGCACCTTATCGAACGGCTCCAGCTGAACTTCAGGAGTTGAAGGTTCAGATTGAGGGCTTACTTGCACAAGGGTTCATTCAGGCAAGTGTGTCTCCTTGGGGCGCACCAGTGTTGTTTGTGAAGAAGAAGGATAGTTCACTCCGTCTATGTGTGGATTATCGACAGTTGAACAAGGTGACCATCAAGAATAGGTACCCTTTACCTAGGATTGATGACTTGTTCGATCAGCTTAGAGAAGCTACTGTGTTCTCGAAGATTGACTTGAGGTCTGGATATCACCAATTGAGGGTGAAGGAGGAAGATATACCAAAGACTGCGTTCAGGACCAGGTATGGACATTTTGAGTTTCTCGTCATGCCTTTTGGTCTCACGAATGCCCCCGCAGCATTTATGGACTTGATGAACCGTACGTTCAGTCCTTACTTGGATCAGTTCGTGGTAGTGTTCGTTGATGACATCTTGATTTATTCAAGGTCGTCAGCGGAGCATGAGAGACATCTGCGGATAGTGCTGCAGACATTGAGAGAGCAGAAACTATTTGCCAAGTTCGAGAAGTGCGACTTCTGGCAAAATGAAGTCAAGTTCCTTGGCCATGTGGTCTCGAAGGATGGAGTTTCTGTGGATCCTTCGAAGGTTGAAGCAGTGATGAGTTGGAGTCGCCTTACTACAGTTACAGAAATCCGTAGCTTCCTTGGATTGGCCGGTTATTACAGGCGCTTCATAGAAGGGTTTTCTGGTATTGCTTCGGCTTTGACCAAATTGATCAGGAAAGACACTCAGTTCGTATGGTCGGATGAGTGTGAGAAGGCTTTTATTGAGCTGAAGACTAGATTGACTACAGCTCCGGTGTTGACTATTCCTACTAGTGGTGGTGGATTAGTCATTTACAGCGATGCATCTCATCAGGGTTTGGGGTGTGTGTTAATGCAGAATGGTAGTGTTGTTGCTTATGGTTCTAGACAGTTGAAGGTACATGAGCGGAATTACCCTACTCATGATCTAGAACTAGCAGCTGTGGTGTTTGCCTTGAAGATTTGGAGGCACTATCTTTACGGTGAGAAATTTGAACTCTTTTCTGATCACAAGAGTTTGAAGTATCTATTCTCCCAGAAGGAGTTGAACATGAGGCAGAGGAGATGGATGGAGCTCATTAAGGACTATGATTTCACCTTGGAGTATCATCCCGGAAAGGCGAATGTGGTGGCGGATGCTTTGAGTAGGAAACCGCGGGTAATCATGGCATCGATTATGGTACGGGAGTGGCGCATGTTAGAAGCTGCATCTGAGTTCGACCTTATGCCCGCAGGAGCAGGACAGGGAATCTTTCTCGGTAGTATCACCTTACAGCCCACCTTGATCTCCAGGATCATTCAGGGTCAGACACTTGATGAGTTTGCTCAGGCGAGGATTGCTGAGATGACTGTTGACCCGGATGTGGAGGGTCCTTCTGAGTGGATGATTGGGGCTGATGGAGGGTTGAGATTTCGAGGGAGATTGTATGTACCGAGTGTTGATAACCTCAAGGAGGAGATCATGCGGGAAGCACACAGGTCTCGATATACTATACATCCAGGAGGTACTAAAATGTATATGGATCTAAGAAGGCAGTTTTGGTGGTATGGTATGAAGAGGGATGTGGCGGAACACGTGTCGAAGTGTCTTACCTGTCAACAGGTGAAGGCAGAGCATCAGAGACCAGCAGGAATGCTGAACCCCTTATCGATTCCTGTATGGAAATGGGAAGATATCTCTATGGACTTTGTGACTGGATTGCCCAGATCCAGGCAAAGTTATGACTCGATTTGGGTGATTGTTGACCGGTTGACTAAATCAGCACACTTCCTTCCGGTGGCAAAAACATACTCAGGTGATGCATTGTGTAAGTTATATGTGAACGAGATAGTGAGGCTTCATGGAGTGCCTGTGACGATCGTTTCGATCGTGATGCTCGTTTCACTTCAGAATTCTGGCGAAGGTTCCATAAGGCATTTGGTACGTCTCTTGCTATGAGCACTGCATTTCACCCACAAACAGATGGACAGACCGAGAGAGTGAATCAGGTGATGGAGGACATGCTCAGAGCTTGTGTTCTGGATTTTAAGGGTAGTTGGGCGGATCATCTGCCATTGGTAGAGTTCGCCTACAACAACAGCTATCACTCTAGTATCGGTATGGCTCCATATGAGGCTCTTTATGGTAGGCCATGTAGAACTCCTATCTGTTGGGCGGAAGCAGGGGATAAAGGGCTCATCGGACCTGAGATTGTACAGGAGACTACAGAGAAGGTCACTACTATTCGGGACAGAATCAGAACCGCTCAGAGTAGACAGAAGAGTTATGCTGACTTGAAGAGGAGACCGTTGGAGTTTGAGACAGGTGATCATGTGTTTTTGAAAGTCTCACCTATGAAAGGTGTGGTGAGATTTGGCAAGAAGGGGAAACTCGCACCGAGGTATGTTGGACCCTTTGAGATTCTAGAAAGGGTTGGTAACTTGGCATATCGTCTTGCTTTACCTGTTAGCATGTCAGGTGTGCACAATGTCTTCCATGTGTCTCTGCTCAGGAAGTATGTACGAGACGAGTCTCACGTGATTGATCACGGTACGATCGAAGTGAACTCGGATGTGACGTTTGTGGTTGAACTTGTTCGTATCTTGGATAGGTCTATAAAGAAACTTCGTAGGAAAGAGGTTGATCTTGTGAAGGTGTTGTGGAGTCATCATGATGAGGGCGATGCATCATGGGAATTGGAGTCTGACATGAGGAAGAGATATCCTCAACTTTTTGTGGACGAACATGCTTGAATTTCGGGACGAAATTCTTTTAAGGAGGGTAGACTGTAAAGACCCAGATTTTCATACAATAAATTTATGTAACTCAATAATTGTTATATTAATTGAATTGTGATATTTGGGATTATTTGGATTGTCGTGGGTTGAGAAAATTGGTTCCGAATGATTTTATATTCGAAAACGAACGTTATTTAGGGGGTCGTGAAAATCGACTTTTTATACGTTCAAAATTTGGGAAAACTTCCTTCATGAAAGTTGTAGAACTCGTCGATACGAGTCCGTGCATATGTGGAACGTATTATTCGGAGTTCGTATGAATAAGTTATGAATATTTGAAAATTGAAATTTTTCTATAAATAGTGGAAAAATCCGAGTTTATTGTGAAGGACGAAAAAATCCAATTTTTGCACATCAGTCCCCCGTCTCTCTCTCGGCCTGGTCACTGTGCCTTCCGACCCGGCGACCCGACCCGACTGGAAGTCGGTCCTCCCAGCCTCGCCGCCGCCGGACCCGGCCCTGTCCCGCTTCGCCGCCTCACGCCTGGTTGATCCCCGCCATCGCCACGCCCCTGCCGCTGCCCCTAGACCTGGATCGAAGCTCCCATCCGAAGTGCAAACCCGACCCGGCCGGAAAACTTTTTTTCCGGCGGTGCACGGGCCGATCGTCCCCATTTTCGTGACGTGCTCTTCCTTCTGATCATCCCCATATATAGCTTGCATCACGATTTTGAGTGTAGAGTGGTAGATCAAGAGTTGAAGATTTCGACGTCCCTGATTCGATCTGGAGACTGATCAGAGGGCCGAGATTAATCCAACTTCAAAGCCCGATCTAGGACGATCCAGACCTCATCTCCGAAAAAGTCAGGTATTAAAGTTGTTCAAAATTTCATTTTGAAGAAGTTTGTAGTTGACGACTTTTGCATCGGAGGTGGTTGACCGGCGTTGACCGCCGCGTTGACCACACCGTCTGACCGAATTTCGAGTTTTTATTATCTGGACAATGATCTACGCATCCATACGAGCGTTTTGAGATATAACTTGGTCATGTTAGAAAAAGTTGATAAATAGTCAATTTCTGTTTTGACGTTACTATTTACGGTTTTACAATTTACCTTCGGTTTGAGATTTACGAAGATCAGACCATCGGTTTTACTTCAAATTTTAATATGATGTTCATATGACTGTCCCGATGACTTTGTGTGGTCACGGGCGAAGATCCGACTTTTGGATCTTCGTATAATTATAAAATAGTGATTCGGGAGGCGATTAACGAAAATCCGTCCATCGGATTTTCGTATAATTTTGATAGGATGTTTCCATGGGCAATCCGTGAGGATCTAACCGTTGGATTATCTTTATTTTAGAATTCGACTGTTGGATTATCTTTATTTTAGAAATCCGACCGTTGGATCATCAATTAGGTTTATTTCATGCTTCGTTGCTAAGTAAAGACCGTACTTGATTAGGTACTTGACGGCTTGAGTTGACGAGCATTGGATTATTGTGAGTTATATATATATTGAAGACGCAGCAGGAGTTCGAGGTGAGTAAAACTCACGTGGTTCATATTACGAACCGAGCATTTTAATTTATTTACTTTTGGTAGTTGTGTGAAAAATATTTGCGGATTAAATATTTGTTTTAAAATTTCATGGACTTGAATTACCACGGTCCATAGGTAAGTAAAATGAATTTTAACTATACAAATGAATTTCATAATTTTCTTGTGTGAACTATAGATGGTATTAGTGGTCATTCCTGAGTGGATGATTACGTATATATATATTTACGTGGAAAATATTATTGATGAGTGGATTGTTTGATTTATTATATGATTGAGTTGATTTCATTACAATTGTGTAATTCCATAGTAATATGATGTATCTTGGATTGGGTTGATTTCAGTATGTGATGTTATATGTTGGGTTCATTTATGTTGGGTTCTTTTTTGGAAAACACTGTTCATTCTCTCTCTCTCTCTCACATTTTCTCTCTAGGCCGAAAGCAAAAAAAACAGAGCACGGAGAAACCGTGCTCCCACTCTCTCCTCCGGCCACCTCTCAAGCTGCAATCACCTCCAGGAGCTTTGTCTCAACCTTACGCAGTTGCTAGAGGCAGCCTTGCACCGCCATATGGCCGGTAGCGGCGGCGGTGGCGAAGCCCGAACCGAATAGGCTTGTTTTCGGTTCGATCTCGATATCTCGAGCTATAGGTCACCATTTCACTTGATTCTTGGCTCATTGGACTCGCCTCAACTTCCTTTACAAGCACCAAGAAGGACTGAAACTGGGTCGATCGTTTTCACGTTCGTCGGAGCTCGACCTCGTTTGGATCAAAAAACCACCTATCGATCCAAATATCTCGAGTTATACACGATCGTTTCTTGTGATTCTTGGCTTGGTGAGTTTGCAATGAAGTTCTAAACAAGTTTCCAGAAGAGATCGAAGCGAGTTGTTACAGTTTTCACGTCAGTTTTCAAGCTCGCCGGATTCTGGAAAAATTCTAGGCGCCGACTGTATTTGGTAATTTTCTATCCCTTCCCGTCGTTTTTTGGTCTTGTGCTAGTTATGAAAGTTGCTCAGAATGATGAAACGAAGGGGAGAAGCTCGGCCCCGACACCATTGGTGGTGGTCGGCGGCGGCTCTGTCCCTAAATCCGGCGGCCCTTTTCGGCCAACTCCGGAGGTCTAAAATTTGGTTTTTATCCATTTTATGATTCTATGTTTCAATACGATCATTTCAGCGTATTATATGCATTTTTCGGATATAGTATGAATTAGTTATGAATTTTGTGATTTCGATCGATTGTGATCGTTAGATTTATGATCTGTGAAATTAGGACCGTCCGATGAACTTGTAAATTTGATATGATGATCATATGACTGTTCCAGTGGCTTTGTGTGGTCATGGCCGAAGATCCGACAGTTGGATGTTTGTATATGTGCCAAACGGTAATTAGGGGAGCGATTCGTGAGAATCAGCTCGTCGGATTTTGTTATAAATTAGAATCCGGCCGTTAAATAGTAGTTCAATTATGTTTTGAAATTATTGGCTAAATTCAAATCACATTTGATTAGGTGATTGACGGATTGTATTTGATTGGGCTATTTCGGCGTTAATTATATTTGTATTGAAGACGCAGCGAGAGTATCGAGGTGAGTAAAACTCACGTGGTTCATATTACGAACCGAGCGTTTTAAATTTATTTATTTTTGGTAATTGTGTGAAAAATATTTGCGGATTAAATATTTGTTTTAAAATTTCACGGACTTGAATCACCACGGTCCATAGGTAAGTAAAATGAATTTTAACTATACAAATGAATTTCATAATTTTCTTGTGTGAACTATAGATGGTATTAGTGGTCATTCCTGAGTGGATGATTACGTATATATATATTTACGTGAAAAATATATATTGATGAGTGGATTGTTGATTGATGATATGAATGAGTTGAATTGATGAGTTGATTATATTACAATTGTGTAATTCTATAATAATATGATGTATCTTGGTTGGGTTGATTTCAGTATGTGATATTATATGTTGAGTTCATTTATGGGTTTAGGGTCAACATAATGACCGGAATGGGTAATCGGACGCTCTAATCCTAGTGTGGATGATGGGATACGATTGGTTGAGTATGTGGAATTATTGGACGTTCTAAATATGTATATAGGTATACATATTGATGAAATAAAATAATTGATTAATATGTCGGATGCCATAACCTAGGCCAGGTGACGGGCTACGATTCAGTTAGAGCTCTAGTCTGTCAAGTACCGTATTTTTATAAATACGATGAAGAGAGTTGTGGGGAAAGTAGTGAGTGGAGTTGACTTGATATATTGAATTGGTGTTGATTGAGATTGTTATTATTTGTATATGTGGAAATAATTGAGTGTTGCTGTGTGTGGGAATATATGAGTTTAAATTAAGTAACAGTTCATTCTTTTACTCATACAAGCTTTCATAAGCTTACCGGGTTTTGTGTCGTTGCAATCCCGGTACACTATTCAATGGTGTAGCGGATATTCCTGCAGGTCAGGATAACCAGGGAGGTGACCGAGCTGCTTAGGTGTTATAGCAGTTTTGTTATTTATTTAGTTGTGAGGTGTGTGTGTATGCTCATTTAGAGCTTTACATTACATTTTGGATTTGTGTTGTAATAATTAACCGAGACTAAGTCGGTTTGATTTTATTTCGTGTGGTGAGTGTGTTAAGAAAAGAAAAATTTTCATGTTTCGGATTTTGAATTGTTATTCATAAAATTCGGGGCGTGACATCTAGCTTATTCCTACCGGAAGAACTAGTGTCGCTTGAGATTGGATGTACTGACAATTAAAACAAACATAATAAGCAGCATAACAAAAGAAGAAGAAATAAAAAGAGAGGAATATAGATGAATAAAACCAGAACTAGCCATTTACTTATATACAACATCTAAAAAACAAAATAGGATGATCACTAAGTCTCAGCGCGCACACACTATATAGGTTATAAAACAACCCTTCTAAGTACCTGCAAAACGATATAAATATCGGATGTTAGAAAAGCATAGTTCATTGACTACAATCAAATATGAAACCAGTAGATATTTACACCCTGCTCTTGACAACAAATCAGGAAACATAAAAGTATTCTTCCAAAGACGTGGGTTTACAAACTGAGTAGCCAATTGCTTGCTCACACAAAATGTTTTGAACCGCCACAAATATGTCCAATTAATATTGAGCTGGCACAGTCAAGCTCATGTTTTTGGGTTGCCAAGTGCATACCCGTTATCTTTGGTCGCCAAACGCATACCAAACAATTATACTTTGGCTGCCAAATGATTAAGCTACTAATCATGAATAATCAATCAAGGAAATAAAGCTCTAAAAAACAAGAAAGAAAGAAGAAATCACACTTGTAGAAGTCTAAAATCAATTTGGCAAACACTAGCCTGCAAATCAATAAAGTATGCCCAGTACAAGAACTATAGAACTCTAATCTCGAATTCCATCTTCAACCACTTGAAACCCACCGTTTAATCTAAGAGTTAAGTTTCTTAGAATTCCAAACTTTCGCAACATATAGACCCAACACAACCATTAGATTGAATTTTATTCCTTCAACGACTAAAGAAAGAAAATCAAAGGCTTTGCAAGAAGACTAAATCTAATAATCAAATAGTTCATACTCGCTCTGCCTTCTCTCTAGAAACTAGAGAGAGAAAGTAGATCTGAAACCCTCCTCCCCCTTCTCTCTTGCTGAGATCTAGATCCAACCGGATCCTAATCTCCAACTTAAGAGTCAGGGGAGCACTCTCTTGTTCGGGTTTCTACTCCCAATTTCTTTGTTGTTTTGTTAGCGGCTTGTTTTTCCCAACCCACCTCATCTTCGAGGTCCAGATCGCGCGGTGGTTTTGTCGGAGTTTCGTTGCAGGTTAGGCGGCTTGTGGTGTGCTGGGGGTCGATCTCACAAGGAAAGGGAAGAGGAAGCTGGAGATATCGTTGCTTAGTGGTGCGAGAATGGGTTCTGAGTGGCACAGATCGGACCGAAGATCTCCGATCTGGTTAGTATTGTCTGGAGCTGTCGTGTGGAGAGGGATGGTTTCTTTCTGGTTCAGATCGGATCGGAGTGTTCCGATCTGGTTTGGAGTGGTTGGAGCCTTCTAGTGGGGGGTATAGTTGGATGGGGCAGCGATGCTTTCGAGCATGGTGGGGAGATCGACGAAGCGGAGGAACGGCCGGCGTGTGTTCAGTGCAGTGGGTGCATTGCCGACAGTGGAACGCCGAAGGCTGCTTGGTGCGGTCGGATGGCCGTCGGTGGGTGGACGGCTCCGTTTTCTCTTGCAGATCGGTGGCGAGATGCTTGCACACAACTGTTCTCTTCGATTGGGCTATGTGGGGTTTGGGACTGGGCTTGGGCTATGGGCCCAATTTCCTTTCATTTTATGTTTTTATTTTATGTGTTATTGTTGTTGGTTTTTATTAGGTAATTGTGGCTATATGCCGGTAATAAGTCCCTACCGAGTGGTGGTAGGGCGACGTGGGCTCTGTCCCGGACTACACCTTTTGTGTGTCTGGTCTGCTGTAGTTAGGTGGTGAGTTCCCAAATGGTCGCTGCCTCCTAGTAGCGGGATGAAACAAAGTGTCGCCAGATATGATTCTGTGCGGCAACATAGTAGGAAAGCTATGCTATTTGGTATGATGATGCTTCTCTTTAGTAGAGCTATCTTTCTGTTATGTCACCGCTCTGTCAAAGCAAATAGAGTTTCCAATGATGCACTCTTTGCTAGCGGGTGCATGTTAGAATACATTACTTTTTATAAATTGGGGTTCAGGCTCTATGTCCCCCTTTTGCATTCTATAGTTTCATTAATCAAGGCTTGAGGGCAGCTGCACGGCACTCTCTTCAAAAAAATAAAAAAATAAAGAAAGAAAGAAAGAAAATCAAAATAACGATAAACACCAAACTTGAATTTCTGATGAGAACCAAACCCTTTCTTCTTGCTATTCTCTAAACCTTCTCTTCTTCTGCTAGTTTCCCCTCTCTCTCGTTCATCTGCCTCCCTCCCCCTTTCTTTTTCTTTTCTTTTTTTCCTTTTTTTCTCTTCCGTTTCGCTTCTTTTTTCCCTCCCCTTATATAAAAGCAAACTCCCCAACTTAAGTTTGTAGAAACCTATCCTTAGTGGCTTTCCCAGCCATCATCACGTGTAGTAAGCAATTAAAATACTAACAAAAAAACATTAACCTTCCTTCTACTAACAAATAAACCAAATTTAATAAACAAAAAAAAAACCATTAAAAGAATAAAATTGGGACAGAATATCACAACTAGATTGTTTGGGTTCCTTACCTTAAAATTAATGCTTGGTGCTGTGAGTTTAAAAGTCGAGAGGCCTTAGGGGAACTAAAGTTTTGTGATCTAGTTTTCGTTTAGTGACATGGTTAGGTTGCATGATTAGTTAGTATCTCGGTTACTATAGCTAACATTGAGGCGGAATTGATCAAAGCATGTTGTTATTTGAATATGGGTTACATTATATGCGTGAAGGACGCTAGGTGTGAACCCTAAGCTCCTATTTATCTCATTGATCAAAGTCTCTATTTTTATTAGCTTAGTTTATTTTTGTGCAACTTAGTTTACTTTATCAAAAATAAAATTAGCCAAACCTTTCACTACCACAATTGTTAATACCATCCTCATGATCTTTAGCTTCCAAAAGGCTAAGGTTGTGAACTTGTAAAAAGGTAGGCTGTACATGCTTTTTCTAGATTTTTTTTCACGGTGATCTAGCAAGGGTAGAGTTACTCAATCCCTTGGATATGATACTGTCACTTTCTCTTTACTAAAACTTAACCTCATATACTTGGGAGTAGGGCACATCATTCATAAATTGCATACACATTCATACTCAAGGATGTCTGCAACAAGTTTTTGGGGCCGTTATGCCTATTAGGTTGCCATGGGACTAGAGAACCCTTTTTTTTTTGTTTATCTTTACTTTTTTTTTTGGTAGCTTTTGTGTGGTAGTTTAATTTTTGAATTTGCTACAAGTACTATGGGTAAGTAAATTTGTAAATTGTGGTAAGAAAAGACTCAATTGAGCATATTGAAATTAGTAAGATAGTCATGCCTATTTGCTATTTGCTTATTACTTGTGCAATTTCACCTTTCAGTTACTTATTTAAAATTGGTTGTTTTGTTGTAAAATGAAAAGTAAAGAATTTATTGACTTTCCGTTTCCGAAATTCTCCCCGATACCGATCCATTTGAAAATTGTTAGAATTCATTGAGAGAGAGAGAGTTTAGACGTAGAAAATAGAATGTGTGTATAATCATCTCACTATGAGGGGGTTTATAAAGGTATACATGATGTATACAAAAAAGTAACGTTTAATAGCAACGTCCATTACTCTTATACACAATTCTATCAATCACTCTACATCTATTTACATGATTGAGCGATAGCTATTTACAACACTCCCCTTGGACATTTTGTCTATAGTGTTGCCTAGGCTGTGAGCTTCTAAGTTGCCTCGTCAAAAACCTTGCCAAGTAATTAAACACCCTGTGGGAAAAAACAACCTTGGTCAAAGGAGAAAAAGAGCACAACGTGCATGAATGTGGAGTAGTCGTATCACAATAGAGATAGGTGAAGTCTTCTTATCAGCATCATAAGTAGGTAGTATGTCTACGAGAGGGATGCATTAGAGTTACTACACCAAAACCTTTCCCGGTAAACCCAGTGGGAGAAACCCGTGGTCAAAGGGAAAAGATGAGCAAATGCATATATATGTCGAATCAAAGCATCTTCAGGATGTAGTATAAGTGGTGTGACCATGCTAAAGATGTGGCTAGTAACAAAATCCAGTGGGACAAAAGGACTACACGATGGTCAAGTGGGTATGTTTCAGGATACTCCCCCTAATTTCAACTCCCCTAAAAATTACATTTCAAGTAATTCAGATAGTCTACGTAGACCAATACCTTCGACATGCTTTTGGAATGTAGACGTTGGTACTGACTTGATGAAGATTTCTGTACGACTGTCTTCAGATCGAGTCTGCTTAACTTCAATCTTCTGATGCTTCTTGTTGCTGATTGAAGACGAACTTCGGTGCAATATGTTTGGTGTTGTCTCCTTTGATGAAACTCATCTTTATCTGCTCGATGTAAGCAACATTATCCTTGTAGATAATGGTTGGTTCATCAATTGTGGAATGCAATCCACATGTGCTTCGATCATGCTTTGTAACGGCTCTTAGCCATGTACATTCACATACTGCTTCGTGAAGAGCTAGTATCTTAGCATGATTTGAAGAAGTAGCAATAATGGTTTATTTCGTAGACCTCTAAGAAATTGCAGTATTCCCAACGGTAAAGACATAACCAATTTGGGAACGTACCTTGTGCGGGTCTGATATATAGTCTATATCAGCATATCTAACAAGGCGAGCATCATTCCGAGGATCAATGGGGTTTGATCAATTCCTTGATACGTAGGGATAGAATAAGCCCATGTTCGCCCCAAAGGTAGCGACAAATGTCTTTTATGCCATTCCAGTAGCGACGTGTTGGCGCAGAGTTATATCTAGCTAACAAGTTCACATCAAATGAGATGTCATGTCTAGGGCATTGAGCCAAGTACAATAATGTGCCTATTGGACTTAGATATGGGACTTCTGGCACCAATATCTCTTTGAGTCTTCGTTATCATCTACAAGACGATACGGTTCTATCTAGTCTTAGGGCGACCATGGTTGTGCTTGCTTTTATCCTCATTAAAGCGTCTTAACATCTTCTGGATGTAATTTGGTTGATGGACCAAAATTTCATCTACATTGTGCTCGGGCTCTAGGTTAAGACAATAATTTGTTCTCCCAAGGCCTTTCATCTCAAATTCCAACTTCAGGTGCTTTGCGGTTTCCTTGATCTCTTAAGGAGTATCAATCAAATTCATGTCATTAACATAAACCGCCACAATTCCAAACTAGGAACTTGTTTCCTTAATAAACATGCATGGGCATCGTTTATTATTCACATATCCCATCCCGATCAAATTTTTACTTAGACAGTCATACCACCTCCGTCTAAATTGTTTTAATCCATAAAGTGAACGCCTTAAAACTAATGAAGACCGTGTTCTGTGGTCTAGAACTACTTGTATCGGGTATATTAAGTCCTTCAAAAACTTCTATGTATATCTCTGTTTTGTGATCCCCATAGAGATAAGCTGTGACCACATTCATAAACTGTATATTCAGTTTTTCGGAAACTACCAAACTGATAAGGTAGCGGAACGTTATGACATCCATTGCAGGAGAACGCATCTCCTTGTAATCAACCACAAGGCGTTGAGAAAATCCTTACGCCACTAGACGAGGCTTGTACAATCTCATTTTTTTCATTACGCTTCCTTACAAATACCCATTTAAATTCTACGGGTTTAACATGGGAAGGTGTAGGAACAACAGGTCCAAACACCTTTCTCTTCGTCAATGAATCTAATTTGGCTTGGAGTGCTTATTTCCTTTTTGACCAGTCGTCTCTTCGTTGATATTGATCAACAAAGCAAGGTTCGAGGTCATCACATATTATAGTTTCGGAGGCCACCGTAAATACTAATATATCATCGATGATAACTTAACCCGATTCCAAATCTCACTAAATTTATCGAGATTTCTCTATTCTCGAGAGTGGGTTCAAATATTGGAGTGTTCCCCAACATGGTCTCTTCTAGGACGTACCCATAATCCGGATTTATCTCGTGAGATGAATCAGTTTGAGATTGCGTGATTTGATGCCTAAAATGCAACTTACACGCAACAAGGACACGGTCAGCAAAGAATTGGCATGGGAAATATTTAAACCTGAAAATATTGTACCTCAGGGATCTTGAGCTAATTCAAATCCAATGGTTTATCGGCCACAAAAGTCACTTGCTAAACTAAAAGAAAAATTGTAAAATAGCTAAGTGCGATACCAAGTCTCACACATGCACGGCTTAGTCTCCCGAAGCCAAACGTAGCCAAGAACTCACCAAAATAAATTGGTAGGCTCAAGGCCTTATTGTACTTCCAATGAAAAATGTGAGCAAATATTTGGGGGAATTGATTTTTGGTTTTGTAAATTAAAAAGTAGGAAATTAAAATTTGCAAAAAAATAAAGTGCTAGAAATTTAAAGGTTTGGAAGAACAATCATCCACTCTAAGTGCAAAATTTGGATACTAAGGCATCCACTCTAGCAATCATTTACCGTAACAACACAATTTTTGGCACACAACAAAAGGGAAATGGCGCAATCCCTAACTCTAAGCCAGACTAGGGCCTTAGAGTGATAATGCAAATCTAGACTAGGGCATTCACATTCTCATAGTACAAAAATAACGTAAATCCGGGCTAAGGCATTCACATTCTCATCACACACACATTAAGACCAGACTAGGCCTCCTAACATGCATAAAATGGCATTAAGTCAATTTTTAGAGACCAAAGATTTGCTCACGATAACATGCTCATTCATAAAATCAAGCCACTAATTAAATGAATTTCATGATGAGGACAAGAAATAGTCATAAAATTGGCTAATTTCTATAAGAAATTCCCATTGAAAATTATGCAAAGTCATGAACAAAAACCACAACACACTTTCATTAAGCACTAAAAATTAATGTCATTACAAGGTAAAAATTGCTAGGGCTTCAAGCCCTAGACCCAAATAAGAAACTACTCACAATCCATTAACATACCCACAAAGAAATTCATCAATTACAAGAAATTAAAGCAAGAAGAGAGTTAAGAGAAGAGGAAGAGACCAACACTAATCACAACTACACTAGAGAGTGAGCATGACTAGGTTGGAATTATACTCTCACTTATACCTAAACCCGAATTTTGACAAAATGAAGGAATTTGACTGAGCAATGGTGAAGAATAGATGAGAGGATGGAATTTTGGTGAGGTGGGTTTTGGATCTTGGTGAGGAGGAAAATGGATCTTGGTGAGGAGAAGAAATGGTGTGGAGGGGTGGTTTTGGTGAGTTGCCGAGAGGAAGAGATAGAGAGAGAGTGAAACAGGGTGAGGTCAGCGATGTTGGAGAAGAGAGATAATTAAGATGGTGGCTGCTTGGTCTAGGTGAGAAGAAGAATGGGAGAAAAGTGTGGCTCGGTGTTTTCCTATAAGTAAATAAAAATGGATTACTTACATAATATTTGACTTAAAGATTAGCTCAATTCTAGTATTTAGAGTACAATTACGTGCATAGAAATACGTTTAATCATTGCGATGTTAAGAGGATTCGTTTGTGCCAAGTTTACCCCTCTTCTGGGGATAAGAATCCTTCGAATCTAATGGTCTACCTCGCTTCTGGACAGGGACATATGACTGGTTAGTCACTTGGTCGTACCTCGTCCATCTGGGACGACACATCCTACAGGGACTTCTATCCTTGTAGGCACATTTGTAGCAGGTATATATGATCTTGTCACTTTAGCTAGATCAGAGAAAGTGTCTGGCATATTATATTCTACAATTATCCACACTTCACTATTTTCGTGCAGTTTTGGGGATCAAGATGAGATATTGTGGGGACATTCCATGTTAATTCACGCCGTTCATCAGGAACGGTCATATTCTTATCTACCCCTAACTGTGAGAAGACTGTCTCATCAAAGTGACAATCCGTAAATCTAGCAGTAAAGAGATCGTTTGTCAAGGGCTCTAAAGAGCACATAATGGATGGGACTCATAATCGACATGTATGCCCATCCTTTATTGAGGACCCAATTTTGTATGTTGTGGTGGCATAATTGGCACATAGACTGCACATCCAAATGCATGTAAGTGCGGAACTTCAGGTTCGTACCCAGTCACCAGCTGTAACACGGAGTAAGATTGGATAGCAG
The DNA here is from genome assembly GCA_025331145.1 of Rosa persica. Lineage (NCBI taxonomy): Eukaryota > Viridiplantae > Streptophyta > Magnoliopsida > Rosales > Rosaceae > Rosa > Rosa persica. The sequence goes on along the minus strand of WFKR01000006.1, from coordinate 22,885,852 downwards.
TGGGTCTCAACGGGACCAACATAGCTGCATGCAAAATTGCATAGCCCCATGCAGAAATTAGAAGCTTGGTGCACATTACCAAGATTCTATTTGCGAGACCATCTTGGGTGTGAACATACACAGGGAACTATATGTCCAGCCTCAATCCCAAGGGATCTGAATTACTCATCGAAAGATTTCGATGTAAACTCTCTGGTATTTTTAAATCTTATGGAATTTATAGGATAATCCGAGTGGTGAACCCTCTGATTTGGATGAGAGTTTAGCAAAAGCAGTCTTTTCTTGTGGACATTAGTACAACATGTGATCACTTTGTCGATACATCAACCAAAACCATTAATATTTTAACTGGTCCGCATGGTGGTTGGAAATGTCCACAAATTTCCCTTGCATTATGTGCAGAAAAATGGTAGTATATGTACTGGTCTTTACACATGATGGTCTAGTATTAAACACACAAGACCCTTGTTCATAAGGGGATGCACTTGTGACGAATTAAGGATACGGTGCATCATACTTTGACCTGGGTGTCTTAAATGGTCATGCCATAACTTAAATGGTCATGCCATAGCTTGAATTATTTAGCTTCTGGCTAACAGATTTCAATTTTTCCAATGTACATTTCTGGCCGCACACTCGGAAGTTATGCAAAGATATTCTACTCATTTTTCTCAATGGTTTCAACGTGATAACTATTGGTTCGAATATCCTTAACACTCAATGACGTTCTTCTGGAATGTGGAGATTATAAGGCCTCATCAGTGGTAGGTTCAGTACCGAACTGTGGGTTTTGCCATAACCCTCTATCAAGTTGGATTGGCCTGATACGGTTGTCACAGAGGTATGAATAGACAATAAGTTTGAAAAATATCTCCAATCTGGGAATATGGTGTGCATAATAGCACTTTTAACCAGACAACAAACTTCCCCACAGAATATCCCTATTCATTTATTTAATTCAATGGATCACATAAATAAATAAGTTTATTGAATTAAATTATTCAAACATAACCACATTTTCATAATCCAAAATAACTGTAAAAATAAATCACCAAAATCTGAAGATGTTTCATTCATTAAGATGAAAATATGACACAAGAGGCCAAATATACCCATGTCTTCGAGTTCTAATTCTCGGTATCTTTAGTAACTGCCTGACAATCCATGATCTCTAGTGTGGAATCAATGGAAAATGACCCTTCAATAAAGTTGGTATTTCGAATTCCGCGACCGGCGTAATACTCATCTACTGCTTCGGTTATCGCACAGCAGGTGCGGGACCACAGTTAATCCCTCCACATCAATAACAAAGATCATACTGATTTTGTTGGTGGGGGGTCAAACAGTGTTCCTTTCCACTTTACTTGTTAGGCAGGGGCACTATAACATGGGGCCATGTTTTGGGCCGGTTATATGGGCCATTTATGGGCCCACCTTTCTTTACTTGTCTCAAAAGATCAGACTCTTTGTCCCTTTCATAGTCACAATCTCCTTTTGAGATTAGGTTTACGATAAGCAACATCAATCAAGCAAAAGTGCTGCTCAGGTGCCGATGGGCTTAGCTTGATCATTCTTCAACAGGAGGTTGTTGTTCATTTCAGTGAGCAACAACATAGTGATCAATTCTGAGAATTAATAAAGTGCCTTTCCTTGTATTGTCTTTGGGCAAATAGGCTTGTTCAATATTTTGCTAATCATGTTTTGCTTCAGGCAAAAAAGCATGCCAACTTTAGATAATTTCTTCTAGAAACTTTCAATTGCTAAAATTTGATATTAAAGAACAAATAATTGTGGTAAGTGGTTTTCCTACCCTTTCTAAGCTAAATGGTAAGCAATGAGAGTCTTATAATTAGTTTGGTGCTTGTAAATGGGTTTGAGGATATTACAAAAGAATAAGTGTGAGGTGGGGTAGAATATTTGTGTGTGTATAGCCAAGAAAAGAAAAAGGAGTTACCCTAGAAATATGTTTAAAATATCAAAAGAATTATTCAAAGTCAATATGGACTAGTGTCACCAAAGAAAAGAAAACAGAAAATGGAAAAATAGAGAAAGTGTATGTTGTGCAAAAGTAGTGTGAATGAGAAAGAAAAAAGAGAAAAATACAAAAAGAAAGAGTGTGGGTTGTACAAAAGGGGAATAAAAGTTTTTATTAATCTGAGCAGTAATTTTTGGGTTGTGAAAAGAAAAGCGGTGTTACAAAGCACTTAGAATCAAAAAGAGTTATAAGATCTTAACAAGAGAATTGCTTACTACAACCAAAATCACATTTCCCTCATTTTTAAACTCTTGCCTTAAGCTCCACTACAACCAAAATCAAGGAACTTATAATCCAAGAAAACACATGCAATGATCACAGATGTGGAGAAAAGATGAAAGAGCAAGCTTATGGAAAACATGTCAATTCAATTGCTTTTGAATGCAAAAACTAACCATTAAATATTGACTGAAAATAATGAGTGTATCCGTGTGAGTTTGATGGTTAGGCAAATGCGTTCAATTTAATCCCACATGAATCATTATGGTGGCATACATGGTGTATGCATATATTTTGATGAGCATGACTCTCCAAATCCAATTATTAACTTTGCATTTCAAAAATTTGGTTTCTAAGCTCAATTGAAAGTCAATCCACTAAATCATGGTTCTCTAAGGGAAAATGGTCAAATCACCAAGGATGCAACTTAGCCTTTTATTTTGTTTGTGCTAGTTTAGTTTATGTTTTGGCTTGAGGACAAGCAAAATGTAAGTGTGAGGTATTTTATGCTTGTGAATTCTTAGTGAGCACTAATATGTATTAGTTATTTTGCCTATTTGCTATGTCTTAGTGTTATCATAGCTTATAGGCTCGCTTTTATTAAGTGAGCACTGATTGTTTAATGAGTGGTTTATCCCTATGTATCAAAGTGGTACCACCACAACTTCTTGTCTGTCTATTAATGACAGCGGAAGGATATGTCACGTCCTGAATTTTGAATAAAGATATTCGAATCCAAGACGCGAAAACTTAACCAAATGTCAAAAATACAAAAAAAACATTTTCAATTAAATTTGAGCAACAACGACACGTCAATAAAGACTCGATCACTTAAGTCGAATATCACATCAATAAGTGTTTACAAAACTCGAGATAACTGATATACAAATGTACATACTCATTAGGAACATACCAAAAACAGCAGTACACTGACAAAAATAGGTTTCGAACCTAACACTGCTGCACTTCTCTCCTCAGTCTCAACCCTAGTGGTCCTGACCTGGAGGGAGAACTGCTACACCATGGAATAGTGCACCGGGATTGCAAACAACAAAACCAGATAAATCAACAATCTCAGTTTAATCATTTTTCAACCCAAAATCAAACTACAGCAATCAACATCACCTCCACAATCATTCAAAATCAAGTCCCACATGGACGACAAAAGAAGGACACTGACACTCTCTTTTAAAACAAAACATACCCATGGGCACACGATAACTCACAGTTATCCCCCAAGAAGTACATTATACTCAAAGGCACACGATAACCCAAAGTTATCCTCCAAGAAGTACACGATAACCCAAAGTTATCCCCCAAGAAGTACATTGTACTCAAAGGCACACGATAATACAAAGTATCCCCCAAGAAATACATTGGATGACAGACTATAACTCTAACTGAATATATCATAACCTGTCAACCTCGGCCGAGATTCAGTTTTACAATAATAATTGCCTCGATCACCAATGTGATAAAAGATACTCAACCGAACATTTAAAAGTCCTCTTGACTCAAATACTTTCCTCAAGCAAAATACATTTTTACATAATAATCAACACATTATGATAATTGTATACTAGTAAGAGAAATGCTCTAAATAACAATTCAATCAATTCTCAATCATTACTTCACCAATGTCACACCATTCAATATATATATATATATATATATATATATATACGTAATCATTCATGCATGAATGACCACTAATACCAACTATAGTTCATCAAAAATCGAGAAATTCATTTTTATAATAAAAATCTGTTTTACTATACCTGTGAACCACAGTCCTATGAACCGTAGTCAATCAAGTTCATATCATTTGAAAACAAATCTTTATTTGCGTAAAACGATTTCACGATTTAGAAATAAAACGTACGAAAAGTAATTCGGTTCGTTAATGAACCACGTGAGATTTACTCACCTCTAACTCCTGCTGCGTCTTCTCCTACAGTAAATAAGGAATTGAATACACTCCGTCAATCACCTAAGTACAATATGATCTTAACTTAGTCCACGAATCGAAAAAGATTATATTTTGAACTCCGATTTACCCTAAAATTGCGAAAGTAATGCCGATTGAGGCGAAATTTCATCCGAGACCACCCAAAGTCTCTATAATACTTATACGATCAACATATCAAAACTACAAGTCGATCAGAAGGCGAATCCTCACGGATCGAACTGAAAACCCTAAAACTTTGAAAATTCATAACTTGCTCATATGATTTCCAAAATTACAAACTATATATCGAAATGATGGTATCAATGTGTAGAATAAAAAGAGAAACAGAAACTGTTCCTGGGGTGGCTGAAAGTAGCCAGAAAACACCACCACAGTGGCGGCGCTGCGCCCACCCAAAGTCAAAATTAGACAAAACTTCCAACACAAAAGATCTTCATCTCAACTCCAATTACAAGTTTCACAACTACCACAAAGTCAAATATGAGTCAATTGATCGAATTTTGCCTCGTAAGGTTTGAAACCTGAAGAACCCTAGTTACCCAATCTTCCAAATTCGAGCTCCACAGGTTAAATCGTTGCAGGCCACCTTTGCAGAATACTTCTACGTCCTCAGGGCTCCAAAAGCCCCCAAGAATCACAGCCATAGGTGGCAGGAGGAGGGAGAACGCACAGGGGCAATTTTGAATTCGTCTCGGCCTCTTCTCGGACTTGCAGTGGCCACCACCGTGCTTCCCATGCTAGATGGCTTCCCCAGATGTGTAGGAGGCAGCAAGGCGAGCAAAACCCCTATTTGTTTGTGTCCAATGGTAGCCAAAGCTGGAAACACGAAGTCTGCGAAAGAGGCGGCGGGACACGGGATCTGGAAAGAGGAGAGAGAAAAATCGGGGGCCAAAAACAAAAACTGAAAATTTTGAGATTTATGAATTAAATCCGGAATTTCTTATATTTATAGGAAAATCCCAAATTTTCAATCCCTCATAACTTCTTCATACGAACTCCGATTTTCGCGTTCCTCGTGTCCACGAACCCGTATCAACGCGCTCTACAACTTCTATGAATAAAGTTTCCACAAAGTCCCTACATATAAAAATCAACTTCGTAACCCTCCCCCCCCTAAAATGTGCATTTCGAATAATTATTCACCCGAAAATATTCAACTTCCGGGCCATTTGGCTTGATCTCTTCTCGGATACATAGGCAACCCATTCTAAAATTCGGGTGCAGCCGCATGGTCCGGAAGTATATAACCCGAAGTGTCAAGGCAATGGTACAAGAAATTTGACTCATTCATGGTAGGTCATGGGTATATAGCAGCAAATAAAGCCAGCAAGGAGATGATATGGCTGCAAAGGTTTGTTCAAGAGTTGGGTGTGAAGCAAGAAAATTATGTGGTGCATTGTGATAGTCAAAGTGCTATCCACTTGAGCAAAAATTCAATGTATCACCCTCGCACTAAGCACATTGATCATCGTTACCATTGGATTCGAGATGCAGTGTCAAAGAAGTTTTTCCAGTTGAGGAAAATTCACACTAACAAGAACATTTCAGATATGTTGACTAAAATTGTGCCACAGCAGAAACTTGAGTTTTGCATAAAAGCGTCAGGATTGGCGAATCCCTCCATCTAAGTCGGGAGGGGGAGATTGTTAAATCAGTCCCTCCTTATCTGGAGGAAAGTGATTCATGCAGCAACAAATGTTGACAGAAAAATGGGGCTGCTGCAATAGGAAGAAAGAAATATGGTAGTTGCCTTCTTTGAAAAAGAGCTACATTCTTTGAATGATTTAGGGCTGCTGCTACCAGTTTTGAATAACTAAGGTAGGTGCAGCAATTTTTGAATGTTGGAAGGAAATATGTTTAATTAGCATGCCAACATTGAACATAAAACAAGGAGGAAGCTTGACTTTGCTTCCATGCATGATACATTGAATCTTGAATTTCATGAAGAGCAATGCCTATATAAAGGCATTAAATGCAAGAACAAAATCATTCAAGTAAGAAACATCTTCATCCAAGTAGAGAGTGAAGAGTGTCCACTTCTTGTTGAGAGTGTGGTAGTAGTTAGGTAGCAAAACAAGTGTGAGAGAGAGTTTCCTTCAAGTAGTGTTCTTGAAGTTGTGTATCTCTTGTACCCACATTGTCATAGTGGAAGTTCTTGTTGTTGCTGCCCTGTGGACGTGGGCACCTTGCCGAACCACGTTATATCCGATGTTCACTTTCCTTTACTCCTTTTATTTCTTTGCATATTATCCTTTTGTGGTTGGAGTTATTATTTCCATTCCATTAATTTTCCCAACATTTTTTGCCTTCGCTGCCTTCTCCTTCTGCTTGTCCACGCTCTGCTTCTCACGCTGCTATCCTCCCTCTTGTTTTTCCACGCTGATGTGCCCTGTTGTGTTCTTTTTCTTTTTTTTTTCATGTAGTGCTTATATAGTGCACTAGTGACGAGTTTGACTTGCATACAACATTGAGAGTTTTAGAGTTCAACTCGAAGTGAACTAGTTGGAAACTTTATCTCCTCAATTTCTTCTTTCTCTTCTGACGTCAAAACTGTAACTTATTTTTTAATTACATTGTTAGCCGGCAAAACTTCTAACAAACCTAGAAGTCCAATGCTTTACAAGCTTGACAACTGTACTTCTTCACAATCCTTTGTCTTTTGCCATGGAAATGTACTAGACGTCAATCTCGTTGTAATTGGATATATGAATTTTTTCGGTTTCAACACCCCAGCACCTCGCTGACGGATAGCGAACACTCTAGCCTGACCAGGTAGCAACAGTCTCTGCTGGTTTCCCTGCCCACCATCCTGATGTCGGGTACACTTCCTGGCAATATGCCCTGCCTGTCCACAAGGAAAGCATACTCTGTTCCTCGGCTTCGTGAACTCTCCTAAAGCATGGCCCATCTTGCCACAATTGTAACATCTAAGAGGTGCGGCTGGTGCTACTTGTCTAATAGGTGCAGCCCTAACAGGTGTAGCTACCACTCTTGCTAGAGCCTGATGATAAATCCTCTATCTCTTCCAAGGCCCACCATGATTGTCCATCTCATCACTACTCCCGGCAACTGGCTTCCCCTTTCCTTGGGAATCTATCGTAGCCAAGGTCTCACTCTAATGCATCTTGGCCTCCTGCTCATGGGCCATAGCACTAGCAAAGATGAGTGCCTTCGTCGGCAATATAAGGGGGCAGCGGCCACCACCGTGCTTCCAGTGCTAGATGGGGCAGCAAGGCGAGCAAAACCCCTATTCTTTTGTGTCCTATGGTGGTCGGAGCTGGAAACACGAAGTCGGCGAAAGAGACGGCGCGACACAGGCTCGGGAGAACGGAGAGAGAAAAATCGAGGGTCAAAACACAAAAACTGGAAAGTTTGGGATTTATGAATTAAATCCGGAATTTATTATATTTATAGAAAAATCCCAAATTTTCAATCCCTCATAACTTCTTCATATGAACTCCGATTTTTTTCGCGTTCCACATGTCCACGAACTCATATCGACGCACTCTACAACTTCTATGAAGAAAGTTTCCACAAAATCCCTACGTATAAAAAGTCAACTTCGTAACCTCCCTAAAATGTGCATTTCGAATAATTATTCACCCGAAAATAATTCCACTCCACCTTCGAACCATGAAATCATACTAACGAACACTTGATTAATATATTCAAGGAAATTCCAAGACATTAATAATGAATTTCCGGGGTCTTACAGGATATGTAATGACCATTCTGGCTTGAGATCAATATATTGGCTATGCCTAAAAAAAAATGTTATTGTGGTTCAAATTATTGATTCGTTTTCCACTTAAATATCCATTACACATTCTTTTCTCGATTTTAATCTTCTAAGAGACTTTGAATAAGTCTTCAATTCTTTCACCTAATTCAAGGTCCAACAAAATAGTTTTTCATTGTTTGTTATATTTAGCTTTCATTGTGAATAAAAGTGAAAGCAGATGAATGGAGGAAGTAGAGATATAATTAACAACTATTAACATGTTAAGCACATTATCAAACATAAATTTCGAATCAAACATGTCATAAAAAGAAATCAATCAAGAACGGAAATGAAGGCATACAAAGCCCTTATTACTTCCCTTAATTAGATAGATTTGTTTGAGGAACTCTCACCTTCTCTCTCTTTGAATGTAGGATGCATTGCCCTCAAAGGAGATGAATCAGGCTGAAAAGCACTGCAGAATGGCTGATGTTGTTTTATGTTTGGGAACAAGGTAACAGTGAGAACGGGCTCTTGGTCTTATTCACATTTTTCCTGCTTGTGAACTCTCTTGAGTCATACTCTGAATTTCAGGTGTGACCGACATCATGTGTAATCTTCAATTTTAATACATTGTCATATGCCCATAAAAGAAAGAAAAAAAATTAAGTCAAATGAAAAGTGTTATTAGCACATTCCTCTTTTCTTCATACATTTCTTCTTTAACTTTTTTTTATCTCAAGAAGCCCATATTAGCCCTTTAGTAATTCACCTATGGGAAAAAAAAAAAAAAGAGGTTTGCGGTCATCTCTCAGACTTCATACACGGGCACCTACAAATTAGTCTTGCCATCCAACGAACCGGCAACTTTCACACTTCCAGACTGTTTCCTAAAAAAAAAAAAAAAAAAAAACAAAAGAAAAAAGGATCCTTCGAATCGATAGCCAAAGAAGATGGTGTTTGAGAGATCGTTTCAATTGGTGGCTAGGCTCAAGTTGTGACATACTCAAACACCATCAATGAGATTTTCTTGCTTCTTCTTCAACACCGAATCAAGAAAGGGTTTGAGTTCTACTTCGTAGCAAACCTTAGCACAAGGGTTTGAAAATCTTGAACTTTGTGATTTTAAACCCTACGGGTTTTGAGTTTTATGTCGTCCAGTGGGCCAAAACGTTTTATCCAAGTAATTTATTTCGGTCTAGTTACAGGCAAGAAGTGCCAACCATGGGTGACAATTTTTTTGTAGGAAAGTTTTTATTGTGTATCCCTAGGGCCACTTCCTCATTTTCATTTGGTTTATAAAAATTTCTCATATCTAACAACCTTTGGAGGGTAAAAGGTGTTCTTCTGGTTTTTTGACCTTGCTAGTAGGCATGTATACATAGATAGGCTGTAATCGGGTGGTGCAACGTCTTTAGGAGAAATTATCAACCCATAAACCCATATAGGATTAAGGATGTAAGTGTGGATCACACTTTGGGTTCAAACAACCTTAGCTTATCTCTAGATATGTCAAAATCCTGCTTCAACTAAGTTGGTTCCAAATTTTTATATTTGGTTTGGTTGGGACAACTTCAAATCTTAACTAAGAGATGTGGAAATTTGTATTGATAGTTCGATGTGTGTGACTGAGGAAGTAGCTTGGATCATGGCTTAGGTCTAAGTCTGAGCCCAAATCCGAGTAGACAAAGCCTTGCTTCCGCTAAGTTGATTCAAAATTATATATTTGTTTTAATGGGCATTGCCTCAAACTTCTTTAGTTGCAAATATGAGAGAGTCTCGAGCACCTCTCTCTGTAAGCCAAAGAAAGGTCGACACTATAATAATTTGATTGAGAAATTTGGGATCTGATTTTGGAGATTATTGAAATGAAATTTTCCTTTCTCAAAAAAGAAAAAAAAGAATGGAAGATAAATTTCTTTTGGAAATCTTTTGGACTAGAATTAGATGTTAAATTGTCAAGTTGCGCTTGAATTTTTATTTTTTTTTTTGAAAATAAAATTTCATTGAAACTTTAACAAGAACACTTGTTTAGAATGACATCCCTAATAAATTCGAGCGCAGTTACAAACCATACCTGACTATCATTGTAGCACAAAGAGCGACTAGCTAATGTATGCGCTGTCTTATTAGCATCTGTAGGAGCATACTGAACTATATAATGACATGGGTTCTCAACAACTCTTTTACTTCTTCAAGAATGAAACCTAGAGTTGAATAATCCAACTCCTCTTGTTTCAAAGCATGAACAACTTGCGCTTGAAATTTGAAACCTAGGTAGTTGCAAAAATCCAAGCAAGCTTTCCACGTATAATTCCTTACAAAATCAACTACCCAAATTGAAGTAGGAATAAAAAGAACAATTATTTATTATTACAAATCAAGTCGAAATAAATATTTGAATTTATTTAGAGGAAGAAAAATTAAACTCCAAAATCTAAGACTTGGAGCAAGGAGGCATATGGGCAGGTGGCGGGCGAAGCTTCGACTCTTTGGTGTTTCCATTCCTTACTATGAACACAGTGTCCATTCCCCAACTGGAATGCCTTTCCAAATGACAATGCATAAACCATACTCCTGAAAATCATCATCAATATGTTCATACTTAGTTAACCTGATGTGCATAATGTTGTAGTTCTCAAGTACAAGCTAGCATCATCAAATTTGTTCATACGCACATTGACCAAAAAATCACACACTTACCAGGATTATCAGCTACGAATCTGATGGTAGCCCATCCGTTCTTTGGAACGCCAATGGTGTTGGCTTCTGGTGGATCAACCAAATTGTATGTTTTAGGTGAGGTGGTTTTGTTAAAATTCCCGTAACCTGTTCCAACCAAATAAAAACTAAAACCATGGAGATGCATTGGATGGTTCTCAGGAGCAACGAGGTTGGTCCCTTGGAAGATTATTTCAACTCCTTCACCATATTTGAGGAACTTTACTTTGGTTGCGAAGGTCGGATATTTGGTACTGTTTACCACTTCTCCAGTGAAATTGAAAAAAAGAGGCGGGTTGGATGGGAAGTTGCCCTGAAAAACTCCATTTATTCCCCTGCAAATCGATCATGACAAGCAATAAGCCACAGTGTTGATAAATATGGTTTACAACAATGCCAAACCCCAAACCTATAAAGAATCACATACTAATTTGATTAAAAGCTCATGTGCATCGTAAACGTTAAAACAATTTGTCAATATTAATTGATACGAGAGAAATGATATATTATGCATGCATATGCGTACGTACCTATAATAAGCTTGTAGTATATCAATGGAGGGAGTCTCAAAACTGATGTTGTTTAAGCTAGCAGCAATGGCATTATTATTCGGCCCGGCACAAGAAGCGTTAGCGCAAATTCGTTCATTGATAGAAACAGTCATGTAGATCCTGGTTGTGATGTTTGTCGGAACACTGATGGGGTGTGCCTTGCTTGCCAAAGACTTCACACGGGCGGTGAAGTTGTCAGCAGCTGTTGTGTCATTATGGGTAGGAAGGTTGGGAAATGGGGTGGTTGATGGGGTGGAATAGTTTCCTCGATATTGAAGAATGGCCGTGGTTGTGCCGTTGTGATATGGAACCTCGCCGTCATTGTAAGCAGTTGAAGCCATGTAGTAATGGCTACGAGGCTGGTTTGTGGTGACCAAAACGTCCATAGTTTGGCCTGGAGTTATCATGATGTACGGGGTGGTGATGGGTTTTATGTAGGACGCGTCTTGGGTGACCACTGTGAGGTTGTGGTTGGCAATGGCGAAAAACTGTTCTTCGTTCATGATAGCGTTGATTATACGTAGCATATAGGTCTTGCCGTAGTCAACCAACAAACGGTATGTTGATGCTGCGGATTGGTGACATGATCGAGAATACATTAGTCGTTGCAAACAAATATAATGATATTGTGAACTTATCAAACACTACGAACATACATATCGATATGTTTACCAATTTGTTATTAGATCCTCTTTTAAAAAACCGAAAAAGAGGGTATAATTTTCAAAGAGAAATCTAAAGAAATCAATAATTGATCATCATCTAGATATAATTTTCAAAAACCGAAAAAAGACTTGATAATTGATCTAGATATAAGTTATGTATTGAATCTAGCTCAAAGCTATAAGCAGTAAAATTTAAATTTGAGCAGTATAAATGTCGACAGCTATCAACTCAAGTAAACACAATGTTAAATAATTTATAACTTACTCTAATTCTTGGGTCATTAGCTATTGTGGATAGCAAGCTTAACTTTTTATCCATTTTAACAGCAACAACAGACTTTTAAGTGACACTCTATTTCAACTTTTAATTATCTGATTCTTAAATATAGAGAGTAATATGAGCCTCTTTATTTTTGTTAATTTAAAACATTCATTTTAAGTTGTTGTTGTGTAATTTATAAATACTTTACATTGTTTTTTATTCATCCAAAAAATGATATAAATTCAAAACTAGTAAAAATAGAGATAACTGATACATACGTATTTTAAAAGTGGCTAAGCATCTTTAAAAATAATTATGCATCAGAGCTCTCTATTTTAGCTATTTTTTAATTTATATTATTTTTTAAATGAAGATTAAACAGTTTAAATGTACTTATAAATTACATAAAATAACTCAAAATGAAGTTTTAAATTATAGAAAGTTTCATCTCGCTTTCTATATTTAGAAGCGAGATAGTTAAAAATTATAATTGAGCAATTAGGAGTTTGGTGCAACTACTAAAATATTTAAAAAGCTAAACATGCTCTCTAAAATAGCTATGAAGTCAAAATAGAGAGTATGTTAAAGATGTTTTTTAGATAATTTGACTAAAATTTGACTTAATCTTTAATAATGCTAGTAATTTTTTCAGTCAAACTTTGTAGTGATAATTTTTGAAGAAAAATCTAAAGAAATCAATGATTGGAATTAAGCAAGTGTAATCATAGTTGACTCAGTGCTCCAACTTGTCCAAAAAATAAATTTTAAAAAAAAACTCAGTCTTTTGAAGCGAACTAATTTACTTGTGGAGCTGTCGTGGGACTTGATCATTGATCTAGACATAAGTTAAGCATTTAATATAGCCTATGAGCAGTAAAAATTTAGTTTTTAACAGTATAAATGTCAATCGACGTCAACTCAAGTTAAAACCGTGTTAAAAAGTTTGTAAATCATCGTTTTCATGGGGTTTGTTTATATTATCATAGCCATGAAAGTGTGCACAGAATTAAGCAGTGCTATCCATTGTCATAATAGCTTTATGTCAACTCGATCTGTATGAATATGAACAAGATATAAGATTGGATTTTTGATCACTTCATGACTTAATTTATTATAATTACCCTTGGAGCAACTGTACAAATCCCCAGGCTGTCCATTGATTGTGAAGGCATCAGAGGTGTTTGGATCTGCACCGGTTGCGAGTGCAGAGTTAATTACTTCCATCACATCTGCCTTAAACCATGAAGCTGCACCATCCCAACACAAACAACAAGAATCAGAATCAGGCCCTCGTTAATTAGCAAAACCCCAATACTACCACTGTTCAATTCGATCCATGAGATGCATTCGTTTTTACTTGTGTTTGGAATATGCGGAAAGAATGAAAAGGACAGTTATAATATATTAAACCCTAAATCAAGTGCTGGCTGTGATCATGACAACCCAACTAAGAAAAATAACACCAATTAATAAAGCAAACTGAATGACAAGTGAAAGTGTGTTTAGAAGTCTTGACACGCTAAGGTTAACGTCATGGTTGTTATTTAACCCTTATGTCAACGCAACAATATACAAATCCTCAATCTTGTCTTGTCGTTGTTTCACCTATTATTCTTCTTCTTTTTTTTTTCAAAATTCTTTTACAATCCTACAATTTTGTAAAACAAAAAAGAATCCATACCCTGAAATATTTTTTGAATCTTTAGTCTATTTTCAATTCTTTCAAAATTTCTGTCAGTAGAAAACAAAATACCGCTGTATGGTCATAACAGTATTTGGGGGCAGAAAACAAAATACCGCTGTATGGTCATAACAGTATTTGGGGGCAGAAACAAAATACGGCTATGTGATCATAACAGTATTGGGGGAATACTGTATTTTATTTCATTCTTTTCATGACTGATGTACTTAATCAGAAAAATGAAGTATCGAGCAATGGACGTTGTTGCGACTAAAAATATTTTTTAAAATTCTCTAGGGTGAAGTGGGAAAATGAGAAAAAACAACAAAAAAATAAGAAGGAGAGAGTCTTCACAAAATGGAGCTACATGGCTAGTACTTTTGTTCTGCATTAATTATCTCTCGCTCTCATAACGTGTACAAAATTACAAGTAGAGGTGATGAATTGATAACAGAGAGACGAACAAACAGTAGTGTTGAAAAGTATTAGAGGGCGCCTGGAATGAGTTAACACGTAGAACTTTTAAAATAATAGATTAATTACCTACCTAAAATAATTGTTTGCTCTTCGTATGGAGTTGCAAATGGATATGTCGTGCCGGCAGCCGGTAATACAACAATGGCGCCATGAACAGTAGCACGTGTCCAATCACTATGAGCATGCCACCATAATGTTCCTTCTTCACTGGAAAATACAACCTCGTATGTAAAGTTAGATCCCGGTTGAATCGGGCACTGAGTTATGTTCTCAGGTCCATCCGACCATGGATTTCTAGGCTGCTTCACTCCGTGCCTACAAAGTACCATGAAATAAGGAAACAAGGCTGAGTCTAGGTGATCATGTATAGAAAAAGCTGGCTTTCGAAGGTAAACTTGCTTGTCAAAACTGATCGAATGATGGTTACCAATGAATGGTGACACCGTATAATCCTTGGTTGCGGATGTTGACGTAAATAGTTTCTCCCTTGTGAACTTGAATGGGTGGCCCCGGAAAACCCCCATTCACTGTTAAGATGCTCTTCGTGCTGCAAAGCCTTGTAAAATTTGTTTCTTTCAGCTGCAAATGATCATAGACAAACACAATATGAGAGTAAAACCCAAAATCCATGCAGGACGTTAATTAGTATTAACAAAGAGCTATAAGATGAAAAAGAAAAGATACTGCAGTAGAGTCGATAAGCATGCAAAGTACTTACAACCCAATCGTAATAACGGGTAGCGCTGCAAAGTTGCAGAAACATAAACCCTAGAAAAGCAATCAAGATGCAACCCATTTTGTTAAACCCAGCCATTTTCTTATTTTCAGAAGTTTTTCTGAAAATTTCCTCTTACTTGGAACTGTGTCCTTCAGGTCGCCCTCGATTGTGATCGTCTGTGATATTTGTCTTCGGTTTACAGCTATTTATAGAAATACAGCAACACTTTTTATCTTTCGTTTTTTTTTTTGACAAAATGACTGTAGATTTTATGATGGTCAAGTTGTTTATGTTTCTTTGTTTTTTTTTTGTTTTTTGTTTTTTTTTTTTGTTGTGTATGACGGGTTTGCTTTTTGGACATAGATAGCGTCGCTCCCACGTGATTGAACATTTCAACCAGCGTACCTAATTTTTATATATTTTTCTAAAGGACCTAATTTTTATTTTATTTAGCTTTTGTTTTTTAACTTACCTAGTTACTTAAATAAAGTTTAAGCCACAAAGATCATGACGACATATGAAAAACGAAGTATGCACCTTAATCCCACAAGGAAAACATGGGATATATGTATATTACTATTTCCATAAATAAAATAATTTGGGTTATAGTTTGGGGTGTGTGTAGGCCCATTTTGAGGCGGTCGTCCGTACTATTGCAAAAGTGCGGACGTCGATGCTTCTACAACAATTAGGCTCTGACAGCAGTGCAGCTCTTGTCGTACGGAGGCCAGGGGCATTCCAGACGGCTTCACCATGAAGATGAAGGCCAAGAAGATCGAGGTCGAAAGTTCTGGGCAGCGACCTCACCTGAAACTTCAAGGCCGATTAAGGTCAACTACATACTGGTATCTGGCGAGTCCACCAACAAGAAGAAAGGTCAAGATCGACGTCTGGTCTCCGTCTGGCAAGAGCTGCTCCCGCGTCGGCGCCTGATCACTGCAGAAGCATCAACGTCCACACTTTTGGGGCACTGCGGACGTCCGCTTTCCGCACTTTTGGGGCACTGCGGACGTCCTCTTCTAATCCTTTATTTCTGTGTGTGTGTGTGTGATTTTATTCACACACCTCATAATGCTAAATATACATCTTTACTTTATTACACTCAATATGAAAGTTCATTTTTGCGACTCAAACCGGACAGGCGAACCTCAATTCCCTAGGATCGAACGAGATGCTTTCTTTTTTGACTCCCTTGTGGGAGGTTTCTCAACGGCGACTTTTATCAAGGAATGGCGGTCTTGTGCTTTTGATTGAGAGGAGGTTCCTTCCCTTTCTCTAGTCTAACTCTTGGTGGTGCTGGCGGGACAAATCAACAGGACTCCTTGCTCCTAGGCTACTGCCTAATTCTTCTCGTCGCCAGCTATAGTTGTGGTGATGGTGGCTCTGTTACCGATCTAAGATTGGATCAGTATGTTAATGATATGGGTTCTCTAGGGAGGATGGATGCGAAGGCGGATACCAGTGTTCGGCATGCAGCTTGCAGCGATGATTGGTCAGGTTGGTTTGCCTGGGATTGCATCGATCTGATGGTGGTGATGGTGGATCTGTCTTGCTCGTCGGGGGACTTCAATTGCTGGGAGTCAAATCTGATTATGCAATCTATCCTTGATGGTGGTTATGATGGTAGTGGCCAGTGTTCCCATAGGAACTTGCGTGGCAGTGGTCTCTACGGTGATAGTGATGGTCTCTACGGGGGTGGCAGTTTCTATAGAGATCGCGGCGATTTTCAAGAGGGTGACAGCGACGGCCAAATTGTTGGAGAGGCTAGGGTTTCTCCTAAAGTGGCTTGCTGGTTAATTTTGAAAAGGCTTTGGGTCCGTTTTGAGTCGTCTCCTGATGCAGAGGATAATGTGGAAGGTGGTCTGTCACCTCTACTGCTAGTTTAATTTAATTTCTATTTGGGTCGCAAAAACCAGTGCCTAGCTTAGTTGTTACCTTTTATGTCTGCTTCGAGGTTTCTGGTTTTTGTTAGAATAATGATGCATGGACTTCCTAAAAGGTGGGTGTACTAGGGATTATATGGGACGCTATTTATCTAGAATAGGGTTTCTTATGGTTCTAAGGGACGATTGCTTTCTGTCGACCCCGTAGGGGTGTTCATTCTTATACTGCTTGCTGAATTTAATGAAATGATTGACCTATTTTCATCAAAAAAAAATATGAAAGTTCATGGATAGACAAAATGATCAAAAGATTATATTAAATATAGAGAATAAAACTGAGATTGGATACTCTCCTGCACCGGCATTTCTTCTTCTCTAAGCTCGCAAATAGAACCCTAGAAATGGTTGACAACATTAATCAATGAACATTCATCATTTGAAGGGAATTGATAAAAGCATAATAGATTCTTAAATTGTAGTTTGAAAACCTCAATTGAGGTATTGTTCTTCATTTTTGACTAAACTAAAACATTGCAGATCTAAATTTTCAATTTTAATTGTTCAATACAAAATATAAGCTCGTGGAAGTAGCAGATTAATTATATATATATATATATATATATATCTAAAGCCCGATTTATTGTTCCTCGCTGTGCAAAATGAAGTGGCACTTTTGCCCTTGTTGTCTCCCTCCATTACAAGTATCAACTATATTTGAGTCTTTAACCTATTCTATTTTGGTTTTTTCACAACTCTCAACCGCAAGTTTTTTTTTTCCTTTTATTGCTCTCGACCAAGTTATGAAGTATGGACTACTTAGATGATTTAATTGGTTTAGGTTTGGAACAATTTCACGCCATAGACTAGTTTCTATAAACTAGTTTAAGAAAACTGGAGAGAGACTAGCGAGAGCTTCTGTTTCTGTGATCAACTTCATCTACAAATTCGCGCTCATCCAGTAGTGCATGATGTCGAGCAGGCCTCAGTGTTCTACCAGCGTCTTTGTGCTGCTGTCAGACGGGTGATCTAAGGTTGGGCTCGTGGGCTGCAGTTTTTGGATGGTTGTTGCTCAGGGTCTAGAGGATTATGCCTCGGCATCAGCTCTAAGGTCACTTCCAAGGGTTTGTGATTGATTCGCTCAGATTCTAGTGTCTATGGTGACGGCACTAGCATCATGGATGGGGTTTTCCTTCGTTGACGGCATCTGGGATGGGCGGATTCGAGGTTGTTGCAGCGCGGGTTTCAAGGCGCTGGGCGGCTGAATGTTCGATGGAGAGGGTGACTTGAGCCAGATTTAGGCCGGTTTTGCTAGGTTTTGGGCTCAACTAGCCTTGGGCTACTCTTTTAGACCTGAGTTAATTGGGTCTGCTTGTTTTTGGCTTGCATTATGTTAGTAGCGTAGTTTACTTTTATAATTCTCTAAGTTTTTGGGGACCAATGCACTTTTTGTGCTTCTAGCAGATCTTCTGGAGTAGTACCAAGGGAGATTCATGCTATTTTCGAATGTATTTAATGTCAAATGAGTGTCTTAGTTTCTACGTATCACTGTTGGTACTAGGACAATTTCTTAACTACCTCTAATTCGTAGCAGGATGGTATGTAATAGTCATTCTAATTTATGATCAATATATTGACTTTTTACCTTGATTAAAAATAATAATAATAATAATAATAATAAATAAACTAGTTTAAGATTGAGAGACATGGTTGTAGTACCCGCAATTATCATTTTAAATTCGAGTAATTGTGTTAAACGATTATTATGCGATTTCATGATTTATGTTCGATAATAATTCATTTTTACAATTATCGAAGTTTCGAAACGTTTATTTTAACGAAAAGCTCGAAATGCTCGATTTGAGTAATCGACTTTTTCTACGTACAAAATTTGGAGAAACTTCCTTCATGAAAGTTGTAGAGCTCGTCGATACGAGTTTGTACACTTGCGGAACACGAAGATCGGATTTTTTCTGAATTAGTTATCGAATTTAGAAGTTTTCCGAAACTTGTATAAATAGAAAAAAAACCCTAGCTAATTTTTCAGAACCCTACTATTTTGGTCCGCCTCCTAACATTTTCAGAATCACTGTTCATCGTCCCATACCTCCATCCCTCGACCAAAAACGATGAAAAAGAGAGCAAAGTTCACCTTAATTGTTCTCCCTCCACAGACCACTTCTCGACCTCAAACCAAGTCCCAGAAGTTCGTCTCGAGCTGTTCTACCTCCTGGACGGCGTCGCTTCCACCGACAAGGCCTCCACCGCCGGCGAAACAACCCGAAACAAACGGACTCGAAAACGAACCAAAACTATCTTCTTGTGTTTTCGACCACCAAACCAAATGAAACTCGTCCCTCTACATCGACTCAACCTCTTGAAGCTCCCAGAGGCAGTTTTACAAGGCGGCGGGCCTGTAGCGGCGGCGGCACAGCCCGAACCGAAAACCACCCTTTTCGGTTCGATCTTGATATCTCGAGCTACACACCATCATTTCACTTGATTCTTGGCTCATTGAGCTCGCCTCAACTTCCTCTACAAGCACCAAGAAGGGCCGGAACTAGGTCGAACGTTTTCACGTTCGTCGGAGCTCGACCCGAACGGATCGAAACAACCAAGCTTTCGATCAAGATATCTCGAGCTATACAAGATCGTTTCTTGTGATTCTTAGCTTGTTGAGTTCGCAAGGAAGTTCTGAACAAGTTTCCAGAAGGGATCGGGGCCTGAGGTTGCAGTTTTCACGTCGGTTTTCAAGCTCGCCGGTTTCTGGAATTTTTCCGGCCGCCGACTGTAATTGGTACTTTTCGATCTCTTCCTGTCATTTTTTGGTCTGGTGCTAGTTATGAAAGTTACTCAGAATGATGAAACGAAGGGGACAAGCTCGGCCCCGACACCATTGGCGGTGGTCGGTGGCGGCTCTGTCCCTAACTCCAGCGGCCCTTTCCGGCCACCTGCGGATGTCTAAAATTTGGTTTCTATCCATTTTGTGATTCTATGTTTCGATACGATCATTTCGGTGTATAATACGCATTTTTCGGATATCGTATGAATTAGTTATGAATTTTGTGATTTCGATCGATTTCGGTCGTTAGATTTTTGATCTGTGAAATTAAGAAGATTCGGATGAACTTGTAAATTTGTTATGATGATCATATGACTGTCCCAGAGGCTTTGTGTGGTCATGGGTGAAGATCCGACCGTTGGATCTTCGTATATGTGCAAAACGGTAATTAGGGGAGCGATTCGTGAGAAACCGCTCGTCGGATTTTAATGTAAATTGGAATCCGGCCGTTAAATGGTAGTTAATTTATGTGTTGAAATTGTTGGCTAAATTCGAATCATATTTGATTAGGTGATTGACGGATTTTATTTGAGTGGACTATTTCGACGTTAATTATAATTATAATTATATTGAAGACGCAGCGAGAATTTTGAGGTGAGTAAAACTCACATGGTTCATATTACGAACCGAGCGTTTAAATTTATTTATTTTTAGTAATTGTGTGAAAAATATTTGCGGATTAAATCTTTGTTTTAAAATTTCATGGACTTGAATCACCACGGTCCATAGGTAAGTAAAATGAATTTTAAATTATACAAATGAATTTCATGATTTTCTTGTGTGAACTATAGATGGTATTAGTGGTCATTCCTGAGTGGATGATTACGTATATATATATTTACGTGGAAAATATATAATGTTGAGTGAAGATATGATTGACTGAATTGATGAATTGATTATATTTCAATTGTGTAATTCCATAATAATATGGTGTATCTTGGTTGGGTTGATTTCAGTATGTGATTTTATATGTTGTGCTCATTTATGAGTTTAGGGTCGACGTAGTGACCGATGTGGGATAATCGGACGCTCTAATCCTGGGTGGATGATGGGATACGATTGGTTGAGTATGTGGAATTATTAGACGTTCTAAATATGTATATAGGTATACATATTGATGAAATACGATAATGATAAATATGTCGGATGTCATAACCTAGGCCAGGTGACGGGCTACGATTCAGTTAGAGCTCTAGTCTGTCAAGTACCGTATTTTTATAAATACGATGTTGAGAGTTGTGTAGAAAGATGTGTGTTGGGGTTTATCTTGATGTATTGAATTGGTGTTGATTGAAATTGTTAGTACTTGTGGATGTGGAAATTGTTTAGTGTTGTTGTGTGTGGGAATAATTATGAATTGAATTAAGCAATAGTTCTTTCCTTTTACTCATACAAGCTTTCATAAGCTTACCGGGTTTTGTGTTGTTGCAATCCCGGTACACTATTCAAATGGTGTAGCGGATATTCCTGCAGGTCAGGATAATCAGGGAGGTGACCGAGCTGCTTAGGTGTTACAGCAGTTTTTGTTATTACATTTAGTTGTGAGGTGTGTATGCTCATTTAGAGTTTTACATTTCATTTTGGATTTGAGTTGTAATAATTAACTGAGACTAAATTCGGTTTGTTTTTATTTCGTGTGGTGAAGATGTTAAGAAAAAGAAATTTTCAGGATGATTATTTTGAGTTTGTAGTATTTTCATGTTTCGGATTTTGAATTGTTATTCTAAAATTCGGAGCGTGACAATGGTTGTCAAAAAAAAAAATTGATGTGTTCTGAGAAATTGAGGACAATTTGGGAAGCTTGGGGTGATGTATTTAGCAAAATGTTAAAGTAAAAATTTTAATGGGTGGTGTATTGAGAAGGGAATGTGTATTTAGTATTTTTTTTCTATGACAGAAAAAAATATATATAAGAAAATGTGTATTTAGTATTTAGATATCTGTAAATAAAATCTTTCTATATATATCTTTGACATGTATACCCAACAAGTAAAAAATTCTCCTATATTTTCCAACTTGGCCCTTGGTATAATACACCCAGCAAAGTTTTATATTTCAAGAACCTCCTCTTCGGGTTTAATACTTTAATTTGATGCTGGTACATACCCAAACAATAATGCCGATTGCTATTATTTGCCGAAGACGACCTGAAACAAAAGAAATCACTGAGATCGAAGCGGTTCCTATTGCCCTTGAAGGCGTGAACTGAATCTGGCTGATCCACCAAGGATCCTGTGCCGATAACCAGGGCATTTCTTGCTTCTTGCCAATAATTAATTGCAACTATATAAGAAGGAACTCTCCATAAACATCTAGATGCAACGAAGCAAACTAAGTTTCATCAAGAATCAAGTGGGCATATGATTGCATTGCACTAAGCTTTCATTGATAAACATATATCTGTCCATCTAGTTTTGATCAACTCGAACTATTAATCTATATAGATTAGCCAATGATCCGAGGGAGAACGCAAACTACGGTTTGAAAGAATCGAAGCTGGGTAGAAGTGGAATCATGATGATGGAAGGTGGTGCTGGGTTCAATTAGGGGTAAAGTTGGAAATAAATGATAAATTTTTGCTTGCTGGGTTTATGTAGCAAGACCCCTCTTTTATGGTCAATTTTTTTGAAGGATTTAAGCGTGACAATCTCATACACAGCGTAGATTGAACAGGAAATTAGCAGAAAAATAAACTATGTTCTACATCGTTCGGTTTTCTAACATACTAACCCATACATTTTTATTTGAAACAAAAATTAGTCAGATGGAGCAAATATAATAAAGAAAAAGGACATCTGGCGTCGAGGGATCATCACCAAGGCTCCATAGTCGTAACATGCTGAATATGCTGGCAACAGAGGCTGGGATAGATATGATGGCTGGGTGCCACGTTCTACTCGTGTTTCCCGTTTTGAGATCACATTGATTCCGTGCAAAGGGGAGAACATGGCTGCATTTGTACTTTACCATGGTCGAGTAGATAAACATCGTTATAGTCGCTTTCAAAAAAAAATAAAAAAACATTGTTACGGTCAAGGCAATGACCCGCAAGTAGACTTGTAAATGAGTCGGATTTTGATCGAGACCCGATCAAGATTAGTGGTTATTGAACGGGTTTGGGTCGAATATTTTGATCCGTTGATCCGTTAACGACCTGAATCCGTTAACCTGTTTATTTAGTGGATCAAATACGGGTTTAGGTTGATCCGATCAGTTAATAATCCAACCCGTTTTCGTAATAATAAAATATTATTTTTATTAATATATTATTTTAAAAATATATATACAATATAAAATATTACAAATTTTTAATACAATGTTATTGTAGGAATCTAAGCATAAACAACATTATCAAAAAAAGATATCTAAAAATGGATATCTCCCAAGATTCAAGATACATTATCAACAAAACATGTCAAGAATGCCAAGATTCCAAGAAGCTTTATCATTTATCAATAAAGGTTTGCATGTTTAGTTGACCAAAAAGGTAAGAACGGTGTAGAACAATAGAAATTTAAAATTTTGAAATTATAAACGGATCGGATTAGCGGATCGGGTATCCGTGAATCCAGCTGATACGGATTTAGATCAAGCTATCAATGATCCGCCAAGTTAACGGAACGGGTTTGGATCGAATTTTTTCTTTCAGTAAACGGATTTAGATTTAGGTCGATCTGATCCAAACTCAATCCATTTACAGGTCTACCCGCAAGGTAGGCCTCTGCAAGCTCACATTTTACTCGAGCTCGATGCCATATAGAGTTTAGGGATGCAAGGTACGTAGCCTTATAGTTTTTTTTTTTATGACATACGTAGCCTTATAGTTACACTTCTTTGAGGTGCTTGTATCTAGAAAGTATCTAGAAAGCTAGTGGATGTAGATATAATTTCTCATATCTTAGATAGTTTTTGTTAATCATATATATAGATATAGAAAGAGAGATCCTCATCAAATTTAAATTTTGAGAATCTTTATTATTATTCACTCGTATACAACTTAATTCAATGATTTCAACCGTTGATTTTTTAAAATTTCTGTAAAAGAATTGTTTCTATAAAAAATCAACTAAAATTTATAATTATTTTGTAATCGAAAATGTGTAAACAATTGTGGTACGTCAAATAAAACAAAGATGGTTCTAATAAAATAGTTAAATATTTTTCAATTTAGCTAATTTCTTAAGATTCAAATGTGTATATATAACGAGAGAAAAGAGTGGTTCAAATTCTCAAACTACATGCTAAAAATATAGATATCCTCAAATTTCAAGTTTAAGGAAGTCATATCTAAAATCTCCCTTTGTGTGCACACATATATCTATACTATTATTAATTAATAGAATAATTCTTGTCAACCAAAACTGGATTTAGTTAAGTAAATAACCTAGAAAGATTAGATTACTTTAGATCAGAAGCTAGTTCAACCATCAACAGTAATTCTGACAAATTATATATATATATATATATTTTTTTTTTTTTTGAAGTAAAAGTTCATTGCATTAGATGACCAGCCAACATGCCAGAGTCTACACTTAAAGACAGAAAAATGGTGGGGTAACGAGCAAACTTCTATCGAAATAATGTAAACTCATTACAAGTCAATTTGAGTCCGCTTTGTAAAACGAACTCAAAAACAAAGAACAACTCCGTGTCTTCTAGGGCAAAATCATTGACTGACATCCCCATTATCCAGACGTGTAATTACGGTACTAACAAAGAACCACTTACTAGTAAACAAATAGGAGCAATTCCTTATCCATAAGCCACTTGAAAAAAAAAAATGTCAATCTTATTCCAAATAATTACCAACTCCCGTAGCAGTCTTAATCCAAAAACGATTGGTCCTAATCTATATATCGGCCCAAATGCCCAAGAGTATCCATCACTAAGTAATCAATGAGGGTGACATGACACTCTCCTTACTGGCCCATAACATAGAGCCCAACAACCCAAATTTGAGCCTAGGCCCAAGCCCAAACCTGAGCAAGAAGAGTAGTAGCCCTAATCAGCTTCTGCCAATCCAACGCCGCTGCAGCCAAGGTCTCAGGCGACAGGCCAATGCAGCACAGCGTCCCCTTCAAGTTCTGCTGCCTACCTTCTGCGAACCAAGCCGGCGGCAACCAAAAGAAATATGGAAAAGAAACTCCAATCTTCTGCACTCAATACCCCGAAGCCGATTTGTTGCCTTGACCTCACTGAACCTCGACCACAACTCGCCTAGAAAGAGTCCTGATCAGAAAGCCTTCTAGCGTCCAAGCTAGATGACCAAACGACGAACCGTCACGACCTTGAACCTCCGGAATCGCCCCCCCCCCCCCTCCTGAACCCCTCTTCTCACCACGAAGCATCGACCCACTTGAAGAGGAATCTCAACGGGTACCACCGCTGCCATCCCTCTGCTCTCTTCGAAGGAGTCAAAGAGCTTGTGACAAATTATATATTACATTTTAATAAAATAAATAAACAAACAAAAACTATCCTACTATTCACATTTCTCTCCAATTTTTTTTATTTGTTTTTCAGACTCCTTCTCCTTTTTCTATGCAATACACGATGAAAAAAAACATAAACAAAAACATATGTTAAAGGAAAAACACATTATGTGCCTTCGTCAAAGAAACAGACGAAGAGGGAATCAAGCAATTACAAATCACAGCTCAATCAGCATTTAGTATCATTAATGTAATCGATATTTTCGTTGTAATTCTATCCCTATATAAAGGGACTATGAATTGAAATGAGTAGACCAATTTCAATTGTCATTTTACTTTAACACGTTATCAGCACGCTCAGAGCCAATAGCCAAATATAAAAAAAAAAAACAAAACCCTAAGAAGAAAAAGTTTTTCTTCTTTTCTGCCGCCAAAAAAAAAAAAAAAATTTCGTGCAGCAGCCTCCACCCTAGGCCATCCCTCCGCGCCCTTCCACAGACCGGCCTCACCTTCACCGCCCAGACAGCGGCACCCATCTAGGTTCTCTCCACCGTCGCAGCACCAGCCTCCGCCTCACTGCTACACCTCGCTGCCCGGCCCCCCCGGTGCCCCGATCCCAGCCGCGGTGCCTCTACCCAGCCCCGGCGTCCGATCCCTGCAACTCAGCATCGATCCCTGCAACCCAGCCTCCAGCCCAGCGTTCGGTCAACCTCACCAGCGCTGTCAGAACCCATCCCGAAAATCCTTTCAAATTTTCAAGATGGACTCTGCGGGGCCCACTTTTAAGAAAAATTCGACAGAACTTCCATTAAAAGTGGACAACCCAACCTGTGAGAAAAACGACAAAAGCACATATTTCTAAATTCAAGATGTCACAACAAGCAGTCATCCTATATTTCACAACCACCACAGTCATTAAGCAAAATCCAAGCGTAAGGCAGTAAAATTTATACAATACAGCCTCTTAGGGTTATCAGAGCAATCTACGATAAAATCAAATATATTACATGGGGTAGGTTAATATTAACCTACGAAAGGCAAGTGGCAGAACTGGTGCTAAGCCTCGATCCCACGCTGAACAGCAACACTGCAAACTGGGCAAAAGAAACCGAAAAGCCCAAGGGAAAGTAAGCGATAAAACGTTAGTTGTGAGTGGACAAAAATATTTAATTAAGAAAGAAGTGTTTCTCACTTTCCCACATTTATTGTTTAGAACGTTCTTATGCATGCAATAGGGAACTAAAGGTTTTTAAATCACTTTCATGACTAAGCCAGCCCCGCTGGCTTAAGGGAAGTTCGACCGACCCTGTTAGTCGGACGAATAAATAAATAAGTAAATAATTTAAAAGGTATGAGGAAAAACGTCATCACCATACAATAAAATAAAGTGAGCCGCTAAGGCTCGGGTCGGAGTGTCCCACACTCAAGAGCATCCCATGCTCGGCTCTACTCACCCACTAACACAAAGTAAGTAGGGAAGAGTACCAATAGGCTAGCTAGCAATAAAGTATATCGACCCAGGTATGGTGGGTAAGAACCATATGAAAATCGCGAATTTGTGAGATTTCCTCGAAGTCTCACAAGAAAGGAATTTAGTCCAACGACGTGACCCCGCACGCCGACATGATTCAAAATTATGAATCAATATATTAAAATCATGTAAGTTTATAATCTCGAAGAAATCTTCCCTTTCCGAAGATTTTTCGAGAAACCCGAATCTACTAATAAATAATGATACTTTCATTTTCAGAAATAATCTTATCGAAGATTATTTCTAATAAAAAGTTCGAAATGGAACATAACCACTTCTAATCGGCAATTTGAACCATAACTAATTTCATAATCAAAAATCGAATAATATGCTTATTAAATAACAAATACTTTAAATAATTTCGTAACTTAGAAAATTTAGTTGCATGCATGACTTTAAAATCAAACGTCCACTCACCGTATACGGCTAAGCTTGCCGTCGATCCGAACCCTCTTCGTAGGAATCCTCCTCACGTCCTGTACAATATAACGTTCATAAACCAATAAGTACAGGACGGATAAAAATTAAATCCACCAAAACCAAACCATATCCCAATTGTTATTATTTACTTAAAAATCTCCAATTTCACTTTTCTAACTTCATTTCTTTACTTTGAGCTTCCGATTAAGGAATTCCGATACACGGATTATTCGTGAATTAATCAATGAATTTCACACCATAACGAAAACCATATCTACACTTCACCAAATTAATCCGAGGTCACCAATATGAAAACTACATTATACCATCGATTTAATAACCCAATTACGACAATCAGAAACCTGCCCTACACCACCTCACGCGCCGCCCACAGTGGCGGCGAGTGGCGGTTACTCGCCGGAATCAACCTCCTCCTATGGCTACCAAATTTCATCCACAACATCAATTCTACTCACTGATCATTTCATTCAACTACAACACATCCAAATAACAATCAAAACCAGTCGAAATCAATGAATGAACATAAACCCAGAAATTGTCCAAGAACCCTAGAATTTCAATTCAACAATTCGACTTCTACACAGCAAATCGAGACACAAGGCCATAGGGAAATGATCAGTGAAGAAAACCGAACCTTCGACACCGGTTTGGTGGCCGGAGACGACCGAAATCGCCGGAAATCACCGAAAAACCGAATCTGCTACAGTGAGCTTTGTGGCTCAATTCCGAGCTCCTCCGGTCGAGATACCATGAAATGCGGCCATGAGCATGACGAGGAGGAAGAGGCGAACCTAGGAACGTCCGGGTTTCGTCGTGGGGCGGCCGGAATCGAAGGAACTCAAAGGAAGGGGTTTCGGCCGAACTGGAGGAGGAAGAAATCGAGGGAGAGGAGAGAGAAAAGGCCGGGTAAGTTTCCAAATTTGGAAACTTACCACAGTAACTTCCTATTTAAAGAATTTACTATGAACAGTAACCGGGAATAGTAAATTTAGTTTTTCGCTTATAACTTTCGCATACTAACTCCGATTTTTACGAACCACGTATGCATGTTCTCGGTTTAACATCCTCTACGACTTCCATGAAGAACATTTTCTCAAATTATGACCCGAACAAAAGTCTACTTTTAGGGCCACTAAAATCATATAACGGAGTAAAAATTAAGTGTAACTAACATCTACCGTCAAATTTATAAAAATCGAAAATTCTGTGTTCGGGACGTAACAAGCGCTGCTGTCCTGTGTTTGCTGCAGATCCCACCACCGCCGAGCCAACGCAAAGCACAGCTACGCAACCCACCCGTGTAGCCCGACACCTACAGATCCCGGCGCCTGCATCTCCGCATCGTCCGGCCTAGCACCCTTGCAGCCTCCACACCAGACCGGCTTGCGCGCCTCCCCAGCATTTCTCTTCCTTCTGACACCAGCCCACACGCACAGAACCAGAAGGAAGAAGGAGAGAGGGAAGTAACGTGAAAAAAAAAAAATAATAAATAAATAAAAAAAAAGAAAAAAAAAAGAAACAAGAGAAGGCCTAAAGAAAATGGCGGCCCAGAGAAAAAAAAGAAGTGCTAAGTCTCAGCCCAACAAATCAGCAGGCCCAGCAGAAGCCCGAAAAAAAATAAACATCGCTACGCAGGCCTGCATCAACACGCGCATGCGTTAGGATTGTTTTTCTCGACACCAAGTATGTTCTCTTTTATTTTCATACTATGGTATATTTAATTATTTATAATTAAATTTATTTTATTTTATTTTTGAGCATGCTATTTTATTGCTTGTTATATATGTGATATATATTCGAGGAATCTAAAGCATGTGATTTTCATTTATGTCTACTATTTTTAAGCATGCTTTATGCTTTATTATTTATGCAATTTTGAGCATGTTTTTATTTTATTTACGCTTTTATAAATTATGCCTACGCATGTTTTATATTATGCTATTGTTTATATTTTATTTTACGCATGATATATTATTACTATTATTATATGCAGCATATATTTCGTTGTATGTTTGTGTAATTTGAGCATGTCATGTAATTTATTTTTATATGCTATGTTTTATTTATTATTAAATGTGTTATAGTTATTTTTGTAATGCAACATATAAAATTCCATTTTGCCATGATAATGAAAATTCATACGCATTATACACACACTTACTGTGATAAAGTATTTTCACATAGCATCGAAAAAAAAAAATGTGACCATTACGAATCTTGGTCTTGAAATCTAATTCATACATTTGGAAAATAATTCACGTGGATGTCATTATGACTGCGTAATTTATTTCTTCTCTCTTGTTTATGTAGATGGCTGATCCAACTTGACCTGAATTTGGCATTTTGGACTCAGAAGGACTTGAGTACCATCGTTGGGTTTCTGATGTGGAAACTACCTTTGTGGCAAAAGACTACACTGCCACAATTACCGACCCCAAAGATGATGAACTATCTAATAAGGTGAAAGCAAATGCCTTAATGTTTCTGAGGCAACATATTGATCCTAGCCTACGCTGGGAGTACCTTTAGTTGAAGACACCCAAAGAACTGTGGGATGCCCTTAAGGGATGTTTTGGGAACATTCATGACACTTTGCTCCCAGAACTGGCTGTTCAGTGGAATGGAATCTGCTTGCTTGACTATAAATGGGTCAATGACTTCAACAAGGACATGTTGCGCTTAAAGGCACGTTTCAATTTCTGTGGAAGGGAAATCACAGAAGATGATATGATCTACAAGACTCTTTCCACTTTTCCTACTTCAGCGCTTATACTAGCGAACCAATATAGGCTGGAGTATGACAACAAAAGAATCACAACCTTCAATAAGTTGATCAGCCTACTGCAAGTGGCTGAGAGGCATATTGAGATTCTCTTGAACAACAATGCCAGGCCACTGAGACAAAGAAAATTCCCGAGGCTAATTATGGAAAAATGAAAGGTGGAAAGAACTCCAAAGCAAAGGGGTTTAAACGTGCTAATCCCTACCCATGTGGCAACAATGCATCACGTGGAAAGGGACATGGGGATCGTGGACACAAGATAAAAAAGGAAAGAGTTGACAATGAACCATGCTATAGGTGTGGAGACATTGGGCATTGGTACAAGAACTGCCAAGCAAGCAATAGAGCTGCAGCCAATTACAAGAGGTATAGAGAGTCTAAAGAACAAGAGGCTCACTATATGGAAGAAGGAGGTCAAGACCTAGACGTCAACCTTACAGTTGCAGACTTCAATGGCAAAGAGGAACTTGCCAAGTCAATGGATGCTCTCAATCTTGACTGATCTGTTTTATTCATTTTATTTTCCAAAGACAGTTGTGAAGACATAATGCCTCATTTTTAATTAGACTACTACTTGGTCTGAAAGTTTATTTCAATAATGGTTTGATGAATTAGATTTATGAACATGACCTTGATTTGATTATCGTTGGCTTATCAATAAATATGAATTTTATTCTGAAGCACTGAATTTATTCAAATTTATTTACTACACATATTTACATGGTTCGAAATCGCACTATAAAGTATGTAAAGCAATACATCTAGAAAAAGAAAAAATTATTTGAATGAAAATATTATCATTCTACCTAACATAGAAAAACTCTAAAGAATATGAGATATATTTAATGTCACAGACGCTCTGTATGCACCAAGAGCTAATCGAACCTTGTTAAAGATTCAAAGATATTCGTGCCAACGATTATTATGTAGAAACACACTGTGAGAATGGAACTGAATACCTTTATATTAACTCTAATGAATGTGGAAGGAAACGCATTTTAGAGAAACTTATGAGTCAATTTAGTGAACTATACCTCACTACGATTCGGATTATTGAATCCTATGTTGTCACCAACAATGAAATGTGGGACACTGACTCATGCAGACTTTGGCATGACCGCCTAGGGCCCCTCGGTCGTGACATGATGATCCGTATTTTAAAGAACTCATACGGACATCCCTTTTTCGAGTGAAAAATAAAATGGGAGAAAAATCCTCCACACTGCAAGGTGTCGGTCCTAGTACTACTCAAATGCAGTCATTGCTTTCTGAAGTACCAAAAACACTACCTCCATCCCATTATGCCTCATTGACTATTTCAAAGGCAAATCACTCGTTTTGTAAAGCTTGCTCTTTAGCAAAAACAGGATCGAGACTTTCCTATGCTCAAGATATAAAATAAAACATTCCATTCTTACAAAGGATACAAGGAGATATCTGTGGACCTATCCATCCAAAATGTGGACCATTTTAAGCACTTTATGGTTCTGGTGGATACTTCGACACATTAGGTCACATGTCGCTTTATTGGCCACAAGAAATGCTGTAAAACTCCTAGCACAGATTATATGTTTAAGGGCTCACCACCCTGATCACCCTATCAAGTCTATAAGGCTTGATAACGCTGGAGAGTTTACATCAAAAGCATTTGATGATTATTGCATGTCTATCGGGATCGATGTAAAGCATCATGTACCCTATGTGCATACACAAAATGGTCTCGCAGAAGCCACCATCGAAAGGCTACAGATGGTGGCTAGGGCATTGGTTATGCGCACCAACCTGCCTATATCTGCCTGGGGTTATGCAATATTGCATGCAGCGTTACTTACTCGTTTCAGACCCACTGCTAGCCAACCATTTTCTACGTACCAGTTGGTAACTGGATATGAGCCTGACATTTCATACTTACGCATATTTGATTACGCAGTATATGTGCCTATTGCGACCCCACAGTGCACCAAAATGGGTCCTCAGAGACGATTAAGTATTTATGTTGGATATGAATCCCCAACAATTATCCTCTATTTGGAACCCTTGACAGGCGATCTCTTTACTGCTAGATTTGCGGATTATCACTTTGATGAGACAGTCTTCCCGTCGTTAGGGGGAGATAGGAAAAATGATTTTCCAAGAGAACGACAGGAATTATCGTGGTTTGTCCCCACTCTGTCTCATTTTGATCCCCGCACTTCACAATGTGAAAGTGAAGTGAAAAGAATAATCGATCTTCATATCGTAGCAGATTCGATGCCTGATGCGTTTACTGATATCGCAAAAGTGACGAGATCACATATACCAGCTACAAATGTGCCTGCAAGGTTAGAAGTCCCCAACAAGGGGCACGGTGCAGCAGATAGTGGCACTGCAACCACACTTAGTGGAGGTGTGGTTGAGGTCGTGGCTCCCCAAAGGAAGAGGGGAGGCCACTTGGTTCGATTGACACTCACCCAAGGAAGAAGAGGGCGAGTAAGGCACAAACCAATTATCAATATATAGAATCCCTCTCATGAGATTGTCTCTGATTATAGTTATGTCCATGAATCAATACTAGAGGACGCTCCGATGTTTAAAATGATTCCAGAGAACAAAGAAATCTCAAAGGATTATGAGAGTGCGTATGAGTTGATAGAAAGATCTTCCATACACATTGATGATATATACTGTTGCTCAAGGAATCATAGAGCACGATGTTATCAAACCACACTCTGTTGCAAAATGTCAACAAATAGCAGATTGGCCTAAATAGAAAGAAGCAATCCAGGCAGAATTAGATTCTCTGACAAAGAGACAGGTATTTGGTCCAGTAGTGCTAACCCCACCAAGTGTAAAGCCTGTAGGACATAAATAAGCCTTTGTCAAAAAGCGTAATGAGAAGAATGAAGTCCTAAGGTACAAGGCTCGCCTTGTAGCGCAAGGTTTCTCACAACGCCCTGGAATTGACTACAAGGAGACATACTCTCCCGTAATGGACGTTATAACGTTCCGCTACTTAGTTAGCTTAGTAATTTCCGAAGGACTGGAAATGCAGCTCATGGATGTGGTTACTACATATCTCTATGGGGATCTAGATTCAGAAATATATAAGAAAGTGTCTGATGGCCTTACATTAC
Source organism: Rosa persica (assembly GCA_025331145.1). Lineage (NCBI taxonomy): Eukaryota > Viridiplantae > Streptophyta > Magnoliopsida > Rosales > Rosaceae > Rosa > Rosa persica. Next base: position 22,852,812 of record WFKR01000006.1, on the reverse strand, counting down.
CTAAGTCAAGTGACTCTAAACCACGGAGTGCGTTTGCAATTAAGTTGAAACGCTCACTTTACGGAATGAAACAATCCGGGAGGATGTGGTATACCTATCTAAATGACTACTTGATTGGGAAGGGATATAAGAACAATGAAGTATGCCCCTGCGTATTCATAAAGAAAACAAGTTTCGGATTTGGAATTGTAGTTGTATATGTCGATGATATGAACATAATAGGTACTCTTGATGAAATAAGAGAAACCGCGAGCTACTTGAAATCCGAATTTGAGATGAAGGATCTTGGGAAAACTCGATTCTATCTAGGCCTTGAACTAGAACACCGAGTTTGTGGAATACTAATCCACCAGTCTGCGTATGTCCAAAAGATGCTCAGGCGATTTAACATGGACAAAGCACATCCTGCTAGCACTCCCATGATCGGTCGAAGTTTGGATGCAAGGAAAGATCCATTTCGTCCAAAGGAAGATGACGAAGAAGTGTTGGGAGCTGAAATTCCCTATCTAAGTGCAATAGGCGCATTATTGTACTTAACCCAATGTACTCGACCAGACATTGCATTCTCAGTGAACTTGTTAGCTAGATTTAGCTTAGCGCCAACGCAGCGTCACTGGAATGGTATCAAGAACATTTTCGATACCTAAAAGGAACCCTTGACTTGGGCTTGTTCTTTCCCTACAGAGAGACAAGAGGGACCGCAGATGGAACTACAATCCCTAAAGGAAATGTTGATGGCGAAAGCGCCACTCACTACACTGAAACACCAAATGACGTTTTGGTTGGTTTTGCTGATGTTGGGTACCTCTCTAACCCACATAAAGGTCGTTCCCAAACTGGTTATGTATTTACCATTGGGAACACAGCGATATCTTGGAGATCAACCAAGCAAACCCTTGTGGCTACCTCCTCGAACCACTCAAAGATTATTGCTCTTCATGAGGCGGTTCGTGAGTGTGTATGGTTAAGAGCTATCATCACACATATTCGAGAGACTAGTGGTTTGAGTTCTACCACTGAAAAACCTACTTACATTTATGAAGATAATGCAGCTTGCATCGAACAGATGAATCTAGGATATATCAAGGGTGATAATACAAAACACATATCGCCAAAGTTTTCTACAATCAGCAACAACAGGCTCTCCTCAAGATTCAAATGAATCAAGTAAGGTGTGAGGAGAATGTGGCAGATTTGTTCACCAAGTCATTGCCTAAGGCCACATTTGAGAAACATGTGAAAAACATAGGAATGCGAAGATTTTCCAAGCTCCCTTGATTAATGCAAATATCAGGGGGAGGTATAGACATCAGGGGGAGTCTAACACACACATGTCATACTCAAATGTAAAAAGTGCGTTGTGCTTTTTTCCTTCGACCAAGGTGTATTTTTGTCCCACAGGGTTTTTATTGTTACTTGGCAAGGTTTTTAGTGAGGCAACAACTCATGCACCATTTTGTCTTTAACTTGGCACGAGGGGGAGTGTTAAAGGAAAAACACATTATGTGCCTTTGTCAAAGAAACAGACGAAGAGGGAATCAAGCAATTACAAATCATAGCTCAATCAACATTTAGTATCATTAATGTAATCGATATTTCCGTTGTAATTCTATCCCGATATGAAGGGACTATGAAATGAAATGAGTAGATCAATTTCAATTATCATTTTACTTTAACAAGTAAATTATTAAATCTTTATTAATAAAGCAAATTCTTCTAAGATTGGTCAAATTTTATCGAACTACCACAAAAACCCGTTGGTTAATAAAGTAATTAAAACAGTAAATGTAATAATTATGGACAAAACAGCAAACTACATTTGAATAATAAAAAATAAAAAAATAAAAAAATGACAAATCTAATTATTTGTTGTAGTAGAATCATTTCCTATATTCTCTATTTTTTTTTTCTCTTAATCAGTTTTAAATCTTACATTTATAATATTATTTTTTTAAAATAAACAAATATCAATTATTAACACACGTAGAGCAGGTGTCAAGAGACTAGCGATTCATGATTTGAAGAATTTTTTATCTAAATGATTTTGAATAGCAACATAAATTATGAAACTATATGATCCTTAGCTTTCACGTCAGGATAATTTGGTCCTGAACTTTTATTTTTATTATATAAAAAAGTTGCTTTTTTTTTTGGGGGGGAGGGGGGGGGGGGGGGGGGGGGGTGGTGGTAATATTAATGTATATGGGACTTTTTTTGTGAAACAAGGCGCGTAAACACGGGAATAATCAATAGCAGATTGAGATTGACTAAATTAATTAAACGTAAACATGCAAATTAGTCAATTAGATAAGCGTCGCTATTACGGGACACGCAAACAGTATAAAGAATTGTTTTACCGGCCGGACGAAATCCATGGCGAATTAATAAGGCAGTTTACCTGCTCATGGTTTTGGGCTTCTGTCCAAGAATGCATACTCTCCCTTTCACCTGCTCCCCATTGCCTTCAAGTCTCTCTCTTTGTTTTTTATCTATTGGGTACGCAAGTCTCTATATTTTTAAAAGACTCTCATCTCTTGGGGCCAAGTCTTTTTAGAGCATCTTCGATGGTTATTTCTTTTGGTTTGTGTTAAATTCAAATTTGACATGTGACATGACAATTTTTATTCTGTTGCTAATCTTACTCCACCTAATGTGTTAAAATTGTTTGTTATTTTAATATATTCTTTTCTATCTATGGGTAAGAAGAATGAGAGAGAGAAGAGAAGGAAAGAGGGAGAAGGAGAGATAAACAATAAAAAAATAAAAGATATATGAGGTTGCCTCTATCAAATTTTGATAGACCAAGTGAATATGTTATTTCCACATCAGATTTGACATAAGGGTTAGAGAAAAATAACATGTCAAAATTATTTGATGAAGTGTCCATCTGACAAATGACATAACCATTGGAGATGGTCTTAGGTACCATAGCAAAAAACTTTATACTGAGTCTTGAGTTCAATAACAAAGTCTTCTTCAACACGGTATTAATATTTTGACCATGTCATGCTTGGTTCTTACTTACCGATTGCGAATCCTAACATTAAATTTTACGCGTAAAGCTTTTCAGTAAGGTTTCTTGTGTTGTGGTCAGTCAATGGAGTTTTTTCTCCTATGGTTGCAGTCATCCTACAACGGTCTGAGATAGAGGCAAGGTAGTTTTGAGGCGCAACAAGGATTTTACTAATTTAAGATCATGGGCGTCTCAAATATGTTTCTCTACATACTCTTGTGGTTGCTTGAGTCTGAATCTGTGACCCATATGAGTTTTGGATGACTTAGGAAATTCGTGTAATGTCCAGGATCTTAGTTATGGAGAATAGAAAAACATATATATGAATTATGAGGTTTACGTATAATTTATTTTTATTTCTCAATTAGGCCTCGTTTGGTTCGTGGAATGGAAAAGTTGGGAAATGAAACTTTGATCATTTCCTTTGTTTGGCACACCCAAGGAAATGAACAACTTTCCTGCATGAAGGGAAAATAAGGGGGGGAATGGATCATTCCATACTCCATGGGACTCATTTTCCCTCATACTTTCCTTGTATTAATTGCATATTAATTACCTACTCTAAAGATTATTTTAATGGTTGTTATTACCAAATTATCCAAGAAACTTTTGAATCTTGAATTGTTTATGTTTTGATAATAATGATATTATTAGAAAATTGTTGTTACCTACTTTCCTAATCATGTACAAACCAAACATCGGAAAGGAAAATGAAATACAGTTTGCGATTACTTTCCCAGTGTTACCAAACATTGGTAGGGAAACTATTGAGAAATTTATTTTCCCAAGCTCATGGGAAAGACTAATAAACTAATTTGTTTTCCGGCGACCAAACGAGGTCTTAGTGTTTTCTCTTACATGCGTTTATAATATTAATAATAGTAAGATCGAATTGAGTTTACTTAAATAATGACTTCTTCTTTGTCACGTTTTTAAAAAGATGAGTGGCTATGTGTAATTTCACTCATATTATTTATTTATTTATTATTATTATTATTTTTTAAAAAGATGATCAAAAGGTTTCACTACTGTCCATATAATGTAATGTCACTCATATTAATTAATATTAATAAAATACTGTCATTTTCGATTAAATGCATACTGACACAATTTTTTATAAATTAATTAGAACAAACGACTATAATTTTAATAAAATTAGCTGACTACCATCTATATAATTAAGAATCATCCTCCACCGACACTCTAATACTTAGCTATTAGAATATTAGATTGTCTGCAAAATTGATTAAAAAGACCAAAACAACTAAATTAATTAAAGTCAAGCGGGCCATGTGCCTGTGTCGTAGAGTAGGGAGATATTATTGTATTTAGAATGTGGCACAATATAATAGCAATTGGGCCAGACAGCTGGTCCCCAATTGGTTCCCTCCTTAGTTCCATCATCCCTCTAATATTTTAAAACACCAAGAAAAACCAAAGAAATGAAAAGAAGTATATATTTGAACTTCTTTTTTTTATCTGATTAGTTGTGAGTAACTCACACACATATACAGTTGTATCCCAACGTCAAGACACCTGCACCGATATTACTATAAAAGTCAGATAAAACCAGATTAATCCACTGCACCGCAGACTTACGAACCCAAATGATCCCTCAAATCTACTGATCAAAGGATGAAGCTGGGATTCGAACGCTAGACTAGGGAGTTCCAGATTAGATCATTCGACCAACACACCTCACCACGCGGTTTGATTTGAACTTTTGAAGCATTCCTAGATGGAATCAAATTTGGTTGATAAAAAAAAAAAACCAAGGGACCAAGTGACCGGGCCATTTCATTATGCTCCAATATTATCCGCGTGCCAGTTGCCAATCATGCGCAACATTGGGGCAATAATAACAATGAAGTGTACGTACTGATAATGAAGTTCTTAGACTCTCAGTTAGTTAGTGCCGATAGTGCATATTCCGCTATTTGTTTTTGGAGATAGTGGACAGGAGGGGCATCATGATGTTCTACTTTTTGGAAAAACTTCCCTGGAAATAGAAGTTGAATTTGCTCACCACAAGGTGGTGATCCCACCGCTCAATACTATACTGCCACGTGTAGTGATCTATAGTTAGGTCTTGATTGGAATTGTTTTGTTTAAAAAAAAAAAAATCAGTTTTTGTTTAAATTTTAGATTCTATTCTATTTGGTGAGTAAATAAAAAGCAGTTTTAAATAAAAGTTATGGGTCACTAGCACCAGATTTTAGAAGCAGTCTAGAGGTTATTTTTAAAAGCTGATGTGGATCAAAACACGCTCTGCAATTGTTTTATGTACAAACAACACTTTTAAATATATTATTTATCAAATACGAAACTGTTTTAATTCACAGTTCCTTCCTTTGTTCCATCAGCCCTCTAATATTTTAAAACACCAAGAAAAACCAAAGAAATGAAAAGAAGTATTTATTTGAACTTCTTTTTTTTATTTGATTAGTTGTGAGTAACTCACACATACATACAGTGGTATCCCAACGTCAAGACACCTGTACCGATATTATGGTAAAAGTCAAGTAAAATCAGATTAATCCACTGCACCGCAGACGCACGAACCCAAAGGGTCCCTTAAATCTACTGACCAAAGGATGAAGCTGGGATTCGAACGCTAGACTAGGGGATTCCAGACTAGATCATTCGACCAACACACCTCACCACGCGGTTTGATTTGAACTTTTGAAGCATTCCTAGATGGAATCAAATTTGGTTGATAAAAAAAAAAAAAAACCAAGGGACCAAGTGACTGGGCCATTTCATTATGCTCCAATATTATCCGCGTGCCAGTTGCCAATCATGCGCAACATTGGGGCAATAATAACAATGAAGTGTACGTACTGATAATGAAGTTCTTAGACTCTCTGTTAGATAGTGCCGATAGTGCATATTCCAGTATTTGTTTTTGCAGATAGTGGACAGGAGGGGGATCATGATGTTCTACTTTTTGGAAAAACTTCCCTGGAAATAGAAGTTGAATTTGCTCACCACAAGGTGGTGATCCCACCGCTCAATACTATACTGCCACGTGTAGTGATCTATAGTTAGGTCTTGATTGGAATTGCTTCGTTTAAAAAAAAAAATCAGTTTTTGTTTAAATTTTAGATTCTATTGTATTGGTGAGTAAATAAAAAGTAGTTTTAAATAAAAGTTATGGGTCACTAGCACCAGATTTTAGAAGCAGTCTAGAGATTATTTTTAAAAACTGCTGTGGATCAAAACACGCTCTGCAATTGTTTTATGTACAGACAACACTTTTAAATATATTATTTATCAAACACGAAACTGTTTTAATTCACAGTTAATTATTCTCACAGTACAGTAAACAACAGTTTTTTTTAAAATCACGGTATTCCCAAAGTAGGCCTTAAAATGAAAGAGAATGAGAATTTAATGAATACTAAAAAGCTTATATTTTCATATTTTATTATATTAACCATTTCACAGAATATGTATATATATCTATACTATTATTAAAAAAAAAAATTTGTTAGCTAAAATAAAAAAATTTGACAGATTTAACCTTAAAAAATTGAAAAATAAATCACAAAGGTAAATATAGTAATTATAAAATAGATTTCTACTAGAAAATTAAGAAGAAATGATCCAACAACCCCTCATTTTCTCTCCCATTATTTTCTCCCTACAATAACCGTTTTATTTCATTTTCTTAAAAAAAAAATTATACATGCTCTATAAAGAAAGCTAGTATTTTATTATATTAACTAGCCTTAATCGTCCTCAACACCTTCAGCCACCATCATCGTCTTCAACGTCCAAACCTCTATCACCTCATCGCAGGCATCAATCACTCATGATTCTCTTAAATTATCGTATATGGGTCGCCAATCAATTTACTTTATCCTTACTCTTCATCTCCTCTCATGCTTTTACATCATTCAAATATTCTCAGTCAAAAAGGAACCATAAAGTTTAAAAAAAAAAAAAAACAAAACCTTGTTAAATTATCATTGTTAAATCAGCCATGAATTTTCACAGGCTCCTTTATTATCCAAATTGGAATCTTCTGTCAAAGCCGCCCCGAGATTTGAGTGAGGAGGGAATCAAATTTGGTTAAAAACCAATGTACCAAGCGACTGGGCCATTTCATTATACCCCAATATTCTCCACGTGCCAGTTGCTATTCATGCTTAACATTCAAGGAATAGTAACAATGGAGTGCACGCATTGATAATGGTAATAATGAGGTTCTTAGACTCGTACTTGGTAGCATATCTCTCTGTTTGTTTTTGCTGATAGTTGATTGGGGATCGTGGCGTTCTACTTTTTGACAAACTTCCCTGGTAATATATGAATATACAAATTAGATTGCTCCGTCAAAGCCGCCCCGAGATTTGAGTGAGGAGGGAATCAAATTTGGTTAAAAACCAATGTACCAAGCGACTGGGCCAATTCATTATACCCCAATATTCTCCACGTGCCAGTTTCTATTCATGCTTAACATTCAAGGAATAGTAACAATGGAGTGCACGCATTGATAATGGTAATAATGAGGTTCTTAGACTCGTAATTGGTAGCATATCTCTCTGTTTGTTTTGCTGATAGTTGATTGGGGATCATGGCGTCCTACTTTTTGACAAACTTCCCTGGTAATATATGAATATACAAATTTGCTGGCTAAAGGATAGAAGCCATAGTTGGTATTTTTATATCAGAATTCCTTATTCCTTAGTGCCATAATAACAGATTTTTGATGTGAAATATTTCAGATCAGTTGAGTACGTACATGGATAACTCTTTTCCACTACACTGATGAGTCTCACCAAACTGAATTGGAGATTCGCCAACCATGCAATCAAAATATCTTACCATTTGGTGCTCTACTTCATCAGCGGTGTGGTTGGTTTAGTTTGCTTTATATCTTGCTGCAGTTTGTTCTAACTGAGCAGATAATCGCTGTAAATATGATAGCGGTGAGAAATGGAATTACGTGCTTGTTTGTTTGTATGAAATACGTAATTCCCCGTATGATAGAATGATTAGACCAGTGTTTATATTTTAAATTAAGATCATCTCTAACAGTAAGAAAACTTTTTTAGTTAAATTTAGCTAAAATTATGAAATATAACTATTGATCTAACAATGTTACTCCAACAGTAGTAGCTATTTATAATTAATATACTATATCTTATCGAATCATAAACTGACATGTGGACAAAAGATGAGAGAGAAATATAACTTTTGCTTTAGCTATACATGATTCTCTTACTAAATATAGCTAGCCAATTTAGTTAAACCTAAATTTAACTTAGCTATAGCTAGTCTGTTGGAGTTAAATTTTACTTTCAAAATTGTTGTATATAGCTAAAATTTAAATTTAACTAGTCTGTTGGAGATGCCCTAAAAACATGAAGTCATGATTAACGTGTCTTTTTCCATTCTGTTGCCTTTGGGAAGGTACATTATTATAGGCGACTGGAGTACATCGGAGTATGGTACGTCCTTGTGGGCCCAATGCGCATGGATGGTTGCTGTTTACAAGTTTGAATAAGAAGGGCATTGATATAAATGTGGAGATAACCAATGTTATCAGTTAAAGCGTTGGCCCGTTGCGGTGAAAAGATAAGGGTAGTAAGAGTAACTCTAACAGCTTCCCTATGATTTCTGTATAATAGGGAAGCCAAAGTCAAAGCTTTAGCATCTTTTTCTTCTCAAACTCCAACAGATTCTCTATTTTGCAGCAATCTCTAAAATCTTCACATTCTTCCTTAAATTTTAGAGATTGCTATAAATATATAGGGAATTTGGTTTTTTCTTTCCTCACTCTCTAAAATAGGGATAATTGTAGGGAATCTGTTGGAGCAAAATAGACTTATTTTTTCATAAAATAGAGAAAAATTAAAATATGAGGAAGCTGTTGGAGTTGCTTTAAAGAATTAAAAACCTAGTTGAAAAATCGAGGAATGAATCATCTATGTAATTATCATCAAACCTAGGTTGCATTCCTCCATATGTAACCTTTCTCCATCGAGTCGGAGGGGTGATCACTTCACTCTCCATCACAATCCAAAAATCCCAAATCAAAATTACCGCAAATTATGAAACCGAACATGCAGAGTGACCTACGCCTCCAAATTTGATAAGCAACGGAGCAATTGATAATTCTAGGTATTCCCACTTTTCGAATCTGGTGGTCTCTTCTGGGATTGTTGGAGATCGAAGAAGTCTGGGTCGTCGGGTTTTGTTTTAAATACGAGGTCCGAAGCTATAGAAGGCCTTGATTCGTTGCTGCTGATGTCGTTGGTTAGTGTAATGGAAGATGGACGGTTTAGGTGAAAGGGGTATCTTGGATTTTCTATTGATTCAAAAAACAAAAAACAAAAAACAAAAACAAAGGTTGAATGGAGTCAATGGACTGGATTTGTGACTCAAATGGAAATAGTTTTCTTTACTGCATTGCTTTCTTTTGGTTTGATCAGAAGCTCCTTATTTCTCTGCCCACCGACCTTGTTCTTTCTATGCATTGCAAATCAAATAAACTCACTGTTAAGTGCATAACAAATTAATGAGATGGACTACAAAACATCAAGGTATTAGATAGTATTCAAACAATTCACAATCTCAGACGGTGCATGTACATAATCAAAAGCTCACTGCAGCTTAGCTTGAGCCCTCTTGACCGCCTCAAACCATAAAACCAAGTTGGGTAGTGTTAATGTCTAAGACTCAACGGTAGTCAAATCATGTTAACGTTGATCCAAGCTTGGACTACTACTGAAGAAGTTGTAACGCTAGCGTTACCTATCAAGTAAAATACAAAGGGCATCAGAGGGAGACCATGGTTGGCGGCATTCTCTACTCCGATGCCTAAGTCAGTCAATGTATTTATATTGACGGAGTAACGTTAGGTAAATAATAAATGCTTTATAACTGAGGAGAAAAGAGTGGACCTTTTTTATAGGTGAGGGAGAGACTGAACTCTTCCTTGTTTTCAATGTGGGACTGATGTGCTTTAGTACCCAGCAGTGATCTTGGGTTGAGCCGGAGCCCAGGTGATAGCCTGTTTAGCGGTGTTTCCGTAGGTCGCACCATTGATGGTGTTGGTGCTGCTGGTGGCAGTATGAGCGTGATTTATTATAGCTAATTATGCTTAGACAAATGCATATATAAGTACAAGTCTCCCAAGTCCCCAGTCAAGGAGGGCTGTCTTGGTTGTGGAGTTACCTAGTGATTTGAAGTGTTGCTTCTGATAGTCTTGTCGAGCATAATTAGTGTCAGTGCGTTGTCAACCATGGACTTGTTCTGAGAAAATGCTTTATACCATTTTGGGTGGGCCCTTACTAGCCTTCCACGGAGTCCCCTACTCCCCAACTAAGATAGGCCTCCGTTTGGCCGGATAATTGTTTGATGAGGGGAGCTGCATAGAGCAGTAGGCGTTAGGTAGCGAGCCTAATCCTTGATACACAAGCGTCGGAGGACAATCGCCTGATCGGGACCATCGTAGACGTTTGTTGACCTGTCCCTTTACCCTTTCTTGGAGGAGAAGTGCTTGATTGTAATGCCCCGCAACGGTCACTGTCATATGAGGCGTTGCCTTTATGAGAAGCTAAGTGAGAAGTTCCGTTAGTGGAGTTGAGCTTAGCGGAGACTTTCTCCTTTGAAGAGTTTTATAAAGTGAGAAGTTCCGATAGTGGAGTTGCGCTTAGCAGAGACTTTCTCCTTTAAAGAATGTTTAACGTGAGAAGTTTCGCTAGCGGAGTTGCGCTTAGCGGAGACTTTCTCCTTTAAAGAATTTGAATTGACGGTTAGAATGGATAAGCGTTCCCTCTGAGGCTGTTGATTGGGATTGGAGTGTACGTGCACGTGTCTTCCCTTTGCCAGTCATTTCGTCATAAATGCGAGTAATTATTGATTGCGTAACCAAGGCGATGCTTCGGTTAACCCGAGTAATTAGTGAGGTAGTGGGGCACGTGTCGTCATCTGGTGAGAACCCTCTTCATGATGGACGATCTTGATTTGGCGGATATTGACATAAAGGGGTTGGGGAGACTCTACACTTTGAATTTTTATCATCTTTAACCTCCTTCAACCTTCGAGAGACTGCAATAGAGAGACTTAAGGTCAGAGTAATGGCATAGAGTTGGGGGAAAGAAAGAGATCAAGGGAAGCCAAACCTGTGTCCTGCCAGCACAAAGAGTTCCTGCTCTTCACACATTCAAGGTTGGTGATTTCTCTCTTTCGATTCTAGCTTTCCTTGCAGTTTGTGTTTTGGTTCTGTGTGAAGTTTGTGTTTGAAGTTTGTAATGATGCTTGAGACGTGTTTAGGGGTTTGAGGTGGTTTAGGAACTGATTTCAGGATTTTGGTGACTGAGGAGAGGATTTCTGGTGGGTAGTTACTAGATGGTCGAATTTGGGTTTGTGATTTTTCTTTGGTTTTCTGGGTTTTGTTGTGTTGTGTTCTTGGTGTTTTTGGATAAATTCTAACAGATGGGTAGTTTAAACCTAACTCCCTGGCGGAAAACTGCCTCTTGTTCGCTGCTTCCGAACCTCTAAATTCTTCTGTGAGAATTTGGGGATTGCATTTGGGCAAGTTTGCCCAAATATGTGGAAGATGATCATGGCGCTGAACTCGCTGTGGCAGTTGTCTGGTTGTGAATATCCTACTGTGGTAGAGCTCCTTCACTTTTACGACCTCGTCTATGTGAAGAGAAAGGGGTACAGTGGGCAAGTGAACCTTACCCTTCTCGTCGGAGAGGTGAAGTTAATCGAGAATCCATTGGACTCTATGATGTTTTGGTGGAAGACTATTTGTATTACCACCGATGGCAGGGACTATGATGCAATGGTTAATAAGGATCTGCCTACGTTTAGGATGAATCAACGTATAAAAGGTTAACGTTATGCCGCTTGTCGTAGAGTTTACTGCGGAAGTTGTTTACCGATGTACACTTTTACTTTTGCAGTGGGATTGCACTTTATGTTATCGACTGAGGAGCAGTGCCGCGTAGCACTAGTGCTCAGTTGTTGGAAAAATCAGAATCTTGTTGACCTCCGTCTGTTGATGGGTTGGGAACTTCTGGTTGAGTTGAAGTTGAACCGGCTCCCAGGTGCGCTGTGTGGTTTTTTTTTTTTTTTTTTTTTTGGAATGAAGTGCACGTTGGGAGATGTAGCTGATTGTCTATTTACTTACTTGTCTTTCTCTTGCTTTGGCAGATCCCATTCCTAGTAACCGGTGGAACCGTGAGGCTTTTAAAAAAGTTATGGATAAAGCGAAGGTGCAAGATTTCCTTCAAGGTATGCTGGAAGCGGGCATTAAGACCCGCAAGACTGTGGTGGACCCACGGACTCAAGAGGTCACCCAGACTGAGGAGGAGGTGGTCCTGGAGATGCCTCACTATTCCATCTACCGGTGGTAAGGCAAACCATGGTTCGTCCTGTTGCTCCCACTAACGGGGGGGGGGGGGGGGGGGGGGGGGGGGGCGCTGCTGGCGGATGTTGTTTTGTGGGCCACCCAGAGAAGGGCGTCGATAAGGTGCTCGTCATGTGCCAAGGAGTGTAAACCCAAAAAGATAAAGATATGGTAGGGTCCTGAGATAGTGGACTTGTGCTTAAGCAGACGGGCACAGATGCTTCAGTAGGTAGAGCTAGGATTGTGAGCAGTATCGCCAAGTCTACTTAACTAGAGAAGCAGCGGTGACAAAATGACTCGCCGGAGGGTGCGGATGAAGTGGATGACATTCCCATTGCCTTCCTTCAATAGAAGAAGGCAAGAAAAGATGCTCCCACAGTGACTGTTTCTGTCAGTGGGCAGCCTCCCTTGGGTTTGGACTCTTTTGCAGACTACGCAAAATTTCTGTTCGGTAATGAGCCGGAGCTACTCTTCTATATCTACGAATGCCTGTAGTTTGGCGGGTTGGACTGTAGGTTGGGCCGTACTCCTCTGCAGGAATTGTCCTTTTGCAGCGCCTTCGGGCATCTAGCGTTGGGTCTTAATTGAATGTTTCTAGTTGCGACCCGGCCATCGCATTGCGAGCTGCACTTGCAAAGTGAGGTTGAGGCCCTGAGTTATGATCTAGCAGAGAGGAAGAAACAACTCGAGGATGCCTATCGCAGCTTGGCGAAGGCAGAGGTGGATTTCCTTAATGTCAGAGGCAAGCTAGATGTCGCCGTTGCTTGAGATGTGGAGCATAGCACGAGGGTGTCCAAAATGGCCTAGAAGGTTGGGAGGCTGTAGGAGCAGTTGGCGGCTAAGGTCAAGCGCATAGAGATCCTGGAGCACAAGGCCGGCATCAGGACCGAGGAACTCAAGAGGCTCTAAAGCAAGACCACTCAATTGGCAGAGGAGGAAAAGAAGATCAGTGCTGCTACCGTGGCGACTTTTAAGGAGCCCCAAGAATTCAAGGACTCGTTAACAGCAGCCGTCAAGGTGGGTGGCGCTGAGAACTTTTGCCTGCTGGACTCCCAGAGTGTTATTAACTGAGATAAAGCGGCCAAGTTGTCAGTGCCTTCCAATGGGCTCGCGGGCGATCAAGGTGGGGGAGGGCCAAACGTGGATTCAGAGGGTCCGCGTTTTGCCAATGATGAGTCTACCTGACGTACTGGTGATGAGCCCCAACAAAAGCAGCTGGCGATTGCTTCGTCAGCCTTGCGTGCTCAGTTCATCACAGCTCACACCCGGAAGGACGAGACCATGTTTACACCTAGCCATAATGCTCACAACTAGCGGTCCGATGACACCAGTCGTTCCATGATGCGACTTGGGCAGACCGAAAGTAATGGTGATGGTATAAAAGAATGAAGAGGGATGTCGTTGAAATGCTAGCTTGTTTTAATTTGCCCTTCTCTTTTTTTTTTTTTTTTTGTAAGCGTTTGTAACTACTTTAAACAACTTTTGGTTGGGGAGTTCCAACTTGGTTTAATATGAAGTGATGCCTTTGTTAGTATTTGTGATTCTTTTTCTAAGTGTTGGATTGCCGTAGGCAATTACTTGTTAACTGAATTCGCCGTTAGACTGCCAGAATTCTTGTTTGAATATTTTGCCTCTCAATGAAACATTAAAGGAATTAAAATTGTTTTGAGTGCACGATGTAACGGATGTGATCCGCTAGACCTTGCTGGTGTTGCCAGTTGGCTATTTATGTGATTAAGAAAAATGGTTTGAATAATTCCTTGTTTCATTGATAGCTGACTGGTCAGCGTTTGCAAAAGAGTGAGAGTACTCGTGGGTAGCTTCTTTTAGGTAAATATTGCACAAAAATTTAGTTAAGTCAAGATGCTCGTGGGTTGGCGGTGAATTTTGTTATAGTAATACCGGAGATGTCAGTATTCCAAGGGTGAGAGGATGTGACGCCATCCTTGCTCTTTAAGCAGAAAGTACCAGGGTGGACGACTTCTACTATCTAGTATGGGCCTTCCCAAGTGGGACGAAGGGTAGTTGGCGGAGGAATTACTTCCTTCGTGATCTAGTCCCCAAACTGGAGGTTTCTAGTTTTGACTTTGGCGTTATAAAAGCGTGACACTCATTGCTTGTTTTGTAAATTGTGCAAGCGTGCCTTGTGGCACTTTCCATTGAGTAAGTCCTTGTCAAGACAGATATCGTCGTTATTTGTATTGGCATCGTAGCCCTTGACCCCGGCAGTTGGCTATGTGACTTCGATTAGGAGGACCACCTTTGTGCCGAACATCATGCAAAACAGTGTTTCACCGTTGCAGGATGTTGGGGTTGTCCTGATGGCCCACAGGACCTCTGGGAGCTTTTTAGCCCATAAGCCTTTGACGTCATCAAGATTTTTCTTGATGATCTTGTTGGCTGCTTCAACCTGCCCGTTGGTTTGAGGGTGTGCCAGAGATGCGTAGCACATTTTGGTGCCTAGCTTAGCAGTGAAGCTGCTGACCTCTTTATTGTTTAACTGTTCCCTGTTGTCTGTGATAATGGTGTGTGGACGCCGTAGCGGCAGTAAATGTTCTTCCATAAGAAATGGGTTACCTTGGCTGTTGTGATTGCCATTAGTGGTTCAACCTCTATCCACTTGCTGTTGTAGTCGATGGCAACGATGATGTATTTGAATTGACCTTTAGCATTTGGGAGCTTGCCAACGAGGTCTAGTCCCCAATTTGAGTGAATCCAAGGACCAATGATAATTGACAGGGGCTCCGCTGGTGCATGTGGGAGGTCAGCATATTATTGACACTTATGGCATGACTTGGAGATTTCCTTAGCGTCGTCACCGAGTGTGGGCCAAAAGTACCCTTGAAGCATTGGTTCGATTTTCGTAGGATCTTGCGCCTGAATAATTTCCACTCTCCCTTGCGTGGATCCTTGCTAGGACCACCTTCCTTTCTTCTGGCGTTAAACATCTGAGATTTAGGTGAGTAAAGCCCTGGCGGTAAAGTTTACTATTTTAGATGTTGTAGTGGTTGGTCTCCGCTTAAGTTGCCGTGCTTTGACCTTGTCGGTTGACAGTTTTCCATTGCGTTTGTATTCCATTATTTGGTCCATTCAACTGGGGTTGACCTCAATGTTGAATATTTCCGCTAGAGTTTTGGTGATGCTTGGTTTGTCAAGGCACCCACTCTTATGTTTGTTGGACTTTGATGAGCTTGAGCGTTTGCTAGTCTCGCCAGAGAATCCGCCTTGGCTTTCTTTTCTCTAGGGATCTGTGTGATGGTGTGAAACTTGAATTTTTCAATGAGGGATTTTACATACCCCAAGTATGAAATCAATTGCATGTCTCTTGCTTGGAAATTGTTGTTGACCTGGTTGACGACAAGTTGGGAGTCGTTGAATATGTTAACGACCCTATCAGCGCTTGAGTCTATGGCGAGGAGTAACCCAGCGATGACTGCTTCATCCTCTGCCATGTTGTTTGAAGCTTTGAAATTGAATTTCAAGGCATACTCCACGTTCAATCCTCCTGGACTCGTTAGGATTACCCAAGCGCCATAAGCCTTGGCATAAGCCGAGCCGTCGACATGGAAATTCCATTCTGACCTTTGACCGGTGGGGATCATGTCGGTTGAGGTTATGGCAATATTCT
This sequence comes from Rosa persica, assembly GCA_025331145.1. Lineage (NCBI taxonomy): Eukaryota > Viridiplantae > Streptophyta > Magnoliopsida > Rosales > Rosaceae > Rosa > Rosa persica. Next base: position 22,836,801 of record WFKR01000006.1, on the reverse strand, counting down.
TTGTTGGTGTCCGGGAAGTGGTCTCAGCTTGGCGCTCAGTGAGTTCAGCAATAAAATCCGCCACCGCCTGGCCATTCGTGGTTTGTACTCAATGTCAAACTTGCTGAGCTCAATTGCCCAGTTGCTTAAGCGGCGGAGTGCTCAAGGATCTACATGACTTGCCTCAGCGGTTGTTTGTCAAAACATGGATGGTGTAAGCTTGGAAATACTAGCGGAGGCTCTTAGAGGCTACGATGAGCGCTAGGGCTAGTTGCTCGAGGGGGTGTATATTGTTTTTGCTCCAATCATATATTTACTGACATAAAAAACTGGGAGTTCTTCTTGTCCTTCCCTCCGTACAATAACACAGCTTACCGCTGAAGTCGATACTGCTAGGTATATTGGTTACATGTATTTATATGCACGTAATTGCATTCAAAATATTTGAATTAAGTTAATCCTTAAATCAATTAGCATATAATTAGTTTATTTTATTTATTTTATAAGAAATAAGCAAAGTCATGGAAATCACCACATTCACGAGGCAAAATGGTGAAAATAATTTTTTTTGACAAAAGGACGGAATCATGGATGGCTGGATGCCTTAATTAACCGAGCATTGGTTTAATTAACCCATTTAATTAAACATGCATGCACGTTTAGTGTTCTTAATTGGGATGACCAATTTAAACCGACACGTGTCACTATTTGATTCCTACTGTGTTGCAGCCATTACATGGGATGGACAATAATGGCTCATGTCATTCTGTTTCCTTCCCTTGTCTTAATCCCGACACGCACCGCATCACTAATTATTCCAAACCCTTATCTTTTCTGTTGACTGACGAAACAGTAGCCACTCGTATATTTATATCCCTCACCCTAAGGGAGAACCGAGCAGTGCCGCACACTACCATTGGGGGCAGCCTTTGGGCTGCTCTCACTCTCATCTCGTATCCTCCATTTTTCCTCTTTTCTTTCTATTTTGTTTTGTGATTTGAAGGACTACTAACACAAAGCTTTAAGGATCTATTAAGGAGCTCAATCTCTATAAGATTCAATATTTAAGTATTTTGTGAGAGTTGTAATTCAAGGCTAGTCATGCTAGCTTCCTAGCTATTTGTGACTATCATTGTTTTCTCATACACTTCTCTACTCTTTATTATTTGAATTTTGTAATTTTGATGTTCATGAACTAGGGTTTCTAACTCTATCTCAATTTTGATGTAATGAACATATTTTCAAGTGATAAATAATATATTTTCGTATGGGTGCAATCTAATTACTATGTCAATTGATTATTGAGGCATAAATTTTAGGGAATTGACCGCTCTCTTTGTTATGTTTTAAGATTTGTGTTGTGTGATACAATTGGTGGTTTTTTTGTTCACTAGTTTCATGTAATTAGTGTGGTGTGTTAAGTAGTTGCTTAATCGAGAATTAATGATTGCCTAAGTTTCTATTTTCTTGTGCCATTCGCCTTTAATCCTAGATGTTGTGGCCCTAGCAAGGTATAATTATTAGGGTTAGAGAGTTCATTCTTGCCTTAGTCGGAAGAATAGATACCAAATAAGAGAAATTGACTTAGTGGCCTTAACAGGCATTAGGTAGAGAACTAAGTAATTGTTACACTCTAGGTTGTAACTATTGCATGCCTAAATCCCTAATTTCTAAAGCTCTACGCCTCTAGTTCATGTTTTGGTTGCCCTGGTAAGATACTAATTCATGAGTTTAGAGAGTTCATATTTGTCCTAATTGAAAATGTGAATACCCTTAAGAAAATTCGGCTTAGTGGCCTTGACCGGCATTAAGTACGGGATTTGGTTCTCATGAAGATATGTTTGTTTGCTTGAAATGTGTCCATTGCATTGAAATTGCTAGAGAGTGATCCCTAGTACCCAAATCTATCTCTTTTTTATTTTTCTTCATTTATAATTGTAGTTGTTAATTTAGTTTTCGACTTAGTCTTTTAGAAAATTAAAATCACAATTTTGAATCATAATTTCTACCTCATTGTAAATAGCCATCGCTAGGCTCTTAGTGTTGATTAGCCTTCAGTGCAAACGTAAGCCGAGCATTGCTAAGGCTTGGTGCCTTAGATTAGCCTTTTATTTATTTTATTTTTCTTTGGTTTGCTTAGTGACTTTAGTTCCAACTACCCAAGGATTGTGGGTTAGCCACTAATCCCCGTGGTACGATAATTTTGGGCTTAATATTTCTCTATCTTGACAACGATACATACGCTTGCATAAATGTGTATCAAGTCATATATGTACAATATTTCACCTTGCACTGGTATGGAGAGAAGTGGGATTGCCGCTAGATATTCCTTTAGGCTCTGAATTGCCGCCTCACAATCTGCGTCAAATCCACATTCCTGTGGTGTGACCTTTTCATGGCCTTGAAGAATGGGAGACATCTATCAGTGAGTTTTGAAATGAAGTGGGATAGTGCAACTTGCCTTAGAGGCTTTGGACATGAACCTTCTTGATTACACGCATTTCTATGCACTCTGAATTGTAGAATTAAACTAATTTTTAAGTCAATAATTATGTAATTAATCCATTTTTATTTATTTATAGGTAATAAGTGGAGTTGTGAAAATCGTGATAAAATGAGGCGAGCAAATTGAATTTTTCTGACAAACGGATGAAATAGTTAATACGGGTCAACCGTGATCAATACCATCAAGAGAGTGAAATCTGGTTGCCTCCAATTGTATGTGCCAGAATGCATGAAGAAATGAGAAGAGAAAAGGAGCGAGAAGAGAAAAAAATAGCATGAAGAAGAAAAAAGAGAAAAATAGAAGAGGAAAAAGAAAAAAAAAATTAATTAAATAAAAATTTTGAATCATGACGTCAGCATGCTGATTTCTTCTCCTCCACACGTGCAGCACTTTCCTTCCTTTCTTTTCCTCTCTTCCTATCTTGGGCTGCCAAGTGGCCCTTATCTTTTCTCTCTTTTAAGACCACACACCCACACATTAATTCCATTTAGTTCCTGTTTTTGTGTGAGAATACGGGACCTAAAGTAAGAAGCATGATGGGGAGAGCGAGAGGGATGACACTGCATGTATAGTGGTTCACCTTGCCCTTGTGGCAAGGCTACGTCCACTTAGTAGTTCTACTATGAGTGAGGCCAAGTAGCCATTGTAGTGGTACAAGTGTGGGATCATGGTTCCATCCACCATGGCAACGTAGCTCAGGTGTCAATCTACCAGATGCATGCCATAGGCGGGGCTATCCATGTCGTGGGGTCCACATATGAGGTAGTTGCTTATGCTTGGCGGTATATGGTATAGGTGATATCAACAAGTCTCCCAAGTCCCCGAGTAAGAGGCGCTTCTTGGTTGGGGAGTTTATATATGATGCCACCAAGTATGAGTGACAACCTGTTGAAAGCCATACCCATACTAGTCCCCCAACTCCATAAGCAAGAAGGGATTCTTCAGGTAGGTTGGTGCCGTGGGGGCATCATCATTAAGCTAGTACCTGTAAATAAGATGAGAGTGTAATCTAGGTGATGTTTGAGTCAAATGCATCGAGGTGCATGAATGTTTATATGAGATGCATGTTACACATTGTGTGTATGCACGTATTTATGTAATGTTTGAAATGTATGTGATTGTGAAAGTATAACGAAGTGCATATGATGCATAGTTGTGTGATATATATATGTTGTATGCATATGATGCACATGTTAGGATCGGGAGTGTGGTAACTCGCCGAGTCCCCAAAGTTATGTAATTAGTAAAATCAAAGTTTGGATTTGAGTTCGCTCGTGTTGAGCGGGTGATAGGTTGTATGAGTTCTGTCCTATGGTCTTATTAATGGGATGGAAAAGAAATTTAATTGTTGCAATCAACAATAGGTGAAAAATTTCAATATTTCCATTAATAGACCATAGCACGAAAAGTATGAGCGTGAAGCTGAATGATGGTCCCGGTGGGGTACTATCTCCACTTGTGATAAGTGGTATGAATAAGTCCCCCAAGTGTAGAGAACGGTTGGAAGATGAGATGACTCAAAATTGCTTATTCATTGGGGTTACCTTGCTCGGGACAAGGGTTTGGATGCAAAGAACTGGATCTTGGCTTTTGTAAGCTAGTTACCCTTTAGTTATCCTGTCGGGATACCTCGCTCAGGTAAAGGATTTATGGGGGCCTGTAGGCCTTGTGTACCCGGTGGGGTTTGTGAGGGTTGCACCTCTGGGACCCGATGGGGTGGGGCTGAATCTTGTATACCTAGTGAAATAGATAGGCTCGGGGCCTCTTGTACCCGATGAGGTGAGTGAGCTGTGATCATGGAGAGCGTCGTCTCGTACCCCATGGGGTTTATGGCCTTGGGCCTATAATACCCGGTGGGGTAGATGAGGACTTGAGCCTCCTTAACCCAATGAGGTTGAATGAGGGCCGGTATGCCTCCTTTACCGGGTGGCGTGGCCCCGGGTAAATTGATGACTTTGTGCCTTGTAACCCCGTTGGGGTATCCGGTGGCTTTGGCCCCCGGTACCTGGTGGCGTGGCCCCGGGTAGAATGAATATTTTAGCCTCATAACCCCGTTGGGGTACCTCACTCGGGGCCAGGATTTTAAGTGCCGCATGGGACATTGATTTAGTGCCACATGTATACATGAAGCAATTTCATTGACGGGCAATTAAATTAAGTATTACCACATATGCATAATAGATATGATATCGAGACTATCACACTTTGTAGGCATGCTTAGATTATAGAAATAGTTATTTGAAGCATGTAAAGCATGAGATAAATCAAATTGGGGGAGCGTACGATGAAACTTAGCTTTGTGCCGATTGAAGGAGGTGACAATTGAGGTTGACCCAAATACCGAATCGTATTGGAGTTGTCCAAATATGACATTCCATGTGGGTTAGCAAATCCGATAGTTCGTTTGGCCTTGTTTGTCTGGGCAAGTGGTCCTGTTGGGGTGATGATACCTTCTAAAAGATGAGTGGCTAGCACTTTGTTTGTATACCGTGACACTGTATGACAAATATAATGGCAATAGCATAATTGGATTGACGATATATGACCAAAGCAAACGTGCTTGACTGGTGTGCATAGATATTTTTTGCATGTGTACACTTGCACAGGATGATGGTTGATTGTGTATATTTGGTAAGATGGTATCTATGATTTGTAATAGAGATGCTACCCAATGGGATAATGACAATTTTGATGGAATCATGTACACGTGAGGTATTACATGCTGTAGCTGTGCATATGAATGTAAGAGGGTCATGCTTGTCATGTATATCCTAGATGATAGTCATACCTTAATTATAAAGCCATGAATCATAAGTTTATGTGTGCATGTAGTGTTTGAACTTGACATCACAATATCATGCTTGACATTAACTCATCCCGGGCCAAAAGAATCACATGTATATCTGTACAACACATAATTTGGACGTGGCATCCATGTTATAGCTGTAATAACCTAGTTTTTTAATCAAAGCAATTTGGTGGCAAACACCTTTGATCAAAGATAAGGTGTTCCGTGATTTAAGCATTAGTGGATCAATCGAGGCCTGTGCTTTATTTGCTTACGTGTTTATGCATAATTGAAATTCATTCAACAAAGAAAGCAGAAGAAATCTCACTTTCTCTCTCTCGTCCGTACCTCTGAAAAATAGAGCAAAGCTTCTCCAACTGAGTTCGTGCTCCTCCGGCCACCGTTTGATGCCAAACCACTTCCTATAGCTTCATATCTTCCTTGCGCAGCTGCTTGAAGCAGCCTTGCGCCGCGTCTTGGCTTGTAGCGGCGGCGGGAGCTCAGTTTTGGTTAGAGGCCGAGTAGAGTTCAAAACAAGATTCCTAATAGCTCCGGCCACCAAAACTCGAGTTCTTTAGCTTGTTGAACTCGTATCAAGGAGTAGAACATGCACCAAGAAGGCCCGGACCTGAAGTGATCGATTTCACGCTTGTCGGAGGCCTTGCCGTTTTGTGCAAATTTTCCGGCCAAACCGGACTGTTTTGGTAATTTTTGGCCTCGTGCACTCGTTTTCTCATTTCGTGCTAGTTATGAAAGTTTCTCAAAATGATGAAACGAAGCGGAGGAGCCCGGTTCCGACACCATTGGAGGTGGTCGGCGGTGGCTCTGCCCCTAATTCCAGCGACCTTTTCCGGCCAGTTCCGGAGGTCCCAAGGGCAGTTTCTGCTCATTATTATGTTCTACATGTTCATACGATCATTTCGATATAAAGCATGTGAATTTTGGATATCGTATGATTTAGTTATGAATTTTACGATTTCGATTGATTTCGATCGTTCGATTTGTGATATGTGAAGATCGGACCGTCTGATGGACTCATTGTTTTGATATGTTGATCGTATAACTGTCCTGATGACCTTGTGTGGTGATGGGCGAAGATCCGACCGTTGGATCTTAGTATAATTGCTAAACAATGATTAGGGAGGCGATTCATGAATCCGTCCGTCGGATTTTCGTATAAATTTGTGAAGATGTTAGTAAGGACGATTCAGGAAGATCCGACCATTGGATCCTCTTAATGAGTGTTGGACGATGATCCCAACGGCGATCCGTGAGGATCTGACCGTTGGATCATCATTTATTTTCGATCCGACCGTTGGATTGTCGTTTGAGTATGTTTTTGAGTTATTGGCTAAATTAAGGTCATGTTTGATTATGTGATTGACTGTCTACCTTGGGTGAGCGGTTTTAAGTGTGTATTGTGTTGAATTGAAGGCGCAGCGAGAATGTCGAGGTGAGTAAATCTCATATGGTTCATATTATGAACCGAGTACTTAAATTAATTATTTTTGGTAATTTTGTGGAAAATATTTGTGAATTAAATAGTTTTTTTTTAAATCATATGGACTTGATCACTACGATCCATAGGTAAGTAAAATGAATTTTAATTATACAAATGAATTTCATGAATTTTCTTGTGTGAACTATAGATGATATTAGTGGTCATTCTTGAGTGGATGATTACGTGTGTGTATATATATATATATATATATATATATATATATATTTACGTGGAATATATATATTGATTGGCGTGATTTTGAATGACGATATGATTGAGTTGGAATGATGATTTGGATTATATTCAAATGCTTTAATTTCATGATAATATCACATATGTTGGTTGAATTGATTTAATTATGTGAAAACATATAGTTGTACATATTGTGGAATTAGGGTCAACGTAGTGACCAGCATGGGATAATCGGACGCTCTAATCCTAGGTGGATGATGGGATACGATTGGTTGAGTATGTACAATTATCGGACGTTCTAAATACGTATATGAGTATACATATTGATGAAATACGATAAAGATAAATATGTCGGATGCCATAACCTAGGTCAGGTAACGGGCTACGATTCAGTTAGAGCTCTAGTCTGTCGAATACCGTATTTTTATAAATACGATGATGGGGTATTGTGAAGAAAGATGTGAGTTAGAGTTTGGTGTTGAGTTGTTAATTGATTGTGATTGTTGGTTTTTGTGGTTGTAGAATTGTTACATGTTGACTTAGGTAGAAATAAATATGATTAAATTAAGCAAACGTTCTTTTTTTTACTCATACGAGCTTTCATAAGCTTACCGAGTTTTGTATTGTTGCAATCCCGATACACTATTTAAATGGTGTAACGGATATTCCTGTAGGTCAAGATAACCAGGGAGGTGACCGAGCTGCTTAGGTGTTATAGCAGTTATTTTTATTTTAGTGAGTTGTGAGGTGTGTATGCTCATTTAGAGCTTTACCAATTATTGTGTATTTGAGTTGTAATAATTAACCGAGACTAAATTCGGTTTCAATTTTATTTCGTGTGGTGAGGTTGTTAAGAAAAGAAATTTTCAGGATGATTATTTTGAGTTGTGGTAATTTTCATGTTTCGGATTTTGAATTTTATTCTAAAATTCGGGGTGTGACAATTTGGTATCAGAGCGTAAGGTACTTATTTAGTGACATGTCAATACTTACCGAGTGATGGTCCGTCTGCAGCGGATCCCCATCGTGTGCTCTTCGGTATTGACAATGTCATTGGGTATGTGAGAGCGTTAGGTTGGCTAGGAACCTTAGCATGTCTTAAGAACGTTAGGCGTTGTCTTGTATGCTCAGTACTTGGTTAATATGAACTTGCATTTGACTTATGCTCTGTTTAAGCGTTGTGTGTGTATTAATCAAGTATATCATGCTTATTAGGTAATGGAGATTGAGGGAAACGAAGCCCGAGGTCGAGGTAGAGGTAGACCTCGTGGCAGGGGTAGAGGCCGAGGAAGGGGTAGGGCCCCTCCGGTCGAAGAAGCATCCGAGACGGAGGTAGAGGCACCTTATGAGGATCAACCTATTCCTCCTGTGGCCGTGGTTGATAATCCTGCCCGCTTGCTGATGCTAGCAAGGGAAATTACTCGCTTGGGAGCAACCAAGTTTGGAGGAGGCACTGATTATATGGTGGCAGATCGATGGATAGAGGATTTGCAGACTTATTTTGATCTGCTTGATTGCACTGAGACCGACAAGAGGAAGCTAGCCGCTTTCATGCTGAAGGATGAGGCTAGGGTGTGGTTGAATGTCACACAGAGGAGCATAGAGGTGTCTACTTTGACATGGGACAACTTCGAGAGGCTGTTCAGGGAGGAGTACTTTCCACCAGCAGTGAAGGAGAGGTTGGAACGAGAGTTCCTTGCACTTGTGTAGAGGAAGATGACCGTAATTGAGTATGATGCGGAGTTCTCCAGACTGTACAAGTATGTGAGGCAGATGGAAGATGAAGACTTGGCCAAGAAGTTTCAGAGAGGGTTGAGTCCTTCGATTGAGCGTGATGTGGCCATCTTGGAGCTGAAGACCAAGAGAGAGATCTTGGTTAAGGCACAGATCATTGAGTAGCAGAACCTGATTCGTAGAGAGAAGGAGTCTGCTGAGAGAGACTTCTAGGGCAAGGGAAAGGCCATAGCAGGAAGTAGTAGAGCTAGAGACTTCAAGGGTGGGTTCTGGAAGAGACAGAGAACTCAGTTCCAGCATCAGGCTCCAGCTAGGGCAGCAGTAGCTCCTCCTGTTCAGGCTATGCCTATTAGGCAGATAGCACTAGCAGCTCCGGTGAAGTGCTTTAACTGTGGCGAGCCGGGCCATATCTCTCGTGCGTGCACGAAACCTCGGAGTAGGATATGCTATAGCTGTGTACAAACAGGGCATCAGGCCAGGGAGTGTCCCCGGAATCAGGGTAGAGTGCAGGGTAACCAGCAGAGGCAGCTACCACCTGCACCTGCTAGAGTCTTTGCCATCTGTCAGGTAGGCACGGGAGTGGAAGGTACCCTTATCTATTTATCACTATCTTGCTAGAGTACTATTTGATACTGGAGCCTCACACTCTTTCATATCTAGTTCGATTGTGGATGTTTTGGGTTTGATTGCTATGCCTCTGACTAGATCATTATGTGTTACATCACCTCTCGATGTGTCTCTTGAGCTTAGCATGTTTTGTGATGATTGCCCTATTGGGATTGGTGGTAGAGAGTTCTCTACATCTTTGATTGTGATTCCGGATCACATGTATGATGTGATTTTAGGTATGGATTGGTTGAGCCCGAATCATGCTGTTATTGATTGCTTTAGGATGATTGTGTCCTTCCATGTTTCGGGACAACCGGTATTTCATTACCGTTGTCTGAAGTCTGACATCGCCATGAGGACATGGATTCTGGCCCATATTGAATCAGGGAGTAGTACTTCAAAGATTACAGGGATTCCTGTAGTTTCAGAGTATGCGGACGTGTTTCAGGAGATCCCTGGGTTACCTCCAAAAAGGGTAATGGACTTCTCCATTGATGTGATACCAGGTACTTCACCTGTATTAAAAGCACCCTATCGAATGGATCCAGCTGAACTTCAGGAGTTGAAGGTTCAGATTGATGGATTACTGGCTCAAGGGTTCATACAGGCTAGTGTATCTCCTTGGGGTGCACCAGTGCTATTTGTGAAGAAGAAGGATAATTCACTTCGATTATGTGTGGATTATCGGTAGCTGAACAAGGTGACCATCAAGAACAGGTACCCTTTACCTAGGATTGATGACTTGTTCGATCAGCTTAGAGAGGCTACTGTGTTCTCAAAGATTGATTTGAGATCTGGATATCACCAGTTAAGGGTGAAGGATGAGGATATTCCAAAGACGGCGTTTAGGACCAGGTATGGACATTTTGAGTTCCTTGTCATGCCTTTTGGTCTAACTAATGCACCAGCGGCATTCATGGACTTAATGAACCGTACGTTCAGTCCTTACTTAGATCAGTTTGTAGTGGTGTTCGTTGACGACATCTTGATTTATTCAAAGTCGTCCGAGGAACATAAGAAGCATTTGCGGATTGTACTGCAAACATTAAGAAAGAAGGAATTGTATGCCAAGTTCGAGAAGTGCGAATTTTGGCAGAAGGAGGTCAAGTTCCTCGGTCATGTAGTTTTGAAGGATGGAGTTTCGGAGGATCCTTCGAAGGTTGAAGCGGTGATGAGTTGGAGTCGCCCTACCACTGTTACTGAAATCCGTAGCTTCCTTGGATTGGCAGGGTATTACAGGCGATTCATTGAGGGGTTTTCTGGTATTGTATTCTATTTTGACCAAATTGACAAGGAAGGACACTCAGTTTATTTGGACGGATGAGTGTGAAAAGGCTTTCAATGAGTTGAAGACTAGATTGACTACGGCTCCAGTGTTGACTATTCCTACTAGTGGTGGTGGTTTAGTTATTTACAGTGATGCATCTCATTAGGGTTTGGGGTGTATGTTGATGCAGAATGGTAGCGTTGTTGCTTATGGTTCTAAACAATTGAAGGTACATGAGCAGAATTACCCCACTCATGATCTAGAGCTAGCAGCAGTGGTGTTTGCCTTGAAGATTTGGAGGCACTATCTTTATGGTGAGAAATTTGAACTCTTTTCTGATCATAAGAGTTTGAAGTATTTATTCTCCCAGAAGGAATTGAACATGAGGCGGAGAAGATGGATGGAGCTCATTAAGGACTATGATTTCACCTTGAAGTATCATCCCGAAAAGGCGAATGTAGTGGCGGATGCTTTGAGTAGGAAACCTCGTGTGATCATGGCAGCTATTATGGTGCGAGAGTGGCGCATGTTAGAGGCTGCATCAGAGTTTGACCTTATGCCTGCAGGAGCAGGACATGGAATCTTTCTCGGTAGTATCACCTTACAGCCCGCCTTGATCTCCAGGATCATTCATGGTCAGACACTTGATGATTTTGCTCAGGCAAAGATGGCTGAGATGACTGCCGACCTAGATGTGGAGGGTCATTCTGAGTGGATGATTGGGACAGATGTAGGGTTGAGATTTCGAGGGAGATTGTATGTACCAAGTGTTGATAACCTCAGAGAGGAGATCATGCGGGAAGCATATAGGTCTCTATACACTATACATCCAGGAAGTACTAAAATGTATATGGATCTACGAAGGCAGTTTTGGTGGTATGGTATGAAGAGGGATGTGGCGGAACATGTGTCAAAGTGTCTTAGCTATCAACAGGAGAAGGCAGAGCATCAGAGACCCGCAGGAATGCTGAACCCTTTACCGATTCCTGTATGAAATGGGAAGATATCTCTATGGACTTTGTGACTGGATTGCCTAGGTCCAGACAAGGCTATGATTCGATTTGGGTAATTGTTGACCGATTGACGAAGTCTACACACTTTCTTCCTGTGGCGAAGACTTACTCAGGTTACACATTGTGTAAGTTGTACTTGAATGAGATAGTGAAACTTCATGGTGTGCCTGTTACGATTGTTTCTGATCGGGATACTCGTTTCACATCAGAATTCTGGCGTAGATTCCATAAGGCTTTTGGCACATCTTTAGCTATGAGTACTGCATTTCATCCACAAACTGATGGGCAGACTGAGAGAGTGAATCAGGTGATGGAGGATATGCTTAGAGCTTGTGTTTTGGACTTTAAGGGAAGTTGGGCGGATCATCTGCCATTGGTAGAGTTTGCCAATAACAATAGCTATCAGTCTAGTATCGGTATGGCTCCATATGAGGCTCTTTATGATAGGCCATGTAGGACTCCTGTCTGTTGGGCAGAAGTAGGAGAGAAGGGACTCTTGGGTCCTGCAATTGTTCAAGAGACTATTGGGAAGATCACTACTATTCGGGTTAGGATCCGAACAGCTCAGATAGACAGAAGAGTTATGCAGACTTGAAGAGAAGACCGGTTGAGTTTGATGTGGGTGATCATGTTTTCTTGAAGGTCTCACCTATGAAAGGTGTGGTGAGATTTGGCAAAAAAGGAAAACTCGCACCGAGGTATGTTGGACCCTTCGAGATTCTGGAAAGGGTTGGGAACTTGGCATATCGTCTTACTTTACCTGTTAGCATGTTTAGAGTACACAATGTCTTTCATGTGTCTATGCACAGGAAGTACGTCCGAGATGAGTCCCACGTGATCGATCATGGTACGATCGAGGTAAACACGAATGTAACCTTTGTGGTTGAACCCGTTCGTATCTTGGATAGGTCTACGAAGAAGCTTCGTAGGAAGGAGATTGATCTTGTGAAGGTGCTATGGAGTCATCATAACGAGGGTAATGCATCATGGGAGTTAGAGTCAGACATGAGAGTGAAGTATCCGCAGCTCTTTGAGGAATTGGGTGCTTGAATTTCGGGACGAAATTCTTTTAAGGGGGTAGATTGTAATAACCTAGTTTTTTAATCAAAGCAATTTGGTGGCAAACACCTTTGATCAAAGATAAGGTGTTCCGTGATTTAAGCATTAGTGGATCAATCAAGACATGTGCTTTATTTGCTTACGTGTTTATGCATAATTGAAATTCATTCAACAAAGAAAGCAGAAGAAATCTCACTTTCTCTCTCTCATCCGTACCTCCGAAAAACAGAGCAAAGCTTCTCCAACTGAGTTCGTGCTCCTCCGGCCACCGTTTGATGCCAAACCACTTCCTATAGCTTCGTATCTTCCTTGCGCAGCTGCCTGAAGCAGCCTTTCGCCGCGTCTTGGCTTGTAGCGGCGGCTGGAGCTCAGTTTCGGTTAGAGGCCGAGTTGAGTTCAAAACAAGATTCCTAATAGCTTCGGCCACCAAAACTCGAGTTCTTTAGCTTGTTAAACTCGTATGAAGGAGTAGAACACGCACCAAGAAGGCCCGGACCTGAAGTGATCGATTTCACGCTCGTTGGAGGCCTTGCAGTTTTCTGCAGATTTTCCGGCCAAACCGGACTGTTTTGGTAATTTTTGATCTCTTCCACTCGTTTTCTCACTTCGTGCTAGTTATGAAAGTTTCTCAAAATGATGAAACGAAGTGGAGTAGCCCAGCTCCGACACCATTGGAGGTGGTCGGTGGTGGCTTTGCCCCTAACTCCGGCGACATTTTCCGGCTGGTTCCGGGGAAGGGCAGTTTCTACTCATTTTTATGTTCTACATGTTCATACGATCATTTCGATATAAAACATGTGAATTTTACGATTTCGATTGATTTCGATCGTTCGGTTTGTGATATGTGAAGATCGGACCGTCTGATGGACTCATTGTTTTGATATGTTGATCGTATGACTGTCCTGATGACCTTGTGTGGTGATGGACGAAGATCCGGCCGTTGGATCTTCGTATAATTGCTAAACAATGATTAGGGAGGCGATTCGTGAGAATCCGTCTGTTAGATTTTCGTATAAATTTGTGAAGATGTTAGTAAGGACGATTCAGGAAGATCCGACCGTTGGATCTTCTTAATGATTGTTGGAGGATGATCCTAACGGTGATCCGTGAGGATTCGACCGTTGGATGATCAATAATTTTCGATCCGACCGTTGGATTATAGTTTGTGTATGTTTTTGAGTTATTGGCTAAGTTAAGGTCATGTTTGATTAGGTGATTGACTGTCTACCTTGGGTGAGCGGTTTTAGTGTGTATTGTGTTGAATTGAAGACGCAGCGGGAATATCGAGGTGAGTAAATCTCACGTGGTACCGAGTACTTAAATTAATTGTGTTTGGTAATTGTGTGGAAAATATTTGTGGATTAAATATTTGTTTTTAAAATCACATGGACTTGATCACTACGGTTCATAGGTAAGTAAAATGAATTTTAATTATACAAATGAATTTCATGAATTTTCTTGTGTGAACTATAGATGGTATTAGTGGTCATTCATGAGTGGATGATTACGTATATATATATTTACGTGGAATATATATATTGATTGGCGTGATTTTGAATGACGATATGATTGAGTTGGAATGATGATTTGGATTATATTCAAATGCTTTAATTTCATGATAATATCATATATGTTGGTTGAATTGATTTAATTATGTGAAAACATACAGTTGTACATATTGTGGAATTAGGGTCAACGTAGTGACCAGCATGGGATAATCGGACGCTCTAATCCTAGGTGGATGATGGGATACGATTGGTTGAGTATGTACAATTATCGGACGTTCTAAATATGTATATGAGTATACATATTGATGAAATACGATAAAGATAAATATGTCGGATGCCATAACCTAGGTCAGGTGATGGGCTACGATTCAGTTAGAGCTCTAGTCTGTCGAATACCGTATTTTTATAAATACGATGATGGGGTATTGTGAAGAAAGATGTGAGTTAGAGTTTGGTGTTGAGTTGTTAATTGATTGTGATTGTTTGTTTTTGTGGTTGTAGAATTGTTACATGTTGACTTAGGTAGAAATAAATATGATTAAATTAAGCAAATGTTCTTTCTTTTACTCATACGAGCTTTCATAAGCTTACCAGATTTTGTATTGTTGCAATCCCGGTACACTATTCAAATGGTGTAGCGGATATTCTTGCAGGTCAAGTTAACCAGGGAGGTGACCGAGCTGCTTAGGTGTTATAGCAGTTATTTTTATTTCAGTGAGTTGTGAGGTGTGTATGCTCATTTAGAGCTTTACTAATTATTGTGTATTTGAGTTGTAATAATTAACCGAGATTAAATTCGGTTTCAATTTTATTTCGTGTGGTGAGGTTGTTAAGAAAAGGAATTTTCAGGATGATTATTTTGAGTTGTGGTAATTTTCATATTTCGGATTTTAAATTTTATTCTAAAATTCGGGGCCTGACAACAGCCCTCAACCTTGTGCATGTGCACCACGTGGTGGTTTATTTACATGTCATGTGGCATCTACGTTACAGCCCTTAAGACATACATGGCAGCAATTTTTGAAGCTTTGAACTCAGGTACATGCTTTTTGAAAACAGATCGATGCGTACAGTAGTACAGAGTAGGCAGTAATTGCACAAAGAGTAGCAACATGCAGACATATAATTACTGACAAATTTGAGAAATGGTGAGTGCGCGAAGACTTAGCTTTGCATGGCAGACGTATGCGGCCGGGAGTAACACACAGTTCTAGGATTCTGGCAAAGCTCAAAGTGGAGTACCCAGAGGAAGATTCCGGGTTAAGTAGATCGATGGGTACCCGGATGGTTGGTGCATCGAGGTTGGCGTGTCCCCGAGTCGAAAACCTGCTGGGGTGATCCCCGGTGGCCTGTGCTCTCCGGGTTGGTCTCCGAACCAGCTTCTCAGATGTTCATGAGGTGGCGAACCCGGGGAACAAACGATGTCGACCGGTAATCAAGAAAGGATCCGGGTGATGGTTCCTAGGTGGAATGAAGATGGTTTCGCACCAAGGGTGAAGAAGTCTGGGTGTCCAAGAACTGTGTATGTGTGTTTTATTTTTTTATTTTGAGGAGGTTCTCAGATGTTCATGAGGTGGTGAACCCGGGAACAAACGATGTCGACCGGTAATCAAGAAAGGATCCGAGTGATGGTTCCTAGGTGGAATGAAGATGGTTTCGCACCAAGGGTGAAGAAGCTGCCGGTCGGTGACGGAGCAATGCCGGGGTGCTTTACTTGAGCTGCTCAGTACATGACGTGCTGACAACGAATCAAGCTGGAGATTCGCATTTTCAGGGATGGGAAAGGATCGGGTTTGTCGATTTTTTTTTTGGAGATACCGTTGAGTATGCAATAGGCAAAGTACCGCTGAGGGAGTGTATGTGCTGCCGGGAGGCGAGGAGGGCAGAGATGAGCGGACCTTGAAAATGGATGATGGTCCTGACGGGTGAGCATGCAAGACCTGGTGGTTCTCCAGTTAGAGAAGGCCGGAAGCTAATTAATGACGAGGTCCCCGGCAACAGCCTGGGCAGGAGGTGAGGGTTGACGTCAGAGAAAGCACAATGAAGTACTCAGATTGTCGATCGAGTACCGGAGACTGTTTAACCAGGATACCAAGTTTAGTCAACCAGAAGCGTTTATGGGCCAGGTCGCCGAGAGTTTGAAGATGACGTAGGTGAGGTCACGTGAGTGCTGGAGAGTATCGTTGAAGGTGATGACACTGTCGGATTTCGGGTTGCATCACCGAGATATGATGAAGTCTCCGGTATAGCGAGGACATAGGTGCTGGTTGTACTCTGGTGATACTCTGGGTTGATGGGTGAGTACCGGCGACTGATGAAGTTAGGCTAGGTGGGTGAGTTTTGCCGGGTCACCAAAAACTGATGAAGTCGCCGGCTAGGATCAATGGATGTTCCCGGGGAGACATGGGTGTCTAGAGAGGGCTCTCAATGTTAGCTAGTGGTCCCGGGAAGGAGGGACTCTTCGGGTAGGTTGGTGCGGTGAGGGCCTCATCATTAAGCTAGTACCTGCGCAAATAAGATGAGAGTGTACAAGTAGCATATTGATTGCGCTAGGGCAATCTAGGTGACGTTTGAGTCAAATACATCGAGGTGCATAAATGTTTGTATGAGATGCATGTTACACATTGTGTATATGCACGTATTATGTAGTGTTGACTGTTGACATATGACGTATAAGTCGAAAATGTATGTGGTTATGATACCATACAAAGTGCGTATGATATATAGATGTGTGATGAACACAATGATATGTACATAATCATATGTCAATGTTGTATGCACGCTATGCACATGTGTTAGGATCGGAAGAGTTGTTACTCGCCGAGTCCCCTAAGTCACGTAGTTAGTAAAACGGGAATTTGGACTTGAGTTTGTTCGTGTCGAGCGGGTGATTGGTTGTATGAGTTTTGTCCTATGGTCTTATTAATGGGATGTAAAAGAAATTTAATTGTTGCGATCGACAATATGTGAAAATTTTCAATATTTCCATTAATAGACCATAGCACGAAAAGTATGAGCGTGAAGCTGAATGATAGTCCCGGTTGGGTACTACCGCCAATTGTGATAAGTGGTATGAATAAGTCCTGCAATGTAGAGAAGGCTCGGGAGGTGAGATGACTGAAAAGCAAGGGATTGGACCTTGGCTTACTCGTTAGGTGTACCTCGCTCAGGGCGAGGATTTGGATGCAAAGGACTGGACCTTGGCTTTTGTAAGGGAGCTATACTTTAGTTATCACGTTGGGATACCTCGCACGAATAGAGCATTTATGAGGGCCTGTAGGCCTCGTTTACAACAACTGTGGTACCCATTGGGGTATTGTATAGGCATCGACCTCCAGTACCCGTTGGAGGGCCCGGTCTCTGGTACCAGGCTGGGGTAGGGTGAGGGCCTGGTGCCTCTAGTACTCGATGGGGTAGTGCGAGGGCAAGGTGCCTCTAGTACCCGAAAGTGTAGCGCGAGGGCTTGGTGCCTCTAGTACCCCATGAGGTAGAGTGAGCCCGTGATCCCAGTGGGATTGAGAGCTAGGTCTCATACCCGATAGGGTATTATGTGGCCTTGGGCCTTTGGTACCCGATGAGGTTGAATGAGGGTCGGTAGGCCTCCTTTTCCCGGTGGCGTGGGTCCGGGTAGGATGAAAGCTTCCGGTACCCGGTGGCGAGGCCCCGGGTAGAATGAAGACTTCCGGTACCAGGTGGCGTGGCCCCGGGAAGAATGAAGGCTTGGCCTCGTAACCTCGTTGGGGTACCTCGCTGATTGGAGAGGATTTATGTAAGGATATGACCGTGGCTTATCCACTGGGGGTACCGCGCTCGGAGCATGGGTATTAAGTGTGGCATGTCGCGCTTATTTAGTGCTGCATGTATGCATGTAGTAATTTTAATTGACGGGCAATTAAATTAACGTTTGACATTAATGCATAGGCATAATAGATATGATAATAGATATGATATCAAAATTATCAAATATCATAGGCATGCTTAGATTATAGAAATCGTTATTTGAAGCACGTATATCATTGCATTAACTCAAATTTAAAAGTGTAAATGAGAACTTATCTTTTGCTGATTGGAGAAAGTTGAAAATTAAGATCGACTCAAATATTAAATCATGTTGGTGTTGTCCAAGTATGATGCGTCATGTAATCGACAAATAATGATCAATAGTCTGCTTGACTTTGTTCGTATAAGGAGGTGCCCGGTTGAGTGAGTGTGACTCCTCAAAAATAAACAAGTGATTAGTACTTTGTTCATTTGAATTAGTTGACTAATCTAAACATGATATGCTTGTACAATTCGCTGGCATTTTGAATGACTATTGCGTGCAGCACAATGATAATGAAAATAAGGCATGTGTGACCGAGTGTTGGCTACATGCTGAGTCTACGAAAAATTTAATGTATGTGCAGGCATTAGAGCCTAGCTATCTCCACGTATAAACCTTTTCAATCTTTGGTGGAATAGGCAGAAGCATCCATTATGATAATGGTAGCGTAACAGTAAGCATGCATGGTTGTGGTAAATCATAAAAATAAAGCAAGGGTGCCATATTTATGTGTGATAGATGTGTTATGCAAATGTGCAAGTTTGATCATGGATCATGGATCATGCAAGCTAGTTCACGTTTATGAATGGTGTCATGGAGTCTAAGTGGGGCATGGGTGGCCGTGGGGCACAGTCTCAATTATGAGCCAGTGCGCCGGTGCAGTATGTGTAGGCAACACGTATAGGCAGAGAGAAAGACACCTTGCATGCATGTGTGATAAAGTTATAGGGCACGTGAAACCGTACCATGGACAAAGAAACCAGACACGTGTGTATGTATATCTAGTTGACTGATACGTGGTACTCATTTGAACAGATCACGTATAAAGATAAAACATGAGGGCTTGCACGCTTGAAATTTCAATTGTGGGGACAACTTAGCTTTGCATGGAGGGTTGTTCATAAGCATACTGGCTGTCCTCAAAGGAAACTGGTGTGTTTGCAGATGCCCAGATAGAAGAGATGTAGAGCAAAGTTGACCATTTGGTGGGTGCTTGGTTGATGATTGAAAGGGTGATGGGCGCTCAGAGTACATATGCAGATCACATACCGGTGCCCCTGGACTTCAAGTTCTTCTCCTCCTCTGCCCCTGTTTTCTCTCTTTTGAAGGTCAGTGCTCACAATGGTGACAGAGATGATGAGCATCTTCCAGAAAAGAAGTCAAAGACGTCCAGGAAGGGTGTGTAGTCATCGGGAGGTCCAGAACGAGTACGAGAGTAATTGTACCATAAGGGTGCCAGAGGCCAGAGGTAGTCACCGGGAGGTGATATTGCTGGGAGGGGTCATCGGGAAGCGAAATAGATGCTCAAAAGCAGAGGGAAGCGCTGCCGGTGAGGGTACCGGTGATGATCCGGGATTCCTCGAAAGGTGCGGTGAGGCATGGGTCACGGAGACCAGGTGGAATGAGCCATCGGTATCGGGACGTTGTCATGAGAAGGGTGCCGGCTGGGGTCACTGAGATGCTGTGCGATGCCGGATCGACCACCAGGAGGTGGGAAAGGAAGCGAGCCCTGGAAAATAGGTTGGGTGCCAGAGGCTAGTGGGTGCCGGAAGCTACTTTCCGACCCGATCACCGAGAGGTGGAGAGGCTACCGGGTTTTAGATTTGGTCACATGGGAGGAGATGTTCTCCCGACCAAAATTGGGTGATGCCGGGCGGGTTGTACAGTGGTACTCGGACATGATTCTCGTTGAAGTCTTTGGGATGTGTTGATGTCCAAGAGTAGCTAGTGCTAGGAACCCGGATGGTTTGGGTCATGTTACCGGTGAGTCACCCGGGTAGAACTGTGATGAATCATCGGGAGCAGATATTGGTAATGGATACCGGAGGCTTTCTTCGGGTAGTAGTCTGCTGTGGTGTGGTGTACGCGAGATGTGAGTTTCACCAAGATGAAGAAATTTTTGGGGAGTTCACCTGTATTCGTCATTCGTCATAAGTGGTTCCCAGATGGAGACCCATTTGACCATGCTGTGGCTGTAACTTGAGGTGTTGATCGATCCGGGCTGGCGGGTTTTGTCATGATATGATCCAAGAAGCGGGGCTGCTGGGTGTAGATAATTTCAGGGGAGACACGGTGCCCAGAGGTTTGAATCTCCTTGATGACCTTTTAACGAAAGCATGTTGATGTTGAGCTTAGTGGGCCTGTGCGAGTGCAAGTCACCCCAGCGGGTTTTGGACTACGGGCGTGAGTTGCTTGCTGATGACGCTTGCAAGAGCATGGGATGGTGCATGCATGATTTCGATGGCTTAGCTTGTGAGTCCCGGAAAAGAGTGGAACTTGGGAGTGGGATGTGTATGTACCTACTGACAATTGTAGTACCCGCTGGCTCGTGGTACCTGGAGACTCTTAGTACCCGATGGCTTGTGGTACCCAATGGCTCCTCGGAGGCTTGGGAAGTTGGGGGTATACATGTACCCGATGGGCTCGGAGTCTTGGGAGGAAGGTGAGGGGTGGTACGTGTACCCGAAAGCTTATGTACCCGGAAGCTCATGTACTCGATGGCTCCTGGCTTGGGGAAGTTGGGGGTTTACGTGTACCCGGAAGATCATGTACCCGGAAGCTTATGTACCCGGAAACTCATAGTACCCGTTGGCTCGAGGCTTGGGTGAGGTTGAGGGTGGGGTGTCTTGCATGTACCCATGTACCGTGTCTTGCATGTACCCATGATCCCGGAAGCTCGTGGTACCCGTACATGACCCTTGCTCAAGGTCGGAGGTTCATACCCAAACACAAGGACCTCCTTCTAGCGCCAATGTTTCTGTGTGAGAATATGGATGGAACGGGAACTAAGTATGAGGCACGAAAGAGAGGGAGAGAGAAACGACACAGCATGTATAATGGTTCACCTTACTCTTGGGACAAGGTCATGTCCACTTAGACATTTTACTATGAATGAGGCCAAGTAGCCTTTGTAATCATACAAGTGTGGGGATCGTGGATCCCATCTCCTTTTAAGAAGGGGATGACTTCCTCTTATAGTTAAACGAAGTCTCATTCTATTCTATATTTCTGATGTGGGATACAATGTACATATTACTTCTCTTGAAGCCTCTTGGAGAGCATGGGAGGGTGGTCTCCTAGCAAGGTACCGGCCGATCTCCACCATAGCAAGGTAGCTAGGGTGTCGGACTACCGGATACATGTTATAGGCGGGACTAGCCATGTCACGGTTCCCACCTAAGAGGTCGTTGCTTATGCTTGGCGGTTGAGGTATAAGTGATATCAACACATGTACCCGCTGACTCAAGTACCCGTACTTGACTCTTGCTCAAGGTCAGAGGTTCATACCCAAACTTAGGGACCCTCCTTCTAGCGCCAATGTTTCTGTGCGAGAATACGAGACCTAAAGTAAGAAGCATGATGGGGAGAGCGAGAAGGATGACACCGTATGTATAGTGGTTCACCTTGCCCTTAAGGCAAGGCTACGTCCACTTAGTAGTTCTACTATGAGTGAGGCCAAGTAGCCTTTGTAGTGGTACAAGTGTGAAATCATGGATCCATCCTATTCTAAGAAGGGTGGACTCCCTTATATAACTAAAGGAGTCCCCTTCGATTTACATATTCTCGATGTGGGACAATATGCGCTTATTGCTTCTCTTGAAGCCCTGTTTGAGAGCATGGGAGGGTGGCCTCCCGACTAGATACAAGCCGACCTCCACCATGGCAACGTAGCTCGGGTGTCGGTCTACCGGATGCATGCCATAGGCGGGGATATCCATGTCGTGGGGCCCACATATAAGGTCGTTGCTTATGCTTGGCAGTATATGGTATAAGTGATATCAACAGTTCCTCTCTCTTAGAGAGGTGGCCGACCCATCTTCTTCTGCCTACCCTCTACCACCAAGACCACCATCTCTCTCTCACCTCTCATCTATTCTTTACCATTCCTCAATCAAACTCCATAATTTTGTCAAGAATCTGGGTTTAGGTATAAGAGAGAGAGAAAATAATTCCAAGTTAGTCATACTCACTCTCTAGTGCAGTTGTGATTAGTGTTGGTCTCTCCCTCTTTTCTTAACTCTCTTCTTGCTTTAATTTCTAGTAATTGATGAATTTCTTTGTGGGTATGTTGATGGATTGTGAGTAGTTTCTTATTTGGGTCTAGTCTTGAAGCCCTAGCAATTTTTATCATGTAATGATATTAATTTTTTGTGCTTAATGAAAGTGTGTTGTTGTTTTTGTTCATGACTTTGCGTAATTTTCAATGGGAATTTGTCATAGAAATTAGCTAATTTTATGACTAGTTCTTGTCCTTATCATGAAGTTCATTTAATTAGTGGCTTAATTTTATGAATGAGCATGTTTTCATTAGCAAATTTTTAATCTCTAAAAATTGATTTAATGCCATTATATGCATATTAGGAGCCCTAGTCCGGTCTAAATGTGTGTGTGATGAGAATGTGAATGCCGTAGCCCGGATTCGCATTAATTTTGAAATATGAGAATGTGAATGCCCTAGTTCGGATTTGCATTATCACTCTAAGGCCCTAATCCGGCTTAGAGTTAGGGATTGCGCCATTTTCCCTTCGTTATGTGCCAAAATTATGTTGTTACGGTAAATACTTGCTAAAGTGGATGCCTTAGGACCCAAATTCCTTCCATTGATTTCCAAACCTTAAATTTCAAGCACTTTACATTTTGCAAATTTTAATTTGCTATTTTTTAATTTACAAAACCAAAAATCAATTCCCCAAAATATTTGCTCACATTTTTCATTTTAAGTACCATAAGGCCTTGATTCTACCAATTTATTTCGGTGTGTTCTTGGCTACTTTTAGGCTTCGGGAAACCTAGGCCGTGCATGTGTGAGGCTTGGTGTCTCACTTAGCCATTCTCCATTTTTTATTTTTAGTTTAGTAATTGACTTTTGTGACCCATAAACCATTGGATTTAAGTTAGCTCAAGATCCCCGAGGTACGATATTTTCGGGTTTAAATATTTCCCAATTCTTTAATGACCGTCCTTGTTGTGCATAAGTTGCATTCTAGGCATCAAATCACTTCTCCTCAGGGGACTTCATGTTGAGGATTGCCTGTACCTTGTCGGGATTTGTCTCTATGCCACATTCGCTAATGATGTAGCCCAGAAATTTACTGGTAGTGACGCTACCTTAAGCCAAAAGGATGGCGAATATATTGCGAAGGTTAGCTACGTGCCCGCCGGCCTTGATGCTTTTGACAAGCATGTCATCCACGTATATCTCAATGATCTTGCCAAGGTGTTCCGCGAACATGGTGTTCATCAGCCGCTGATATGTAGCATCTGCATTCTTGTGGCCAAAGGCTATGACATTATAACAATATAGGCCTTTGTCTGTTGTGAAGGTGATGCATTCTTGATCACTGGGGTGCATTTTGATTTGGTTGTAGCCAGAGAAAGAATCATCATGCTAACCAATTTGTGTCCCTCTGTGGTGTGGACCAGTTAATCGATACGTTGTAGCGGGAAACTATCATTGGGGCATGCCTTGTTCAAACCCTTGAAGTCTACACACATTTGCCACATGCCACTGGGCTTTCTTACCAATAGTAGGTTAGAGATCCACTGGGGCTAATTGACTTGGTGGATGAATCCTATGCTCTGTACCTTGGTCACGTCCTCCTTGATTGCACGATACCTCTTCTCATCAAAGGCTATTCTTTTCTGTTTAACGGGGTAGAAGGATGGCTTGATACTTAACTTGTGTGTGATGATATCAGGAGAGATGCAAGGCATGTCCGCGTAAGACCATGAGAATACACTGACGTTTTCTAGCAGGAATTGTGTAAGCTCCGCCGCTATCTCAGGAAAGAGTTGGGCGCCAATGCGCACTGTTCGGTCTGGGTGCTCGTCAGAGATACTGATGGTCTGCAGGGATGTCTCTGGGTTGACATGTTCCATTTTGACATATTTCTCTTCATCGTCTTTGGGATCATCTATCTTATCCTTCAGTAACGGTTGACTTCCTACCTTAAGGATTTCATGGTGGTGCATCGAGCGTGTCACAATTTTTAAGTAACATTCTCGTGCGAGTTGCTGACTTCCTCTCACGCAACCGGTGCTATTGGGGGAAACTTCATGAGAAGCATGTATCCAGCGATAATACATTTCAACTTGTTAAGGGCTGGGCGGCCAATGATGGCATTGTAGGAACTGAAGTAATCGACGACGATGAACTTAGTGTGTATCTCCGCTGCTGGTTCGAATGGACATGTGTGTGTAATTTGAACCTATCAGTTGTGGAACGTTGCCCGAAAATTTGAGTAGCGGTTCATGGTCTTGCAAGAGTTTTTTATTGCGCTCGAGTTAATTGTAATAGCCGTTGAGGATGATATTAACTGCAGACCCACTTTCAGCCAGAACTCTTCCCACTGACCACTTGTCGAGTATTGCGACGTCGTGTGGGAGGTGCACACTCATTCTTCCTCCTTGCAGAATGTGATGGGCTCCCAGCCAGATTTTGGTAGTTTAGCGGATCTCTCATGGCGGGATGTTGTAGATTTCCTTTGGGTGGTTGACGCGTGCATAGCCCTTTCTTGCGGTGTGACATAGTGCTGATGGGGACGTCGCCATCTATTGTGTTGATAAAGTGTATTGGCTCAATGTTGGGGACTACTAATGCTGGTTGGCGGACCTTGAATTGTTCTAGCTTGCCGTCACCATAAATTGTCCTCGTAGTACTTGCAGTGTTTCTTGGTTTTCCTACCCTTGGGCATTTTCGCAGCGGTGGTGGAGGGATTTGGTCTTTGCGCTGATCATAAATTTCTTCATAGGAAGCAGTTTCCCCTTCTTGCCAAATCTCACCACACCTTTCATCTTTGAAATTTCTTCTTTGAAATTTCTTCACCTGAGTACGTTTTTGCCACCGGAAGGAAGTGTGCTGATTTAGTCAACCGGTCAACAATCACCCAAATCGAGTCATAACTTTGCCTGGATATGGGCAATCCAGTCACAAAGTCCATAGAGATGTCTTCCCATTTCCAAACAGGAATCGATAAGGGGTTCAGCATTCCTGCTGGTCTCTGATGCTCTGCCTTCACCTGTTGACAGGTAAGACACTTCGACACGTGTTCCGCCACATCCCTCTTCATACCATACCACCAAAACTGCCTTCGTAGATCCATATACATTTTAGTACCTCCTGGATGTATAGTATATCGAGACCTATGTGCTTCTCGCATGATCTCCTCCCTGAGGTTATCAACACTCGGTACATACAATCTCCCTCGAAATCTCAACCCTCCATCAGCCCCAATCATCCACTCAGAAGGACCCTCCACATCCGGGTCAGCAGTCATCTCAGCAATCCTCGCTTGAGCAAACTCATCAAGTGTCTGACCCTGAATGATCCTAGAGATCAAGGTGGGCTGTAAGGTGATACTACCGAGAAAGATTCCCTGTCCTGCTCCTGCGGGCATAAGGTTGAACTCAGATGCAGCTTCTAACATGCGCCACTCCTGCACCATAATCGATGCCATGATTACCCGCGGTTTCCTACTCAAAGCATCCGCCACTATATTCGCCTTTCCGGGATGATACTCCAAGGTGAAATCATAGTCCTTAATGAGCTCCATCCATCTCCTCTGCCTCATGTTCAATTCCTTCTGGGAGAATAGATACTTCAAACTCTTGTGATCCGAAAAGAGTTTAAATTTCTCACCATAAAGATAGTGCCTCCAAATCTTCAAGGCAAACACCACAGCTGCTAGCTCTAGATCATGAGTAGGGTAATTCCGCTCATGTACCTTCAACTGTCTAGAACCATAAGCAACAACACTACCATTCTGCATTAACACACACCCCAAACCCTGATGAGATGCATCACTGTAAATGACTAATCCACCACCACTAGTAGGAATAGTCAACACCGGAGCTGTAGTCAATCTAGTCTTCAGCTCAATGAAAACCTTCTCACACTCATCCGACCATACGAACTGAGTGTCTTTCTTGGTCAATTTGGTCAAAGCCGAAGCAATACCAGAAAACCCTTCTATGAAGCGCCTGTAATACCCGGCCAATCCAAGGAAGCTACGAATTTCTGTAACCGTAGTAGGGCGACTCCAACTCATCACTGCTTCAACCTTCGAAGGATCCACAGAAACTCCATCCTTCGAGACCACATGACCAAGGAACTTGACTTCACTCTGCCAGAAGTCGCACTTCTCGAACTTGGCAAATAGTTTCTGCTCTCTCAATGTCTGCAGCACTATCCGCAGATGTCTCTCATGCTCTGCTGACGACCTTGAATAAATCAAGATGTCGTCAACGAACACTACCACAAACTGATCCAAGTAAGGACTGAACGTACGGTTCATCAAGTCCATAAACGCTGCGGGGGCATTCATGAGACCAAAAGGCATGACAAGAAACTCAAAATATCCATACCTGGTCCTGAACGCCGTCTTTGGAATATCTTCCTCCTTCACTCTCAACTGGTGATATCCAGACCTCAAGTCAATCTTCGAGAATACAGTAGCTTCTCTAAGCTGATCGAACAAGTCATCAATCCTAGGTAAAGGGTACCTATTCTTGATGGTCACCTTGTTCAACTGTCGATAATCCACACATAGACGAAGTGAACTATCCTTCTTCTTCACAAACAACACTGGTGCGCCCCAAGGAGACACACTTGCCTGAATGAACCCTTGTGCAAGTAAGCCCTCAATCTGAACCTTCAACTCCTGAAGTTCAGCTGGAGCCATTCGATAGGGTGCTTTTGACACAGGT
Organism: Rosa persica; assembly: GCA_025331145.1. Taxonomy (NCBI): domain Eukaryota; kingdom Viridiplantae; phylum Streptophyta; class Magnoliopsida; order Rosales; family Rosaceae; genus Rosa; species Rosa persica. The sequence goes on along the minus strand of WFKR01000006.1, from coordinate 22,809,897 downwards.
GAAGTACCTGGTATCACATCAATGGAGAAGTCCATTACCCTTTTCGGAGGTAACCCAGGGATCTCCTGAAACACGTCTTCATACTCTGAAACTACAGGAATCCCTGAAATCTTTGAAGTACTACTCCCTGATTCAATATGGGCCAAAATCCCTATCCTCATGGTGATGTCAGACTTCAGACAACGGTAATGAAACACCGGTTGTCCCGGAACATGGAAGGACACAATCATCCTAAAGCAATCAATAACAGCATGGTTCGGGCTCAACCAATCCATACCCAAAATCACATCATACGTGTTATCCGGAATCACAATCAAAGATGCAGAGAACTCTCTGCCACCAATCCCAATAGGGCAATCATCACAAAGCATGCTAAGCTCAAGAGACACACCGAGAGGTGATGTAACACACAATGATCTAGACAGAGGCATAGCAATCAAACCCAAAACATCCACAACCGAACTAGATATGAAAGAGTGTGAGGCTCCCGTATCAAACAGTACTCTAGCAAGAAAGTGATAAACAGATAAGGTACCTTCCACTCCCGTGCCTGCCTGACCGATGGCAAAGACCCTAGCATGAGCAGGTGGTAACTGCCTCTGCTGGTTACCCTGCACTCTACCCTGAATCCGAGAACACTCCCTAGCCTGATGCCCTGCCTGTCCTCAACTGTAGCATAACCTACCCCGTGGCTTCGTGCACGCACGAGAGATGTGGCCCGGCTCGCCACAGTTAAAGAACTTCACTGGAGCTGCTGGTGCTATCTGCCTGATAGGCATAGCCTGAACAGGAGGAGCTACTGCTGCCCTAGCTGGAGCCTGATGTTGGAACTGAGTTCTCTGTCTCTTCCAGAACCCACCCCTGAAGTCTCTAGCTCTACTGCTCCCTGCTATGGCCTTTCCCTTGCCCTGGAAGTCTCTCTCAGCAGACTCCTTCTCTCTACGAATCAGGTTCTGTTGCTCAATGATCTGTGCCTTAGCCAAGATCTCTCTCTTGGTCTTCAGCTCCAAGATGGCTACATCACGCTCAATTGAAGGACTCAACCCTCTCTGAAACTTCTTGGCCAAGTCCTCATCCTCCATCTGCCTCACATACTTGTACAATCTGGAGAACTCCGCATCATACTCAATTACTGTCATCTTCCCCTGTACAATCTGGAGAACTCCGCATCATACTCAATTACGGTCATCTTCCCCTGTACAAGTGTAAGGAACTCTCGCTCCAACCTCTCCTTCACCGCTGGTGGAAAGTACTTCTCCCTGAACAGCCTCTCAAAGCCGTTCCATGTCAGGGTAGACACCTCAATGCTCCTCTGAGTGACGTTCCACCACACCCTAGCCTCATCCTTCAGCATGAAAGCGGCTAGCTTCCTCTTATCGGTCTCAGTGCAATCAAGCAGATCGAAATAAGTCTGCAAATCCTCTATCCAACGATCCGCCACCATAAAATCTGTGCCTCCTCCAAACTTGATTGCTCCCAAGCGAGTAATTTCCCTTGCTAGCATCAGCAAGGGAGCAGGATTATCAACCACAGCTACAGGAGGAATAAGCTGATCCTCATAAGGTGCATCTTCCTCCGACTCGAATACTTCTTCGACTGGAGGGGCCCTACCCCTTCCTCGGCCTCTACCCCTGCCACGAGGTCTACCTCTACCCCGACCTCTGGCCTCGTTTCCCTCAATCTCCATTACCTAATAAGCATGATATACTTGGTTAATACACGCATAACACTTAAACAAAACATAAGTCAAATTGTGAAGACCCAGATTTTCATACAATAAATTTATGTAATTCAATAATTGTTATATTAATTGAATTGTGATATTTGGGATTATTTGGATTGTCGTGGGTTGAGAAAATTGGTTCCGAATGATTTTATTTTCGAAAACGAACGTCATTTAGGGGGTCGTGAAAATCGACTTTTTATACGTTCAAAATTTGGGAAAACTTCCTTCATGAAAGTTGTAGAGCTTGTCGATACGAGTCCGTGCATATGTGGAACGTATTATTCGGAGTTCGTATGAATAAGTTATGAATATTTGAAAATCGAAATTTTTCTATAAATATTGGAAAAATCTGAGTTTGTTGTGAAGGACGAAAAAATCTCATTTTTGCACATCAGTCCCCTGTCTCTCTCTCGGCCTGGTCACTGTGCCTCCAGACCCGGTGACCCGACCCGACTGGAAGTCGGGCCTCCCGGCCGCGCCGCCGCCGGACCCGGTCCCCATCCGCTTCGCCGCCTCACGCCCGGTCGATCCCCGCCGTCGCCACGCCCAGCCGCCGCTCCTAGGCCTGGATCGAAGCTCCTATCCGAAGCGCAAACCCGACCCGGCCGGAAAACCATTTTTCCGGCGGTGCACGGGCCGATCGTCCCCATTTTCGTGACGTGCTCTTCCTTCTAATCATCCCCATATATGGCCTGCATCACGATTTTGAGTGTAGAGTGGTAGATCAAGAGTTGAAGATTTCGACGTCCCTGATTCGATCTGGAGACTGATCAGAGGGCCGAGATTAATCCAACTTCAAAGCCCGATCTAGGACGATCCAGACCTCATCTCCGAAAAAGTCAGGTACTTGACGGCTTGAGTTGACGAGCATTGGGATTATTGTGAGTTATATATATATTGAAGACGCAGCAGGAGTTTCGAGGTGAGTAAATCTCACGTGGTTCATATTACGAACCGAGCAATTTGATTTATTTATTTGTGGTAATTGTGTGAAAAATATTTGCGGATTAAATATTTGTTTTAAAATTTCATGGACTTGAATTACCACGGTCCATAGGTAAGTAAAATGAATTTTAACTATACAAATGAATTTCATAATTTTCTTGTGTGAACTATAGATGGTATTAGTGGTCATTCCTGAGTGGATGATTACGTATATATATATTTACGTGGAAAATATATATTGATGAGTGGATTGTTGTGTGATGATATGATTGAGTTGAGTTGATGAGTTGATTATATTACAATTGTGTAATTCCATAATAATATGATGTATCTTGGTTGAGATGATTTCAGTATGTGATATTATACGTTGTGTTCATTTGTGGGTTTAGGGTCAACGTAATAACTAGTGTGGGTAATCGGACGCTCTAATCCTAGTGTGGATGATGGGATACGATTGGTTGAGTATGTGGAATTATTGGACGTTCTAAATATGTATATAGGAATACATATTGATGAAATACAATAATTGATAATTATGTCGGATGCCATAACCTGGGCCAGGTGACGGGCTACGATTCAGTTAGAGCTCTAGTCTGTCAAGTACCGTATTTTTATAAATACGATGAAGAGAGTTGTGGGGAAAGTAGTGTGTGGGGTTGTCTTGTTATATTGAATTGGTGTTGATTGAGATTGTTATTATTTGTATATGTGGAAATAATTGAGTGTTACTGTGTGTGAGATTAAATTAAGTAACAGTTCATTCTTTTACTCATACAAGCTTTCATAAGCTTACCGGGTTTTGTGTTGTTGCAATCCCGGTACACTATTCAATGGTGTAGCGGATATTCCTGCAGGTCAGGATAACCAGGGAGGTGACCGAGCTGCTTAGGTGTTATAGCAGTTTTGTTATTTATTTAGTTGTGAGGTGTGTGTATGCTCATTTAGAGCTTTATATTTTGGATTGTGTTGTAATAATTAACCGAGACTAAATTCGGTTTGATTTTATTTCGTGTGGTGAGTATGTTAAGAAAAGAAGAATTTTCAGGATGATTATTTTGTGTTGTAGTATTTTCATGTTTCGGATTTTGAATTGTTATTCTAAAATTCGGAGCGTGACAGTTTGGTATCAGAGCGTAAGGTACATATTTGGTGATATTTCAGTACTTACCGAGTGATGGCCCGTCTGCAGCGGATCCCCATCGTGTGCTCTTCGGTATTGACAATGTCATTGGGTATGTGAGTGCGTTAGGTTGGCTAGGAACGTTAGTGCTTTTAGAAATTTAAGTATGGTTATGTATGATCAGTACTTGGTTAATATGGACTTGCATTTGACTTATGCTTTGTTTAAGTGTTATGCGTGTATTAATCAAGTATATCATGCTTATTAGGTAATGGAGATTGAGGGAAACGAGGCCAGAGGTCGGGGTAGAGGTAGACCTCGTGGCAGGGGTAGAGGCAAAGGAAGGGGTAGGGCCCCTCCAGTCGAAGAAGTATTCGAGTCGGAGGAAGATGCACCTTATGAGGATCAGCCTATTCCTCCTGTGGCTGTGGTTGATAATCCTGCTCGCTTGCTGATGCTAGCAAGGGAAATTACTCGCTTGGGAGCAACCAAGTTTGGAGGAGGCACTGACTATATGGTGGCGGATCGTTGATAGAGGATTTGCAGACCTATTTCGATCTGCTTGATTGCACTGAGACCGACAAGAGGAAGCTAGCCGCTTTCATGCTGAAGGATGAGGCTAGGGTGTGGTGGAACGTCACTCAGAGGAGCATTGAGGTGTCTACCTTGACATGGGATGGCTTTGAGAGGCTGTTCAGGGAGAAGTACTTTCCACCAGCAGTGAAGGAGAGGTTGGAGCGAGAGTTCCTTGCACTTGTACAGGGGAAGATGACAGTAATTGAGTATGATGCGGAGTTCTCCAGATTGTACAAGTATGTGAGGCAGATGGAGGATGAGGACTTGGCCAAGAAGTTTCAGAGAGGGTTGAGCCCTTCGATTGAGCGTGATGTAGCTATCTTGGAGCTGAAGACTAAGAGAGAGATCTTGGCTAAGGCACAGATCATTGAGCAGCAGAACCTGATTCGTAGAGAGAAGGAGTCTGCTGAGAGAGACTTCCAGGGCAAGGGAAAGGCCATAGCAGGGAGCAGTAGAGCTAGAGACTTCAGGGGTGGGTTCTGGAAGAGACAGAGAACTCAGTTCCAGCATCAGGCTCCAGCTAGGGCAGCAGTAGCTCCTCATGTGCAGGCTATGCCTATCAGGCAGATAGCACCAGCAGCTCCAGTGAAGTGCTTTAACTGTGGCGAGCTGGGCCACATCTCTCGTGCGTGCACGAAGCCACGGGGTAGGTTATCCTACAGTTGTGGACAGGCAGGGCATCAGGCTAGGGAGTGTCCTCGGATTCAGGGTAGAGTGCAGGGTAACCAGCAGAGGCAGTTACCACCTGCTCATGCTAGAGTCTTTACCATCGGTCAGGCAGGCACGGGAGTGGAAGGTACCTTATCTGTTTATCACTTTCTTGCTAGAGTACTGTTTGATACGGGAGCCTCACACTCTTTCATATCTAGTTCGGTTGTGGATGTTTTGGGTTTGATTGCTATGCCTCTGTCTAGATCATTGTGTGTTACATTACCTCTCGGTGTGTCTCTTGAGCTTAGCATGCTTTGTGATGATTGCCCTATTGGGATTGGTGGCAGAGAGTTCTCTGCATCTTTGATTGTGATTCCGGATCACACGTATGATGTGATTTTGGGTATGGATTGGTTGAGCCCGAACCATGCTGTTATTGATTGCTTTAGGATGATTGTGTCCTTCCATGTTCCGGGACAACCGGTGTTTCATTACCGTTGTCTGAAGACTGACATCACCATGAGGATAGGGATTTTGGCCCATATTGAATCAGGAAGTAGTACTTCAAAGATTACAGGGATTCCTGTAGTTTCAGAGTATGAAGACCTGTTTCAGGAGATCCCTAGGTTACCTCCGAAAAGGGTAATGGACTTCTCCATTGATGTGATACCAGGTACTTCACCTGTGTCGAAAACACCCTATCGAATGGCTCCAGCTGAACTTCAGGAGTTGAAGGTTCAGATTGAGGGCTTACTTGCACAAGGGTTCATTCAGGCAAGTGTGTCTCCTTGGGGTGCACCAGTGTTGTTTGTGAAGAAGAAGGATAGTTCACTTCGTCTATGTGTGGATTATCGACAGTTGAACAAGGTGACCATCAAGAATAGGTACCCTTTACCTAGGATTGATGACTTGTTCGATCAGCTTAGAGAAGCTACTGTGTTCTCGAAGATTGACTTGAGGTCTGGATATCACCAGTTGAGGGTGAAGGAGGAAGATATTCCAAAGACTGCGTTCAGGACCAGGTATGGACATTTTGAGTTCCTTGTCATGCCTTTTGGTCTCACGAATGCCCCCGCAGCATTTATGGACTTGATGAACCGTACGTTCAGTCCTTACTTGGATCAGTTTGTGGTAGTGTTCGTTGATGACATCTTGATTTATTCAAGGTCGTCAGCGGAGCATGAGAGACATCTGCGGATAGTACTGCAGACATTGAGAGAGCAGAAACTATTTGCCAAGTTTGAGAAGTGCGACTTCTGGCAGAGTGAAGTCAAGTTCCTTGGTCATGTGGTCTCGAAGGATGGAGTTTCTGTGGATCCTTTGAAGGTTGAAGCAGTGATGAGTTGGAGTCGCCCTACTACAGTTACAGAAATCCGTAGCTTCCTTGGATTGGCCGGTTATTACAGGCGCTTCATTGAAGGGTTTTCTGGTATTGCTTCGGCTTTGACCAAATTGACCAGGAAGGACACTCAGTTCGTATGGTCGGATGAGTGTGAGAAGGCTTTCATTAAGCTGAAGACTAGATTGACTACAGCTCCGGTGTTGACTATTCCTACTAGTGGTGGTGTATTAGTCATTTACAACGATGCATCTCATTAGGGTTTGGGGTGTGTGTTGATGCAGAATGGTAGTGTTGTTGCTTATGGTTCTAGACAGTTGAAGGTACATGAGCGGAATTACCCTACTCATGATCTAGAGCTAGCAGCTGTGGTGTTTGCCTTGAAGATTTGGAGGCACTATCTTTATGGTGAGAAATTTGAACTCTTTTCTGATCACAAGAGTTTGAAGTATCTATTCTCCCAGAAGGAATTGAACATGAGGCAGAGGAGATGGATGGAGCTCATTAAGGACTATGATTTCACCTTGGAGTATCATCCCGGAAAGGCGAATGTAGTGGCGGATGCTTTGAGTAGGAAACCGCGGGTAATCATGGCATCGATTATGGTGCGGGAGTGACGCATGTTAGAAGCTGCATCTGAGTTCGACCTTATGCCCGCAGGAGCAGGACAGGGAATCTTTCTCGGTAGTATCACCTTACAGCCCACCTTGATCTCCAGGATCATTCAGGGACAGACACTTGATGAGTTTGCTCAGGCGAGGATTGCTGAGATGACTGCTGACCCGGATGTGGAGGGTCCTTCTGAGTGGATGATTGGGGCTGATGGAGGGTTGAGATATCGAGGGAGATTGTATGTACCAAGTGTTGATAACCTCAGGGAGCAGATCATGCGAGAAGCACATAGGTCTCGATATACTATACATCCAGGAGGTACTAAAATGTATATGGATCTACGAAGGCAGTTTTGGTGGTATGGTATGAAGAGGGATGTGGCGGAACACGTGTCGAAGTGTCTTACCTGTCAACAGGTGAAGGCAGAGCATCAGAGACCAACAGGAATGCTGAACCCCATATCGATTCCTGTTTGGAAATGGGAAGACATCTCTATGGACTTTGTGACTGGATTGCCCAGATCCAGGCAAAGTTATGGCTCAATTTGGGTGATTGTTGACCGGTTGACTAAATCAGCACACTTCCTTCCGGTGGCAAAAACGTACTCAGGTGATGCATTATTTAAGTTATATGTGAACGAGATAGTGAGGCTTCATGGAGTGCCTGTGACGATTGTATCTGATCGTGATGCACGTTTCACTTCAGAGTTCTGGCGTAGGTTCCATAAGGCATTTGGTACGTCTCTTGCTATGAGCACTGCTTTTCACCCACAAACAGATGGACAGACCGAGAGAGTGAATCAGGTGATGGAGGACATGCTCAGAGCTTGTGTTCTGGATTTTAAGGGTAGTTGGGCGGACCATCTGCCATTGGTAGAGTTTGCCTACAACAACAGCTATCACTCTAGTATCGGTATGGCTCCATATGAGGCTCTTTATGGTAGGCCATGTAGGACTCCTATCTGTTGGGCGGAAGCAGGGGATAAAGGGCTCATCGGACCTGAGATTGTACAGGAGACTACAGAGAAGGTTACTACTATTCGGGACAGAATCTGAACCGCTCAGAGTAGACAGAAGAGTTATGCCGACTTGAAGAGGAGACCGTTGGAGTTTGAGACAGGTGATCATGTGTTCTTGAAGTCTCACCTATGAAAGGTGTGGTGAGATTTGGCAAGAAGGGGAAACTTGCACCGAGGTATGTGGGACCCTTTGAGATTCTAGAAAGGGTTGGTAACTTGGCATATCGTCTTGCTTTACCTGTTAGCATGTCGGGCGTGCACAACGTCTTCCATGTGTCTCTGCTCAGGAAGTATGTTCGAGACGAGTCTCACGTGATTGACCACGGTACGATCGAAGTGAACCCGGATGTGACGTTTGTAGTTGAACCTGTTCGTATCTTGGATAGGTCTACAAAGAAACTTCGTAGGAAAGAGGTTGATCTTGTGAAGGTGTTGTGGAGTCATCATGATGAGGGTGATGCGTCATGGGAATTGGAGTCTGACATGAGGAAGAGATATCCTCAGCTTTTTGTGGACGAACATGCTTGAATTTCGGGACGAAATTCTTTTAAGGAGGGTAGACTGTGAAGACCCAGATTTTCATACAATAAATTTATGTAATTCAATAATTGTTATATTAATTGAATTGTGATATTTGGGATTATTTGGATTGTCGTGGGTTGAGAAAATTGGTTCCGAATGATTTTATTTTCGAAAACGAACGTCATTTAGGGGGTCGTGAAAATCGACTTTTTATACGTTCAAAATTTGGGAAAACTTCCTTCATGAAAGTTGTAGAGCTCGTCGATACGAGTCCGTGCATATGTGGAACGTATTATTCGGAGTTCGTATGAATAAGTTATGAATATTTGAAAATCGAAATTTTTCTATAAATAGTGGAAAAATCTGAGTTTGTTGTGACGAAAAAATCCCATTTTTGCACATCAGTCCCCCGTCTCTCTCTCGGCCTGGTCACTGTGCCTCCAGACCCGGCCCCCATCCGCTTCGCCGCCTCACGCCCGGTCGATCCCCGCCGTCGCCACGCCCAGCCGCCGCTCCTAGGCCTGGATCGAAGCTCCTATCCGAAGCGCAAACCCGACCCGGCCGGAAAACCATTTTTCCGGCGGTGCACGGGCCGATCGTCCCCATTTTCGTGACGTGCTCTTCCTTCTAATCATCCCCATATATGGCCTGCATCACGATTTTGAGTGTAGAGTGGTAGATCAAGAGTTGAAGATTTCGACGTCCCTGATTCGATCTGGAGACTGATCAGAGGGCCGAGATTAATCCAACTTCAAAGCCCGATCTAGGACGATCCAGACCTCATCTCCGAAAAAGTCAGGTACTTGACGGCTTGAGTTGACGAGCATTGGGATTATTGTGAGTTATATATATATTGAAGACGCAGCAGGAGTTTCGAGGTGAGTAAATCTCACGTGGTTCATATTACGAACCGAGCAATTTGATTTATTTATTTGTGGTAATTGTGTGAAAAATATTTGCGGATTAAATATTTGTTTTAAAATTTCATGGACTTGAATTACCACGGTCCATAGGTAAGTAAAATGAATTTTAACTATACAAATGAATTTCATAATTTTCTTGTGTGAACTATAGATGGTATTAGTGGTCATTCCTGAGTGGATGATTACGTATATATATATTTACGTGGAAAATATATATTGATGAGTGGATTGTTGTGTGATGATATGATTGAGTTGAGTTGATGAGTTGATTATATTACAATTGTGTAATTCCATAATAATATGATGTATCTTGGTTGAGATGATTTCAGTATGTGATATTATACGTTGTGTTCATTTGTGGGTTTAGGGTCAACGTAATAACTAGTGTGGGTAATCGGACGCTCTAATCCTAGTGTGGATGATGGGATACGATTGGTTGAGTATGTGGAATTATTGGACGTTCTAAATATGTATATAGGAATACATATTGATGAAATACAATAATTGATAATTATGTCGGATGCCATAACCTGGGCCAGGTGACGGGCTACGATTCAGTTAGAGCTCTAGTCTGTCAAGTACCGTATTTTTATAAATACGATGAAGAGAGTTGTGGGGAAAGTAGTGTGTGGGGTTGTCTTGTTATATTGAATTGGTGTTGATTGAGATTGTTATTATTTGTATATGTGGAAATAATTGAGTGTTGCTGTGTGTGAGATTAAATTAAGTAACAGTTCATTATTTTACTCATACAAGCTTTCATAAGCTTACCGGGTTTTGTGTTGTTGCAATCCCGGTACACTATTCAATGGTGTAGCGGATATTCCTGCAGGTCAGGATAACCAGGGAGGTGACCGAGCTGCTTAGGTGTTATAGCAGTTTTGTTATTTATTTAGTTGTGAGGTGTGTGTATGCTCATTTAGAGCTTTATATTATATTTTGGATTGTGTTGTAATAATTAACCGAGACTAAATTCGGTTTGATTTTATTTCGTGTAGTGAGTATGTTAAGAAAAGAAGAATTTTCAGGATGATTATTTTGTGTTGTAGTATTTTCATGTTTCGGATTTTGAATTGTTATTCTAAAATTCGGGGCGTGACACAAATGCAAGTCCATATTAACCAAGTACTGATCATACATAACGATGCTTAAATTTCCTAAAAGTACTAACGTTCCTAGCCAACCTAACGCACTCACATACCCAATAACATTGTCAATACCGAAGAGCACACGATGGGGATCCGCTGCAGACGGGCCATCACTCGGTATTGACATATCACCAAATATGTACCTTACGCTCTGATACCAAACTGTCACGCCCCGAATTTTAGAATAACAATTCAAAATACGAAACATGAAAATACTACAACTTCAAATAATCATCCTGAAAATTTTTCTTTTCTTAACAGACTCACCACACAAAATAAAATCAAACCGAATTTTAGTCTCGGTTAATTATTACAACTCAAATCCAAACTGTAATGTAAAGCTCTAAATGAGCATACACACTCCTCACAACTGGATAAATAACAAAACTGCTGTAACACCTAAGCAGCTCGGTCACCTCCCTGGTTATCCTGACCTGCAGGAATATCCGCTACACCATTGAATAGTGTACCGGGATTGCAACAACACAAAACCCGGTAATCTTATGAAAGCTTGTATGAGTAAAAGAAGGAACTGTTACTTAATTGAATCTCATTTATTCGCACACACAGCAACACTCAATAATTTTCACATATGCAAATAATAACAATCTCACTCAACACCAATTCAATATATCAAGACAACCCAACTCACAACTTTCTCCACAACTCTCATCATCGTATTTATAAAAATACGGTACTTGACAGACTAGAGCTCTAACTGAATCGTAGCCCGTCACCTGGCCTAGGTTATGGAATCCGACATATTTATCAATTATTGTATTTCATCAATATGTATACCTATATACATATTTAGAACGTCCAATAATTTCACATACTCAACCAATCGTATCCCATCATCCACATTAGGATTAGAGCGTCCGATTTCCCACACCGGTCATTACGTTGACCCTAAACCCATAAATGAACACAACATATAATATCACATACTGAAATCAACCCAACCAAAATACATCATATAATTATGGAATTACACAATTGTCATAAAATCAACTCATCAATTCTACTCAATCATATCATCACACAACAATCCACTCATCAATATATATTTTCCACATAAATATATATATACGTAATCATCCACTCAGGAATGACCACTAATACCATCTATAGTTCACACAAGAAAATTATGAAATTCATTTGTATAGTAAAAATTCATTTTACTTACCTATGGACCGTGGTGATTCAAGTCCATGAAATTTTAAAACAAATATTTAATCCGCAAATATATTTTCACACAATTACCAAAAATAAATAAATTAAAATGCTCGGTTCATAATATGAACCACGTGAGTTTTACTCACCTCGAAACTCCCGCTACGTCTTCAATATAATTATAATTTATAATTAACGCCGAATAGCCCACTCAAATAAAATCCGTCAATCACCTAATCAAATGTGATTCGAATTTAGCCAACAATTTCAACACATAATTTAACTACTAATTAACGGCCAGATTCTAATTTACATTAAAATCCGACGAGCGGTTTCTCACCAATCGCTCCCCTAATTACCGTTTTTCACATATACGAAGATCCAACGGTCGGATCTTCACCCATGACCACACAAAGCCTCTGGGACAGTCATATGATCATCATAACAAATTTACAAGTTCATCCGACGGTCATAATTTCACAGATCAAAAATCTAACGACCGAAATCGATCGAAATCACAAAATTCATAACTAATTCATACGATATCCGAAAAATACGTATAATATGCTGAAATGATCGTATCGAAACATAGAATCATAAAATGGATAGAAACCAAATTTTAGACCTCCGGAGGTGGCCGGAAAAGGCCGCCGGAGTTAGGGACAAAGCCGCCACCGACCACCGCCAATGGTGTCGGGGCCGAGCTTGTCCCCTTCGTTTCATCATTCTGAGCAACTTTCATAACTAGCACAAGACCTGAAAATGACGGGAAGGCATCGAAATTACCGATTTACAGTCGGCGGCCGGAAAATATGCAGAAACCGGTGAGCTTGAAAACCGACGTGAAAACTGCAACCTCAGGCCCCGATCCCTTCTGGAAACTTGTTCAGAACTTCCTTGCGAACTCAACAAGCCAAGAATCACAAGAAACGATCGTGTATAGCTCGAGATATCTTGATCGAAAGTTTCTGTATTTCGATCCGTTCGGGTCGAGCTCCGACGAACGTGAAAACGTTCGACCCAGTTCTGGTCCTTCTTGGTGCTTGTAGAGGAAGTTGAGGCGAGCTCAATGAGACAAGAATCAAGTGAAATGGTGGAGTGTAGCTCGAGATATCGAGATCGAACCGAAAATGGCCGTTTTCGGTTCGAGCTGTGCCGCCGCCGCCACGGGCCGCGCCGCCTTGTGAAACTGCCTCCGGGAGCTATAGCAGCTCGAGACGAACGCCTGGGACTTGGTTTGAGGTCGAGAGGTGGTCTGTGGAGGGAGAACAATTAAGGAGAAGTTTCTCCCCTTTTTCGGTCGAGAGCGACGGTGAGAGAGCTGAGAGAGAGAAACCCAGTTTTTCCAGAAACAGGAAGAAGAAGACGAAAAGAAAAAAAAAGAGGAACCGGTAGAAGAAAAAATTAGGGTTTCCAAAATTTTTTCTATATATACATGTTTCGGAAAACTTCGAAATTCGATAACTAATTCAGAAAAAATCCGATCTTCGTGTTCCGCACGTGTACGGACTCGTATCGACGAGCTCTACAACTTTCATAAGGAAGTTTCTTCAAATTTCGTACGTAGAAAAAGTCGATTTCTCAAACCGAGTATTTCGAGCTTTTCGTTAAAATAAACGTTTCGAAACTTTGATAATTGTAAAAATGAATGATTATCGAACATATATCGTGAAATCGCATAATAATCATTCGATACAATCACTCGAATTTAAAATGGAAATTGTGGGTATTACATCTTTAGATAAAGAATTGGGAAAGCAGAATTAATAACAATAGGTTATAATGTTAAATTTCCAATCAACTATAAATTATAATGACAAAACTAGAGAGGAATGGGTTTTCCTTGAATGATGAATAACGTAGTGTTACAGGGAGGAATAGGGTTCTCTCTTAAACAACAATAGAGCAGAAAACAAAATAAAGAATCAAAAGAGCAAGTAATCAAGAAACCAGCATCAATGAAACAAACGTAAAAACAAAGATATAGTTACATGAAGTGTGACTATTTTAAGAAACTCAAAGTCCAACAAAAGATGCATGACTGCAATTACCCAATACCTCCTCTATAGACCTGATACATAATTAGTACTTTAAAGTCTTTGCTGCATTAGCCAGTACCTTTTCTATATGGAGTTGATACATAATTAGCACTTTAAAGTCTTTGAGAATTGTAACCTGTAATGAGTAAATATTATATTTGAGATGGACTACACTAACACACTAGTTATTTACATCACCTGCAATTCCCCAAAATACAAAATTCAGCTAAAAAACAAAATTCATGCAACTTAGCTGAGTTCCTGTAGAAAAGAAAAAAAACAAGCAACTTTCCATCATTACCAATTTTTTTATAACATCATTGAAGCATGAGGCATATAAGTAATCTAATTAAAATTGAAATAACAAATAAAGGAAGATCCATAAGGCTTTAACGGATGCACTAATACACACTAAGAAGAACTAGCTACTATTGAAAGAAGGAAAAAAAAAGAAAAAGGGAGATATAACTAGACCTTTAAGGTTTTAAATATCTAATCATGTGCTACTCAAAAGCCTTGTTCTTTAATTTCCTGGAAGCACAAATGTAAACTAATGATGTAAATGCATTCAGCACAGAAACAATAAACAGGTCATTATGGTAAAGTTACCAATAAAACTTAAAAATCTGGACTGTTAGATTTTTTTCATTGAAAGCACCACTGTAGGGGAGGAGTGAGTCTTTAATCTTTCTAAAAAATCTAAAAGTAAGAAGAAGAAGAATATTTACATGTTCCCCCACCTAGCATGCAACTCTAGCATTAATTGATTCAAAATAAAATGAAAATAAATTGCAATGATTGACTTATGGAAACAGAAATGAGAGATCCTGTAAGTATGAACGGGTGTCTTCTTCCTATTTTCAAAGAGCAGTTGCCACTCCAAATGCCACCGCAGGGTTGAACCTTAAGAAAACAATCAATTTAAAAAATTAAGATAGAAGAGATACAAGTACAATTGATAAATATCAATATCAGTGTTTCAGCTGTCTCGAGAGGGGTCTGATCCAGCTAAACACGAGATGTCGTGGTCTGCTGCTATCGCTATCGGTCTCGCTTATCTGCAAAACAGACGAAGGTCAGAGGGAAGACCGGGTGTGCCAACCTTCAACGCTCCGATGCCTAAGTCAGTATCGATATAAGATAATGATAATGGAAAGCGAAAGTAAACAGTTACCTCTTTGGGTTCATTGGAGATGCCCTTGTTGTAGCAGACTTGTGGGACTCTGGCTCTGTTTCTTTTGGTATGGGACGCTCGGGATCCTGATATAGCCCTGTGGGGTATTGGAATCGCCAACTGGGGGCTTTACTTACTTCCTATATTGGCAATACGAGTCTTGTGCTTCCGATACTTGTGCCTAGGATGTATGTGTATACCAATAAGTCCCCTGTCAAGAGTTCCTTTGGGTGAGGAGTTTGTCTTTAGTAAAAGTATCGGAAGTTTAAGGCGAGTTCATGCCATGTGGCTTCCTTACAGCCATTACCCCCAGTCCCCTAAGTTCCCACTTAAGAGGAGTCTTGGCTGGGGTGAGGAGATCATACTCACACTTGGCGTTGTGTCGCTATCGCAAATCGATAGTAGGGTTTCATGTGTCTTTTGGCGCATATGCTATGCCCTGGTGAAACGTGTAGTGATGTCATTTATTTTTCGTGTGCGAGAAGCCCGGTGTACTGGAGTTCGGAACATATAATAATGGCATAGTGGTAAGGAGTTGAGGCTACGGCGCATGACCTCTGTATTGCTCAGAGGTGTCAGACACATGGTGAGATCTTGTGTCATCGTCGTTTCATGTCTGACGGTCCATGTACTCTCGAGGTCCTTATAAATGGACAAAGGAGAGGTGTGGGTGGCGGTTACTGTTCCTCTATTCTTGCTGGAGATTGGGATAAGAAAGGATTAAAGTTACAACCTTTAGTGTGTAGAAAGCTTGGGACTTACGGGTGCTGGTCGGAATTCCATTTTGTTGGCATCATTGTTGCTGTTTTTCGATTAGAGGAGTGAGGTACGCTGTCTCTTGGCCTTTCTGGGTTTGTCTGAGGGTGTTTATGTGCGTGGGTTTTGTTATGGGGGTCATTTTTCAGGAGTGGGATTTACCGGCGAGCTCTGGGTCGTTTTAGATCCCTTGAAGTTTTGGAGAAGGTGAATTTCGAGTTGAGCTGGGCTTACTGTTGCGGCTCTAGGTTAGGTTATTAGGATTCAAAATTTTACAGGGGTGGGACGAGGAAGGCGATAGATAAGAGGCGATTGACTAGTTGTTTGTATTGCTCATAGTATGACACGAAAGCATCGCGGTCGCGGTAGGTGAGAGTTGCTCTCATTGGGGTGAAGGAGCTTCTCGTGGTAATGTTGGTGCTTCTCGTGGAGATGGGGAGGGTCTAGTGGTTGTGAAGAGCGCGCTCCCCGCGAAGGCACCGTGGGCGGTTCCTGATGAGGTGGTGAACGTTCATCTCGTGGAGTTCCGAGTAGGGTTGAGCAAACTGTAGGTTTCGATATGCCTGAGATGGAGAATGTCGAGGTATTGGAGATTCCTCATTCGTCGGGTGGGCGGCTGCTCCTTAGCAATGTGCCCATTGACCAACCGGGGCCAAGTATGACAGAAGAGCAGATAAACTACATGAGGGCTCCTTGGGGTATTCCGGACAATGTATTATTCCGCCGTTTGAGGGATGGTGAATATTTTAGCCACCCTGAGGTAGGGTGGGCATGCTTTTACGAGTACCAGCTGAAGTGTGGGTTGACGTTCCTGATACCAGAAGAGCTGCAGTACCTACTGTCATGTCTGAATATATCATTGGGGCAGCTATCGCCAAATGCTTTGAGGTAATTGATGGGAGTATTGCTGCTGTGGAAGCTTAGCAAATTGCTATATCCCATCATTGGCGAGTTTAATTCTCTGTTGAAGATGCAATACTTCACGAAGGCTAGTGATAGAGGGTGTGTTAATTTTAGGGCACACGGCTGAGCGATTATTGAGGATCTGACATCAAAAGGCTTTGCTTGGTTAGGGGCAACTGGCAGAATCTGGACATGATGCATTGGGTTCATACTTGCTTCCAGCCTATTTGTGAGTATCGTGATTGCGTGTTTTGGTGAGTTTCATTTTGCCATTGGTGTGCTAACAACAAGTCTTTGTATCGTAGTGAGGCAGGAGACCACCCTGACTACGTTAGAGTAGAAGCGTTGGTGAGGGTGCTGGGAGCTTTCCCTAGGGGAGTGAGGGGATTCTATCGCCTCTGTAGGCTCCCTGATATATGAGAGGTGGGAGTTGGGGAGGCGTTTGGGCGAAAGGCTGTTTATTTTTATGATGTCTAACCATTCATTTTGTTTACGGTTTCGTTGACATTATGTTCTTGTGTTGCAACGAATATGCCTAGCAAGGCTACTAGCAAGAGTGATGTCCCATATGCGAATGTGGATATCGACGTTATCATTAGGGAGTTGCTGCAAGAATCGGAGACGGCAAGGCGAGTTGACTTCAATCTTCCTGATAAAGTATGTGTGACCGATCATCGGGTGAACATGCTACTACTCGACGAGATGTACCTGAGGTTTCCCTATACCATGCTGGAATATCTCAACCAACAAGCCTAGAAGCAGGCAGGTGTTGAGGGGCACGTAGACTAGGGTCGCCCAGAACCAGTTGCTGAGGAAACTACTTAGTCTCGGGAGTGGGCGGGTGAGGCTGGTCAGTTCTCCCAAGTACTCATTGAGAAGTGCCGGCTCTTCGAGGCTCAGGAAGGTACAAGGCAGTCCCTCTAAGTCTCTACGGGAGGGGTGAAGCATGGCGTCGTGTACAGGCCATTAGAGCTAGTGGTTAAAGTGGAAATCTCCGTTGAGGAGTTGTTTGAGGAAGCTGAGTGGTGCCAAGGCAATACTAGTGCTCGAGCTCGACTAGTTCAAGATGCCGTGTTGGAACAGCTGGACGCTATTTTTGGGGATGACCTTGGTATCTGGTGTCGCAAGAAGTGATTAGTGTCGACAGTGGGGAAGCTGAGGTGACTAGCCAGGCAGGTGGTGATACGACTCTGGCTGCTGAGGCTCCTGAGGTTCGTCAGGAGGTTAGGGAGGGCGTTGTCGAGGGTACTCAGGTTGTCGAGATAAAGACCCACACCCAGGCTAATGAGGTAGATGGGATCCTAGTGTCGGAGACTTGCACTCGGACTGACGGAGTTGGTTTGAGGAAGAAGACTGCGTCACAGGTTCGTCTTAGGAGTCCCCTGGTGGGTGTTACTGTTGATCCTCAAGGGGGGGAAAAGGTCTCGGGTTGATGGTGTGGCGCTCTCAAGATCTACAAGTGGGGGCTCTCAGGGTTCTCGTGACGAGGTTGTTGGGGGTCTCACACTTACTTTGGGCGAGATTGGTATTATAGACGGTCCCATTCTGCCCATAGTCCCTGATCTGCATAATTACCATCGTGATTGTAGCTGTGTGAATGTTTAGGATCCTCGCCTTGGGCATTGGGAGGCCCAAGAGAGATAGATGAGGGTACGTTTTATGTGTTGCTTGTATTCTTTTACGTGTTATAGGTTGCTCTTTTCGTTTTCTTTGTTGTTGTGTTTTTTTTTTTTTTTTTTGAATGTGTTGGTTGCTTTGTAGGCTGCGAATATGAATTACCAAGCCTCTGCCGAGTTGCTTGCTCATTTTGAGCGGGAGGTCGCCCGACTGCATGGGGAGTTGAATGCCGAGAGGGAATGGGCACGCAAGCTTCAGGGTGCTCTGGACCAGATGAAGCGCCTGGATATGAGGCGGAGATTGACGATGGGATCGCGAGGAGGATAGAGTTAGAGTGGTCGCTTGCAGTGGACGAGTCTCGACAATGGGAGGCCAAGGATGCCGTTACCCCGCTAAGAGAGTCAAACTTGGTCTTGACAAGTAATTTGCTACGGGCTGAGTTTGGATTGAAGGCTTTAGAGGAAGTCAAGGCCCGGGTTGGCGAGGCTGAAGAGCGTCTGCAAGACTTGGAGAGGCAGGTCCGGGTGTGCGATGTCGAGTTAGAACTTCATGGTATGGTCTTGGAGAGTTTGTCTCATTATCATGATCGTGTTGTGGAGTTGGAGGGGTAAGTCGGTACTCTGCAAGGGGAAATTGACTGGCTGCGAGTCTTTAAGAACACCAGGCAGGCGAGAGGGAGATAGAGATGGAGCAGTTGAGGAAGGAGTTAAGTGAGTCACAGGCTCTAGCTAGTAACTTCGCTGAGGAGTTAAGTGAGAAGAATTTTGACAAGCTCCAGAAGGCCAAGCGAGATGGCGCGGACAAGGCCGTCGATAACTATCTCCGTTCGGCAACATTTCAAGAGAAGATGAATCATGCCTTCTTAGATTAGGCCTTACACTCGATTCATGATGGTATCGCCACTGGCTAGATTGATAAGGAGAAAATGGTCTGCAATATGCAGGAGAGGAAAATGACGCGCGTGATTTTAATCCACTGCTGCTAGTGGCAGGTGAAGTACTGGGCTTGTGATCCATGAGCCAACCACTATAACGGAGCCTATCTCGAACCAGGATGGCTATCGCGATGTGAAGGATGATACAGGCGAGCAAGGGGAAGCTCGTGGGGATGTTGAGTACGAGTTACAGGGCCAGAATGTGGGGGAGCAAACTGAGACGGGGGAGAGAGACTGAGTAGAGGAGCAGGCGCACAGTGCTGAGGGTGAGACTTAGTGTCTGATTTTTGTTTTCCTCTTTTTTTTTATGCTAGTGATCTGGCGTCACTTGTAAATGCTTTAGATTTTATCGAGACATTGACCGATTGGTCTACTTTTTGGTATGCCTTTTTTGTATTGGGATATGAAAAGTTTATAGGGAAAAGAAATTGTTGGGCGATAGTCCCCCGTGTGTTGAACTCATTTATTACTTTGTCGATTGGTTTCCTTATCATTATTGCAGGTCATTAAGACAGCGTAGCGATTGGTTATCCGGGAGCGATAAATGGCGGTGGCATTCCACTATAAATAGGTAGAGGGATGGAGGTGGGATGATCATATTTTCAACATGGCGTTTTTCTCGTTTATCATATTGTTCCTGCTTCTGAAATATTTTTCTCCTTTAGGCAGTGCGCTTGTCCAGAATTCTAGGCTTTATGGGCTTTATAGCCTAATCTCACAAGGGCTCGGGTTCATCACCCTTTGGAGGACTGAACAATCTGCACTCTTGCGGAACTGAGGCCGCCTCTAAGTGAGAAACCTAAGGTCTATGATCGGTGGAGGTGCGACAGGCTATAATGATGGAGATTGGGTGGTGATATGGCGGAGAGAGGTGTCGTGGAACGGCTCCCTAGTCTTTCCCACTATGAGGGGTGACGAGAATAAGTATATGTGTATCGCATTCATATGCTAGGGCGTAGATCGTATTTGTATTAAGATGTAACATGTTGTCGTTGTGTATCGCATTTGGATGGAGTAACAATTGGTGTATTGCTATTGGCTGCAAAGCCTTTGTAGTAAATTTCCTTTGTATGCCATTTTGGTGTAAAGAATGTATCGCCTTTCATTACACTATCGTCTTTCATTTCTGTACTCGCCTTTCATTGTGTATCGTCTTTCATTTCTGTACTCGCCTTTCATTGTGTATCGTCTTTCATGGCGCGTATTAGCATTCATTCATTGAATATTCGTTCGTGGAGATGTATCGTATTCACAAACATTTGTGTTGGCGTATCGCGTATTGTTAACATTCATTCGTTCATGGTGGAGTGTCGCGTATCATCCATTCATTCATTCATTTATGTTGGAGAATCGCGTATCATTCATTCATTCGTTCATGGCGGAGTATCGCGTATTATTCATTCATTCGTTCGTTCATGGCCGAGTATCGCGTATCATTCAATCATTCATGGTAGAGTATCCCATATCATTCATTGGTTTGATTGCGATTGGCAACGCAAGGGTTTGCAAGGGACATTGTCATTCTGTTTCAATGAAATCGACGGTGTGCGATATCCCATTTACGTTAGTGATAAGGCATAGGAAGTAAGTTGGATTGCAACACAGCGTGCCCTTGCCCGTTGCGTGTAATTGTTATGGGGGCCAGCGTAAGGCCCATGGCGATAATGATAGGAGTGGAATATTTGACGGTTTATGGGTCGGATGGTGATACACGTTAGTGTTCGTTTAGCGCAATCCGTGAGTATGGCGAGTAAGAACATTTCATTAATTGGTAATATCATGTCATTCAAGACTGCATGATGGCAGGTGCAAAATACATTCAATTCAGAAAAGATAAAAGGAGATAGTGTCGGTGCTTACAATCATAGGGAGAAGCGATAGCAGGGTGGAGATTGCGTAGCCTAGGTGCCTTGCTCTATTTGGGATAGTAGCAGAGGTGTTGGGCATTCCATGGATGTGGGAGAATGAAGCCGTCTGCTCCCCTTAAGTATAAGGTAGCAGGTCCAACGGCCTCAGTGATTTTGTATGGCCCTTCCCAGGTGGCCTTTATCCCCTTTGGAGTTGGCATTTTCTCCTTCATGACCCCGTCCTAGACAGAGAGGAGGCCAGGCATGACCCTGGCATTATAGTAGCAAGTGATACGTTGTTGATATTACGGAGATGGGCTCGCTCGCGGCGCTTTTCCAGGAGGTCAGAGTTGAGGTTCAACCCTTTCGAGTTGGTGAGGGCACGAAGCATGCAACTCTGTAGCGGTGGACCTCTTACTCGACTGGGTCACTGCCTCGGTGCCAAAGGACATGTAGAAAGGGGACTCGCCATTGGCTTATGTGGGGTCGTCCTTATCGCATATAGTCCCTCGGGTAATATTTTTGCCAATAAGCCCTTGGCATCGTCCAGCCTCTTCTTCAAGTTCTGCTTGATTATCTTGTTAATGGCCTCGACCTGGCCGCTTCAAGTTCTGCTTGATTATCTTGTTAATGGCCTCGACTTGGCCATTTGTCTGCGGGTGCAAGGGGGAGTTGTATCGTATAGTGGTACTATATTGGCCAACAAAGCCCCTGAGTGTGCCATTGTCGAACTAGGCACCGTTATCAGTGATGATTGTTTCAGGGATTCTGAATCGGCAGTAGATGTTCTTCCACATAAAGTTGATCACCTTTGCCACTGTGATCCTGGCCAGGGCCTCGGTCTCGACCCATTAGGTATTGTAGTGCACTGCGAAAATGGTGAATTTTAGCTGTCCTGGTGCTGTTGGGAATTTGCCAATGAAGTCTAGCCCCTATTGGCAGTATGCCCAAGGAGCTATGATGATCGAGAGTAGTACAGAAGGTGCGAGAGGGGAGTTGCCGAACTTATGGCACTTTAGGCATGTGCTAGTGATTTGCTTTGCTTCTTGCTCGATTGTGGGCAAATAGTATCATGTACGCAATGCCTTGAATGCTAGATTTCTCACGCCCGCATGATTGCCATAGACTACTATGTAGCAATAGCAGAACTCACTACCCTTCTTCAAAGGAGATACACTTCAATAGGGGGAAAGACCTTCCTTTCCTGTACAGTTTGCCTTCTCAGACCGTGTATAGTGTTGCTATTTTGCGGAGCCTGGTGGCGATAGTCTTGTCATGTGGCTTGATACCTTTGGAGAGGTAGTCAATAAATGGGTCCATCCCTGAAGGTGGGCGCTCGCTCTTTGTAAAGAATATTTTCGAGAATGCCTTGTCGATACTCGGCTTATCCAAGATTTCCAGCTTGAGGCCTCCCATATCGATGTTTGGGGGAGATGTTGCTAGCCTGGCAACAGCGTCTGCATTGCTGTTCTGTGCCCGAGGGATCAAAGTGATTGTACGGCTGGTGAGATAGCGCTGGAGTTCTGCCTTGGTAATGAGATAAATATGGCTCGTTGGCTTGGGAATCGTCAGCGACCTGGTTGACGACGAGTTGGGAATCGCTAAAGATTGCCAGGCTCGTGACTCCCAGTTCTTTTCCCAGCTAGATGCCCATTGTGAGTGCCTCGTACTCGGTGGCGTTGTTTGATGCTTTGAACTTGAACTGTAATGCTTACCCGTATGTGTGTCCCGCTGGGTCAGCTAAGACCACTCCGGCTCTACTGAGCTTACTATTAAATGATCTGTCGACATGGAGAGTCCATGTCGGGGTGGTTTTGGGTTCCAATACAGTCTGGTCTGGGGGCTCAGTATCCGCTCGGGGTATGAATTCTGCGATGAAGTCAGCAGCAGCCTGCTCTTTGATAGCCGTACGCTGCGTATAGTGAATGCCCCAAGCTCTATGGACCATTTTACCAATCAGCCCGAGGATTCCGGTTTTTGGATGACTTGCTTCTAAGGCTGGTTGGTCAAGACATGATTGGTGTGTGCTTGGAAATATAGTTGTAGTCGCCGAGCAGCTGTGAGGAGTACGAGTGCGAATTTCTCGATATCGGAGCACCTAGACTCGGCATCATTGAATCCCTTGCTGGTATAATACACTGGTAGCTCATTAGTATTCTCGTGTTTGACCAGAGCAGCACTCATTGCTGTAACCGACACTGTGCGATAGATATACAGGACTTCCCTGGGAATGAGTTTGGAAAGAGTGGGCATTGATGCCAGGTAGACTCGGAGGCCTTGAAAAGGTTTGTCATGTTCAGGTCCCCAATTAATGTTCTCGGTGTGATTGGTTTTAAGGAGCATGAAGAAGAAGGCGCATTTGTCGGTCAAGCGCGATATGAACCAGGCGAGAGCAACAACCTTTCTTGTGAGTGATTGGACCTCGTTCCTTGTCCTTGGCGGTGCCATGTCAAGGATGGCATGAACTTTCTCAGGATTTTCTTCAATGCCTCTCTTGTTGACTACAAAGCCCAGGAATTTTTCGCCAGACACGCACTTATCCATGTTGAGTCGCATACCGTATTGGAGTAAGATGTCGAAGACGATGCCTAGGTTTTTGATGTGATCTTCGATGGTGACGCTCTTGACAAGCATATCGTCTACATATACCTCCATTGTCCTTCCGATATGGTCTTTGAACATGGCGTTGACTAGTCTCTGGTATGTAGCCCCGGCATTCTTAGGCCAAATGGCATTACCATATAGCAGCATAATCCCTTATCGGTGTTGAAAGATGTGTGCTCTTGATCGGAAAGTTCCATGGAGATCTAGTTGTAACTCGAGAAGGCGTTAATGTAGCTAAGGAGCTTGTGGCCTGTGATGGAGTCAACCAGTTGATCGATTCTTGGCAGGGGAAAACTATCCTTTGGGCAAGTCTTGTTGACATTGGTATAGTCGACACACATGCGCCATTTGCCGTTGGGTTTCTTTGCCATTACCATATTGGATAGCCATGTCGGGTAGGAGACTTCCTTGACAAACCCTATATCTTGGAGTTTCTTGACTTCGGCCTAGATGGCTTTGTACTTTTCTTCCGCGAAGGCCCGTCTTTTCTGCTGATTGGGGGAACATCAGGTGAAATGGTGAGTTTGTGGGTCAGCAATTCAGGCGATATCCCGGGCATGTCGGCATACAACCATGCAAACACCTCTAGTTTGGTCTAAGGTAGGCGATGAACTCTGCTTGGAACTGTGGATCTATTTTGGATCTGATCTTGACTTTTCTTTCTGGGTGTGGATCAGATATAGAGGTCGATATCAGATCTTCCAACGCATCTACTCTCGGGTGCTGGAGTTTGAGCTTATCCTCTTTCCTTTTGCTGCGTGTGTCGCGGGTAGCTGGGGTCTCGGGATCTGTCCTTGGATTGTCGGGCTTGTCAAAGGGAGAAGGCAGGTCTGTGGTTAGAAGAACCTCTCGCCTGCCATGTCCCCTTGCGATAGTCAGGGAGTTGCACTGCCTGGCTAGCTCTTGATCACCTCTGATGGTGAGGATACCGCCCGGGGTGGGTATCTTCATCATCAGCATATGTCCTATCACAAAGCATTGGAGTCCCCAGATGGCGTCTTGCCATAGGCGGAGTGGTAGTCAATAACTATAAAATATGTTGTCATAGGGGGCGATAGTGTTGCCTCCTTTGAGTGTGATCCATATGTTATCAGAGCCCAAGGGTTGTCATTTCTCCTTCAAAGCTAATCAGGGACTCGTGGTCTTAACTCAGTTTCTTCCTATCTCGGTTGAGGCCTTCTTAGCAGCTGCCGAACATGACACTGACCAACGCACCGCTATCGACCAAAACCCGATGGCATCGATAGTGGTCGATGATCATGGTGATCAAGAAGGGGTCGTTATGGTGCTTCTTTTTGGTGTGGCAGCTATGGCTGAGTCCCAATATCTCCTGGCCCTGGGGGCATTGGCACTTCTATGCCTATTGGATCTCGAGTGCCCTTGGGGCGCCGCCATGTATTATTAGGATCTGTCCGTAGACTTCAATAACATTAACTTCTATTGAGGGAGTATGATATAGCGAGAGCTGGCCGCTCTGAATAAGGTGCTCAAATGGCGTTTTTCAATGCCCAAGCAAATGTTGGTGGGGTTTCTGGTTCCTCATGGTATGTACAGTACTTGTCGTTGTCTCGCGGTTTAGCCTGGCCAGGTTTGCGCCGCGGTGGGCATGGGATGACGTCTCTGTGGTTGTTCTAAATTTCTTCATATGAAGCAGTGAGGGTGGTGTAAATCTCATACTAGGCTGCCTCGAATCTCTAGTTATCATTATGTCGGATGATGTCGTACTTGGCTTATGCGATAACGGTAGCGGCATCAGGGAGGTCATCGTATCCTGGCTGGAGTGCCTGCTTGAATGTTGATGGCGCGAGCGCTAGGTCAAGGTAACGGCACTGTGTGGCTTGCTTTTTCCACCGGCGAACGAAGTCTCTCAATCGCTCATTCGGTCGTTGCTTGAGCCTGAATAAGTCAGGCGTCGTGCGATAGCCACTGCCGCACATAATGAACCGACGGAGGAATTTATCTCTGAGCTCCTGAAAACTATCAATGGAACCAATGCAGGGCTTTGTCTGTTAGGGTTTCCTCAAACGCATGACAGGCCATTGCATATGTGTATCGGGTTCCATGTAAGAGGGATTGAAAAATTTCCAAGTAATGGTACGGGTCTCGAGTGCCATTATATTTCTCAATCTTGAAGGGCTTGGCCATCGGTGGGCGCTTCTCAGCCTGTATTCGGGCAGTGAATGGTCATCTTTCCCTGGAAGCCCGTCAAGATAGGTTGCCGACCGATCCTGCTTTCGGCGCTCTTAATCTGTGCTTGTAAGGAGGCGATAGCTTCGCTCATTTGGAGCAACAACCGAGTATTAGGGTCGGATTGAGGTACATTGGTAGCTGTGGCGGTGTTTGTACCCCAGGTTCCTGCTATATCAGGGACAAGCTGAGGTGGTGGTGCTGTGCCGAGTTGATTAGGGAGGATGGGGGAATTCAAATAGATGACTTTTGGCCCAGTGCTGGTGTTGGTCAGCGTGAGGCCCGTGAGGCTTCCAGAGATTACGGTCGGTGGCCTAAAAGTGCCAACAAGGGTCGTGCTTAGGCCAGTGGTAAGGACTGCTTCTGGTGTCGGGACACCACCGATTGTCTGTATCGAGGTTTCCTGCTGACGAGTCCTGTCTAATGCCTCGTTGTTTGCAACTCGCTGTTGCAGTGCCTCTCAGAGGATGCGATTCTGGTTTGTCATATTTTCGACCTCTTAGCCAACCGCCATAGCTGCCGTGTGCTAGGTGCCTCGGCCTGTGTACCCATCACCATCAGGTTACGCATCACTATTTCTAGTGCAGTGGTTGCGTCAGTGGTCATGATGGAGCGTGTCTCGGTGTTTGGGCTCTGGAACTCGAGCGTACGCTAGATCTCACGGGTTGCTGCCTGGTCGGGTGGCCCCTGTCACTAGTATCGAGAGTGTTGGTAGCCATTGGCGACGTTTTGTTCTGCCAATAAGGGGCGAAGGGAGTCCTTCTAGAGCCAAATGTTTCAGCTGTCTCGAGAGGGGTCTAATTCAGCTAAACACAGGATGTTGTGGTTTGCTACTATCGCTATCGGTCTCGCTTATCTGTGCCAGAAGGAAAACTGGGTGTGCCAGCCTTTAACGCTCTGATGCCTAAGTCAGTATCATTATAAGATACTGATAGTAAACAGTTATCTTTTTGGGTTATTGGAGATGCCCTTATTGTAGCAGATTTGTGGGAGTCTGGCTCCATTTCTTTCGGTGTGGGACGCTAGGATCCCGATATCACCCCGTAGGGTATCGAGATCGCCACCTGGGGGCTTTACTTACTTCCTATATTGGCGATATGAGTCTTATGCTTCCGATACTTGTGCCTAGGAGGTATGTGCATGGCAACAATCAGCATCAAAATAAACCCAAGTCCAGATAAAAAGAACACAACACATTAGTATGTAGTGAGGACATTAACAACTATATGAATAACAATCACAACATATAGATGAATAACTAGAACCCCAAAGTCATCACTAAGTAGTAAATCCACTGATACTAACAAAAAAGAGGTGGTGAATTGTAGCAGAGGCTACATATTCACTCCTTATTTCGAGAAAGTGACACAAGCTTATACAATGGATTTGACCAACTGATATCACAAGAAAATTATACCTTTCCAGAGGATTATCTATAACAAGAATAGTCATTGCTGCACAGCAAACCAAATCACATCCATAGCTCACAATGCTTATAAATATGAACATGGAAACTCAAATTGATATACTGAGCCAAAACACTTAATTCACTAAACAAACTTCCTTCCATCATAAACCAGCACAGAAATGACCTCAAACATATTTAAAACTTACCTATTATACTCAATGCACCAAGTAGAGTTGGAAGAACTACCAGAGCCTATACCTACTTGAGTTCCAAATCACAATACAAAGACAATTAGATGTTCCCAAATAAATGCTAATTACGTCATTGCCAATAGGCCTTGAGCTGTTCAAAGCACAAGATATCACTTTTTGAAGAAAGTACAAACTTTTTTCTTAGAAAAGTGATATCTTGTGCTTTGAACAGTTTAAGAAAATATAAACTATCCATCAGAGAATCATATTACTATAGCCATACAATCATAATGCCAAAAGGGAGATCTCACATATTGCTTGTATAAACTTTAATCTCCAAATGGGACCAGCATCCGTGGCAATATCCAAAGTGCAGTTTTCTATTTAGTTGATATTACTGATTTCAGAACTTTATATTATCAGTAATTTATATATTTGAGACCTTAAGCATATATCAATTTCTCATCCAACACATCCAACACTAAATCAAGTAAATCATGAATCAAAAACTCAAACTTTATCCACACCAAATAAGCTTACCTTATACAATGAACCAAAACCTCCTCCTTGATCATGGTCCTAGCAACTTGTCCAGCTGATTATTGACCTAATTGAATTCTCACCTACACCAAAACCAACACAAAAAAAAACCCATTAAACCATCAATCCCATTAAACCACTAAACCAAATCAAAATTTGAAATAGACCCATAAATCATAGATCTGAAACCCATCAAAAGAAACCAACTTTAAGCTCAAAAGACCCGCGTTGGAATCCTGGGTCCAATCCAAATCTCACAAAAATTACAATCTTGATGAATTCCAACACTCACCTTGATCATATTAAGGGGTTGAATGACGTAGGTAGCGAGCATATCGGAGGCTCTGATAGAGATTCACAATTGCGTGCGCGACGTATAACTCATCATTCGCGTAGTCACTGGGCGGGTGGTGCTGCGAGGCACGGGCAACATTGGTGCAATGGCGGCACTGGAGCTCCGCAATGGCATTGTGAAGGGTGTTGGAGGCATCTAGGGACAGAGGCTAGGTTGGGGGTGTAGGGAGAGACCACCATCAAATTATGGTATGTATAGAGCATATAGATCTGGCAAGAAGAAAAGGCTATAGACAGATCGAGAAGAAGAGAGAATAACCCATCTGTGGTGAGATTTGTTCTGCTCAGAGCTAAAGGATCAGAGCTCCAATTTGTTTGACGAGGAAGAGATGCACAATGAGAGAGAGGGGTCAACTGAAAAATAGAGTCGAGCCGAGCAAAATCGTAGTGAGAATATGCGTGGGAAAAAAAGGGGGAATTTTAACTTTCTACCAAAAATTTGGCAGGCCAAGCAAACTATTGCTACTGTTTTTGTAAGTCATCCTCATAGGGTTAGTAGGAAACTTTGAGAAAAAGAAAAAAAGTTCTTACATGGTGTCCTTATAGGCCATAATTGTAGTAGTGTCTCTTTTGTTTGATTCAAAGGGTTTGTGTCGTTGCCCTTCCTTTTCAATTTCAGTATGGATCCCTTCGACAGTTCGGCAATAGTACTGATTGAAAGTTAAGAAGGATGCTGCTGCAATGGAATACAAAATGACCAATTCGCCATAGAAAGTGAAAGAGCATTTAATGGGACCTTTTTCATTCTTTCCATAGATTCCAAATGTAATAACATAGTTTGAATTCGATCCAACCATTGGATCGTTAGAATCCGACCGTTGGATCATGATTTAAGTTTATTTCATGTTTCATTGCTAAGTAAAGACCGTACTTGATTAGGTACTTGACGGTTTGAGTTGACGACCATTTGGATTATTGTGATTTAATTGATAGAAGACGCAGTTGGACTAGAGGCGAGTAAATCGTACATGGTTTATTTAAGAACCGAATTTAGTAAATTATATTGATTGATAATAATAGGCATTACTGTGAGAATTTCCATGTATATATATTAATTATGTGATAATATATATATTTGTTGATGAATTGTGTTGAGAAAACAATATGCATGATTGTGTTGCTATAATTGTTGAAATGTTTACTTTTTGTGATTTATATGTTGAGAAAGGAGTTGAGTTTTATTGCTTGAGAAATAATAAATTGTTTTGATCTGTGGAGATCAATAGGTCACGATGTTACCATGGCATACTATCAGCGAACCACGCTCTTGTACCGGGCTGGTGGTTGCGATCAGTTAGAGCTCTAGTCTGTCTGCCAAGTGTGAGTGGTCTTATGAGGGTAACGTTGAGGTTACTTGTGATTCATAAGTATGAGTTTTAGAAGAGAGTCTTGAAAATATTCATTATCTTATATTTTAGGAAATTTGGAGTTACCTTATGTGTTTATACTTATTAAATTAAATTATGCAATCTTTAAATTTACTCATACAGGCTTTCATAAGCTGACCGAGCTTTGTGTTGTTGAATCCTGGTATACTATTCAAACGGTGTAGTGGATAATCCTACAGGTCAGAATCAGGGTGGTGGTCGAGCTGCTTAGTGTAGCAGTTTTTGATTTATCCTATTTGCTTTTGTGAGGTTTGTTATGCTCATTGAGCTTTACAATTTAAGTTTGTGAGAATGTGATGTAATAAGTAATTTGATGATTTGGTTTTCATCTTATTAAGTGAGTGAGGTGTGGTTGTTTATGAAAAAAACATTCTGGACGTTTATTTGTTTAAGTGGTTTAATTCATGTTTCGGATTCGAATTTATTATTCAAAATTCGGTGAGTGACAGTTTGGTATCAGAGCCTAAGGTATATATTTGGTGATAATCAGTACTCCGCGAGTGATGGGCCGTCTGCAGCGGATCCCTATCATATGCTCTTCGATACTGGTATAATCATTGGGTATGTCGTAGTGCGGAGTCTAGTTAGGATCTAAGTCCTTAGAACGGTAGGGTTGACCTTTCGGTTCTTGTTGGAACAAGTATGGTTCCTTGAATTACCTTAGATGTGTTAGTATCTTGGTTAATATGGACTAGTATTTGACTTATGCTATGTTTTAAGTGTTATACATGTATTGACCAGGTATACTTGTACTATTATCGATAAGTAATGGATTCTGTGGGAGGCAAAGGTAGGGGTCGAGGAAGACCCAAAGGTAGGGGCAGAGGTAGAGGTAGGGGTAGGGCCCCTCCCGTGGATCACTATGAGGATGAAGTGGAAGCACCAAAGTTTGAGCTGCCAATTCCACATATGGCTGATCTCGCTCGTTTGTCAAAATTGGTAAGGGAGATTTCTCGTCTGGGAGCAGTTCCATTTAAGGGAGGCACAGACTACAAGTTGGCAGATCAGGGGATCGAAAACAAAAAGGGGTACTTCGATATGGTGATTTGTGACTTGCAGAAAAAGAGGAAGATAACGTTGTTTATGCCTCAGGAGGATGCACGGTTGTGGTAGAGTGGCACAGAGAGAATGATGGATGTGACTACCCTAACCTGGGATGAGTTCGTGGAACGCTTCAGGAAGAAATACTTCCCTGTTATAGTGAGACACCAGTTGGAGAGACAGTTCCATTCTCTGACTCAGGGGAAGTTGAGTGTGAGAGATTATGAGGCAGAGTTAAACCGATTGTATCAGTATGTGAGACAGCTAGATCCTGAGAGTCTAGCCATGAAGTTTCAGTTGGGGTTGAACCCTTCGATTCGGCGTGACGTAGCCATTTTGGAACTGATGGAACTAGGACTCGTGGGGGCTAAGTCATTGACCTAATAGCAGGAGAACCAGATTCTCTTGGAGGAGCAGACAGTTGAGATAGATCTTTAGGGGAAGGGAAAGGCAGTTGCTGAGAGTAGCCATACAATGAGAAACCGAGGTAACTTCTGAAAGAGGCAAAAGACTAACCAGCAAACACCAGGTAGGGCCATAGTTCCTGCACCTGCTAGGGCGGTACCTATTTGACATGTGGCGCCTCTGAAATGTTTCAATTGCCATGAGTTGGGACACATTTCTCAGAACTGTCCAAAACCAAAGAATGCGGTGTGCTTTACTTGTGGCCAGGCAGGACATATCTCCTGAGTTTGTCCACAGCAGCAGGATAAGGGTCAAAGGAATCAGCAGAGGTAACAGCCTCAAGGTCAGGCTAGAGTCTTCATCATTGGATAGGGAGGCACCGGGGTGGAAGGTACTATATCTGTTTATAGCTCTCCTGGTAGAGTACTGTTTGATATTGGAGCTTCTCACTCTTTCATATCTAGTTCTGTGGTAGATGTGTTGGGTTTGATTTCCATGCCTCTTACTAGATCTTTATGTGTTACATCATATCTCGGTGTATCCCTTGAACTTGATATGTTTTGTGATGACTGCCCTATTCGGATATGTGGTAGAGAATTCTCTACATCCTTGATTGTGATTCCGGATCACACAAGATTGCCTCCGAAAAGGGTAATGGATTTCTCTATTGATGTTATACCAGGTACTGCCCTTATATCGAAAGCACCCTATCGGATGGCTCCAGCTGAACTTTAGGAGTTGAAGGTTCAGATTGAGGGATTACTTGCACAAGGGTTCATATAGGCTAGTGTATCTCCTTGGGGCGCACCAGTGTTGTTCGTGAAGAAGAAGGATAATTCACTTCAGTTATGTGTGGATTATTGACAGTTGAACAAGGTGACAATCAAGAACAGGTACCCTTTACCTAGGATTGATGACTTGTTCGATCAGCTTAGGGAGGGTACTGTGTTCTCAAAGATTGATTTGAGATCTGGATATCACCAGTTAAGGGTGAAGGATGAAGATATTCTAAAGACGGCGTTCAGGACCAGGTATGGACATTTTGAGTTCCTTTTCATGCCTTTTGATCTCACGAATGAACCGGCAACATTCATGGACTTGATGAACCGCACGTTCAGTCCTTACTTGGATCAGTTTGTTGTGGTATTCGTTGATGACATCTTGATTTATTCAAGGTCATCTGATGAGCATGAGAAGCATTTTCGAATCGTGCTACAGACATTGAGAGAGAAGGAATTGTTTGCCAAGTTTGAGAAGTGTGATTTTTGGCAGAAGGAAGTCAAGTTCCTTGGTCATGTAGTTTCGAAGGATGGAGTTTCGATGGATCCTTCAAAGGTTGAAGTGGTGATGAGTTGGAGTCGGCCTACTACTGTTACAGAGATCCGTAGCTTTCTCGGATTGGCAGGGTATTACAGGCATTTCATTGAGGGGTTTTCTAGTATTGCTTCAGCTTTGACCAAGTTGACAAGGAAGGACACTCAGTTTGTATGGATGAGTGTGAGAAGGCCTTCAATGAGTCGAAGACTAGGTTGACAACAGCCCTAGTGTTGACTATTTCTACTAGTAGTGGT
Source organism: Rosa persica (assembly GCA_025331145.1). Classification (NCBI taxonomy): domain Eukaryota; kingdom Viridiplantae; phylum Streptophyta; class Magnoliopsida; order Rosales; family Rosaceae; genus Rosa; species Rosa persica. The sequence continues at coordinate 22,777,185 of WFKR01000006.1, read as the reverse complement.
GGCTTAGTTATCTGCAGTGATGCATCTCATCAGGGTTTGGGGTGTGCGTTGATGAAGAATGGTAGGGTTGTTGCTTATGGTTCTAGACAGTTGAAGGTGCACAAGCGGAATTACCCCACTCATGATCTAGAGCTAGCAGCAGTGGTGTTTGCTTTGAAGATTTAGAGACATCCTCCCAGAAGGAATTGAACATGAGGCCGAGAAGATGGATGGCGCTCATCAAGAACTATGATTTCACCTTGGAGTATCATCTCGGAAAGGCGAATGTAGTGGCAGATGCTTTGAGTAGGAAACCTCGAGTAATCATGACATTGATTATGGTGTGAGCGTGGCTCATGTTAGAAGCTGCATCAGAGTTTGAGCTTATGCCAGCAGGACATGGAATCTTTCCCGGTAGTATCACCTTACAGCCCACCTTGATTTCCAGGATCATTCAGGGTCAGACACTTGATGAGTTTGCTCAGGCAAGTATTGCTGAGATGATTGTTGATCCGGATGTGGAGGGCCCTTCCGATTGGATGATTGGGGTAGATGGAGGGTTGAGATTTCGAGGGAGATTGTATGTACTGAGTGTTGATAACCTCAGGGAAGAGGTCATGCGGGAAGCACATAGGTCTCGATACACTATACATCCAGGGGGTACTAAAATGTATATGGATCTACGAAGGCAGTTTTGGTTGTATGGAATGAAGAGGGACGTGGCAGAATATGTGTCGAAGTGTCTTACATGTCAGCAAGTGAAGGCAGAGCATCAGAAACCCGCAGGAACTGGATTGCCTAGGTCTAGGCAAAGTTATGACTCGATTTGGGTGATTGTTGACCAGTTGACTAAGTCAGCACACTTTCTTCAAGTGGCAAAAACGTACTCAGGGGATGCGTTGTGTAAGTTGTATGTGAATAAAATAGTGAGGCTTCATGGTGTGCCTGTGACAATTGTCTCTGATCTTGATGCTCGTTTCACTTCAGAATTCTGGCGTAGGTTCCATAAGGCATTTGGCACATCTGTTGCAATAAGCACTGCATTTCGCCCACAGATAGATGGGCAGACTAAGAGAGTGAATCAGATAATGGAGGATATGCTTAGAGCTTGTGTTCTTGACTTTAAGGGAAGTTGGGCGGATCATCGGCCATTGGTAGAGTTTGCCTACAACAACAGCTATCACTCCAGCATCGGCATGGCCCTATATGAGGCTCTTTATGGTAGGCCATGTAGGACTCCTATCTGTTGGGCAGAAGTAGGAGAGAAGGGACTCTTGGGTCCTGCGCTTGTTCAGGAGACTACTGAGAAGGTCACTACTATTCGAGATAGAATCAGAATGCTCAGAGTAGACAGAAGAGTTATGCTGACTTGAAGAGGAGACCTGTTGAGTTTGAGACAGGTGATCATGTGTTCTTGAAGGTCTCACCTATGAAAGGTGTGCTGAGATTTGGTAAGAAGGGAAAACTCGCACCGAGGTATGTTGGACCTTTTGAGATACTAGAAAGGGTTGGGAACTTGGCATATCGACTTACTTTACCTGTTAGCATGTCGGGTGTGCACAATGTCTTTCTTGTGTCTATGCTCAGGAAGTATGTCCGAGATGAGTCCCGTGTGATTGTTCATGGTACAATTGAAGTAAACACGGATGTGACCTTCGTGGTTGAACCTGTTCGTATCTTGGATAAGTCTACCAAAAGGCTTCGTAGGAAGGAGGTTGATCTTGTGAAGGTGTTGTGGAGTCATCATGACGAGGGTGACCCGACCGTCCCTCCACCGCCGCCGACCTGGCCCTCCCTGCACTCGGGCCTAGCCACCTAACCGCCTGGTGCCGCTGCCTTGCTACGCCGCTGCCTCCTACCTTGGATTGAAGCACCCCAGCCCCGTGAGCCCGACCCGACCGAATCTTGGCTGTGCCAGAGTTGCACAGGTCGATCCTCCACTTTATTGTGATCTCCTCCTCTTGTTGATTATCCTCATATCCTCCTTGCATAACGATTTAGAGTGTAGAGTGGCCGAGATTAAGATCTGACTAGAGGGCCGAGATTAATCCAACTTTAAAGCTCAATCTAGGACGATCTAGACCTTGACACGAAAAAAGTCAGGTATTAAAGTTGTTCATAATTTCATTTTGAAGAAGTTTGTAGTTGACAACTTTTGCATCGGAGGTGGTTGACCGGAGTTGACCGCCGCGTGTGGCGGCGTGTCGGACCATATTTTGAGTTTATATTATCTGGACGATGATCTATGCATCCATACGAGCGTTTTGACATATTACAAGGTTATTTTAGAAAAAGTTTATAAATAGTGGATTTACGTTTTGACATTACTATTTACGGTTTTTAAATTTTATCTTCGGTTTACGATTTACGGAGATTAGACCATCGGTTTTACTTCAGATTTTAATATGTTGATCGTATGACTGTCCTGATGACTTTGTGAGGTCACGGACGAAGATCCAACCGTTGGATCTTTGTATAATTCTAAAATAGTGATTTGGGAGGCGATTCGTGGAGATCCTTCCGTCGGATTTTCGTATAATTTTGATAGGATGTTTCCAAGGGTGATCCGTGAGGATCTAACCGTTGGATCATCGTTTAAATTTAAGCCAACCGTTGGATAATCTTTATTTTAGAATCCGACCGTTGGATCATCATTTAAGTTTGTTTCGTGTTTCGTTGCTAAGTAAAGACCGTACTTGATTAGGTACTTGACGGTTTGAGTTGACGACCATTTGGATTATTGTGATTTGATTGATAGAAGACGCAGCTGGACTAGATGTAAGTAAATCGCACATGGTTCATTTAAGAACCGAATTTAGTAAATTATATTGATTGATAATAATAGGCATTACTGTGAGAATGTCTATGTATATATATTAATTATGTGATAATATATATATTTGTTGATGAATTGTGTTGAGAAAACAATGTGCATGATTGTATTGCTATTATTGTCGAAATGTTTACTTTTCGTGATTTATATGTTGAGAAAGGAGTTGAGTTTTATTGTTTGAGAAACAATAAATTGTTTGATCTGTGGAGATTAATAGGTCACGAGTGTGACCATGACATACTATCAGTAAACCACGCTTTTGTACCGGGCTGGTGGTTACTAATAGTATTATAATCGTGAACCACGCTCTCGCGCCGAGCTGGTGGTTGCGATCAGTTAGAGCCCTAGTCTGTCTGCCAAGTGTGAGTGATCTTATGAGGGTAACATTGAGGTTACTTGTGATTCATAAGTATGAGTTTTAGAAGAGAGTCTTGAAAATATTCATTATCTTATATTTTATGAAATTTAGAGTTACCTTATGTGTTTATACTTATTAACTTAAATTGTGCAATCTTTAAATTTACTCATACGGGCTTTCATAAGCTTACCGGTCTTTGTGTTGTTGCAATCTCGGTACACTATTCAAACGGTGTAGCGGATAATCCTGCAGGTCAGGAGAATCAGGGTGGTGGTTGAGCTGCTTAGTGTAGCAGTTTTTGATTTATCGTATTTGCTTTTGTGTGTTTTGTTATGCTTCAATAGCTTTACAATTTAAGTTTGTGAGAGTGCGATGTCATAAGTAATTTGAAGATTTGGTTTTCATCTTATTGAGTGGATGATGTGTGGTTGTTTATGAAAAAAAAAATTTGGACGTTTATTTGTTTAAGTGGTTTAATTCAAGTTTTGGATTCGAATTTATTATTCAAAATTCGGGGCGTGACACCGACCAATTCTGGTTGTGCCACCGGTCATTTTGGAAAGCTCAGGAGAAGTACATCAACCATCCCAAGCGGCTTGAACCAATTTGAAGGGAGGAGGAAGAAACGAACTAACTCGTGAATTCAGTATTTTCCGATTTCTTGAAACTTTCGCCATAAATTCGGGCAAATCCCTTCATTTCTAGTCTTCATGGTAGTTATGAAAGCTGTTGGGAACATTTTGGCATAGGCCTCTTCACCCAATTTGGGGGTTACCGGCGACGCGTGGAGCCCACTCTCAACTAGTGTTGGCGGCTCGTTGATATATTATGGGGTCATATTACAATAAATCGAAACATGCTAGATTTACATAATTTTAGTTTTCTCGGTTTGCGATCCACGAGGATCCGACCGTTAGATCGTCATATAATTTTGAGAAATTAATCCTAGAAGTATTTTGAAGACCTTGGGAAGTCTCAAAGGAAGTTTTGTCTCAATTGACAAAATCTTTGGTTTTTGGTTCAAATGTTCGGTTCAAACCCTAACCACTTTCGTTTTAAATCGTGTGCTAAGTTGAGACATTATTTTACTTAGGTGATTGACGGAGTGTATTCTGTACCTTATCTCGGCTGTAAGAGAAGATGCAGTGGGATTTAGAGGTGAGTAAATATCACTTGGTTCATTTATGAACAGTGCTACCTTAATGTTCAGCTTAATCACTAAATTTTTGAAATTGTTTTCTGGAAATAAAGATTTGTTTTAAATTATATGAACTTGTTCGGCTACGGTTCATAGGTAAGTAAAATGAGATTTTAAGTATAAAAATGATTTTTCTTGAGTTTTGCGATTGTGAACTATGGTTAGTATTAGTGGCATTCCTGAGTAGATGACTACATATATATATTTAGGGTCCAGATCAAGGGACACTCTTTTTTACACAAATTTTGACACACCTTATGAACCATTAGATTTTAAAATGTTCAGTGGTTCAGATTTATTATTTGAATGATATCAACATACATTGCAGTGACGTGGCAAATAACATGGTATTACAATTTCAAATCTAAAATTAAACTTTTCTCAAATAAAGAGAAAACAAAATTACTATTTGGAAAATCAAAATCAAACAAAAACTAAAAAGAAATAAAAGAGGAAGAAGAATAACAGAATTAGGAGTATTGTGCACGATCAAAAAGGAGAAGGAAAAAAAAAACACAATAACACAAGAACACGCCAAACGCCAAAAGCCTAGAGGAACGTCTTCTGTTACTTCAAGCTCTCATCATCCTTTCCAACTCCAAGCTCTCACCTCCATCCTCCCAATTACTTTGCTAATTGGAACTGAACAATACTTACAACAAGAACAGAGGTACGTATTTATCTTATTCTTTTGTCGACATAAAAACAACTACATTTAGGGTTTAGACCTAGAATTGGTTTCAAAGTTTATGGTATCAATTACTATACTAGTCTTATTAACCTAAATTGCGTTTGGCATTCTTTTCCTAGCTTTTGCTTCTTCTTCTTGTTCCTTTTTTTTTTTTTTGCCCCCCTTTCTTTTGGCAAATCTTCTACCTCAGGGTTGAAATATTTTATTTTTCCTATCCTCTATTGATCAATATTAGTGGCTGTGAACTAGAAGAAGTATGTTCAATACAGTCAGTAGCTAAAACACAAGCATTCCAAACTTTGTCTCATATTCTCCTTTATGACGCTATTCCTGCTCCTACTTAGATTAGTTATAACTTTCTTTGTTAAGCAGACTTCTTGCTTTTGTATCTTTGCTCTCAGTTTGTTTTGTACGATATATTCTTGCTTTTTAATGAATTCATTCCTTGTAAAAAAAAAAAAAAACTTATAACTCTAAACTTTATGATATAGAAAGCCATTTGCTTCCCAACAAGGGGCTAATTTAACTTTTACAAGGCCTGGTTTTGGCATTGATGACCAATGTTTAAACTTTAAAAGATGCAGAGACATTACTCAAACTACTTGGCATTGATGTAATTCATAACGAATCCAAATTATATTATATAATTGTATGACCAATTTGCTACCTTACTGCAACTGGAGTAGGAATAACAATGTCTCTTAATTAGCATGCCACAGCACTGATCATAGTAACAAGAGCCAACTTTTTCCAGAGATTGTCATGGTAATTAACCTAAATAGCATAACCAAATAGCAGCTTGGTAACATATATAGTTACGTTTCGAGATATGTTTACTCATTACTTCTATATGATGACCAACAAACAAAATATAAATTACATGTGTCTGGTACAGTGTTTCCTTCTGTTTTTCAGATTATTATGAATGGAAGTCATGTTAGCAATTGCTTTATCTGTGCATAGTTTTTTTTTTTTTTTTTGCCCTGCAATCTTTTTAGCAACTGCTTCATCATTTTTTTTTTTTTTTCAGTTGGCTTCATGGAGTTAACTTCAAAGGATGGCAATGTTGGATTCTCATTGAACCGAGCAGTAGCAAGCGATCAAGTAGGTAGTCACCATTCTCTAGAGAAAAATGTTAAAAAATTAAAACCACCTTATGTAGGAATGTTTTTTGAAACATTGGAAGAGGCAGGAAGATATTATGAAGATTATGGTCGACAAGAAGGTTTTTGGACTCATATTCGAAGTTCATCAAAGTCTAGATCACAGTCAAATGAAGTGACGGGTAGATTATTTGTTTGTGCACATCAAGGTAAACATGTCATGCAGACTCAAAAAAAGGATGATATGATGGAGGAAGAAGAGAAAGATGTGGAACAAATATGTGACCAACAAACTGGAAAGAGGAGGCGGAGAAGTTGTTCAACAGTTAAATGTGGGTGTGAGGCTAGTATGCGAGTTCTTCATGACAAATGGACTAACAAATGGAAAGTATCAGTTTTCAGTGACATTCACAATCACAAAATTGTGACACCAGCTCGTAGGATGATGATGAAGTCGAATAGACATATGCCCAGTGCAGCAAAAGATTTAACAGAAGCTTTTCAAAAAGAGAACTTACAAATAAGTAAAGTTCCTTCAATGTTTGGTGGTGCTCAAAATGTTGGTTTTGACAATAGGGACTGTTATAATCATTTAAGGAATGTGAGGCACAAAGAGTTGGAGTATGGAGATGCACAATCAGTCCTCAATTACTTTAGGAAAAAGCAAGGAGAAAATCCATAATTCTTTTATGCTATCCAGTGTGATGAAGATGGTACAGCTACTAATTTTTTCTGGGTGGATTCTAGATCAAGGACGGCGTATCAATATTTTGGAGTTGTAGTGACATTCGATACAACATATCAGACAAATAAGTATGACATGTCATTTGCCTCATTTACTGGAGTAAACCATCATTTCCAATCCACACAATTTGGATGTGCCCTTTTGCAAGATGAGACGGAGGCAACATTTCTACGGTTATTTGAGACCTGGCTTGAAGCTATGGGGGTCGACATCCATTATGTGTCATCACTGACCAAGACTTGGCAATGAAAGGAGCAGTAGCTAAAATTTTTCCCAATACTCGTCACTGCCTAGCATATAAAGAAAAAATTTGGTGAAAAGTTGTCACATGTATATTATAAAAAGTCTGATTTCAAGACTAGCATGAAAAAGTGTATATGAGCAACATATAGAATTGAGGATTTTGAAGAGCAATGGAAGAAGTTGATTGAGGAGCATGAATAGGAACAAAAATGAATGGCTACAACAACTTTATTAAATTTGTGAATCTTGGGTTCCAGTATATAATCGCAGCACATTTTTTGCCGGAATGAATACAACAGGGCATAGTGAAGGTACTAATGCATTTTTGGACGACTTTGTTACATCCATAACCAATCTAAAAGAATTTGTTGTCAAGTATGAACAAACCTTGCAGAAGATTATTACAAGGGAAAGTAGTGAAGATTTTATATCAGAGCATAAATATCGTATTGCAAATGATGATGACTTTCTTTTGAAACATACAGCACAGGTGTATACTAGAAATATATTTGAAAATTTCAAGAGTGAATGGTCTAGAGTCAAAAAGCTCAAGGTTGAAGAAAGGGGTTCTGACGATCAGTTTCACAGATACTCAGTGATGAAGAAAAGTGGCAAGTCAAAAGAGTTTTTGGTGGAGTTGAATTTACAAACACATGTGGGTAAATGTGAATGCCAAAATTTTGAATTCGTTGGAATAATTTGTCGGAATATTATGAAAGTATTTGTTCGTCAAGACATTGATACAATACCTTCCCACTTTATTCTCCAAGATAAAGACAAGGACCAAATAAGTTTAGAGTTATGGATGCCAAAGCCCTGGTAAAGAATGATGGTAAAGAACAATCCGAAGTATTGAGATTTAGTCATATGTGTCGGAGAGCTACTCAACTAGCTTGTTATGCAGCACCTTCAGATGAGGCCTACACAATGTACATGGATGGTTTAGATGAACTGTCAAAAAAAAAATTTCAGAAGTTAATAAGCAGGTGTCAAAAGAAGATGCTATGGAGTCTCAAGATAATGTTTTTCAAGATGAAGCAGATCAATGTAAGAGTAAGTCCTCTGAGTCATTGCTTTTGGATCCAAATATCTCAAAAACCAAGGGTAGAAAGAAGGATGATAATAGTAGAAGAAAAACTAAAAGCTCTAAGAGGATAAAAGGTGGTATGGAGTTGGCTCAAAGCAAGCAAAGAAAGTGTACAATGTGCCAACAACCAGGACATAATAAACTTGCATTTTGAACCCAGATGCAAAAAGAAAAACGATTGTTTCTACGGATCAAAGTAAGTTAACATTTCTCTATTTTCTTTTTTTATTTGTCAGATCATATAGTTTCACTTTATTTATAAATTATGATAGTTTCTAATATTTTCATCTTAATTTGAGTGTTTAGGGAATAAGAATATGCAAGAGTCAGACAAAGATTTAGACGAGGAAGATTCAAACAGTAACCAAGAAGAATGAATTCAACTTCATATATATATATATATATATTTTTTCTCTTAGTAACTACTGTTATATTGAGAGAGAATACGTTTGTTTTGTTATTGTTCAATTTTTCTTATACAAGGATTAAGTTACATTGAGTGGATTTGCTGTAGCTAGTTCAAATACAAGATGTATCCACAGCAAGTGATCAACAAGCACTTAAAAGACCATAAACAACAACAATATATATATATATATATATAAGAAAAGCGTTTGGGTCTCCTACAATGTAATACCCGCAATTTTCATTTTAAATTCGAGTAATTGTGTTGAGTGATTATTATACGATTTAACGATTATTGTTCGATAATAATTCACTTTTACATTAATCGAAGTTTCGAAACAATTATTTTTAACGAAAAGCTCGAAATACTCGGTTTGAGAAATCGACTTTTTCTACGTATGAAATTTGGAGAAACTTCCTTCATGAAAGTTGTAGAGCTCGTCGATACGAGTCCGTACACGAGCGGAACACGAAGATCGGATTTTTTCTGAATTCGTTATCGAATTACGAAGTTTTCCGAAACTCGTATATATAGAAAAAACCCTAATTTTTTCTCTACCGGTCTCCCTCTCTTTCTCTTGCTGTTTTTGGAAAGCAAGTAGCTTTCTCTCTCTCTCCCTCGACGCGGCCGAGACTCAAAAACAGGGCAGAAGTTCAAGCAGCCACCACCAGCTCGTCCGGCCACCCCACGACTTCAAACCACTTCCAGGAGCTTCGTCTCGTCCTTGCGCAGCTGCTAGAGGCGGCCTTGCACCGCGACACGGCCTATAGCGGCGGCGGCACGGCCCGAACCGAAAAGGGTCGATTTCGGTTCGATCTCGATATCTCGAGCTACACACCACCATTTCACTTGATTCTTGGCTTATTGAGCTCGCGTCCACTTCCTCTACAAGCACCAAGAAGGACCGGAACTGGGTCGAACGTTTTCACGTTCGTCGGAGCTCGACCCGAACGGATCGAAACACCGAAACTTTCGATCAAGATATCTCGAGCTATACACGATCGTTTCTTGTAATTCTTGGCTTGTTGAGTTCGCAAGGAAGTTCTGAACAAGTTTCAAGAAGGGATCGGGGCCTGAGGTTGCAGTTTTCACGTCGGTTTTCAAGCTCGCCGGTTTCTGGAATTTTTCCGGCCGCCGACTGTAAATAGGTATTTTCGATCCGTTCCCGTCATTTTTAGGTCTTGTGCTAGTTATGAAAGTTGCTCAGAATGATGAAACGAAGGGGACAAGCTTGGCCCCGACACCATTGGCGGTGGTCGGTGGCGGCTCTGTCCCTAACTCCAGTGGCCCTTTCTGGCCACCTCCGGAGGTCTAAAAATTGGTTTCTGTCCATTTTATGATTCTATGTTTCGATATGATCATTTCGACGTATTATACGCATTTTTCGGATATCGTATGAATTAGTTATGAATTTTGTGATTTCGATCAATTTCGATCGTTAGATTTGTGATCTGTGAAATTATGACTGTCGGATGAACTTGTAAATTTGTTATGATGATCATATGACTGTCCCAGAGGCTTTGTGTGGTCATGGGCAAAGATCCGACCGTTGGATCTTCGTAATATGTGCAAAACGGTAATTAGGGGAGCGATTCGTGAGAAACCGCTCGTCGGATTTTAATATAAATTAGAATCTGGCCGTTAAATGGTAGTTAATTTATGTGTTGAAATTGTTGGCTAAATTCGAATCATATTTGATTAGGTGATAGACGGATTTTATTTGAGTGGGCTATTTCGGCGTTAATTATAATTATAATTATATTGAAGACGCAGCGGGAATTTCAAGGTGAGTAAAACTCACGTGGTTCATATTACGAACTGAATGTTTTAAATTTATTTATTTATAGTAATTGTGTGAAAAATATTTGCGGATTAAATATTTGTTTTAAAAATTTCATGGACTTGAATCACCACGGTCCATAGGTAAGTAAAATGAATTTTAATTATACAAATGAATTTCATGATTTTCTTATGTGAACTATAGATGGTATTAGTGGTCATTCCTGAGTGGATGATTACGTATATATATATTTACATGGAAAATATATATTGATGAGTGGATTGTTGAGTGATGGTATGATTGAGTAGAATTGATGAATTGATTGTGTTTCAATTGTGTAATTTCATAATAATATGGTGTATCTTGGTTGGGTTGATTTCTGTATGTGATATTATATGTTGTACTCATTTATGGGTTTAGGGTCGACGTAGTGACCGGTGTGGGGTAATCAGACGCTCTAATCCTGGGTGGATGATGGGATACGATTGGTTGAGTATGTGGAACTATTGGACGTTCTAAATATGTATATAGGTACACATATTGATGAAATACAATAATGATAAATATGTCGGATACCATAACCTAGGCCAGGTGACGGGCTACGATTCAGTTAGAGCTCTAGTCTGTCAAGTACCGTATTTTTATAAATACGATGATGAGAGTTGTGATGGAAGTTGTGAGTTGGATTATCTTGATATATTGAATTGGTGTTGATTGAGATTGTTAGTACTTGCATATGTGGAAATTATTGGGTGTTGCTGTGTGTGGGGATAAATGAGATTAAATTAAGTACAGTTCTTTCTTTTACTCATACAAGCTTTCATAAGCTTACTGGGTTTTGTGTTGTTGCAATCCCGGTACACTATTCAATGGTGTAGCGGATATTCCTGCAGGTCAGGATAACCAGGGAGGTGACCGAGCTGCTTAGGTGTTACAGCAGTTTTGTTATTTATTTAGTTGTGAGGTGTGTATGCTCATTTAGAGCTTTACATTACATTTTGGATTTGAGTTGTAATAATTAACCGAGACTAAATTCGGTTTGATTTTATTTCGTGTGGTGAGGGTGTTATGAAAAGAAAATTTCAGGATGTTTATTTTGAGTTTGTAGTATTTTCATGCTTCGGATTTTGAATTGTTATTCTAAATTCGGGGCGTGACAGTTTGGTATCAGAGCGTAAGGTACATATTTGGTGATATGTCAATACTTATCGAGTGATGGCCCGTCTGCAGCGGATCCCCATCGTGTGCTCTTCGGTATTGACAATGTCATTGGGTATGTGAGTGCGTTAGGTTGGCTAGGAACGTTAGTACTTTTAAGAAATTTAGGCATCGTTATGTATGATCAGTACTTGGTTAATATGGACTTGCATTTGACTTATGCTTTGTTTAAGTGTTATGCGTGTATTGATCAAGTATATCATGCTTATTAGGTAATGGAGATTGAGGGAAACGAAGCCAGAGGTCGGGGTAGAGGCCGAGGAAGGGATAGGGCCCCTCCAGTCGAAGAAGTATTCGAGTCGGAGGAAGATGCACCTTATGAGGATCAGCCTATTCCTCCTGTGGCTGTGGTTGATAATCCTGCTCGCTTGCTGATGCTAGCAAGGGAAATTACTCGCTTGGGAGCAACCAAGTTTGGAGGAGGCACAGATTATATGGTGGCGGATCGTTGGATAGAGGATTTGCAGACCTATTTCGATCTGCTTGATTGCACTGAGACCGACAAGAGGAAGCTAGCCGCTTTCATGCTGAAGGATGAGGCTAGGGTGTGGTGGAACGTCACCCAGAAGAGCATTGAGGTGTCTACCTTGACATGGGACGGCTTTGAGAGGCTGTTCAGGGAGAAATACTTTCCACCAACAGTGAAGGAGAGGTTGGAGCGAGAGTTCCTTGCACTTGTACAGGGGAAGATGACCGTAATTGAGTATAATGCGGAGTTCTCCAGACTGTACAAGTAGGCAGATGGAGGATGAGGACTTGGCCAAGAAGTTTCAGAGAGGGTTGAGTCCTTCGATTGAGCGTGATGTAGCCATCTTGGAGCTAAAGACCAAGAGAGAGATCTTGGCTAAAGCACAGATCATTGAGCAGCAGAACCTGATTTGTAGAGAGAAGGAGTCTGCTGAGAGAGATTTCCAGGGCAAGGGAAAGGCCATAGCAGGAAGCAGTAGAGCTAGAGACTTCAGGGGTGGGTTCTGGAAGAGACAGAGAACTCAGTTTCAGCATCAGGCTCCAGCCAGGGCAGTAGTAGCTCCTCCTGTTCCGGCTATGCCTATTAGGCAGATAGCACCAGCAGCTCCGGTGAAGTGCTTTAACTGTGGCGAGCCGAGCCACATCTCTCGTGCGTGCACGAAACCACGGGGTAGGATATGCTACAGCTGTGGACAGGGAGGGCATCAGGCTAGGGAGTGTCCTCAGAATCAGGGTAGAGTGCAGGGTAACCAGCAGAGGCAGTTACCACCTGCTCATGCTAGAGTCTTTGCCATCTGTCAGGAAGGCACGGGAGTGGAATGTACCTTATCTGTTTATCACTTTCTTGCTAGAGTACTGTTTGATACGGGAGCCTCACCCTCTTTCATATCTAGTTCGGTTGTGGATGTTTTGGGTTTGATTGCTATGCCTCTGACTAGATCTTTGTGTGTTACATCACCTCTCGGTGTGTCTCTTGAGCTTAGCATGCTTTGTGATGATTGCCCTATTGGGATTGGTTGCAGAGAGTTCTCTGCATCTTTGATTGTGGTTCCGGATCACACGTATGATGTGATTTTGGGTATGGATTAGTTGAGCCTGAACCATGCTGTTATTGATTGCTTTAGGATGATTGTGTCCTTCCATGTTCCGGGACAACCGGTGTTTCATTACCGTTGTCTGAAGTCTGACATCACCATGAGGATAGGGATTTTGGCCCATATTGAATCAGGGAGTAGTACTTCAAAGAATACAGGGATTCCAGTAGTTTCAGAGTATGAAGACGTGTTTAAGGAGATCCCTGGGTTACCTCCGAAAAGGGTAATAGACTTCTCCATTGATGTGATACCAGGTACTTCACCTGTGTCAAAAGCACCCTATCGAATGGCTCCAGCTGAACTTCAGGAGTTGAAGGTTCAGATTGAGGGCTTACTTGCACAAGGGTTCATTCAGGCAAGTGTGTCTCCTTGGGGCGCACCAGTGTTGTTTGTGAAGAAGAAGGATAGTTCACTTCGTCTATGTGTGGATTATCGACAGTTGAACAAGGTGACCATCAAGAATAGGTACCCTTTACCTAAGATTGATGACTTGTTCGATCAGCTTAGAGAAGCTACTGTTTTCTCAAAGATTGACTTGAGGTCTGGATATCACCAGTTGAGGGTGAAGGAGGAAGATATCCCAAAGACAGCGTTCAGGACCAGGTATGGACATTTTGAGTTTCTTGTCATGCCTTTTGGTCTCACGAATGCCCCCGCAGCATTTATGGACTTGATGAACTGTACGTTCAGTCCTTACTTGGATCAGTTTGTGGTAGTGTTCGTGGATGATATCTTGATTTATTCAAGGTCATCATCGGAGCATGAGAGACATCTGCGGATAGTGCTGCAGACGTTGAGAGAGCAGAAACTGTTTGCCAAGTTCGAGAAGTGCGACTTCCGGCAGAGTGAAGTCAAGTTCCTTGGTCATGTGGTCTCGAAGGATGGAGTTTCTGTGGATCCTTCGAAGGTTGAAGCAGTGATGAGTTGGAGTCGCCCTACTACGGTTACAGAAATCCGTAGCTTCCTTGGATTGGCCGGGTATTACAGGCGCTTCATTGAAGGGTTTTCTGGTATTGCTTCGGCTTTGACCAAATTGACCAGGAAAGACACTCAGTTCATATGGTCGGATGAGTGTGAGAAGGCTTTCAATGAGCTGAAGACTAGATTGACTACAGCTCCGGTGTTGACTATTCCTTCTAGTGGTGGTGGATTAGTCATTTACAGCGATGCATCTCATCAGGGTTTGGGATGTGTGTTGATGCAGAATGGTAGTGTCGTTGCTTATGGTTCTAGACAGTTGAAGGTACATTAGCGGAATTACCCCACTCATGATCTAGAGCTAGCAGCAGTGGTGTTTGCCTTGAAGATTTGGAGGCACTATCTTTATGGTGAGAAATTTGAACTCTTTTCTGATCACAAGAGTTTGAAGTATCTATTCTCCCAGAAAGAATTGAACATGAGGCAGAGAAGATGGATGGAGCTTATTAAGGACTATGATTTCACCTTGGAGTATCATCCCGGAAAGGCGAATGTGGTGGCTGATGCCTTGAGTAGGAAACCGCTGGTAATCATGGCATCGATTATGGTGCAGGAGTGGCGCATGTTAGAAGCTGCATCTGAGTTTGACCTTATGCCCGCAGGAGCAGGACAGGGAATCTTTCTCGGTAGTATCACGTTACAGCCCACCTTGATCTCCAGGATCATTCAGGGTCAGACACTTGATGAGTTTGCTCAGGCAAGGATTGCTGAGATGACTGTTGACCCGGATGTGGAGGGTCCTTCCGAGTGGATGATTGGGGCTGATGGAGGGTTGAGATTTCGAGGGAGATTGTATGTACCGAGTGTTGATAACCTCAGGGAGGAGATCATGCGGGAAGCACATAGGTCTCGATATACTATACATCCGGGAGGTACTAAAATGTATATGGATCTACGAAGGCAGTTTTGGTGGTATGGTATGAAGAGGGATGTGGCGGAACACGTGTCGAAGTGTCTTACCTGTCAACAGGTGCAGGCAGAGCATCAGAGACCAGCAGGAATGCTGAACCCCTTATCGATTCCTGTTTGGAAATGGGAAGATATCTCTATGGACTTTGTGACTGGATTGCTTAGGTCCAGGCAAAGTTATGACTCGATTTGGGTGATTGTTGACCGGTTGACTAAATCAGGACACTTCCTTCCGGTGGCAAAAACGTACTCAGGGGATGCATTGTGTAAGTTGTACGTGAACGAGATAGTGAGGCTTCATGGAGTACCTGTAACGATTGTCTCTGATCGTGATGACTTCAGAATTCTGGCGTAGGTTCCATAAGGCATTTGGTACATCTCTTGCAATAAGCACTGCATTTCGCCCACAGATAGATGGGCAGACTGAGAGAGTGAATCAGATAATGGAGGATATGCTTAGAGCTTGTGTTCTTGACTTTAAGGGAAGTGGGGCGGATCATCGGCCATTGGTAGAGTTTGCCTACAACAACAGCTATCACTCCAGCATCGGCATGGCCCTATATGAGGCTCTTTATGGTAGGCCATGTAGGACTCCTATCTGTTGGGCAGAAGTAGGAGAGAAGGGACTCTTGGGTCCTGCGCTTGTTCAGGAGACTACTGAGAAGGTCACTACTATTCGAGATAGAATCAGAATGCTCAGAGTAGACAGAAGAGTTATGCTGACTTGAAGAGGAGACCTGTTAAGTTTGAGACAGGTGATCATGTGTTCTTGAAGGTCTCACCTATGAAAGGTGTGCTGAGATTTGGTAAGAAGGGAAAACTCGCACCGAGGTATGTTGGACCTTTTGAGATACTAGAAAGGGTTGGGAACTTGGCATATCGACTTACTTTACCTGTTAGCATGTCGGGTGTGCACAATGTCTTTCATGTGTCTATGCTCAGGAAGTATGTCCGAGACGAGTCTCACATGATTGACCACGGTACGATTGAAGTGAACACGGATGTGACGTTTGTAGTTGAACCTGTTCGTATCTTGGATAGGTCTACAAAGAAACTTCGGAGGAAGGAAGTTGATCTCGTGAAGGTGTTGTGGAGTCATCATGATGAGGGTGATGCATCATGGGAGTTAGAATCGGACATGAGGACGAGGTATCCACAGCTTTTTGGGGAATTGAGTACTTGAATTTCGGGACGAAATTCCTTTAAGGGGGGTAGATTGTAATACCCGCAATTTTCATTTTAAATTCGAGTAATTGTGTTGAGTGATTATTATACGATTTAACGATTATTGTTCGATAATAATTCACTTTTACATTAATCGAAGTTTCGAAACAATTATTTTTAACGAAAAGCTCGAAATACTCGGTTTGAGAAATCGACTTTTTCTACGTACGAAATTTGGAGAAACTTCCTTCATGAAAGTTGTAGAGCTCGTCGATACGAGTCCGTACACGAGCGGAACACGAAGATCGGATTTTTTCTGAATTAGTTATCGAATTACGAAGTTTTCCAAAACTCGTATATATAGAAAAAACCCTAATTTTTTCTCTACCGGTCTCCCTCTCTTTCTCTTGCTGTTTTTGGAAAGCAAGCAGCTTTCTCTCTCTCTCCCTCGACGCGGCCGAGACTCATTAACAGGGCAGAAGTTCAAGCAGCCACCACTAGCTCGTCCGGCCACCCCACGACTTCAAACCACTTCCAGGAGCTTCGTCTCGTCCTTGCGCAGCTGCCAGAGGCGGCCTTGCACCGCGACACGGCCTGTAGCGGCGGCGGCACGGCCTGAACCGAAAAGGGTCGATTTCGGTTCGATCTCGATATCTCGAGCTACACACCACCATTTCACTTGATTCTTGGCTCATTGAGCTCGCCTCCACTTCCTCTACAAGCAACAAGAAGGACCGGAACTGGGTCGAACGTTTTCACGTTCGTCGGAGCTCGACCCGAACGGATCGAAACACCGAAACTTTTGATCAAGATATCTCGAGCTATACACGATCTTTTCTTGTGATTCTTGGCTTGTTGAGTTCGCAAGGAAGTTCTGAACAAGTTTCAAGAAGGGATCGGGGCCTGAGGTTGCAGTTTTCACGTCGGTTTTCAAGCTCGCCGGTTTCTGGAATTTTTCCGGCCGCCGACTGTAAATAGGTATTTTCGATCCCTTCCCGTCATTTTTAGGTCTTGTGCTAGTTATGAAAGTTGTTCAGAATGATGAAACGAAAGGGACAAGCTTGGCCCCGACACCATTGGCGGTGGTCGGTGGCGGCTCTGTCCCTAACTCCGGCGGCCCTTTCCGGCCACCTTCGGTGGTCTAAAAATTGGTTTTTGTCCATTTTATGATTCTATGTTTCGATACGATCATTTCGGCGTATTATACGTATTTCTCGGATATCGTATGAATTAGTTATGAATTTTGTGATTTCGATCGATTTCGATCGTTAGATTTGTGATCTGTGAAATTATGACCGTCGGATGAACTTGTAAATTTGTTATGATGATCATATAACTGTCCCAGAGGCTTTGTGTGGTCATGGGCGAAGATCCGACCGTTGGATCTTCGTAATATGTGTAAAACGGTAATTAGGGGAGCGATTCGTGAGAAACCGCTCGTCGGATTTTAATGTAAATTAGAATCTGGCCGTTAAATGGTAGTTAATTTATGTGTTGAAATTGTTGGCTAAATTCGAATCATATTTGATTAGGTGATTGACTGATTTTATTTGAGTGGGCTATTTCGGCGTTAATTATAATTATAATTATATTGAAGACGCAGCGGGAATTTCGAGGTGAGTAAAACTCACGTGATTCATATTACGAACTGAATGTTTTAAATTTATTTATTTATAGTAATTGTGTGAAAAATATTTGCGGATTAAATATTTGTTTTAAAAATTTCATGGACTTGAATCACCACGGTCCATAGGTAAGTAAAATGAATTTTAATTATACAAATGAATTTCATGATTTTCTTGTGTGAACTATAGATGGTATTAGTGGTCATTCCTGAGTGGATGATTACGTATATATATATTTACGTAGAAAATATATATTGATGAGTGGATTGTTGAGTGATGGTATGATTGAGTAGAATTGATGAATTGATTGTGTTTCAATTGTGTAATTTCATAATAATATGGTGTATCTTGGTTGGGTTGATTTCTGTATGTGATATTATATGTTGTACTCATTTATGGGTTTAGGGTCGACGTAGTGACCGGTGTGGGGTAATCGGACGCTCTAATCCTGGGTGGATGATGGGATACGATTGGTTGAGTATGTGGAACTATTGGACGTTCTAAATATGTATATAGGTATACATATTGATGAAATACAATAATGATAAATATGTCGGATGCCATAACCTAGGCCAGGTGACGGGCTACGATTCAGTTAGAGCTCTAGTCTGTCAAGTACTGTATTTTTATAAATACGATGATGAGAGTTGTGATGGAAGTTGTGAGTTGGATTGTCTTGATATATTGAATTGGTGTTGATTGAGATTGTTAGTACTTGCATATGTGGAAATTATTGGGTGTTGTTGTGTGTGGGGATAAATGAGATTAAATTAAGTACAGTTCTTTCTTTTACTCATACAAGCTTTCATAAGCTTACCGGGTTTTGTGTTGTGTTGCAATCACGGTACACTATTCAATGGTGTAGCGGATATTCCTACAGGTCAGGATAACCAGGGAGGTGACCGAGCTGCTTAGGTGTTACAGCAGTTTTGTTATTTATTTAGTTGTGAGGTGTGTATGCTCATTTAGAGCTTTACATTACATTTTGGATTTGAGTTGTAATAATTAACCGAGACTAAATTCGGTTTGATTTTATTTCGTGTGGTGAGGGTGTTATGAAAAGAAAATTTCAGGATGTTTATTTTGAGTTTGTAGTATTTTCATGCTTCGGATTTTGAATTGTTATTCTAAATTCGGGGCGTGACATGCAATCTCAGCCAGGTAGTTGTTAGAGTTTGAATAGAAATCAGTTTCCATTGAGGAGGAAATCTTCCTGATTCAATTAATATGATTTCCATTGAGAAGGATTAGATCTGTCTCAAAGGGATCTGTCGAGGATTTTCTTCCTCACTCAGATCCATCTCAAAGGGATATTACCTCTCCAAGATCTGTCTAGAGGAGATTTCACCTCACTTGAATCTTCCTCAAGGAGATTTCTTCACACTTGGATTTAACTCAAGGAGATTTCCAAACACTGCTGGAATAGAATTCAGTTTTTGAAGGTTGAATTCAAAAGCACAAGTATGATCAACTTATCTTTTGACGGTTGTATAATTTATTGCTATATATATATTGTACAAGCATATTCTCAAGTCATTGATACAAATTTCCAACAGTAGCTGTCGAAGGGCTTCCTGATATTGGTTTTACCAGTCCTCTCTTGCTGTTGATGTCATGCATCAAGAATATTCCACAATCCTTTGAACAACATCACTGCCGTGCATCAGGCGTTCTTCTGGAGACATGCACTAGACATTATGAAAATTAAAAGGAAATTTGAGGTTGTTTATACATACCTCTTCAGCAAGATAATTATATAGTAATCATCTTCCTAAGATAAGACTAAATAGAATAGAGCACTCACTTCACCAGTTTCCCTTGGTCTGCAATATTATAACTTGGAATCAACAAATCATTGGCTGGGGCATCTTCTAACATAATCCCTACTCTCTTTTCAAGCTCTAAAATCAAAGTTGGCGATGTCGAGTACATCATTGCCATCTTTAACATCTCCAATAAGAATTTACATGGAACAACTTCATTTTGGGGAGGAAGTACGCTTAGGAGGCTTTCAATAATTGCTTTTTGCCTTGTATTCTTTTCTTTTATTGTCGATATATATGACCCTCATGAAATGATCTATTCGAAAGGTGGCCACTTCATGAAGCCACCATTGTTCTTGACCGTCGGCATCCCCACTGGTGTTTTCTCTAGTAGCCTTCCATGCAATTGAATCGTAGCTACCTGGCTTTTGGCGTGTTCTTGTGTTTTTTTTTTTTTTTTGTCCTTTTGATCGTGCACAATACTCCTAATTCTGTTATTCTTCTTCCTCTTTTATTTCTTTTTAGTTTTTGTTTGATTTTGATTTTCCAAATAGTAATTTTATTTCTCTTTTATTTGAGAAAAGATTAATTTTAGATTTGAAATTGTAATACCATGTCATTTGCCACGTCACCGCAAAGTATGTTAACATCATTCAAATAATAAATCTGAACCATTGAATATTTTAAAATCTAATGGCTCACAAGGTGTGTCAAAATTTGTGTAAAAAAGAGTGTCCCTTGATCCGGACCCATATGTAAAATATTGTGGATACCAAAAATTTAATGAACATAAATTCATTAAATAATTCGGTCAATACATGAAATTATGACTGAACAAATTTAGTCGGCATGTGGGTCCCACAAAATGTGCACGTGCCTTGTGAGTAAGCAAAACCGGGTAGGCTCAGAGAATGACACGTGGCGACACATAAAAGACCCGATGACAATAAATGAATTTGTTCCAACTAAATGAATTGATATTAATGCGGATCAATCAAATTAAATCAATTGATTCCGAGTCAAATCAAGTATTAAATTTCATCTGCTGATTAGATGTCAATTTATTTAAATTGATAATCAAGATAAAAATCAGCCATCAAATTGATTGGCTAATTCCTTAATGGTCATGATTAAATCAGTTAATTAAGACTGATTGATTTGATTATGTTAGGATTAAATACTGTTTATTCCTTATACTTATAGGGTTTCATCGTTTCAGTCTCTGACTTTCGAATTTCACCTAAAAAGTCTCTGAAATCTCAATTTCCTCCTAATTGGTCCATACCGTCAAAATTTTCTGTTAAAATTGTCAAAAATGTCTATTATGCCATCACTTATTTTTTTTCTTCTTTTAATTTTTGTTCTCTCTCTCTCTCTTGTTTTTTTTTTTTTTTCATTTCACCTCTTGAAGGTCTGTGGATTAGATCCATCTTGATGAGGAGATGAATAGAATGATGCGAGAGAGCCGGAAGAAAAAGAGGTAAAAAACGAAAAAAAAAAAAGGAGAGGAAGAGAATATTTTTATATATATTTTTTTAAAGTAACTGAGGGTATAATAGACTTTTTAGAAAAAGATAACATAGTTTTTTACGGATGCTTGACGGCAGGGACCAAATGAGAGGAAATTGGGACTTGAGGGACTTTTTAGGTGAAATTCGAAGGTCAGGGACTGAAACGATGAAAGCCTATAAGTACATGGAGTAAATAGTATTTAACCCATTATGTTATTAAGGAAAATCCAATTAATTACATGTGGCGACACATAAAAGACCCGATGACAATAAATGAATTTGTTCCAACTAAATGAATTGATATTAAAGCGGATCAATCAAATTAAATCAATTGATTCCGAGTCAAATCAAGTATTAAATTTCATCTGCTGATTAGATGTCAATTTATTTAAATTGATAATCAAGATAAAAATCAGCCATCAAATTGATTGGCTAATTCCTTAATGGTCATGATTAAATCAGTTAATTAAGACTGATTGATTTGATTATGTTAGGATTAAATACTGTTTATTCCTTATACTTATAGGGTTTCATCGTTTCAGTCTCTGACTTTCGAATTTCACCTAAAAAGTCTCTGAAATCTCAATTTCCTCCTAATTGGTCCATACCGTCAAAATTTTCTGTTAAAATTGTCAAAAATGTCTATTATGCCATCACTTATTTTTTTTCTTCTTTTAATTTTTGTTCTCTCTCTCTCTCTTGTTTTTTTTTTTTTTTCATTTCACCTCTTGAAGGTCTGTGGATTAGATCCATCTTGATGAGGAGATGAATAGAATGATGCGAGAGAGCCGGAAGAAAAAGAGGTAAAAAACGAAAAAAAAAAAAGGAGAGGAAGAGAATATTTTTATATATATTTTTTTAAAGTAACTGAGGGTATAATAGACTTTTTAGAAAAAGATAACATAGTTTTTTACGGATGCTTGACGGCAGGGACCAAATGAGAGGAAATTGGGACTTGAGGGACTTTTTAGGTGAAATTCGAAGGTCAGGGACTGAAACGATGAAAGCCTATAAGTACATGGAGTAAATAGTATTTAACCCATTATGTTATTAAGGAAAATCCAATTAATTACATGTCATCAAGGCATTCCAAATTGAGAGAGACGCCGCCACTATAAATACCCCCTCTCAAATCAAGAGGAAGGGATGACAGGACGGCAGACAGAGTGTCACACCCCGAATTTTAGAATAAACATTCAAAATCCGAAACATGAAAATTACCACAAACTAAAATAATCATCCTGAAAATTTCTTTTCTTAACAACCTCACCACACGAAACAAAATCAAAACCGAATTTAGTCTCGGTTAATTATTACAACCCAAATCCAAAACGAACTGTAAAGCTCTAAATGAGCATACACACCTCACAACTAATGAAATAACAATAACTGCTGTAACACCTAAGCAGCTCGGTCACCTCCCTAGTTATCTTGACCTGCAGGAATATCCGCTACACCATTTGAATAGTGTACCGGGATTGCAACAACACAAAACCCGGTAAGCTAATGAAAGCTCGTATGAGTAAAAGAAAAGACTGTTGTTTAATTTAATCATAATCAATTCTACTCAAGTCAATACTCAACCATTCCCACAACCACAAAGTACTAACAATCTCAATCAAATACCATTTCAATATATTAAGACAACCCCAACTCTCATCTTTCTTCACAACACCTCAACATCGTATTTATAAAAATACGGTACTTGACAGACTAGAGCTCTAACTGAATCGT
Organism: Rosa persica; assembly: GCA_025331145.1. Lineage (NCBI taxonomy): Eukaryota > Viridiplantae > Streptophyta > Magnoliopsida > Rosales > Rosaceae > Rosa > Rosa persica. The sequence continues at coordinate 22,754,298 of WFKR01000006.1, read as the reverse complement.
AGCCCGTCACCTGGCCTAGGTTATGGCATCCCCATTTTTATCATTATCATATTTCATCAATATGTATATTTATATACATATTTAGAACGTCCGACAATTTCACATACTCAATCAATCGTATCCCATCATCCACCCAGGATTAAAGCGTCCGATTACCCCACACCGGTCACTACGTCAACCCTAAACCCATAAATGAGCACATCATATAATATCACACACTGAAATCAACCCCACCAAGATACACCATATTAATATGAAATTACACAATTGAAATATAATCAATTCATCAATTCCACTCAATCATATCATCACTCAACAATCCACTCATCAACATATATTTTCCACGTAAATATATATATGCGTAATCATCCACTCAGGAATGACCACTAATACCATCTATAGTTCACACAAGAATGTCACGCCCCGAATTTCGAATAATAAATTCAAATCCGAAACATGAATACAACTAACCAAAACACGTCCTAAATTTTTTTTTTCAAAACCAATATCTCATAAACCATAACACAAACCTCGTAGCAAACTATCTCTCGAGTCAATTATTACAATACTAACATAAATAAAATGTTCTGCTCACAAGAGTCTACGAAAACACACCAAAATAGACCAAGTGCTGGTCTCAACCCTGCTGTCCTACGCAGCTCGCTCACCACCCTGATTATCCTGACCTGCAGGATTATCCGCTACACCATTTGAATAGTGTACCGGGATTACAACAACACAAAACCCGGTAAGCTTTCTGAAAGCTCGTGTGAGTAAATAAGAATGAACGGTTGATTTATTAGACCACAACTCATTTATCTCAAGTAAACATCAATCCAACACACATGAACAACATGGAACACATATCCACAATCACCAAATCACAACTCTCGCCACTTTGGCACCTAATCACAACTATCGCCACTTTGGCCCCACGTTAGAGCTCTAACTGCCTCGTTACCTCTGACACCTTGGCCCAGGGTCAAGTAACGGCACCTCCAGGTTACTCAGTAACCCGCGAACTTTGGACCATTTCATGTCCTCAGAACAATATATCCCCGTTATTATTTAACGGTCGAACTTTGGACCTCCCTGTCCTCAGAACACATACACTCCGGTTATCATTAACCAAAGATCCTTGGACCATTCGATCCTCGGAATCCTACGTTTCTCTACCTTCTATTCAACTCACAAAATCAACATGCTTATCACCAACATTTATCAAATATTAACAACATAATAAAATCATACTATCAACAATTATCAACAACATATTATCACAATTCCACACCTCAATGTCACACCATTCAATATATAATCACGTAAATATATATATACGTAACCATCCACACATGAATGATCACTAATACCAACTATAGTTCACACGATGTAAAATCAAGAAATTCATTTTTAATATACTTTAAAACACATTTCTTAAAACCATTTTCTCACACATAACAAATAAATTGGGCAATTAAGGAAATTTGGTTCGTAAATGAACCAAGTGAGATTTACTCACCTCTAAACTCCCGCTGCGTCTTCTTACAGCCCAAAATACGATTCACAATCGTCCGCTAACAAATCCGTCAAATACCTAATCAAAACGATAATTAACTTAACGTATAATTTCAAAAACACACTTATATGAAGATCCCACGGTCGGATATTCACCCGTGACCACACAAGGTCACCGGGACAGTCCTACGATCATTATATCAAAACTAGAATTCTATCGGACGGTCCAAACTTCATAAATCACAAATTGAGCGATCGAAATCAATCGAAATCGTAAAATTCATAACTAATTCATACGATATCCAAAATTCTCATGCTATATATCAAAATGATGGTATCGACATATAGAATCTAAAAATGAGCAAAAACTGCACATGATACCCCCGGAGGTGGCCGGAAATGGCCGCCGGAGTTTAGGGCAGAGCCGCCGCCGACCACCACCAATGGTGTCGGGGCTGAGCTTATCCCCTTCGTTTCATCATTTTGAGCAACTTTCATAACTAACACGAAGTGAGAAAATGAGTGGAAGTGGCCGAAACTTACCAAAAACAGTCCGGTTTGGCCGGAAAAACTGCAGAAACCGATATGTGCTCCGACGAGCGTGAAAACCTCCACTTCAGGTGCTGTCCTTTTTACTGCGTGTTCTACTCCTCAATACGAGTTCAACAAGATAAAGAACTCGAAATTTTAATAACCCTAAATAAGTCAATTTTTATAACCCTAAATAACGTTAAATTTCGATACTAAAATCATTCGAAACCAAATTTCTCAAATAACGACATTCGAATCACACTCACAACTCATAATTCATATAATTTGAGAAATATTGAATTACGAAATATTTAACTGAAATTTCGGGTCTTTACAGTCTACCCTCCTTAAAGGAATTTCGTCCCGAAATTCAAGCAAACTCATCAACAAACAGTAGTGGGTACTTAGCCCTTATGTCAGACTCTAGCTCCCATGACGCATCACCCTCATCATGATGACTCCACAACACCTTAACCAACTCAACTTCCTTCCTACGAAGCCTCTTCGTGGACCTATCCAAGATACGAACAGGTTCAACAACGAAGGTCACATCCGGACTCACCTCGATCGTACCGTGATCAATCACATGAGACTCATCTCGAATGTACCTCCTAAGCATGGACACATGGAAAACATTGTGTACACCGGCCATGCTAATAGGTAAAGCAAGCCGATATGCCAATCTTCCGACCCTTTCCAAAATCTCAAAGGGTCCAACGTATCTCGGTGCCAATTTCCCCTTCCTGCCAAATCTCACCACACCTTTCATAGGTGAGACTTTCAAGAATACGTAATCACCCACCTCAAAGTCCAACGGTCTCCTTCTAAAGTCGGCATAACTCTTCTGTCTACTCTGTGCAGTACGGATCCTGTCTCGGATGGTAGTAACCTTCTCTGTAGTCTCCCGAACAAGCGTAGGACCCAAAAGCTATTTCTCTCCAACATCCGCCCAACAGATAGGAGTCCTACATGGCCTACCATAAAGTGCCTCATATGGGGCCATGCCGATACTAGAGTGATAGCTGTTATTGTAGGCAAACTCTACCAATGGCAGATGATCCGCCCAACTTCCTTTGAAGTCCAAAACACATGCCCTAAGCATATCCTCCATCACCTGGTTCACTCTCTCTGTCTGCCCATCAGTCTGTGGATGAAATGCAGTGCTCATAGCCAAAGATGTGCCGAAAGCCTTATGGAATCTACGCCAAAATTTCGAAGTGAAACGAGCATCCCGATCAGAGACGATCGATACCGGCACACCATGAAGCCTCACAATCTCATTAAGATACAACTTACACAAAGCATCACCTGAGTAAGTCTTTGCCACAGGAAGAAAGTGTGCTGACTTTGTCAATCGATCAACAATCACCCAAATAGAATCATAACTTTGTCTGGACCTAGGCAATCCAGTCACAAAGTCCATGAAGATCTCTTCCCATTTCCATACTGGAATCGGCAAAGGTTTCAACATTCCTGCAGGCCGCTGATGCTCTGCCTTCACTTGCTGACATGTAAGGCACCTGGATACATACTCAGCCACATCCCTCTTCATCCCTATCCACCAAAACTGTCTTCGTAGGTCCATATAGATCTTGGTACTCCCTGGGTATACCGTATATCGAGATCGATGTGCTTCCCGCAGTACCTCCTCCTTAAGGTTATCACTGCCCGGGACATACAATTTCAATCGAAATCTCAATCCACCATCAGTTCCAACTGTCCACTCTGATGGACCTTCCTCGTTGGCATCAAGGATAATCTCCGAAATCACCATTTGAGCGAACTCATCATGTGTCTGACTCTGAATGATCCTGGAAATCAAGGTCGGCTGTAAAGTGATACTACAGAGAAAGATTCCATGTCCTTCTCCTGTGGGCATAAGGTCAAACTCAGATACAGTCTCTAACATACGCCACTCCTGAACCATAAGTGACGCTATGATCCCTCGGGGTTTCCTGCTCAAAGCATCCGCCACTACATTGGCCTTTCCGGGATGATACTCTAAGGTGAAATCATAATCTTTGATGAGCTCCATCCATCTTCTCTGCCTCATGTTCAACTCCTTCTGGGAGAATAGATACTTCAAACTCTTATGATCAGAAAAGAGTTCGAACTTCTCACCATAAAGATAATGCCTCCAAATCTTTAAGGCAAACACCACTGCAGCCAGCTCTAGATCATGAGTGGGGTAGTTCCGCTCATGCACCTTCAACTGTCTAGAACCATATGCTACTACACCCCCATTCTGCATCAACACACAACCCAAACCCTGATGAAATGCATCACTGTAGATAACTAACCCACCGCCACTAGATGGGACAGTCAACACTGGAGCTGTAGTCAATTTAGTCTTCAGCTCACTAAAGGCCTTCTCACATTCATCTGTCCACACAAACTGAGTATCCTTCCTTGTTAACTTAGTCAAAGCCGAAGCTATACTAGAAAACCCCTCAATGAATCGCCTGTGGTATCCTGCCAAACCAAGGAAACTACGGATCTCTGTAACTGTAGTGGGGCGACTCCAACCCATCACCGCTTTAACCTTCGAAGGATCCACAGAAACTCCATCCTTCGAAACTACATGACCAAGGAACTTGATCTCCTTTTGCCAAAACTCGCACTTCTCAAACTTTGCATATAACTTTTCTCTTCTCAAAATTTGCAGCACAATTCTCAAATGCTTCACGCGCTCGTCAAACGACTTTGAATATATCAAGATGTCATCAACGAACACCACCACACACTTATCTAAGTAAAGACTGAATGTGCGGTTCATCAAGTCCATAAATGCTGCAGGTGCATTAGTTAGACCAAAAGGCATGATAAGAAATTCATAATGCCCATACCTGGTCCTAAATGCCGTCTTAGAAATATCTTCATCCTTCACCCTCAACTGGTGATATCCAGATCTCAAATCAATTTTGGAGAACACCGTAGCCTCCCTAAGCTGATCGAACAAGTCATCAATCCTAGGCAAGGGGTACCTATTCTTGATGGTCACCTTATTCAGCTGTCGATAATCCACACATAACCGAAGTGAATTATCCTTCTTCTTCACGAATAATACTGGTGCGTCCCAAGGAGATACACTAGCTTGTATGAACCCTTGTGCAAGTAATCCTTCAATTTGAACCTTCAACTCCTGAAGTTCAGCTGGAGCCATCCGATAAGGTGCTCTCGACACCGGTGCAGTACCTGGTATCACATCAATGGAGAAATCCATTACCCTTTTCGGAGGAAATCCTGGTATCTCCTGGACACATCAGCATACTCTGCCACTACCGGAGTCCCTGCAATTTCTGAAGTGCTATTCACTGATTCTATGTGTGCCAAGATCCCTGGCCTCATGGCAACGTCAGATCTCAGGCATCGATAATGAAACATTGGTTGCCCAGGGGCATGAAAAGACACAATCATTCTAAAACAATCAATCACTGCATAGTTCGGACTCAACCAATCCAAACCTAAAATCACATCATACGTGTGATCCGGAACCACAATCAAAGATGCAGTGAACTCTCTACCACTAATTACAATAGGGAAATCGTCACAAAACATGCTAAGCTCAAGAGATACGCAAAGAGGCGATGTAACACATAAAGGTCTAGTAAGCGGTTTAGCAGTCAAACCCAACACATCTACCACAGAACTAGATATGAACGAGTGGGAAGCACCCGTATCAAACAGTACTCTAGCAAGAAAGTTATAAACGTATAAGGTACCTTCCACCCCGGTGCCTCTCTGGCCGATGGCAAATACTCTGGCTGGTGCTGGAGGTAAGGTTCTCTGCTGGTTATCCTGTCCTACAATCTGAGGTTGAGTACAGTCCCTGGCAATATGTCCAGTCTGTCCGCATCGAAAACATGCTCTAGGCCTGAGTTTAGGGCAAGTCCTAGCAAGATGACCCAACTCATTACAACTATAACACCTCATAGGGGCTGCTGGTGCTGCTTGCCTGATAGGTGGTGCCTGAATAGGGACAGGTGCTGTTGCTATCCTGGCTGGCGCCTGATGATGAAAATAAGGGCGCTGTCTCTTCCAGAGCCCACCTCTATAATCTCTGGACCCACTACTCCCTGCAACCGCCTTCCCATTTCCCTGAGAATCTCTCTCAACTGTCTGCTTCTCCTTGTGGATCAGATTCTGCTGCTCAATGATCAGGGCTTTAGCTAAAATCTGCTCCTTTGTCTTCAGCTCCACAATAGCCACATCGCGCTCAATAGAGCCATTCAACCCCCGCTGAAACTTCTTAGCCAAGTCTTCAGCATCTAATGGTTTCACAAACCGATATAGCCTGGAGAACTCTGCCTCATATTCTCTCACATTCATCTTCCCTTGAGTAAGCGAGAGAAATTGCCTCTCCAGCTGTTCCTTCACCGATGCTGGGAAGTATTTCTCCCTAAAGATCCTCACAAATCCATCCCAAGTCATGGTAGAAACATCAATAGTCCTCTGAGTGAAATTCCACCACACCCTAGCCTCATCTTTGAGCATGAAAGTGGCTAGCTTCCTCTTCTCGATCTCATCACAGACAATCAACTCAAAATAGGTCTGTAAATCCTCGATCCATTGATCAGCCACCATATAATCTGCGCCTCCCGCAAATTTAGTTGCTCCCAACCGATTAATGTCCCTCGCCAACACTAACAGACGAGCGGGATCATTAATCACAACCTCAGGTGGAACAGGTTGCTCCACAAACGGTGCCTCCACCTCTTCCTCATGTACTCCCACATGTGGAATCTCACCCCTACCTCGGCCTCTACCTCTACCTCTGGGTCTACCTCGATCCCTACCTCTGCCTCCCACAATATCCATTACCTAAGGAGCATAGCATACCTGGTTAATACATGTATACACTTAAATCAAAGCATAAGTAAATACAAGTCCATATTAACCAAGCTACTAACACAAAGAGGTTAATTCAACTCCTATTACGTCCTAACGTTCTAGACAACTCCCAACACTCCCACATACCCAATGACATTGTTAATACCGAAGAGCACCCGTTGGGGATCCGCTGCAGACGGGCCATCACTCGGAAGGCATTAACTTATCCCTAAATATGTACCTTACGCTCTGATACCAAACTGTCCCGCCCCGAATTTCAAATAATAAATTCAAATCCGAAACATGAATACAACTAACCAAAACACGTCCTAAATTTTTTTTTTTCAAAACCAATATCTCATAAACCATAACACAAACCTCGTAGCAAACTATCTCTCGAGTCACTTATTACAATACTAACATAAATAAAATGTTCTGCTCACAAGAGTCTACGAAAACACACCAAAATAGACCAAGTGCTGGTCTCAACCCTGCTGTCCTACGCAGCTCGCTCACCACCCTGATTTTCCTGACCTGCAGGATTATCCGCTACACCATTTGAATAGTGTACCGGGATTGCAACAACACAAAACCCGGTAAGCTTTCTGAAAGCTCGTGTGAGTAAATAAGAATGAACGGTTGATTTATTAGACCACAACTCATTTATCTCAAGTAAACATCAATCCAACACACATGAACAACATGGAACACATATCCACAATCACCAAATCACAACTCTCGCCACTTTGGCACCTAATCACAACTATCGCCACTTTGGCCCCACGTTAGAGCTCTAACTGCCTCGTTACCTCTGACACCTTGGCCCAGGGTCAAGTAACGGCACCTCCAGGTTACTCAGTAACCCGCGAACTTTGGACCATTTCATGTCCTCAGAACAATATATCCCCGTTATTATTTAACGGTCGAAATTTGGACCTCCCTGTCCTTAGAACACATACACTCCGGTTATCATTAACCAAAGATCCTTGGACCATTCGATCCTCGGAATCCTACGTAGACATTCGCTCAAGAATGCTACTAATACCAACTATAGTTTACAAGCGAAAACTTGAGAAAATCATCGTTATATTTATACTCATTTTCCTACCTGTGAACCGCAGTCCTATAAACCGTAGTCAATCAAGTTCATATCATTTCAAACAAATATTCATTTCGAAAGCTATTCAAAAATTAACCAATTGATCCGTTCATAAATAAATATTGTGAGATTACTTACCCCAAAATCCCGTTGTTGTCTTCCATACAGAACTAAACTAACACTCACACAACTAGTCCAAATCACCTTGAGAAGCACCTAATCACCAATGGTTTTAACTTAGTACACATATTACAAGCGATTAAAGTTTGAATCCCCTAATCGAACAACAACCCTGAAAGTAACGCCAATCGAGGCGAAACCACATCCGAGACCTCCCTGAGGCTCCAGAATACTTCCACGATCGATATGTCCAAACCACAAGCCGATCGGACGCTCGAATCCTCACGGATCGATAACTGAAACTATCGAAATCCTAAAAACCCTAACATGCTCATACGATCTCCAAAAATTATGTATTGTATATCAAATGATCTCGCGAAAGCCGCAATCAAATGACTACAAATGATAACACGGACATTGGTTATACGCACCAATTTTCCTGTTTCCGCTTGGTGATATGCAATATTGCACGCAGCAATACTAATTCGTCTACGACCCACTGCCACCCAACCTTATTCTACGTTACAGCTAGTGATTGGGTACGAGCCTGATATCTCGCACTTACACATTTTTGGGTATGCCATTTATGTGCCTATTACACCACCACAACATACTAAGATAGGTCCACAGAGACGAATGGGCATCTATGTTGAATATGAATCTCCAACTATCGTCGGCTACCTTGAACCCTTGAAAAGCGATCTCTTTACCGCTAGATTTGTGGATTATCACTTTGATGAGACATTCTTCCCGTCATTAGGGGGAGATAAGAACAGAGATGTTCAACAGAAACAACAGGAATTGTCGTGGTATGTCCCCACTATGTCTCATCTCGATTCCCATACTGCACAATTCGAACTTAAAGTGTGACGAATTATCAAGCTCCAGAACGTAGCAGACACTCTACCTGATGTGTTTTCTGATGTTGCTTAAGTGACAAGATCACATATACCTCCTGCAAACGTGCCTGCAAGGATTGACGTCTCAAATACTGGACATAACGCCATTCTTGTGACATTAGGAGATGGCACCACTTCCCAGAATGGTAGTGATGTGGCGTCTATGGCTGCAGGTCCAGCGAGGAAGCGCGGTAGACCGGTTGCTTCGAATGATACTTACACTAGAAAGAGAGCAAATGAGGCACAAACAAATCATTTGATCATCAATACTCAAAATCCGTCCCATGAGAATGTTCCGGATTATGGTTATATCTAAGAGACATCATTGGGGGACGCCTCAATATCCGAACCTGTCCCTGAGAATGTAAAGATCTCTGTGAATTATACTAGTGTACATAGGACGTGGGAAAGAAACTCCATCATCATTGATGATGAATTCGCATATTCAGTAGCGCGTGAGATTTTTGAGACCGATGACATTGAACCACACTCCGTTGATGAATGTCAATATAGAGCTAATTGGCCAAAATGGAAAGATGTGATCCAGGCAGAACTTGATTCTTTAGTAAAGAGAAAGGTATTCGAGCCAGTTGTGCCAATACCACCCAACACCAAACCAGTTGGTCATAAATGAGTATTTGTTAGAAAGCGTAATGAGAGAAACGAGATTGAGGTAAAGCTCGCCTTGTGGGGTAAGACTTCTCACAACGCCCTGGAATCGACTACGAGGAGACCTATTCTCCCATAATGGACGTTATTACGTTCCCCTACCTTGTCAGTTTGATAGTTTTCAAAAAAATAAACATGCAGGTTATGGATGTGGTTACTACGTATCTATATGGGGATCTAGATACAGAGATATACATGAAGGTCCCAAATGGACTTTAGTTGCCCAAATCAAATGGCTCTAAACCACATTGAAACGCTGAGTACTTGATTGGGAAGGGATATGTTAACAATGAACCATGTCCATGTGTGTTCATAAAAAGAACAAGTTCCGGATTTGCAATTGTAGCGGTTTATGTCGACATGAACATAATTGGCACCCTTAAAGAGTTGAGGGAAACTGCTGAACATTTCAAATCTGAGTTTAATATGAAAGATCTTGGGAAAACATGGTTTTGCCTCGGTTTGGAACTTAAGCACCGTGAAGATGGTATCCTGATTCATAAGTCAGCTTATACCCAAAAGATGCTTAGGCGTTTCAATACTGACAAAGTTAAGCCTTCAAGCACCCCAATAGTCGTCCGTAGTCTTGATCCAAAGAATGATCCATTTAGTCCAAAAGAAGACAACGAAGATGTGCTTGAGGCAGAAATGCCCTACCTAAGTGTAATAGTTTCATTATTATACTTCGTACAATGCACAAGAACAGACATCTCATTTGCAATGAACTTGTTAGCTAGATATAATTCCGTGACAAAAAGACGCCATTGGACTGGTGTTAAAGATATCTTTCGATACCTAAGTGGTACGATTGATATAGGCTTGTTCTATCCCTATAGAGAGACGATGGATTCGGACCCATCATATGTCAAGAACGCCACCAAGAGTGGTTTGCTTTCTCTCTCCTCATCCCAAAACGGCATAAGTGTTTTGGAAGATTTTGTTGATGTTGGGTATCTCTCTGACCCCCACAAATGTTGTTCCCAAAATGGTTATGTATTCACCATGGGTAAGACCGCGATATCTTAGAGGTCTACTAAACAGACTTTAGTCACTACTTCTTCAAACCATATAGAGATCATTACTCTTCACGAAGCAGTTCATGAATATATATATATATATATATGGATTAGATCCATTGTTACTCATGTTCGAAGTAATTGTGGTTTGGAATCCACTATAGATGAAATGAGGATAATGTTGCTTGCATAGAGCAAATAAAGCAAAGCTACATCAAAGGCGACAACACCAAGCACATATCACCTAAGTTCTTCTACAATCAGTAAGAACAAAAGCTCCTCAAGATCAAAGTGAACCAGGTTCAATCTGAGGACAATGTGGCAAACTTATTTACTAAGTCATTACCTAAATCCACGTTCGAGAAACAAATGAAAGCATAGGCTTGTCGAAGTTATCTGAACTCCCATGATCATAGTCATCAGGGAGAGATGCAAACATTAGGGGGTGATGTCTATATGTTAATCTCGAAAGGTGAAGGGTGTGTTGTGCTCTTTTTCTCTTTCGACCGAGGTTATTTTTGTCCCATTGGGTTTTCGTTACTCGGCAAGGTTTTTGAGGAGGCAATGAGAGAAGCACCGCATTTGGGCAACACATGGGGGAGTGTTTAAGTAAATCCAAATTGTGTCTGGCCCAAAGTCTAGGTTACTTGACCTAATGGTAATAGGGTTTTAAGTAGACATAATCTCGGAGAATCTTAGAGATATCCATTCAATGTATGATTACCTTTCCTTGTACAATTTAGATTCTATGTATTGTAATCCTCTATATAAAGAAGCCCCTATTATCAATGAGAATACACATCAACTTTCTTCAATTACCGTTTCTCTAAAACAATTTCTCCTTTTTATAATATTTGATTTAGGGTAAGACAAGATTGTTTCTCAGTTCTTTGGTTCTGGCTGGGTGAGAGGATTATATTTACCTTTCTCCTAATTGTGTCGTTTGTGATTAGAAATAAGAATAAAAATTCAAATGTTTTAGAAGACAATTTTCTGTTGAAGTCTAAGATACGATTGTTGCTAATTGTCAAATACGTGTTGAAAATTTGTGAACATAAATCTCATCGTCCCAAAAGAAAAGATATATATATATACACACATACAGATTTTATTTAGGGCGAAGCTTTGCTTTGAAATTAAAGTGCGCATTTAGAGTTTAAGGTCACTTTTCCCATATCCACATCTCTACCGTTTGGTTTTTAGGTACAATATATAGATCATCTCTGCAAATTTTCAGCCAAATTGATGATGGTTAAGGTATTTAACTCGCTTAAACCAATAGACAAACTGAATCTGTCTAACATGAACCATACTAGCTTTAAGGCAGTTATCAATGCCTTAACGATTATCAATTTGGCTGAAAATTCGCAGAGATAATCTATACATTAGTACTTAAAAACTAAACAGTCGAGATATTGATATGCATCCAACCGAAAAGTGACCTAAACTCTAAATGCGTACTTTAATTTCAAAGCAAAGCTTCGCTCTGGATAGGATACACACACACACACCGATTTTTACATACAATTTATTTATGTCTAAGAACTCAATGATCAGTATCCTAAATCAAAAAGTCGATAAGTACCCAATTTGTTTGTTATGCTAGCTTATGTTTACTTCACTTGCTGGCTAGCCCTGCGCGCTATCTCATTGGAAGCTTCTGGATTGAAGAGATATATAATCCATGCCGTGTGCCGCATAGCGACTCCATATTATTTTTTCTTTTCTATTTTCCTAGCAACTAGTTTTCAGTTCTGCAAACGATGTTTAGGAAATTTCCAATGCTTTATTGTATATTGTAATACATTGTATAAAAATACAGAAGAGCCTTAAAGTCTACACATTATCAGAAACTCCCCCCCCCCCCCCCCCCCGGCCCCGGCCCTGGTAGGATTAGATTTTGCAAGCACCATGTTGAGCGTTCTGCAAACGATGTTTAGGAAATTTCCAATGCTTTATTGTATATTGTAATACATTGTATAAAAATACAGAAGAGCCTTAAAGTCTACACATTATCAGAAACTTCCCCCCCCCCCCCCCCCCCCCCCCCCGGCCCCGGCCCTGGTAGGATTAGATTTTGCAAGCACCATGTTGAGCGTCCTTTTAGAATTTTCGGGAGTAAATCTGGTTCTTTCCTTGAATCCTTGGAGATTCTTGGCTGGAGCTAGCATGGAGGAATAATCTCTTGCTCTTTCGATGCATTTAATTTTTTTTTTTTTTTTATGCCGGTCATTGTGTTTCTCGATTGTTAGGGTCTGTTTTCATGGTTCCGCTCTATGTCTTTTAGATTTTCTATCTATGAAGTTTAGAATAAAGATTCAGCAATAATTTTTAAATCAACAATTAAATGTATGATTTAATTTTCACATGGAAATTATACGAAAGTTAATTTAGAAATCATTATTAGTGATCATTTTTTGCATTACAATAATTGTGTTGCGGGTGAAACCGGACGTGGGGCTGAGTTCCAAACCCCTTTACAAAAAAAAATTCGTTGTGGGTTGGCACTGTACCATTTCTGAAACCAACATAACATCAGGTTATAAGAGGCTTTTGACAGATGTTGTCACGCCCTGATTTTCAAGCACAATTTAAAAACAAATAGCAATGGCCATGATGGTTCAGACATCAATATAAAACTCTAGGAAAAATTTTCTTTAAAGAACAACAAGTAAAGATGTACTGAACCCACCATGTCAATACAAACCAGTTTTTTAGAGTCATATAATACATTACACCAAGTTTACAAGTTAAACTGAAATAACAATTCAATATATAAACAACCCCAGTAGCTCACTACACAGCGGAAGACTAACAATTGCGCACGACGAATGAAACTCCTAAACTCACAACTACAATCGTAGGGGACCACATCTCCATCACGTTTATCCTAACCTGCATGATAGATCCCTACACAATTGAATAGTTCACCGGGTTGAAAATAACAAACCCGGTAAGCTTATAAAAACTCGTGTGAGTAAACTCAAAACAACAGGGAAGAAACACATGCTTACACCATCTCACCCTAACGAAAAAGTTAAACAATTATCACAACAAAACATCAAATTCATATCCTAAAATGTACAGCTAACAATCAAACTCAATTACCGTTTTTAAAACATTTAAAACTCCAATAATCCAAAATCATGCTCCTTTTATCTCATCTGAATCATTGTCACTTCAATAACATTTCAAAATCAATGAAATCTCAACAATCACTTCTCGGAAAAGTAAATCACAGGTAAATCAAAGTCAAGTAAAAAGTAGTCCCTGCATGTGAATTAGTTCAGGAGATCACATCAAAAACACATCAAGCAAATCATAGTAAACCCAGCATATCATTTAGTTTCAGGTGATTACATTAAAATAATCAATAAATTCATAATAATCCCTACATATAGTTTACTTCAGGAGTCTACATTAAAACCAATTAATTCAGAAAAAAGTAATCTCTGTGTATAATTTAGTTCAGGAGATTTACTCACCTTCATATCCTACTGCATCTTCACACAAACCAAGATAAGCACAAAATCATCCAACTTCATCCACACAATTTTGCCAATCACCTAATCACATCAAGGTCACTCTCAATACAACACAAAGCACACAATTCACAAAACAAAATTATACGACGATCCAACAGTTGGATCATCATCCAAGACCATCCAACGTCTTTGGAACACTTCTACTATCAATAAATCAAAACTACAAGTCGATCAAATGACCGAATCCTCAAGGACTGAAAACCGATCGAATCAAAAACGCTAAAACCCTAGCATGCTCATACGATCTCCAAAAATTACGCGTTGTATAACGAAATGCTCGTATCGACGAGTAGATCCAAATCAGGGATAGAAACTGTCCCTAGGGTGGCCGGAAGTAGCCGGAAAAACACCACCACAGTGGCGGCTTCGCCGTCAATCCAAAGTCAGAATTTGGCCAAACTTCCTAAACAAAAGATCTTCATCCCAACTCGAATTACAATATTTTCAAGGGGTAAAATACTGTTTAGTCCCTGTACTTTAAAATTTCAGACCAATAGGTCTGAAACGTCTAAAAGTCACGGTGAAATGTCTATTATGCCCTCAGTTCTTTTTTTTAATTAATTAATTATTTTATTTTTTTTAGAAAAGGAATTTTTTTTCCCTTTCTTTCTTTTTGTTTATTTTTTTCTGTTTTTTTTCCTTTCTTTCTTTCTGTTTGAAAAAAAAATGAATAAATAAAATTAAAAAAAAGAATAAAAAAAAAGAAAAAGGAATAAATTTATTTAAAAAAAAAGAACTGAGGGCATAATAGACATTTCACCACAACTTTTAGACGGCAATGACCTATTGGTCTGATTAGAACAAGGACTAAACCTCCACACGTGAAATCGTTGCAAGCCACCTTGGGGAAAAGCATCTACATCCTCTGAGCTCCAAAAGCCCTCAAGAAACACCGGCTATGGTGGCTGGAATCGTCGACTCCTATCAAGACGATTTGTAGCACCGCCACCCTATTTCTCGGCCTTGCTTACCCTTCCCCAGCCCGTTTTGTGCTCGATTGCCACCATAGACTTCAAGAGGATATCAAGGGGAAGAAACCAAATTGGTTTGGCGTTTTATGGTTGCTGGAGGAGGAAGAATTTGACCCGCGAAGGGAGGAGCTGCGAGCAAGCTCGGGGAGAGAGGAGAGAGAAAAAGTTTTCGAAAATGGAAACTTGGTATTTTCTGAAATTTTTGGAATTTTTTTTCCTATTTAACCAAAATGTAAACTTCTTCAGATGGTCATAACTTCTTCATACGAACTCTGATTTTCACATTCTGCATGTCCACGAACTCGTATCGACATGCTCTACAATATCCATGAATGAAGTTTTCACAGAATTCTAATGTATAAAAGTCAGCCCTTGACCCCACGAGATAAAACGTTTCAAGTAACTAATCGTTCCGAAATTCTTCTATTTCACCATGAAACCAACTAATCGAACAACAACCAACAAAATAAATTCCGAAAGACACTCGAAAATTAATAACTAATTTCCAGGATATTACAGATGTCCCACTTGGTGATTTTGCCATTCTCGATCGCTTTGATGGAGACCTTGAGCAAAAACAGTCAATCATGTGCCGTGTCGATAATCAATCAAATGCTAGGATATATGTAATACACGATGAATTTCAAAGAATCAAAAGGAATCAAAGTAAGAGGTTGTGCCGACGGCATGATATGGAATCAAAGTAAGAGGTTGTGCCGACGGCATGATATTAATCTTAAACTTAATTGCGTACGTTTGTATCCCTCGACCATGGCCTGCTCGACGTTTAACTAACAAAACCTCACATCATGGAAACAATATCTTGTTAAGCAATGGCGTGACATAGTAATCTTCCTGCTTGCAAATAAGATACTATGTTATGTCTCCATATGTAGTCTTCTTGCTTCATTACCAAGCAAAAAACATTTTGTACAAATTTGTTATATTATCGTGCCGAAACGTGCTTGCATACGCTAAGTGCTTCTTCTTCTTCTTTTTCCTCGCATTATTTGATAACTATATATGACCGCCCGAAGTCATTACCTACACATATGATTAGAATTTGTTTAGCCCTACATCATCATGCAAAATATAATATATTTTTTCTTCTTACATTGGAGGAGATTAAATATATAACCTGGCCTAATTCGATTGCATTCCCTCCTTCACAACTCAGACTAATATTTTATGTATAGAAAGTCACCATGAGGTCCCGATTTGAAGAGTCTTGGGGGTCCAGTTATTGATAATATTCCGCAAAAGATCAACTAAAATCTTTAGGTGGGGGAGGGGGTGAAACTGATACCCCATTTTCTTTGTAAAGCACACCTCTATTTTCTTTCTGTCATGCATGTGTCCCATGTAAATATACTAATGCAGGAAGGAAGAAGAGTGTGGTTTACAAAACGATGTGTAAATTTCACTCTCCCTCTCAATTATTCATTATTATTCTACTGATCAATGATTGACTAAATATATTTTTATCTGAAAACTTCAAATTTAAATTATTCGGATCATCTAGAAGAGATTGTAATTTAAAATCGTTTAACTTGAAAGAAAAGAAAAAACAAACAAAGAATCCTCTCCTGAGCTTCTTTTTTACCTGAGTTTCCTAAGTTTTTAAAGAGATTAAGACACGTGGCAATAGCAAATCTAGTGGTCTACAACTCATTTGATATGTATCAATCTCTTTGAAGATGGCTTCTAGCTCTTTTGAGTTTTGTCTTTTTCCCAATATGTTATTCTTTTCCTCTCTGAAACTCTGACCCCTTCTTCTTTTCTTTTCTTTCTGATGTTCTTTCTCATTCTCTGCCGATCAGGTTGGCAAAATGATTCAAACTAAAAAAATAAGATTGGCGATATGATGATGCAAAAGAGTTTGCCAATTAAGAAATTCTTGCATAGGAGCTGGGTGCGGCCCTCCAATCAAAAACTTAAAACTTTTCTTTTCTGAAACTGTACCTGTTTTTTAAAGTAAAATACACAAAACATTGATCAGCCACACCACGTAACTGTGCGGCTGCTTTCGCCAATTAATACCAATAATGGATGAAATCTCATCATAATGATTAAGATCACTCCCCAACTCATCGCAAATACACACGATCAGAGAGAATGAACAAATAGCCACTCTTAATCTGCAAATTGACCAATTTTTTTTTTTTTTTTAAATAAAACTCGTTAGAGGTTTATAGATTATTTGAGGAGTGATAAGCCCCAACAATTGAATAAAGACCATTAATCCAAATCAGTAGACGTCAATGCCCGATTGAGAATCATGACAAATCAAGTTGATTTGTTCTTCATTTCCTTCACTGGCGATCATTCAATTTTTGAAAGAATGCCAAATTGATTGATGGGTGTGGCTGATTCTGTCTATCTGAGAGAATTAATGGAACACCCACCCCTAAATTATGAATTTCAATCCCAAATTGAACATGAAAGATTGTTGGACCTTAAAATATCAAAACCATTGTGAGAGGAGAGAGAAATGAGAGGAGAGAAATTGAAGTCAGCTAAGGAGAACGAAGCATTTTCGATAGAGACCTGGAAAATTAAGAAAACTGAGATGGAGAGAAAGAGAGAGAGTAGGCAGAACCGCGGCAGAAGAAGACACATGAGTCATCCACAACGGACTTTGGATTTCAAAAATTTCTGGGTCATGCTTTTGTGGTGTTTATTGGAGGTTGTTCTTGACTTCTTGTCATTGGTCTTGCTCCTCAGACCCTCCAAATCAAACACAAGCCAAGCCATATTGATACTGTGTATGGTTATTCATATAGAAGAAGAAGAAGAACCGAGTGAAGAAGAAGCACATGAAGGAAGAGAAGAATAGCGGACAGAAAAAAAAATATTAACATTGTAGACCATTATGGGTAAAATCCTTAGATTTATGGGTAAAATCCTCATATAGTAACCGACTTATCACAAAATACATTTTTTGGTACCTACAAATTTTCAGAGAGTCTAGTGGTACATGTATTATCCATCCGTTAGTCCTTATAGTACATCCGTTCATTATTTCGTTAAAAATACATACGTGGCGATCATTGGTAATGTGACACTCATGTGAGTAAAATAACAAGGGTAAAATAATCTTTTCATTCATATTTAAAATTATAGAATTTAATATATTGAATATCTATAATTAAAAAATATTTTGACATATAAAAAAATATCAAATTTATTCTTCACTGTTATTGGGATACTTTGGTCAATTAATTTAATTGTTTTTATTTTTGTTTAGTTACTTTATTTTATGAAAATTTAATATATATTAATTTAGACATAAATTTTTTCTCGAACAATTAATAGGATTAATCAATATAGATAGTAAGTAAATCTAGATATTCACTAAATTCAATTATAGGTCTTTCTTTTAACCTAGTCTAGTTTATTTTAATTTAGTTTAATAAAAAATTGTAAAAGAAATATGAAAAATAGGTGTTTTACGATTTTACCCATACTTTAACGGAATAATTAACGGAAGTATTCAAATGGCTAACGGGAAGATAATACAGGTACCACTAGACTCCCTAAAAATTTATAGGTACCAAAAGGTGCATTTCGTGATAGTTCAAGTGCCATAAAAAGATTTTACCTTATATTTATTATAACCACGTGTCAAAATCTAGTGAAAAGCTTAGGTAGGTTAGGAGGGAAAGGAGCTCAGGAGATGATCCACTCCCAACAAACAAACACTCCTAATGAAGAGCCTGACTATTTCGCATGTAATGTAATAAGTCACGTCATATACTCTCCCATAAATTATTGTACCTTGATTAGATTTGAAGGCACTTGGGTTTTAATAAGTCGAGGATCATATAATTTACATGCATATTATATAAAAATAAAAGTGAATTCCAAACTCTTTATTTTACAATTCAAATTCATCATTTCTTCTTTTTTTTATTGAAATTTTTATAAAAAGATAAAACTAAGTTATTAAAGACAAAAATTTAGTTAAAAAAAAAAAGAAAAATGTAATGTAGATTGTAAAATAAAGAATATGAATTTCACTCCTCTAGAAAAATTATATATATATATATATATTTTCACGACCGAATAAAGAAAGGCCACCATTGTTATGTTGTCATTAAATTCTTATTTGAATGCAGGTTTGGTATCATTATTACCAAAAGCGTGGCACTTATGATTGATCATAAGGTTAGACTAGGTTGGAGAAATGGCCCTTTATTTGAATAATTGCACCACTTTACAACCAGGCTCTCTTGGTAGGTAAAAAGTGTTCTTTTCTACAAAAATAAGAATGAATATACTGGCACGTGCTCATCGATAATATATATTGTCTATTAGAATAAGAGAGTATCATATGGAGCGAATGTTTTTCGTTTGTTTAATTTCCACTTGATAATAAATCAATAGCTCCAACATGGGGTGGGGGGATTGTTAATTTGCATTAGGGTTTCCCACATTTCTGTAATTTTGTCTTTACATCTAAGGTGAGGTGCCAATCCCAAAAGGACAATTGCAGGAACCATACACCCATTATTGAAATGGATCAAGTCCGTCATCAAATAAGGGTGATCAAAATTATATTAGTTCAAAGTTGGAGCACAAGGAATAATTTTTTCTTTTGATGTGCTTATTGGATGTATAATTGTATATACACTTTCGCTGAAATGCATAACAATTTATGCATTTTTACTTTTCACAGTTGGTTGATTGAAATATTTTATCATTGAAAAAAATAAAAACCAATAATTGATCATTTGGCCAATATATACATAATACGCGTGCATGTATGAGATACATCTAATTACTGTACCATTAGAAGAACTTAATTACCCAAAAGCAACCTAGCAAACTTGTTTTGCTTTAGTGAGAACCTTATTTCAACGAGATTTTTTTTTTCTCGTAATTAGCACATGAGTACATTGTCAATGTGATCGATAATATGTATTATTGAAGTGGTCAAATATTAAAAAATATAATACATGTATAAAAAGTCTTCATGTATCATTGTCCGACCTTAGCTCAATCGGTAGAACGAAGGATAGTAGTTAAGTCCTTGGGCTTAACTCTAATAGTGCAGAAGGGTAGAGAATTGGGTAAGAATTAAGATTAAGTTAGATCAGGTTCGATTTTTCTCTGATATAACTAAAAATAATAAAAAAATTCTATGTATACCAAGTCTCTCTCATAACATAATTTTAAATAAAAAATAAATTACACCATCATATATAAGGATTTGGAATCAATCCTAATATGGGGATAAAGATATGATACTAGCAAGTAGTGTTTTTCTTATGTACAATAGTGTTCTTGAACATATAACAGGCAATCTTTGTTCCGTTATTTGATGAGTAGTGTGTGATAAGATTCTTGTAGTAGTGATTACTGACAAATATAGAAAGTCGAATATAACTGAATGAGATAGCCTTTGATCCGTGGAGATGAGTTTATAATTGTTGAACTTAAGGCTTGAGTTCATTTGTGCATGTGATTGATATCCTTCATGAGATCTTTTGGCAAAAATTGTATGTGTATTTTTCTTTCATGATATGTGAGCTTTTTGTTGAAAATATATATATCATCTCTCACATATACTTGAGTGAATAAGAAGCTTTTAAGCATGACGCTTGGAATTCTGAGAGAAGAAAAATAGTATATCCATTGTGAGGTTAATCATTACTTGTATATGCATGCTAAGCTCCAACTACTCACCATTGTTGCTCCCAAGTTCTACATACTTATGTGTTGTGAATATCTTTTATTTAACTCTCGAAAAATATGTGATAAAGTCTTGTTGAGTGTTATTCTTGGTGACATGTAAGTATGAGAATTCTGAGACAAAATGTTGAAGGGCACTAGAGTCATTAAAGTAACGTTTTGAGTCTTTGTATTTTTAGTGTCGTTGGTTTTATTTTTCCTTATGTTTTTGTCTATGTTTTCGTTTTAGGTTTTCCACACTTAGTTAAATTTTTGTTTGTTCAAGTCTTAGTGTTTTTTGTGAGTCTTTGTTTTAGTTTTGTTTTGTTTGTGTGATTTTGCTAAGGGTCTAGCAAAAGCTAAGTGTAGCGGAATTTGATGAGAGCAATATTTGCTATGTTTTTAACATTTTTCTCTCTACAATTTACTTAGTTATTTCCTTAATATTATCATTTCTGACTTAGTGTTGTGTTTTTATGTATTTTTGAGTCTAGAAATGGAAGGTAAGGAGTTATATGTGCAGAAATGACAAGAAATGGAGAAATGAAGTTTTCCCAGTCCGAATAGGAAATGGAATACCAGTTGAAGTAGGAATCATGAGTCAACTAAGAGTGAGCGCGTGGACATGATGATCAGAAATGAAAAATGGCATAATCCCAGTTAGACAAGGAAACTCATTCCTACCAGGTAAAGGAAACCTAACATGACTACGAAACCTGTTTGCATTAGGAGTCCTGATAATGCTAGGATACCTGGGAAGGCTAAGAGATGTTATGGCTTCAAGATAACTCAAGATTGTACATGAATGTTCTAGAATGTCAAAGTTTGCGTCACAAATAAAGATGGCCTTTGAAATTTTCCAATTGGAGAAGCCTGGCCTAATGATTGAAGCATTTTACTTACCTGTGAGTTTCTAAAATGATCTTTGGCATCAAGAGGAGTCCTTGTTCCATATTTATTGGTTTTTGCCGTGAAGAATAAAGAAAAGAAGAAAAGATTTCGGCAAAATTCAATTTGGGAGAGTTTTGAAGAATATCTACTTCGTGTGAATTATAGAAAAGAAAATAAAGGAGAATAAATATTGATTTAGTTTCCTGATTGCATATGAGTTGAATGAAGACCAAATTGAGGGAAGATGCATAAGAATTTCGGCAAAGATATTCATGAAGATTCAAGATTGTTCTCTATTTCTCAAGGAATACTTTGATTGGTTGAATGATGTCATGGAAGTAGATTTTGACCTTCATACTTGGGGTAGCCGTGCACTAAATAAAAAGAGCATTGTGAGACGTTTCAACACACCATAAAATTGAAAATCATAAACACAAACACGTCCCCTTCTTCTCTCATATTTCGGCAATCATTCCATTCTTCAAAATCAAGATTATGAAGCATCTCCACCTCCATTCAAGCATCCTTGCCGTAATCCTCATCCGTTCCACCACCTTTGAAGCTTCTTGCGTCCCTGAAGAATTCAAAAGTGTAAAACAATTTCGATTTCAATTCTTGTTTTGGTTTTACGATTTGCGATTTCATGTGAGGATGAAGTGTTGATTTTAGATATGTAATTTTCGAATACTATGAAGCATGTTTTAGTTTTTAAGTTTTCAAAGCGTTAATTGCGATTTCAATGATGTTATGCATATTTGTTATTTTGTGCTTCAATCCCATCATTTATGTGTTAATTGATCTTAGGATACATAATTTGCATGAGCATGTAATTGAATCAATATTAAAATTGCTAGCGTTCTAGGTCTTAATAATTAAAGTGGAAAACCTATAATTCCTTAGGTAAATTAACAATGAGTCTCGCATTCTTGATTAGCGTTCTAACTTGAGTTCTTGGCTTGAATTGATTAGACTTCTATATGTGCTTAATGCATTGATTTTGTTTTTGTTAGTGATTGGTTACCACTACTAATTGTATGTTTAACTCTGGTGCTTTCATCTAGTTAATTTTATAAAGGGAAGTAAAAAGGACTTTGTATGCATTCATCTATGTTCTTGATTGATTCCTTGCTATAAAATGTTTTGATTTGTGATTTGGACTTTGAAAGCTTGCCAACGTGTTAGTAGTAGTTAACTCTATCCATATTTCGTTCCATTCATATTAATCTACTTGATTATGTGTTTTGATTGTCACATGTATATAATTAGATGTTAATTTAGAAATAAAATCCCAAAATCCCCGTTTCTTATGAAAATCGTAAATATTATAAACATGTATATATATATATATATATATTCTTTGTTTTGTTTTGTTTTGTCTAACATTTTCTTTTTGCATAAATTAATAAGAGCTATAATCTCCGGTTGAGAACGATCCGTACTTATTCTTACTACATTGATAGGGTTTTAAATTGAGCACTAACTTTTGTGCAGGTCAATGCCCTATTGTGATTTGTGGTAAAGAGTTCTCTGCAGCTTTGATTGTGATTCCGAACCACACGTACGATGTGATCTTGGGTATAGATTGGTTAAGGCCAAACCATGTTATGATTGATTGTTTTGAGATGGTAGTGTCTTTCCATATCCCTGGACAGCCGGTGTTTCGTTATCGGTGTCTGAGATCTGATACTGCTATGAGGGCAGGAGTCTTCGCACACATAGAGTCTGTGAGTAGTGCTACAGTTATTGCTGAGATTCCTATTGTTTCCGAGTATATTGATGTATTTTAAGAGATACTAAGGTTACCCCCAAAGAGGGTAGTAGAGTTTACTATCAATATGATATCAGGTACTGCACTTATATCAAAGGCACTTATCGGATCGCACTAGCTGAACTCTAGGAGTTGAAGGTTTAGATTGAGGGTTTGCTTGAACAGGGATTTATTAAACCCAATTTTCTCCTTAGGGCGCATCGGTTGTCACGCCCCGAATTTTAGAATAATAATTCAAAAATCTGAAACATGAATTACTACAACTCAACAATAATCATCCTTAATTTTTTTCTCAATAACCACACCACACGAAATGAATTTCAAATCCCGAATTTAGTCTCGGTTAATTATTACAACTCAAACTCGCAAATAACATTGTAAAGCTCTAAATGAGCATAACAAACCTCACAATACAAATGAAATCAAATAAATGCTGCAACTCCTAAACAGCACGGTCTCCTCCCTGATTATCCTGACCTGCAGGAATATCCGCTACACCATTTGAATAGTGTACCTGGATTGCAACAACACAAAACCATATAAGCTTTTTGAAAGCTCGTATGAGTAAAATAAGAATGAACGGTTGTTTAATTAAGTCATCTTTATTTTCACCCAAATCAACACCCAACAATTCCAACATCCACAAAGAAACCACAATCTCAATAATCAATCACCAAATCAACAATTCAACGCGGAATCTAAACTCACATCTTTCTTCTCAAAACCCCGAAATCGTATTTATAAAAATACTTTGTCTGACAAACTAGAGCTCTAACTGAATCGTAGCCCGTCACCTGGCCTAGGTTATGGCATCCAACATATTTATCATTATCGTAATTCATCAATATATATACATATATACATATTTAGAATGTCCGATACTCATACTCAATCAAGCCACATTACCTGACAAGGGTTGTGGCATCTAATTTACTCAACCAATCGTAGCCCATCATCCACCTAGGATTAGAGCGTCCGATTCCTTATACCGGTCACTACGTCGACCTACATCCATAATCGAGCACAATAATATATTTCACACAATGAAATCAACCCATCCAAGATACACAATATTATCATGAATTTAAGCATTCAAATATAACTTAAAATCATCATTCCAACTCAATCATATCATCACTCAACAACACAACGGCCAATATTTCACGTATATATATATATATATATATATATATACGTAATCATCCACTCAGGGATGACCACTAATACCATCTATAGTTCACACAATAAAATCGTGAAATTCATTTTGTATAAATAAAATTCATTTTACTTACCTATGGACCGTAGTTGATCAAGTCCGTGTGATTTTAAAACAAATATTTATTCCATAAACATTTTTCACACAATTACGACAAAATAAATTAATTAAAAGTACTCGGTTCGTAATATGAACCACTTGAGTTTTACTCACCTCGATACTACCGCTGTGTCTTCAATTTTAACACCAATCACACAGAACCCGCCCACCCAAGTAAAAACCGTCAATCACGTAATCAAATGTGACATGATATTAGCCAATAATTCCGAAACATATTTAAACTAACATCATACGGTCGGATTCTAAATTAAACGAAAATCCGACATACTGATTCTCATGAATCGCCTCCCTAATCACTATTTTGCAATTATACGAAGATCCAACGGTCGGATCTTCGCCCACGACCACACAAAGCCACTAGGACAATCATATGATCAACATATCAAAACTACAAGTCCATCGGATGGTCCTAACTTCACAGATCACAAATCTAACGATCGAAATTGATTGAAATGTAAAAATTTATAATTAAATCATACGATATCCAAAAAATGCACATAATATACTGAAGTGATGGTATTGAAATGTAGAATCTAAAAATGTACAGAAACTAAATTTTTGACCCCTGGAGGTGGCCGGAAAGGGCCGCCGAGGTAGGCAGAGCTGCCGCTGACCACCACTAATGGTGTCGGGGCTGGGCTGCTCTTCTTCATCTCATTAAGCTTATCAACAAAACTCCAAAGGCATGCTATTAGAAAATGATGAGAAGGTATCGAAAATTACCTTAGAAGCTTCGGTTTGGCCGGAATTTTTCCAGAAACTGGCCAAGCTCCGTTCAACGTGAAAACGTACTCCTCTTAAGCGATCCTTCTTGGGATTTGATCAGCACCTTGGTACGATTCAACTAGCCAAGAAACTAAAAGATTGGTGGCCGGAAACGCGAGATATCGTGATTGACCTCAAATCGAGCTCGAATCTTTTTCTGGTTTCACTGTCGCGTAGCCGCCCTTTGGGGAGGAAAGGAAACCGCTAGTCCACTCATGGGGAGGAGACTAGCTAGTCTGGGCTTTGTTTCACGTCAAAAGCTCGCCTGAGGATAAAAAACTCGATCAGTGAAGGATTAGGGCTTTTCAACTCGGTTGCACTATGTTCTTCGACTTGCAGCGGCCACCACGATGGTTGTTTCCCATCAATGTCTTCTTGGAAGTTTTAAATGACCTCAAAGTGAGCAAAATTGCTTTTGAAATCAAGTCCATTGGAGGTCGCGTGAGAGAGATATTGGCCGATGAATGGAGAGCAGCTCGAGCGAATTCCAGCTCGAGCTGTATGGCTTCTCATCCTCTTACGCCTCCCACGGTTCTTTTTTCACTTCGATGTCTTCTAGGAAGTTTTAAATGACTGCAAGGCGAACGAAAATACTTTTGAAATCAAGTCGATCAGAGGTCTGTGGAAGGAGATATGGTCGGACAAATGAGAACCCCGAAATGGGGTGGCAGACGCGAGGAGAGAGAGAGTAAACAGTTTCGGCTTCCAAAAATGGAGGCCGGGTAAAAATGGCAACTTTCCAAAAATGCTAGGGTTTTATGCTTGTATATCCGAAATGGAAGTTTTTCTAAATGCGATAACTCCATCATACGAACTCCGATTCTTGTGTTCAGCATATGCACGAACTCGTATTGACGAGATCTACGACTTTCATGAAGAAAGTTTTCTCAAATTCTGAACGTATAAAATGTTGATTTTTCACGACTCCCTAAATAACGTTCGTTTTCGAAAATAAAATAGTTCGAATTAATTCCACAACTTCTCCAAGCTTCGTACTCGCTCCCACGACCGCGAAATCATTTCTGAAAATCCACGGAATTTAATTTGGATTTTTTCGGGGTATTACAATCTACACTCCTTAAAGGAATTTCGTCCCGAAATTCAAGCACACTCGTCGACAAATAGCTGGAGATACTTTTTCCTCATGTCAGACTCTAACTCCCATGACACATCACCTTTGTCATGATGACTCCACAACACTTTTACCAGATCAACCTCCTTCCTACGAAGCCTCTTCGTAGATCTATCCAAGATACTAACAGGTTCAACCACGTAGGTCACATCTGTGTTTACCTCAATAGTACCATGATCAATCACATGGGTCTCATCTCGAATGTACCTCCTGAGCATAGTACACCAGACATGCTAACAGGTAAAGCAAGTTGATATGTCAAATCTCCGACCCTTTCCAAAATCTTGAAAGGTCCAACATATCTCAGCGCCAATTTCCCTTTCTTGCCAAATCTCGCCACACCTTTCATAGGTCACCTTTCATAGGTGAGACCTTCAATAATACATGTTCACCCACCTGAAGCTCTACTGGTCTTCTCTTCAGATCCGCATAGCTCTTTTGTCTACTCTGTGTAGTACAGATCTTATCTCGGATCGTCGTGACCTTCTCTGTAGTCTCCCGAACAAGCGCAGGACTGAAGAGCTCCTGATCTCCAACATCCACCCAGCAGATAGGAGTCCTACATGGCCTACCATAAAGTGCCTCATATAGGGCCATGCCGATGTTGGAGTGATAGCTATTGTTGTAGGAAACTCTACCAATGGCATATGGTCTGCCCAACTCCCCTTGAAGTCCAGAACACAAGCTCTAAGCATGTCCTCCATCACCTGATTCACTTTCTCGGTTTGCCCATCAGTCTGTGGATGGAATGCAGTACTCATAGCCAGAGAAGTGCCTAATGCCTTATGGAATGTGCGCCAGAACTACGATGTGAAACGAGTATCCAAATAAGAAACAATCGTAACAGGCAAACCATGAAGCCTCACTATCTCATCCAGATACAACCTACACAATGTGTCACCAGAATATGTCTTCGCCACATGAAGGAAATGTGCTGACTTCGTCAAGCGATCCACAATCACCCGTATGGAGTCATAACCTTATCTGGATCTAGGCAATCCCGTCACAAGGTCCATGGATATCACTTCCTATTTGTATACCGGGATTGGTAATGACTTCAACATACTTGCAGGTCTCTGATCCTCTGCCTTCACCTGCTGACAGGTAAGATACTCGGCATATACTCCGCCACATCTCTCTTCATCTCATTCCACCAAAACTGTCCTCGTAGATCCATATACATTTTGGTGCTCTCCAGTTGTATAGTATACTGAGATCGATGTGCTACCTGTAGGATCTCCTCCTTGAGATTATCACAACTCGGAACACACAACCTCTATCTCAATCTCAACCCACTATCTGCTCCAACTTTCCACTCAGGATGTCCCTCATCATTCAAATCCTAACTGACCTGCGACGTTTAAACCAGTCAAATCCTTCGCTCAACGTTGTATTGTAGTCCCATCTGGGATCACACACCGACATCAATGATGGTTGTACTAACTTTTACTTCAACAGTACTTCGATCACCCACTCTGGATTCATCATAGACTTCTTCCTTAGTCTAAGCACATCAATACGTTCAGTGCCACGAAACTCTAATAGATACGATAAAACTAAACATCGAATCTCTCACTTCTCACCATAACCATAACAGGTCTAACAGGCCTCAGTCTAATCTTTAGGTTTGAAGTGATAAACTTCTGCCTTCAACATGATCTCCAATACTTGATCTAATCTTTCAACCCATCCAACAATCTATGGACAAAATGATGCGCTCGTACTTCTAGTAATTCCTCGTAGCTTTCTTGATTCATCAATCAATACTGGTACAACACCTAATATCTCACCCACGACTCACTTCACTACCCACTTGGTGATAACTCAAGTCGAGAGTCTCAACTCTGCAGTTATAGTACCTCACACTGACTATACCACAGTCCAGATCATGTCTTTACAATAGTATCTGGTCCAATATATTGACAATGCAACACTAGTACTCCTAGGGTTGAAAACAACATTATCACCTCAGTTCACACATCAACAAAATGTCTCTTCACAGTCATCCTATCACGGGGTCATATCAATCTTTCCATATGACAAACCATAAACATTTTCTATCATAGTAGCAATGAATCATGCATCACTACACAACAAGTGTCCTACAATCTCAGAACACGAACAAGATAAGGTCTAACCTCGACTAATCTACACACCAATCATCTCATGGTTTTACACACATAATCACTGTCACACAGACCATCACAAGGTACTACCAGACAATTAAACAAGCACTGCCACAAAAGCTGCCACACTTTCATAAAGATGTCTCACCAATAATCATTCTCAAAACACATCAATAAATCAAATCACACATAGATCTAGCTAGAATCATCTTAGCCAAACCAAACACAAAACAAATCTAAAGAAATGCAATACTTCACTAAAGTCAAGGATGAATAACAGTTAAAACCTCCCATTTAGAAACATCACGAGAGCGCTACATGCCCAATGTGTGTAGTCGAACTAAATTCAGCAGCTACCTCAGTTGACGCCTACTAATGATCAACTACCTTTTCTAGGACCCACACTGAGTACCTGACGTACTACTGCACTCTCTACAACTACATTTTCCCTCCTTCTCAGGAATCCCACATTGTTGTCATCTCCCTAAAAGAAGTCTGAAATTCATGTTCCATTATCCAAGCACTAGCAAGGTTCATTGCTATGGAAGGCAGCTGTAAAGGGAACACTCTCTCCCTGATCTCATAATTAAGTCTCTACTAGAGCATATGATCTAACTCCTCAAGAGCTATCAGCCAGACAAATTGATACCGTTGTATGAGTTAACCTCCTAGTCACTGACACTCATAACCCTCCAGGTTAACGTAATGAGATTAACTCCAACTTCTCCACCACTAGAATATAGGCACACGCCCCAAAAAGGTTCTACCAAGTCCTCCCAAGACATGGTCACTATATGCCTAGTTCCTTAGCACAAAATTCCCGCCTTCATCACATCTCACCTTAAAGAAGAATCATAACTATCTTCTTCTTCTTCTTCTATACGATAGAATCCTTGGAGAAGTACTAGGTCTAATGAATCCCTACTCAAGTAACTCTCACCTTGAACCTTTAACTCCTTAAATTCAGTTGGTGTCATCTGATAAAGTGCTATTGATATAGGTATCACACCTGGTATCACCTCGATAACGAACTTCACTACCCTCCATAGAGGTAACATAAGTATTTCTCAAGGTACATCACTAAGCTCGAAACCACAACAATCTCTTCCCTAACCGTAGTACTACCTACAAGCTCCACATAAGTCAAAAATCATATTCAATGGCTAACACCCTAAAGCGAAGCATTCAGCCCCAGCTGAAACTTCACGGCCAAACTCTTGATCCATTTGTCTCCTAAACCGATATAGTCTTGAGAATTCTGCCTCATAATCTCTCACTCTCTTATCATCTTGAGTTGGTGAGATCAATTCCCTTTCCAACTGCTCCTAGCTTAGTGACCTCCTTAGTCAGCTTAAATAGTTGAGTAGTATTAACTGCTTCAACAACAACCCAAATCAAGTTGTACTACCTCCTCCACAAGATTGAACTCCACTTGAACGGAACCCATGCTTATACTCATAACTCCTCCTTCTAAAAATTCATTGCCAAGTGGACATAGAAGCACCACACAACCTTCTCAATCTGTACTAAGAAGTCAATCTCACACAAGGTCAACATAGTTGCCTCAGAGTCACTTTAAACACACATATCACATGCCCAGTACCAAGACTCCACTAAGACATCTCGTTACAAAACGAATTATCTAACCCTTGGTACGTACATTCCATCAAAAAATATATGCAAATCCAACTTAAGAAGTCAAAATTACTATCGATTAATACTTGTATTCACATTAGATACGTGCATAGGTCAGCACCATGCCTTCAACCAAACACTTCAACATACAAAAGAACCTCATGTCCATAAAACAATCCTTATCGACTCAACAGAGTTAAATCTGGAGGTTCCCCTTCCTCGAAGATTGCAACTCACGGAAACAAAACTTATTCTAATACGAACATACAAGACAACTCTACCGTCCTACGGACTTACATCCTGACTAGACCCCACACTACGACATACCCAATGACATTGCCAATACCGAAGAGCACACGATGGGTATCCGCTGCAGACAGGCCATCATTCGGAAAGTATTGACATATCACCAAATATGTACCTTACGCTCTGTACCACACTGTCATGCCCTGAATTTTAGAATAATAATTCAAAATTCTGAAACATGAATTACTACAACTCAACAATAATCATCCAGAATTTTTTTCTTAATAACCATACCACACTAAATGAATTTCAAATCCTGAATTTAGTCTTAGTTAATTATTACAACTTAAACTCGCAAATAACATTGTAAAGCTCTAAATGAGCATAACAAACCTCACAACACAAATGAAATCAAATAAATGTTGCAACTCCTAAACAGCACGGTCTCCTCCCTGATTATCCTGACCTGTAGGAATATCCACTGCACTATTTGAATAGTATACCGGGATTGCAACAACACAAAATCCGGTAAGCTTTTTGAAAACTCGTATGAGTAAAATAAGAATGAACAGTTGTTTAATTAAGTCATATTTATTTTCACCCAAGTCAAAACCCAACAATTCCAACATCCACAAAGAAACCACAATCTCAATAATCAATCACCAAATCAACAATTCAACACGGAATCTAAACTCACATCTTTCTTCTCAAAACCCCGAAATCGTATTTATAAAAATACGGTTTCTGACAGACTAGAGCTCTAACTGAATCGTAACTCGTCACCTGGCCTAGGTTATGGCATCCGACATATTTATCATTATAGTAGTTCATCAATATATATATACATATATACATATTTAGAATGTCCAATACTCATACTCAATCTAGCCCCATTACCCGATAAGGGTTGTGGCATCCAATTTACTCAACTAATCGTAGCCCATCCATAATCGAGCACAATAATATATTTCACACAATGAAATCAACCAATCCAAGATACACAATATTATCATGAATTTAAGCATTCGGAATATAACTCAAAATCATCATTCCAACTCAATCATATCATCACTCAACAACACACCGACCAATATATATTTCACGTAAATATATATATATATATAATCATCCACTCAGGGATGACCACTAATACCATTTATAGTTCACACAAAAAAATCGTGAAATTCATTTTGTATAAATAAAATTTGTTTTACTTACCTATGGACTGTAGTTGATCAAGTCCGTGCGATTTTAAAACAAATATTTATTCCATAAACATTTTTCATACAATTACGACAAAATAAATTAATTAAAAGTACTCGGTTCGTAATATGAACCACGTGAGTTTTACTCACCTCGATACTCCTGCTGCCTCTTCAATTTTAATACCAATCACACAAAACTCACCCACCCAAGTAAAAACCGTCAATCACCTAAACAAATGTGACTTGATTTTAGCCAATAATTCTAAATTATACGAAAATCCGACGGACGGATTCTCACGAATCGCCTCCCTAATCACTATTTTGTAATTATACGAAGATCCAAAGGTCGGATCTTCGCCCATGACCACACAAAGCCACTGGAACAATCAGATGATCAACATATCAAAACTACAAGTCCATTGGATGGTCCTAACTTCACATATCACAAATCTAACGATCAAAATCGATCGAAACGTAAAAATTCATAACTAAATCATACGATACCCAAAAAATGCACATAATATACTGAAGTGATGGTATTGAAATGTAGAATCAAAAAATGTACAGAAACTATATTTTTGACCCCCATAGGTGGCCGGAAAGAGCCGCCGGAGTTAGAGCCAGAGCCGCTGTCAAACACCACCAATGGTGTCGAGGCTGGGCTGCTCTTCTTCATCTCATTAAGCTTATCAAAAAAACTCCAAAGGCATGCTATCAGAAATTGATGAGAAGGTATCGAAAATTACCTAGAAGCTTTGGTTTGGCCGGTATTTTTCCAGAAATCGGCGAAGCTCCGTTCAATGTGAAAACATACACCTCTTGAGCAATCCTTATTGGGGTTTGATCAGCACCTTGATGCTAGTTCAAGTAGCCAAGAAACTCGAAGATTGGTGGCCGGAAACGCGAGATATCGTGATTGACCTCAAATCGAGCTCGAATCTTTTTCTGGTTCCAATATCGCGTAGCCGCCCTTTGGGAGGAAAGGAGACCACCAGTCCACTCATGGGGAGGAGGTGAGCTAGTCTGGGCTTTGTTTCACATCAAAAGCTCGCCTGAGGACAAAGAACTCGATCAGTGAAGGATGAGGGCTTTTCAACTCGGCTGCACTATGTTCTTCAACTTGTAGCGGCCACCACGATGGTTATATCCCATTAATATCTTCTTGGAAGTTTTAAATGAGCTCAAGGTGAGCAAAATTGCTTTGGAATCAAGTCCATTGGAGGTCGGATGAGAAAGATATATGCCGGTTAATGGAGAGCAGCTCGGGCGAGTTCCAACTCGAGCTGTGTGGCTTCTCAGCCTCCTAGCACCTCCCACGGTTATTTTTTCACTTCAATGTCTTCTAGGAAGTTTTAAATGACTTCAAGACAAATGAAAATGCCTTTGAAATCAAGTCGATCGGAGATCTGTAGAGGGAGATATGGCCAGACAAATGAGAGCCCAGAAATGGGGTGGCAGACGCAGGGAGAGAGAGAGTGAACAGTTTCGGTTTCCAAAAATGGAGGCCGGATAAAAATGGCGACTTTCCAAAAATGCTAGGGTTTTATGCTTGTATACCCGAAATGGAAGTTTTTCTAAATGCGATAACTCCATCATACGAACTCTGATTCTTGTGTTCCGTATATGTACGAACTCGTATTGACGAGCTCTACGACTTTCATGAAGAAAGTTTTCTCAAATTCTGAACGTATAAAATGTCGATTTTCACGACTCCCTAAATAACGTTCGTTTTCGAAAATAAAATAGTTCGAATTAATTCCACAACTTCTCCAAGCTTCGTACTCGCTCCCACGACCGCTAAATCATTTCTAAAAATCCACGGAATTTAATTTGGATGTTTTCGGGGTATTACATCGGTATTGTTTGTGAAGAGAATGATAGTTCATTTTGTTTGTGTGTGGAATAGTGTTAGTTGAACAAGGAGACCAACAAGAATAGGTATCCCTTGCCTAGGATTGATGACTTGTTTGATCAGCTTAGAGAGGCTACTTTGTTCTCTAAGATTGTTTTGAGATTCAGTTATCACAAGTTGAGACTGAAGGAGCAGGATATTCCTAAGACTGATTTCAAGACCAGGTATGGACATTATGAGTTTGTTGTCATGCCTTTTGGTCTAACAAATGCACCTGCTGCTTTTATGGATTTGATGAACCGTGTGTTCAATCAGTACTTTGATCAGTTTGTTGTAGTATTCGTGGATAATATCTTGATTTACTCCAAGTCTTTGGCGGATCATGACAAGCATCTGCAGATTATGCTACAGATTCTTAGGGAGGCTAAGTTGTATACCAAGTTTGAGAAGTGTGAGTTTTGGTAGAGGAGATCAAGTTTCTTGGTCATGTGGTGTCAATGGATGAAGTCTCTGTGGATCCTTCTAAGGTTGAGGTAGTGATGAGTTGGAGTCGCCCCACTACTGTTACCGAGATTTGTAGTTTTCTTGGTTTGGTTGGATATTTCGGCGATTCATTGAAATATTTTCTAGTATTGCTTCTGCTTTAATCAAGTTGACCAAGAAGGATGTTCAGTTTGTATGGACTGAGGAATGCGAGAAGGCATTCAATGAGCTGAAGACAAGATTGACTACGGCTCCAATGTTGACTATTCTCATTAGTGGTGGTGGTTTAGTTATCTACAGTGATGCATCTCATCAGGGTTTGGGGTGCGTGTTCATGCAAGCCGGCAGCGTTGGTGCTTATGGCTCTAGGCAGTTAAAGGTTCATGAGAGAAACTACCCTACTCATGATTTAGAGCTGGCTACTGTGGTTTTTGCCTTGAAGATTTGGAGGCATTACTTGTATGGTGAGAAGTTCGAACTCTTTTCTGATTATAAGAGTTTGAATTATTTGTTTTCTCAGAAAGAGTTGAACACGAGACAGAGAAGGTGGATGGAGCTCATAAAGGACTATGACTTCACCTTAAAGTACCATTCCAGAAAGGCCAATGTAGTAGCAGATGCCTTGATCAAGAGACCGAGGGGTATTGTTGCTCCTGCCATGGTTCAGGAGTGGCTCGTGTTGGAGACTGCATCTAAGTTTGACCTTGTACCATCAAGAGGGGAGCAGGAGATCTTCCTTGGTGGTATTTCTGTGTATCCTACTTTGATTTCCAGGATTATTCATGGTCAAGCGTAGGAGGAGTTCTCACGTGCAAAGTTGACATAGTTAGCTGCAGATTTGATTGATGATTGTCTTTCTGAGTGGGCAGTTGGATCAGATGGTGGTTTGAGGTTGAGATTAAGATTGTATGTTTCGGATCGTGATGATCTCAAGGGGGAGATACTGCGGGAGGCCCATCGATCTTGGTACACTGTACATCTGGGAGCACCAAGATGTATAGGGATCTACGAATAGATCTGATGGAGTGGGATGAAGAGAGATGTGGCAAAGTATGTGTCCAGGTGTCTTACCTATCAGCAGGTGAAGGCAGAGCATCAGAGACCTGCAGGTATATTGAAGCCATTACCTATCCCTATGTAGAAGTGGGAGCGGATCTCTATGGACTTTATGACTAGATTGCCTAGGTCCAGGTAAAGTCATGATTCAATGTGGGTGATTGTTGACCGTTTGATAAAGTCGACACACTTTCTCCCAGTGTCGAAGATATACTCAGTATCGGCATAGCGCCATATGAGGCTCTTTTTGGTAGGTCATGTAGATCTCCTATTTGTTGGGCGAAAGTTAGAGATAGAGAATTCTTGGGCCCTGAGATTGTTCAGGATACTACCGAGAAGATCTCTATTATCCGAGATAAAATCCGAACAGCACAGAGTAGGCAAAAAAGCTATGCTGATTTGAAAAGAAGACAGGTTGATTTTGAGGTTGGTGACCATGTGTTCTTGAAGGTCTCACAGATGAATGGTATGGTGAGATTTGGCAAGAACGGAAAGTTGGCACCAAGGTATGTTGGGCCTTTTGAGATTTTAGAGAAGGTCAGAGATTTAGCTTATCTGCTTGCTTTACCTCTTAATTTTTCAGGGGTGCACAATGTCTTCCATGTGTCTATGCTGAGAAAGTATATCCAGGATGAGTCGCATGTGATTGATTATGGTACTATTGAGGTGAATGAGGATGTGACCTTTGTTGTTCAACTTGTTTGTATCTTGGATAGGTCAACAAAGAGGTTTTGACAGAATGAAGTTGACTTCGTTAAGGTGTTGTGGAGTCACCATGATGAGGGTGATGCATCGTGGGAGTTAGAGTCTGACATGATTAAGGTATCCACAGCTTTTTTGTTGAGTGGTGTACTTGAATTTCAGGACGAAATTCATTTAAGGAGGGTAGATTGTAAGACCTAGATTTTCGTATTAATTTCTCGTATTTTTTATTGATATTAATAAATGTCCCAGTTAGTACAAATTGTGGGTTCAATGCCTTCTTCTTATGATTAATCGAGAAATTGAAATTATTTCGAACAAATATTCACTCAGAATGTTTTGATTCAAGGGTTGACTTTTTGTACTTTATAATTCCGTGAAAATTTCTTTCACGAAAATCGTAGAACACGTCGACATGAGTTTGTGGATATGTGGAAAGCGAAAATTAAAACTCATATGAAGAAGTTATGGCCATCGAAAAACGTTTTCATAAACAAAAGCTCGTCAAGCCCGAAATGTGGAAAAATAAAAATAAAAAACCCTAGATTCTTTTGGGAAAATCTGGACCCGATTTTCTCTCTCTACGGCCAACTACTCATTTTCTTCTCCCGACCTTATCTGTGCCATCCGGCCACAGTTGTCTCGCTACCGGTCTCATTTGAACCGCCTCTCCATCCTATTCAAGTCTGTGGTAGTGGTTCATGGCGAATCGCAGCCTAAGCGACGCAGCAAGTGTGGCGGCACATTTCGGTCCATCGTGAGTTCACCATCCTCCAGCCAACTCTGGTTGCGCCACTGATCATGTTGGAAAGCCCAAGAGACGTACGTCAACCATCCCAAGTGGCTTGAAGCAATTTGAAGCGAGGAGGAAGAATTGAACTAACTAGTGAATTCGGGATTTTCTGATTTCTTGAAACTTTTGAGGTGAATTCCGGCAAATCCCTTCATTTCTAGTATTCATGTTAGTTATGAAAGTTGTTGGGAACATTTTGGCATAGGTCTCTTCACCCAATTTGGGGGGTATCGGTGGCGCGTGGAGCCCATTCTCAGCCAACGTCGGCGACTCGTGGCAGCGCGTCCGGCTAGATTTTTGGGTTTTGTTTTCTTGGTTGTCACTCGATATGAGCTTGTTGATATATCATAGGTCATATTACGATAAATCGAAACATGCTAGATTTACATAATTTTAGTTTTCTCGGTTTGCAATCCGTGAGGATCCGACCGTTGGAATGTCATATAATTTTGAGAAATTGATCCTAAAAGTATTCCGAAGACCTTGGGAAGTCTCAAAGGAAGTTTTGTCTCGATTGACAAAATCTTCGGTTTTTGGTCCAAATGTTCGGTTCAAACCCTAACCATTTTCGTTTTAAATTGTGTGCTAAGTTGAGACCTTACTTTACTTAGGTGATTGACGGAGTGTATTCTGTACCTTATCTCGGCTGTAAGAGAAGATGCAGTGGGATTTAGAGGTGAGCAAATCTCACGTGGTTCATTTATGAACAGCGCTACCTGAATGTTCGGTTTAATCACTAAATTTGTGAAATTGTTTTATGGAAATAAAGATTTGTTTTAAACTACATAAACTTGTTCGGCTACGGTTCATAGGTAAGTAAAATAAGATTAAGTATAAAAATGATTTTTCTCAAGTTTTGCAATTGTGAATTATAGTTGGTATTAATGGCATTCCTAAGTGGATGACTGTGTGTGTGTGTGTGTGTGTGTGTGTGTGTGTGTATTTACATGAAATATATATCTTGATGGTGTGGCATTGCGAGAAGCATAATTGTGATTTTATTCGGATTATTGTTTTGAGCATTTACTCTTTTCGGGAATGCAATATATCATGTAATTGTTGATTTGATTGTGTTGAAGATTATCTTGAGTTGTGTGTAACATTTTGAGTCATGTGGATTTTTTAAATGTTTCGATCTCAGGACCTTTTGTCACATTGGTGATCAAGGCAAGAAAATCGAGAACCGCCCCTTTGATCAGGTGAGTGATTACAATCAATTAGAGCTATAGTCTGTCTGTCAATGTATTGCTTGGGGGATATCTTTTTGTTATCGTTCTCATGAGTACATGTTTATAAAAGAGAGTTTCATTGCTTAGTTTATTCATGAGTTGAGGAATGGTTAAGTATGTGATGTTCGTGTCATTTTATTTGTGTTTACTCATACGAACTTTAAAAACTTATCGGGTTTGTTGTTACAACCTGGTGCAATATTTCATGGTATATGGGTTATTTCTGCAGGTCAAGACCACTAGGGTTGAGATCGAGGCGTGTATTTGTAGCAGTGTTATGTTCGGAACCTTTTTTGTTATCGTACTCTAATTGTAGTATGCTCTTAGTGAGTTTTACATTTTACTTTGATGCTTTCGTATTTATGTAATATTTGACTCTAGTAATTGAGTCTGTATTAACATTTATGGTTTCAGTTTATTTTGTTGCTTAGATTAATTGAAAAAAAATTCTAAGAATTTAGGCGTTTGTTGAGTTATCACCATTCGGATTTGAATTTCTTTTATTCAAAATTCGGTGCATGAGAGTACATGTATTTTATCACGTACATGATTGAAGCTTGCAAAAATCAAGGGATGATTCTCATCAGATGGAGCATTCAAAAATATGTCACTTAGAACATATGCACGTTGTACTCTTTTTCTCCGTCGACCAAGCTTGTTTTTATCCCACTGAGTTTTTATTACTTGACAAGGTTTTTAACGAAGCAACAATGAGTGTGTCCAACACGATATCCTGGAAAAAAAATATCATTTGATTCGTCGATCCTCAAAAAAAGAAATAAGCAAAGTTCCATTGTTGAGCGAGAAATGGGAAATTCATGGAAAGTTACAATCTCCACCACGTAATAGTGCACCTACATTCAAGGGAGAGTGTTGTAAATATTATATGTGTGTGTGTGTTGTGGTTGTCCACGTAATTACTCATTAATTATGTCCTTATGATGTAAACCATACTCCTATATTTAAGAATGAATCACACATTTCTACCTCCTTATATATTCTAACTCTCTATTCTCTCTCCATCTTATTCTCCAGTTTATAACAAGAACAAAATTTTATGCGTGTTGTACCTTTTTGTTATGGGTCAAAATTTTTGAATCTTTTTCCTTATTTTTAGTTATGATTTCGTAATTTGCAATCACAATTTTTTAAATAATTTTGGCCAATAGCTTATAGATTGAGGTTGTGTCATTCCACTAATAATTTCCATAAATTATTTTTGAATAACAATTTATCAACTTACATTTACTTATTCAACACAATAACAAACATAATAATTAAAACTATATATATAAGATTCTGATCGAAAGACTAAGCACAAACTGGCAAGTTTGGAGGGGGTCGTCGAATGCTAGTTCCATTAGTGGGGCCATTCTTAACGATAATCACCGAATTCATACCCCAACTAGCGTGGCGTTCTAAATGACAATGCATAAACCACACTCCTGAAAAATTATGAAAGCTGTAAGTACACAAAAATTTCACTTTGAATTTTTTAAATATCAAACAAGATCAAAATTCAATAACTTGCACACAATTCAACAATTAATTCATTTGACAAATTAATTGACATTTTTGATAAACCTAAACACGTGCTAGAACCTAGCCATGGGAAGTTCCATTGTGGTAGCTTTGTACGGTTCAGATCCAACAGTAAGTACCCATCATTGCTCAAATGAATAATGATTGTTTGAAAT
This sequence comes from Rosa persica, assembly GCA_025331145.1. Taxonomy (NCBI): domain Eukaryota; kingdom Viridiplantae; phylum Streptophyta; class Magnoliopsida; order Rosales; family Rosaceae; genus Rosa; species Rosa persica. The sequence goes on along the minus strand of WFKR01000006.1, from coordinate 22,714,514 downwards.
ATGTAGTTCAAATTGTACATTGCCTACCCACCATCATATCTTGTAGTTTACCTGAGAGATAATTAGTATCCTAAAAGCTAACTCTAAATCCTAGCTAGCAATAAATCTAATTAACATGACAGGATTGAGGCTGTACATACCGGGATTGTTAGCAACGAATCGAATGGCAGTCCATCCATTCTTCGGAACTCCAACAGTGTTGACTTCCGGTGGATCGACCAAGTTGTAAGTTGTCGGAGAAGTGGTCTCATTCCAGTTGCCGTAAGCTGACCCAACGACATAGAAGCTATAACCATGTAGATGCATTGGATGGTTTTCTGCATTCCCGACATTAGTGCCTTGGTACACAATTTCAATTGATGCCCCGTACTCGATCATCTTCACCTTTGTCCCTACCTCCGGCAATAGATAGACTTCTGTATCAACTCCAGAAAAGTTGAAATACACCGGTGGTTGATTTGGAAAATCGTCTTCGTAGGTATCATTTAAGTTCCTATGCAAATTATCAAAGTAATTAACTCATGATTTATTTTACTAATTTTTTGAATTCATGTGCCCTTATATATATATGAGAGGAATAATTTGATATATAGCAACCAATTTATTTTAAATAACATCATATGAAAATAGGAAAATTTTATGATACATAAATGAGTAAACTCAGTTCGATACTATAGTAGATAAATACGATACAAAAATAGAGTAGTAACAGATTAGTCTACGCATAAAATCAGTTTGTAACTTAATATATCAACATATTATTTTTCCATAAACAAACACATAAAAATTATACATAATTTGGTAAAACATCAATTTCGTCTAGAAAGAAATTTTATAGCGGTGGGACCACCCTTGATGTAGAATATAAATGCATGTGGTGACCAAGAAATTATAACGTACCTATAGTATGCTTGCAGTATGTCAGTAGTGGGAGTAGAGAAGCTAATATTGTTCAGGCTAGCAGCCAGTCTGTTACCGTTCGGACCCCCGCATGTGACATTAGCATCACAAGGTAGTTGGTTCACAGAGACTGAGATCATGATTCTTTCGGTAAAATTTTTGGGCACACTGATAGGATGTTCCTTGCTTGCCAAGGCCCTTAACTGAGCTGTGAAGTTGTCTACAGCTTCTTTGTCTGTTACAAAGGGAAGTGAAGGCATGGGAATAGTCGATGGGACAGAAGTTACGTTTGTGTACCGGAGGATGGCCGTGGTGGTGGTGTTGTCGAAGGGAGCGTTTGAGTCAAAAAATGGGCTGGCAGCAATGTAATAGTAGCTTGGGGTCTGGTCTGCCGTTAGTAGAATATCCATGGTTTGGCCTGGAGCTATCATTATGTAGCTTGTGACTATTGGCTTTAAGTATGATGCGTCTTGTGCCACCACCGTGAAGTTGTGCCCGGCAATTCCGAAGAACATTTCTTCGTTCATAACACCGCTCACTAGACGAAGAAGATAGGTTTTGCCGTATTCAACCCCAAGAGTGTATATAGTTTCTGCAATATATTGCAGAAGAAATAATTTTAATTCATAACAAAATTCATTAAATGATTTGTCCTTCTTTTCACTTTGTACTGTTTCTCAACAAAATTGAAGTGTTCAATTTAGTGGTTGTGACATAACAAGTGTAGTGGTTGTCTCAAAATAATAAATCATTAAGAAATGTTTTTTTTTTTTTTTTTTTAGATATACCATTGGAGCAATTGTATAAAGCTCCTGGCCAGCCATTGATGGTGAATCCAGTGGACGCCTCTGGGTCACTTCCAGTTGCCGTGGCGTCATCAATTAGTTCCTTTACGTCTGTATTGAACCATGATCCTGCCAATACCAAAAATTAAGACAAAAAACGATTACTAAATGTGAATTATTAGTGATTTGAGCATACCTTAACTAGATTTATTTTATTAAAAGATATTTAGAGGTAATAATATAGATCATATGTATGTATATACCAAGAAAAATTGTTTGCTCGGCGTAAGGTTTGGAAAATGGATAGGTTTTTCCTCTCTCAGGTAAAATAACAATGTGGCCGTGAACTGTGGCACGTGACCAGTCGCTATGTGCATGCCACCATAGCGTGCCTTCTTCATCTGAGAATATGACCTCATAAGTGAAATTCTTTCCTGGTTGAATCGGACACTGAGTGATATTTTCTGGACCATCTGACCATGGATTATGCGGTTGCTTCACTCCATGCCTATAGAAAAGTTCAAGCATATAAAATCAAATTTCAATCATGGTCGAGGAGAGTCACAAAATATAAGAACAGTAATATTTCTCAAATTTGCTCCACAAAATAGATGTGTATTCATTTCCTTATTTGAGATCACAACAATTTCTATGACTTCAGTTTATTATTAACTTCATGCATGGAAATAACAGATATATTGTCTATTGAACAGAGAATCATTGACTGAGATACATATGACAGTCGAAAGATTTTATGTTCCTCAGTTTAGCGAGCATTTGGGTCTGCATCTGATTGTACAGAGAGAGAGAGAGAGAGAGAGAGAGAGAGAGAGAGAGAGAGAGAGAGAGAGAGAGAGAGAGAGAGAGAGAGAGAGAGAGAGAGCGAGAGAGAGAGAGAGAGACCAGTGAATGGTGACACCATATTTGCCATCATTATGAACATTAACAATAGCAGTATCTCCTTTGAGAACATGAATGGTTGGCCCGGGGAACGAGCCATTTACAGTGAGCATCGGCTTTGTGAAACAGAGTCTTGTAAAGTTGGTCTCCTTCAGCTGCAGTTAACCACAATAATTTTACGAAACGAATAAACCAAATATTTGTCTGATTAACAAACTGAGAAACATATCAATTATATACATATTATACATAGTAGTTGACTGATAATCCTTACAATAAAGCTGTAGTGGTGGACGTTAGCAGCCATGGAGAGGAGAAGCCCATCAAGGAAGAAAGTTCCCAGGAGGAGGACGAGTATGCGGCACCCCATTTTCTAAAATTGGATGATCTGAATTTCCTCTTCTGTTTTGTTTGCTCTCGCACAGGAGGATTCAGTTGCTCGCTTTCGTTTCTGTGCTGCTATATATTAATATATCTAGAAGGACAGAAACCGTGTCTGACAAAAGATAAAAGATGACTTTCGTTTTCATCTGATGAAGAGTAGTAATAATAATATATCTGTCCACACCCAACATCCCATCCATCCTATCTATAATACCATTATATGGTACTATGGTAATAACTAATAACTCTTCTTAATTTACCTACTTGATCTTTAAAAGCCTCATGCCGACATGCCCTCATATCTAGATGTGTATTTCAAAAGTTCAAATAAAGAAAATATTTTTTTGTTTAAAGGGTTGTCTAGAGTAGTTGGATGTTTATCATACATTCAATTACATCTAATCGAACCAAAATTATAATTTTGTTGAACCAGATTTACAACATTAACAACAAAGTTATCACATTTGTTTTACACATTTACATATAATTGAACTAATTTACTACATCGACAACAATTTATTCATAAACTTGTAAAAATATCGTATGTGGAGTAATTATCTGTAATAGAACTAAAATTACCCAAAAAATAACTCTATCTACTATAATGACAACAAAATTATTGTCAGATCTGTAAATGAGTGTATCACATACATACATGTAGCATAGAATTTCCCCTGAGTTTAATACTAAATATAACTTATGTATGTATATAGATTTGTCGGTGAATGTAAGTTATTTATCATGGACGAGGGGAAGTATATTGTCAAAGTTCTTTTATCACCGAAAATATTATATTTTCTTCAAATATAGCGGAATTTATAAAATTTAATATCGTAGAGATCGTTAGTTTGAATATGTGATAAAATAAGTAGAGTAAAAAAATAAAGGTATGTATATGAAATTTGTGTTAGTATAAGAATTTTATGTATTGGCATTCCTTATAAAATTTGTGTTAGTATAAGAATTTTATGTATTGGCATTCCTTATACAAAACAATAAGTGTTAGGCCTAGGTTAGAACTATGTCAGTGTTTGAGGTGAAGAGGAAAGCTATTGAAACACATGATGAAGACCCCCCCCAATTGACCTTAGAGAAGCTCTCAAAGGTAATTCATTCATTGCGTCTCATAACATTTTTTTTTTCTTGTGTGATTGCATGAAGGGATTGAAGACTGTGTTTCAATCCAAAGTGGTCTGAAAAGCATCTTCGCGATTAATGTTAGTTTCAATTGAATTCATTCGTATATCTAATTTATAGGATTGCATTTCATTTAATTGATTTGGTTAGTTATGCATATCATTTTATTCGGGGATAAACATCAGTTTTTATTACCTAGATATTTTTAGGAATATTATTTTCCTAATAGAAGTCAATTAGGTCTACAGTTTCAAATTCCCTAGATGTTTTAGGGTGTTGGCTGCGCATACATATAAGAGAAAAATATTTTCTTTCTACAACGCTTCTAGAGAATACATTGTGCGTCCATTGTTAGTTGAGAGAGTTTTTTTTTTTCATTAACCGAAAAAACTCGTGAGCTTCCTTGAGAATTATTAGTTCACTTGTTCCATGTTGAAGTGAATTGATAATTCAATCAAACATCTTCATATCATTCATATCATTTGCATGTCCGAGAACCCCACAAGGTCAATTGGAAGTGGCGTGCATAGTTCGTGTGTCCAAGTTAGAGAGACGAGTGGAAGCAGTTCTGAAGGTGGCGAACAACAAGGTGGTGTTTGTGCAATCATCTAGATGAGTCTAGTCATAAATAGCCGAGGTCAGAGCTATTCGTGTTGGTTGTAAGTCCATATGTGCTTGTTCATATTCACTTAGTGCATCACTTTTCATTCGGCCTTCAGGAGTTAAGGCCCGCAGTTGTTTACCTCAATTTGAGGATTTTATTGCATCAGCAAATCACTTGTGTCTGAATTCTTTATTTCTGCTGTGGTTATTAATTATGTGTTATCATGATTAATTTTGAAATATACTAAATCTGGGTCACAGGAATTAATAAACGTATGCAATCCTCTTACTGCAGTTTGATAATTTTAATTAATTCAAAATTGAGAATAATTTCTATGTAAGCCTAATCCAACCCCAACACCACCACACCCCCACCCACCCCCCCCAAATGATCCTACTACTTATGATTTGAATATATGTAACAATTGAGAGAGTGAGAGAGAGAGAGAGAGAGAGTTAAGGACCTCCACGTTATACATAGTCAACTTAGCTTTGAAAACAAGATGGTGCATGGCTTAATTTTCTCATGGATCGAGGAATCGTAAAGTCTTAACCATCATTCTCCTTCACTATTCTTCAATTTTTAGCTCATTTTCTAATATGATTTTATGTTCGTTCTTTTAAAATGATCTTGAAGATCATTGATTTAAATTATTATCAAGTCGACGATAGTGTGGTTATCTAACTAAAATTTTACCCTTTTATGATAATGTCCACCTCTGACATACAGCTGATTAATGTATGAAAAATGAGAGAGTCATTCTAATAAATACCACTTTAGGACTTTCTAATCAATGGTTTAGGAGACCCACTTTCAATTACATGACGCTAAATTAACTGTTAGATGTTTATCTATGCATGAGAAGTAGATCACTTCTGAAAATTTTCTTTCAAATTACTAATCGTTAAGGTACCGAACTAGATCAAATTAATGGACAAACTGAATATGTTAAATATGAACTGTTCATATTCATAATTAATAAATCAAGATTATAAATGCGTTAATGATTTTTAATTTAGTTAAAAAATTGGATAAATGATCTACACCTGAATATCTAAACATGCAATAGTTGATTTGCGGAAATGTGTCGACAAGTGGGTCTCACAAAAAAGTCCTCAACCAATTCTCATTTTAGTGATTCTCATTAGAAGCTCTCTCTGAAAACTAGATGATCATCAAATTGATTGAATGATAACCAAGAGGATTATCTACAAGATAATCAAGTTATATAACTTGCATGCTTCTTTTATCTTATAAGAGATTTTCCTAGTTCAAGGCTAGGTGCTCAAAAGATGTAGTACATGTATAGTGTTTCGTACTACAGAGGTAGAGAGTGCATGTGTACTACAATAACATGGTAATGCATGCTCTATAAATTCAATAGGCAGTCTTCATAACCTCACCTCAAGTTCTCAAGCTTCTCCTATTCGATCGGATTAGATAAGCTTCGATCCATTCCGAACAGGTTCTATTCATATGCTTTGAAATTGGCCAAAAGTAAAGGTATTGTCAAAGTTTATTCATTTTTGCTCTTTAGAATAAAATCTTGTACGAAATTTATTCTAATTAATGTTTTTATCTATTGATCTAATAGCATAAGTATTTTTTTTGTTTTTGTTTTTTTGTTTTTGGTTGCAATTAGAGGTACTAACGCATGACTCTAGCGGTCATCTACCTATTACTATATAACTAAAATAAAAATATTACAACAACCACGCATTTAATTTTATTGTTTCTAGTACCATGTGCATATCCGCAATTCCTGGTTAGAACTTTTGAATATGTTCCTAAACTACAATGTGCGTAGCTGTAATATTGTGAATCGGTAGCTTTCCCCCTTCAAAAACTATATTGATTGCGATAAACGTGATCTCGATCTCTTTCAAAAAACCTCCTCGTGTAAATTCTCTTTCTCACTGCATGAAGAACCCAATGTTAGCTTCTGCCAACAAATGTTCATCAAGTGTCTATCAAAGCTAGGTACTCAATTTGATTATAGTTGGATAGTACTAAATATAGACCATGACGGATCTTCTAACTACTAGTCAATCTGTGATCTAATTAAGTTTTCATCTACATTTCATTTCTCGATATAATTAAAATTGAATGGTTGAAACCAAATCCACCCATTAATATGGGATTGGAAGTTACTTTTCTTTTTTATCTGAAGATTGAAAGTCATTCAAAAATATCAATTTGTAACTGTTCTTCTTGAGAGAATGTTTCTTCTGTGACTGGTTAGTCTTATATGCTCGGTAAGAACCTAAAAGACATGCATCATGATCAACGTGCTACAAACAGTTCTCTCTCTTTCTCACTGCATGATTGATGTCATGTATTGTCGTTTGTCATGGGTACATCTATGGAGACCCCTCAATGCTAAGTTTCCATCACACAATGAGAGCATACCCCGATCGTTCTGCTGACAAAATAAATTATTGCGAGCAGCAGTGTATGCCACGTCTATTCATGTAGCATAGTGGGATTTGTATTGGAGTGGAAAAAAAGAAACAGTTAATTTAATTAAGCACTAAGTAACTACATTTGAAAGCTTTGGATTGTTGCACTACACGATCGGCTATCTCATCCATTCGAGAAGTTTTCAAAAAGAGTATGCGAAGGTGTAATTGCACTATCTTCTTCATTTTCACACATGAAGAACTCTATTTGTTGAAGAAAAGAAAATATTAGATATAACTTAATTTGTTGCCTACCACAATTAGTTTACTGATATATAAGGAAAAAAAATAATAAAGAAAGAGAAACTGGCGTTTTAGCCTAAATTAAGTAAACCATGAATTTATGAGTAGCAACACCACCTCAATAAAAAACAGTGAACTGATACAGCAAACAATTAATTGATGACAATAAAATCATTGGGTCGTTAGGGTTTTAAGGTTAGTGTTAGTGTTAGCAAACCATTAATTGATGACATTAAAATCATTGGGTCGTTTAGGGTTTTAAGGTTAGTCTTCGTGTTAGGGTCAGGTCAATGTCGTGACTCCATAAATGTGCTGCACAGTGTGGACCAACGCCAATAAGTCAGACAGATGAGAAAGGACAAACCACTTTAGTTTGGGTGTATGGACCCATTGACACATGCGGTTAAGAAAAGACCACATGCCCTAAGTTCAAAACAATATATACCTCATAGAAGAGATCCTATGTTGTAGAGGTGGCAAACGGGTAGCTAACTACGAGCACAATACGGGTCCAGTACACTTAAAAGCTATCCGGTATGTCTAAGCCCGTTAGTGGCCCAACACAACCCGAGTACAATAGAATAACGGGTTGGGTTGGGCCTAGGAATAGTGGCCCATTGGTCCGGTCCAAACCCATAATAGGCTCGGCACGGCCCGAACACGACATATTGTGGACCAACCCGTTACAAATACATAATTTCATTTTATTTTTAAAAATATTAAAAAACCACAATGATGATATTTGAATATTATACATCTTTATTTAAAATCTCATGACAATTCCACCAATGCTATTTCTTTTATGTTGTCAAAATAGTGAAATAAAACATTATATCCTTATTTTGACATAAAGTATTTTTTTCTAAATATTAAATATATGTTTATTAATAAAGAGTTAAAGACTAATCTCATAATATACAACTATAGAACCAAGGAAAAATAATATATTACTAAATCTTCATTATATTAATAAAGATTAATCTCACAATATTTTGAGTTTTTTTTTTCTTTCTTGTAGTGGAATATAAAAAATTATTAGAAAACTAATTTAAAAAGCTAAGATTAAGAAAAACATTGTAGAACTTAATTTATTTTAATTTTTTAAGTAGTTAAATAAAATTAATTTTTATTTCTTCAAATCAATATTTTAAAATCGTGATTTATAGTGGGTAGGCACGAGCACGGCCCGTTTATTGACCCGGCACGAGCACGGCCCGGCACGATATGAGCTCGGGCCATGGGCCGGACTGGACTTAATGTTTAAGTAAATGAGCCGGCACGAGTCCGGTACGATAATAAATATGCCGGCCCAAGCACGACATGAAGTACGACTAGACCCGCTTAAAATGGGTCGGGCCAGCCCGTTTGCCACCTCTACTATGTTGTTTATAGTGAGCTTAATCCCTGTATATATACATATACACACACACACACACATACATATTGTCTTCACCTGGTCAATTGCTAATCAAAGAATTTATACTTAATAACCCTTAGATTTACATCAAATGGTGGAAAACAAAACACTTTAACTTAATAATAATTCTCTCTGTCATTGGATTTACATCTAAGGGTGGTTGAACATTATTTTCTTGGTCTATAACTGACCAGGTGAATATTTTTGTACACATACATACATACATACATACATACATACAAGCTTTCTTAGGTAAGGATACGGATTTTCAGTTTTTGGCCACTTTTCGATCACATATTCACATCTTAACAGTTCATTTTTTAGGTCCTAATGTATAGATTACTTTTGCAAAATTTCAGCCAAATTGATGATTATTAAGGCATCCAAAACTGCAATTTACACGAACGAACCGAATCTGTCGAACCGGAACAGTTCGTGTACATTGTTGTAATTAATATTTAAAAAAAAAAAAATATATATATATATATTATATTATTAACAGTACCGACATCCTAGGCTTATTTCACTAACTACAAAATAGATATCATTACTGAAACCATCTATCATTTAGGTTTTTTTACTGAAAATTAACTATGCAAAATTTCAACCATGTGAAATCAAACGGTCATCTAAAATGATATACCAATTAGACAAATGTAAGGTGTGGGATATACTTTATAAAACTTATAATTCAACTACTGAATAGTTTTCAGTTTGACGAAAAAATTGATGGTTTGGATGATCAAGCCTGATGGTATCCTCCGACTTTATTAAAAAAATAATAATTAAAAAAATTGCTAAATTTGCGGCGGTGTAACTCCATTATATGACTATATTAAATTATTAGTAAGAATCTACAAGACACAAAACAAAAAATAAAAAAAGACGAACTTATCAATTTCTTGTTGGCCATTAACTTACATTAACTTTCTTAAGTAAAAAGTGATTAAAAGATCAAACTACTTTATGAATATTCCGACCATCATTGCCATGGATACAGAAAGCAATTATTAGTCCGACAAAGAGAGGGAAAGAAAACAAAAGGAAAGAACAAAGAACAAAAAAATTATTAGTGGAAAGACTAGTTAACCACAAATTGGCAAGTTTCTAGGGGGTCGGCGAATACTGGTTCTCTTGCTTGATCCGTTCTTCACAATGAATACTGCGTCCATTCCCCAACTGGCATGACGTTCCAAATGACAATGCATAAACCATACTCCTGAAATATGAAGTTTTTTGTAATCCACAATTACATGTCCGATTCTTTGTGGAAATTAAAAATACTAATCATATGTATTTGCATTTCAGTTTGAAATGTATACTTCAAAAGCAATGAAATAAGAGAAGGGGGATTATGTACCAGGATTATCGGCAACAAAGCGAATGGCAGTCCATCCATTCTTAGGAACTCCGACAGTGTTGACCGCTGGTGGATCGATCAAGTTGTAAGTGGCCGGAGAAGTGGTCTCATTCCAGTTTCCATAAGCTGATCCAACAACATAGAAGCTGTAACCATGCAGATGCATTGGATGGTTTTCTGGATTTCCGACATTAGTCCCTTGGAACACAATTTCAACTGATGCCCCGTACTCGATCAATAACACCTTTGTCCCGACTTCTGGTAACAAATAAGTTGATGAATTAACCCCCGAGAAGTTAAAGAAAAGTGGCGGTTGATCCGGGAAATCACTGTCGAAGACATTAGGTAAACTCCTGCATAATTTTACAAAGCCAATTAATTATTGTCTTAGTCGAATCGATCAGGCCGGTACAAGTAACTATACACGTTATATATGCATGAAACTCTGTTTATTAATTACCTGTAGTATGCTTGCAGTATATCAGTGGTTGGGGTATCAAAACTGATATTGTTCAAGCTCGCAGAAATCCTATTACCATTTGGACCACCACATAAGCCAGCACCAAGTTCACACGGTAGCTGATTCACAGAAACTGTGATAAGGATTTGTTTGGTAACATTTTTCGGCACACTAATCGGATGTTCCTTGCTTGCCAAGGCCTTTATCTTGCTTGTGAAGTTATCTGCAGAGTCGTGGTCCGTTTGAATCGGAAGTGTCGGCATGGAAATATTAGTCGGGGCAGCAATTACGTTTGTGTATTGGAGAATGGCTGTAGTTGTGGTGTTGTCAAAGGGCGCTTGCGATTCGAAAAATGGCCTAGCAGCCATGTAGTAGTAGCTGGGTGGCTGGTTTGCTGTTAGTAAAATGTCCATGGTTTGTCCTGGAGTTATCATTATGTAGCTGATCAGTATGGGCTTGATGTATGCACCATCTTGAGCCACCACCGTGAAGTTGTGACCGGCAATTGCGAAAAACATTTCTTCGTTCATGACGGCACTGACTAGACGAAGCAGGTAGGTCTTTCCGAACACAACTGGCAGACGAGATATAGTTTCTGCATCATAATTTAACAAAGTAAATTTTAAATTGTCAATTTAACTATAGGTAATGTACATTATGCACTAGCTAATTAATTATCATGTACTAGTTTTGTGTCTATTTTAAATAACATATTGAATATTAAGTGAATAAAAAAAACAGTAAATTCTGAAAAAGTGCTCGCTTCACAGACTAACTACTATAACGTCTTTATATGTGTATGTACCATTGGAACAGTTATATAAAGCTCCTGGCCAGCCATTGATGGTGAAAGCATTGGATGCAGCTGGGTCTTCTCCGATTGCCATGGCGTCATCGATTAGTTCCTTCACGTCAGTATTGAACCATGAAGCTGCAAATATAATATAAAAGAGTCTCACGTACTGAAAGATGAGGAGATAGTAATGTGCAATAACAAACTACTTATAAGAGGATGACATAGGGGAAATATGTTTACCAAGCACAATGGTTTTCTCAGCATAAGGCTTGGGAAATGGATAAGATTTTCCTCTTTCGGGTAAAATAACAATAGGGCCATGAACGGTGGCACGTGACCAATCACTATGTGCATGCCACCATAGAGTTCCTTCTTCATCAGAAAATATGACTTCATAGGTAAAGTTTTTTCCTGGCTGAATTGGACATTGCGTAATGTTTTCTGGACCATCTGACCATGGGTTTTGTGGCTGCTTTACTCCATGCCTACCGAAATTAAAAACCTTTTCAGTTTGAGATGAAATTAACATATTATTTCCATGATTACCAGCCATAAACTATCTACAACTTATAACAAATGGTTATTTTATTATAATTAAATTCATGCATGTTAAACATATTTGATTTCCTAGATGAATGTTTATGTATTTCTAGTCTCCAAGAGGGAATAATTGTCTGCGTTACATACGCAATTTACTATAAATTTACAGTCCTCCCTCATGCCCCAAAATTGTTCAAACTGGCCCTTTTCTTTTTTCGCCATTATTTCTTCAATGTGATGCCATGGCCCAGGACTCCAGGAGAGGGAGAGGGAGGGAGAGAGAGGGAGAGAGAGAGAGAGAGAGAGAGAGAGAGAGAGAGAGAAAGAGACCAGTGAATGGTGACACCATATTTGCCATTGTTGTGGACATTAACAAAAGCTCTATCTCCTTTGCGAACAGTGATGGTTGGACCTGGGAACTGCCCATTTACAGTCAGCATTGGCTTTGTGGTACATAGTCTCGTGAAATTGGTCTCCTTCAGCTGTAGTTAACCACAAGATGTATTGCTTAACATAAAAAATAAAAATAAAAACTTGCCGAAAATAAAACCAGAAATTCGACTGCTCATTATCTGAGTACTTACGATAAAGCTATAGCGATGAACGTTGTAAGCCATGGACAGGAGTAGCCCATCCAGGACAAAGATCCCTAAAAGCCCTAGCATGGAACCCATTTTCCTTAATCCCATATTGATTGATTAGCCTAATTAGCTGATATCTTCAGTTCATTGTGAACTTTAGCTTTGCATTTAAGAGGTATTTATGGGCTAGGTTTCTGACACAAACCGTGTCTGGCAAAACATAAACTATTCATTTGAAATACCTACGACGACTTTCCTTAGTTAATACCTTCTATTCTAATTGGAGCAGCCGTTCAAATCTCGATCATATCTGGCTTGGATGTCCCACACAACAGTCTACTTAATTACCCAAGTTTAGGAAATATTAATTAACTGGATTAACTATGTACCTCATATTCATGGATGTCCAGGTTGTTCTATATGTATCTCCTCCTTTAATTACTATCAAGTTTTTGAATCGGGCAAAATTTACAAATGTGAAGCCAACCATCAAGGTTCCACATGCATGTGGAAGAACCCATCTAGCATCGTAAATTCGTGTATAGCGGTTAGAAACAGATCGATGTTATTTATATTGGTGTAGCATGACCAGTACAATTTTAATATTGTTTCTACTTCCACTTTTTATTATATTTAATTTAGGGTGGGTGAGCTGTTTATTATTGTAACTTGATTAGTGTTTATTACTTATTTACAGTCAAGGCTAAGACTAAGATTAAGGGTTTAAAACTTATTAATCTTCTCACCACCCAGAACCAAAGAACTGAGAAGTCTAAACTGTTCGTCCAGGGAGTGAATATAGTGGCATATTGGTGATAAAGTAATTAGATTCCAACGTGCTTAGTTTCCCATAATTGCGTTTTTTGTGATTAGAAATTAAAATAAAAATTATAATGTTTTAAAAGACAATTTTCTGTTGAAATCTAAGATACGATTGCTGCTAATTGTCAAATACGTGTTGAAAATTGTGAACATAAATCGCGTCGTCCAAAAAGAAAAGATATATGTGTGCACCGATTTTTACAGACAATCTGTATATGTCTAAGAACTCGATGATCAGTATCCTAAACTAAAAAGTCGATCAGTATCCAATTAATTTGTTTGTTATGCTAGCTTATGTTTACTTCACTTGCCGGCTAACCCTGCGCGCTATCCCGTTGGAAGCTTCTGTATTGAAGAGACATATAATTCATGCCGTGTGCCCTGTGCTGTGTGCCGACTCCAGATTCTTTTTTCTTTTCTATTTTCCTAGCAACTAGTTTTCAGTTCTAAAAAAGATGTTTAGGAAATTTCTGATGCTTTATTCTTTTCATCCTGATAGTATATTGTATTACATTGTATAAAAATATGGAGGAGCCTCAAAGTCTACACGTTATCCCCTCAACTCTCTCAGCTAGGTTTGGGTTTTGCAAGCACCTTGTTGAGTGTGCTTTTAGAATTCTCACGAGTAAATCAGGTTCTTTCCTTGACTCCTTGGAGGTTCTTGGCTGGAGCTAGCATGGAGGGATAATCTCTTCTTCTTTTGATGCATTTTTTATTTATTTTTTAGGTCGCTCATTGTGTTTCTAGACTGTTAGGGTCTGTTTTCATAGTCCGGCTTAAAATCTTTTAGATTTTCTCTCTATGGAGTTTAGAATAAAGATTCAACAATATTTTCAAACTAACAGTTAAATGTATGCTTTAATTTCTACATATAAATTAGACGAACCGATAATTTAAGAATCATTATTAGTCATCATTTTTTCTATTACAATAATTGCGTTAGGGGTTGGCACGGTGCCATTTCTGAAGACGAAGCTTTTGACAGATGTTCCACTTGGTGATTTTGCCATTTTCGATCGCTTTGATGGAGACCTTGAGCAAAAAGAGTCAATCATCAATCAAATATGCCGTGTGGATAATGAACTAGCTAGCTAGGAGGTGTGTGTGTGTGTGTAAAATACACAATCATATTGCTTCATTACCCTAGTAATCTTCATATGTAGTCTTTTTGCTTCATTACCAAGCAAATAACATATGTTCAAATTTGTTATATTCTCATGCTGAATCGTGCTTGGAATGCGCAAAGTTCAAGTGCTGCTGCTGCATCTTCTTCTTTTTTCTTTTCTTTTTCCGTAGATTATCTGATAACTATTAACGCCCAAAGTCATAACCCTACACATATGATTAGCATATGTTTAACCCTACGTCATCATGCCAAAATATAATATATTTTGGGGAGTGTAGATATTTTATAATTTACACTATCTATTCTGTTTTTTTATTGTAATTCTTATAAAGATACAAAATTTAAGTAATTAAAGATAAATCTTTAAATTACTAAAAACAAAAAGAGAGAGTGTAAATTATAAAATAAGGAGTGCAAATTTTACTAGCCTACCGTTTTTCTTCTTACATTGGAGGGATTTATAACCCGATCTAATCCAATTCTTTTCTGTCCTTCACAACTCAGACTAATCTTATATGTATAGAAAGTCACCAAGCGTCTTGGGCTCCAGTTATTTATAACTAGCATTGGCCTACACACACTATGTGAAGATTGTTTTTTTTTTCTTTGGTTTTTTTTTTTTCAAGAGTGTGTGGGAAGGTAGTTTAAAATAGTGGGAGTTTCTAACTCCACGTTTACACTTTCCACTACATTTAATTTTATCTTTTTTTATATTTTTTATTTTGTTAATTGACTTTATTATCCCTATTGATTATTTCTGATACAAAGTATTTTAATATATAAATAGTAAATTGGTAAAAAAATCAGTTATGGAGAGCAAGCTCTCTTATCTTAATAATAGTATAGATATTCCTCAAAAGATCAACTAAAATCATTAGGTGGGGGAGGGGGTGAAACTACACCGTATTTTTTATAAAACACACCTCTATTTTCCTCTTGTCATACATGTGTCCCTTGTAAATATAGTCATGCAAGAAGGAAGAAGGGTGTGGTTTACAAAAAAGATGTTTCAATTTCACCCTCCATCATCAATTATTCATTATCATTCTACTGATAAATGATACACTAAATATATTTTCATCTATAAATGAAAGTTTAGAATTTAAATAATTCGAATCGACCATAGGAGATTATAATGTCGTTTAACTTGAATAAAAGAAAAAAAAAAACAAACAAACACTCCTAATCAAGAGCCTGACTATTTCGCATATGATTTAATAAGTTACGTCATATATTCTCCCATAAACTATTACACCTTGATTAATTTTGAAGGCACTAGGGTTTTAATAAGTCGATGACCATATAATTTACATGCATATTATACCCAAAAAACAAAAGTATTTTTAGACGACTCAATAAAGAAAGGCCACCATTGTTATAAGTTGTCATTAAATTCTAATTTGAATGCAGGTTAGGTACCATTATTACTGTAAGTGTGGTACTTATGGTCGATCATAAGATTAGGCTAGGTTGGAGAAATGGCCCTTTATTTGAATAATGGCATCACTTTACAATGAGGCTCTCTTGGTAGGTAAAAAGTGTTCTTCTTTTCTACAAAAACAAGAATGGATATAATGGTACGTGCCCATCGACAATATATATTGTCTATTAGAATAAGAGTGTATCATATGCAGCGAATCTTTTTCGTTTGTTTAATTTCCACTTGATAATAAATCAATAGCTGTAACATGGGATGGGGGATTGTTAATGTTATTAGGGTTTTCCACGTTTCTGTAATTTTGTCTTTACATCTAATGTGAGGTGCATATCCCAAAAGGGACAATTGAAGAAACCATATACTCATTATTCAAATGGATCAAGTCCAAGATCAAACAAGGGTGATCATAGTTATAATCAAGTTTCTTATTTTATCGGAAAATATAATGGTAACTTGTGGAACAGAAGCCACTAGGGTTAAATCCGAATCGCGTATTCTTTTAATATCATGGAATATTGACGCTGTTAATCCGAATTATTAGTGGAATAATTCTTGTTTTTCCTTTTGATGTGCTCTTTGGATGTATATACACTTGAGCTGAAATGCATAACAATTTATGCATTTTTACTTTTCATAGTTAGTTGATTGAAATATCTTGCCACTGTGGAAAAAAAAAAACAAAAACCAATGATTGATAATTTTGCCACATGATATATGTGCTCGTATGTGCAATTATTGTACCAGCACTATAAGAACTTAATTGCTCAAAAGCAAACTTGTTTTGCTTTAGTGAAAACTTTATTTTAATGAGAATTTTTTTTTTTTTTTTGAGTTAGCACATGAGTACATTGTCAAAGTGATCGATAATATGTATTATTGAAGTGGTCATATATTAAAAATTATATATACATGTATAAAAAGTCTACATGTACCATCATCTGAGCTTAACTCAATTGGTAGAGCGAAGAACAATCGTGAAGTCTTTGGGATTAACCCAAATGGTGCAGAAGGGATGAGAATTGGGTTATGATATGCATTACGTTAGAACATGATTGAGGTTCGAGTATTTGGTGGGGTGGTAAGACAATTATTTTCAATTTAGGAGGTCATGTGTTCGAACCTCATGAAAGAACCAAAATGGGTGGGACTAAAATAAAAAAAAAATTAGAACGTGATTTGATTTTGGGTGATTCTAGTTGGACTTCCAAATTTGATATTTGGATCTCTTTTACTTATTAAAGATATATCAATTAAAACTAATTAAAATGAGTCAATCTCGGATCTTAATTAGCAATAACTGCACCAAAATGTTCAATAAATTATAAGGAAATTTCAAATCAAATTGTTTTTAATGTACTTTTGTATTAAATGATTGGGTCATATATATAATTTATGATGGGGCCATGTATATAATTTATTATTTTTATTTAATTATTTTAGGTAAATTATAAAATTATATAGGTAATATAAGGAACTTCTGAACAAAATAAACAATTTATTGAATGTTACATGGGGGAGGTAAGAATACTATTTTTTTCTTCTTTTTTCTTTTTCTCTTTTGTCATTATTTATCTTTTCATATTAGTTGACATAGTCTATTGATAATTGAAAAAAGATGGAGGTCCGAATATCAAATTTAGAGATCCAATTAGAACTACTATTTAATTTTCCTCTAATATAACTAAAAGAAAAAAAAAATCTACATATACCTAGTCTTTCTCATTACATAATTTGGAATCGATCCTAATATGGGGATAAAGATGTGATAGTAGCAAGCAGGGTTTTTCTTTTGTAAAGTGGTCTTTTTTTAATTTTTACTTTTTCCTGCCTTTGTTGGCCCCAATGATGTTTCTAGAAATGTCTCATTGTCGTTCTTAATTAAACTATTGAAATTGTATAGTCACGCCTGTCAATAATTAAAGCTCTATTATACCCAAACCATGCCATATGTAGTTTCCACATGCATTATCTGTCTGGCTTAACCAACTTGCGGAGAAAGTTAGTTGTTGCTATTGAATTAGTAAATATGCCGACATTAATTTGAGAATTTGAGGCCTTAATTAATAAGAGAATCTATTTTGATTATTTAATTATTTTAAAGAGTATGTTTAGTTTTTTATTTATTTTAGCAGCAGCACTAGACTACAAGTGATATATTATAACTTTTATCTATTTCACTCATAAATATAGAGAGCGAAATGAAGATCTCTATAATTCAAAACATTTATTTTGAGTTATTTTATATAATTTATAAATACATTTAAACTATTTCATTTTCATTTAAAAAATAATAGAATTTCAAAATTAACTAAAATAGATAGCACTGATACAAACGTGTTTTTAAAATGGATAGTCAAAATGATTTTTTAGCTATTTTGGTTAAAATTTAACTTAAAAATAACTAATATTACTAAAGATACTCTTACATGTATACATTGCCTAATTGATTTACGTCATTGTCGTTTGCATTGTTCCACCAAAGTTTAACAGAGCACGATGGATGCCTATGAATATATAGCTCTTTTACTTAATTAGATTAGTTAACTGTACATTTTTTGGTGATAAACATAAACATGTCTTATATTATTCTGTTATCTATGTACACATTGACTAATTGATTTTCGTCATTGTCGTTTGCATTGTTCCACCAAAGTTTAACAGAGCACGATGGATGCCTATGAATATATAGCTCTTTTACTTAATTAGATTAATTAATTGTACATCTTTCGGTGATAAACATAAACATGTGCAATATTTGTATTTTCTTGATAAAACAGTCCACTTATTTTACACACATATTTATCTATATTGACTGAATAAAAAACTGAGGTTGAGTGACTCCATTCGAAATGATGACCCAAAAAAGTTATAATACATAAGTGCAAATTGTTGCTCTTCAGATAACTTTTAAAAATGCATGTTGCTCTTTTATACTTCTAGTGTTACATCGGTATAAAAAAAAACTTGTATCTAAGTGAAAAGCCAAAAACATATGAGTCACAATACGTGAAGTACTAAGTGTATACCAACAAGTAATACTAAACCTGGTAAACAAAGTTTATCACAATTTTTAATCATCAACTGATGCGTGTTTTATAAGTTAGATCAATGAATTAAATTTCAAGCTAAGTCATATTAATGATTAAGATACTCGCATAGAAACAAGGAACCATTCTACA
Source organism: Rosa persica (assembly GCA_025331145.1). Lineage (NCBI taxonomy): Eukaryota > Viridiplantae > Streptophyta > Magnoliopsida > Rosales > Rosaceae > Rosa > Rosa persica. The sequence continues at coordinate 22,695,383 of WFKR01000006.1, read as the reverse complement.
TATGATATATGGCAATGCAAGCAACATAGGATGCAATTTTTTTTTAGAAGCTGGCATCAACATGTGATGCATATTTTATTTATTTATATGTACATGGACCTTCCCCTAGTTATAGCCTAGGGTTCATATACCAGGATCTAAGCTCCAAACCCGGATCATCTCTCACAGTATTTCTGTACATATACATGTGTTCGTATTTATATATGGATGTTAGTCAATTACCAAGTACATAACATAATATGCAATCCTGAATCATGAACATGGCAGTACATGAAGGGAACCAGTTAATTAAAATGATTTGTATATAGGAAGAAAAATATTTTGGTAAAGAGAAATTTACCCCAAAAGCACTCTCATATTTCCAGCCATCGATTCGGAATGGATTGAATCTTCTAATCCAAAATAAGACTGAAGCCAAGGATATGTTTTGAGTATCAACAGAATTAAGCTTGAAGATGGCTAAATAGTGAAGAGGGAACGATTTATTTTATAGCATAAACGTAGAGGTTTTGATGCAGTACACTGTGTGCTATCTATCAAATACAATTTCATATATGCATGTACTACACCTTTTCAACACTTCCCTATCTATCATCCCTCTGTTCAGTAGTACTTCCCTCATATCTAAATTTGAATTAAAGAATACCAACTTAGGAACTTAGATATATAAGCACGGGTCTGGAACTCTGGATCATGGGACACATTTTTACACTTCTTTTTAGCCATTAGATTTAGTTAAATTCAACGGTCTTGATTAATTTATCTCATGATGTGGAAATGACATCAAATATAAAACTGAAAAATAAAAAAATAAAAAAAGCGTCAACTAAAAAATAAAGAAAATTAAATTAAACTTTTCTAGAGAGGAAATTGAACTCGCAAAAACATACGTCCCCTTCTCTTTGGCTGAATAAGGGTTTTGTCACGCCCCGAAATTTAGAATAAAAATTCAAAATCCGAAACATGAATTACTACAACTTAAAATGACCATCCTGAAAATTTCATTTTCTTAACAACCTGACCACTCAATTTAATTACAAAAACCGAATCTAGTTTCGATTAATTATTACAACTCACTCACAAAATAAATTGTAAAGCTCTAAATGAGCATAACAAACCTCACAACTTAAATGAAAGCAAAATAAATGTTGCAACACCTAAACATCACGGTCACCTCCCTGGTTATCCTGACCTGCAGGAATATCCGCTACACTATTTGAATAGTATACCAGGATTGCAATAACACAAAACCCAGTAAGCTTTTGAAAACTCATATGAGTAAAAGAAAGAACGGTTGTTTAATTAAATCATATTTATTTTCACCCAAGTCAACACTCAACAATTTCCACATCCACAAGAAACCAACAATCTTAAATCAATCACCAAATCACAAATCAACACAAAACCCTAATTCACATATTTCTTCTCAAAACCCCGAAATCGTATTTATAAAAATACGGTATTTGACAGACTAGTGCTCTAACTGAATCGTAGCCCGTCACCTGACCTAGATTATGGCATCTGACATATTTATCTTTATCGTATTTCATCAATATGTATACTTATATACATATTTAGAACGTCCGATAATTGTACATACTCAACCAATCGTATCCCATCATCCACCTAGGATTAGAGCGTCCGATTCCCCCATATCGGTCACTACGTTGATCCTAAATCCATAATGAGTACAACAATATGTTTTTCACAAAATAAAATCAACTCATCCAAGATACACAATATTATTATGAAATTTAAGCATTTGAAATATAAACAAAATCATCATTTCAATTCAATCATATCATCACTCAACAACACACCAACCAATATATATATTCCACGTAAATATATATATATATATATATATACACATATACGTAATCATCCACTCAGGAATGACCACTAATACCATCCATAGTCCACACAAGAAAATAGTGAAATTCATTTGTATAATTAAAATTCATTTTACTTACCTATGGACCGTAGTTGATCAAGTCCATGTGATTTTAAAAACAAATATTTAATCCATAACTATTTTTCACACAATTACGAAATAAATAATTTAAAGCATTCGGTTAGTAATATGAACCACGTGAGTTTTACTCACCTCGAAACTCCCGCTGCATCTTCACTTAAATACAAATCACAATAATCCAAATGCTCGGTAACTCAAGCCCTCAAGTATCTAATCAAGTGCGGTCTTTACTTGGCAAACGAAGCACGAAATAAACTTAAATGATGATCTAACGGTCGGATTCTAAAATAAAGACGATCCAACGGTGGAATCGAATTTAAACGATGATCCAACTGTTAGATCCTCACGGATCGCCATTGGAAACATCTTATCAAAATTATACTAAAATCTGATGGACGGATCTTCACGAATCGCCTTCCGAATCACTGTTTTTCAATTATACGAAGATCCAACGGTCGGATCTTCGCCCGTGACCACAAAAAGTCATCGGGACAGTCATATGATCATCATATTAAAATTTGACGTAAAACCGATGGTCTGAACTCAGTAAATCATAAACGGAAGATAAACTGTAAAACCGTAAATAGTAACGTCAAAACTTAAATTGACTATTTATCAACTTTTTCTAACCCGACCATGTTATATATCAAAACGCTCGTATGGATGCATAGATCATCGTCTAGATAATATAAACTCACAATTTGGTCCGACGCGCTGCCACACGCGGTGGTCAGACGGCGGTCAACGCCAGTCAACCACCTCAGATGCAAAAGTTGTCAACTACAAACTTTTTCAAAATGAAATTATGAACAACTTTAATACCTGACTTTTTTCGAGATAAGGTCTAAATCGTCCTAGATCGAGCTTTGAAGTTGGATTAATCTCCTTCGCTCAATCAGATTCCAGATCAAATCCGGGACGTCGAAACCTTCAACACTTGATCTACAACTCTACACTCAAAATCGTGATACGAGCCACATATGAGGATGATCAGGAGGATGAGGACATCACGAAAATAGGGATGATCGGCTCGTGCAACGCCAGCACGGGGGGGATCCGAACGGGTCGGCCTTCCTCGTCTGGGGTCACTTCGATCCAAGGCAGGGGGCAGCAGTTGGGGAAGCTGAGGGTGAGGAGCGGCTGGGTGGCCCGAGGAGGAGGGAGATGGGGCCGGGTCGGGCCGGCGAGCAAGGGAGTTTTTCGCGCGAGAGAGGGGGTGGCTTAAGTGCAAAAATCTGATTTTTTTTTGTCCTTAATGAAAAAATCAGATTTTTCTTACTATTTATAGAAAAATTTTAATTTTCAAAAATTCATAACTTATTCATATGAACTCCGAATATTGCGTTCCACATATGCACGAGATCATATCAAAGAGTTCTACAACTTTCATGAAGGAAGTTTTCCCAAAATTTGCACATATAAAAAGTCAATTTTCACGACCCCCTAAATAACGTTCGTTTTCGAAAATAAAATCATTCGAAACTAATTTTCTCAAACCACCACATACGAATTTATCTCAAATATCATAATTCAAATAATAGAACAATTATTGAATTACATAAATTATTTTATGAAAATTCGGGTCTTCACAGTCTACCCTCCTTAAAGGAATTTCATCCCGAAATTCAAGCATGCTCGTCAATAAAAAGTTGAGGATACCTCTTCCTCATGTCAGACTCCAATTCCCATGACGCATCACCCTCATCATGATGACTCCATAACACCTTCACAAGATCAACCTCCTTCCTACGAAGTTTCTTTGTAGACCTATCCAAGATACGAACAGGTTCAACTACAAATGTCACATCTGTGTTTACTTCGATCGTACCATGATCAATCACGTGGGACTCATCTCGGACATACTTCCTGAGCATAGACACATGGAAGACATTGTACACACCCGACATGCTAACAGGTAAAGCAAGTCGATATGCCAAGTTTCCAACCCTTTCTAGAATCTCGAAAGGTCCAACATACCTCGGTGCGAGCTTTCCCTTCTTGTCAAATCTCACCACACCTTTCATAGGTGAGACCTTCAAGAACACATGATCGCCTGAGGCATAACTCTTCAAGTCAGCATAACTCTTCTGTCTACTCTGAGCGGTTCGGATTCTGTCCTGAATAGTAGTGATCTTCTCTATAGTCTCCTGTACAATCTCAGGACCGAAGAACTCTTTATCCCCTGCTTCTGCCCCACAGATAGGAGTCCTACATGGCCTACCATAAAGAGCCTCATATGGAGCCATACCGATACTGGAGTGATAGCTGTTATTGTTGGCAAACTCTACCAATGGCAGATGATCCGCCCAACTTCCATTAAAGTCCAGAACACAAGCTCTAAGCATATCCTCCATCACCTGATTCACTCTCTCGGTCTGCCCATCTATCTGTGGGTGAAATGCAGTGCTCATTGCAAGAGATGTGCCAAATGCCTTATGGAACCTACACCAGAATTCTGAAGTGAAACAAGCATCACGATCAGAGACAATCGTCACAGGCACACCATGAAGCCTTACTATTTCATTCACATACAACTTACACAATGCATCCCCTGAGTACATTTTTGCCACGGGAAGAAAGTGTGCTGACTTAGTCAACCGGTCAACAATCACCCAAATTGAGTCATAACTTTGCTTGGACCTAGGCAATCCAGTCACAAAGTCCATGGAGATATCTTCCCATTTCCAAACAGGAATCGGCAAGGGATTCAACATTCATGCGGGTCTCTGATGCTCTGCCTTCACTTGCTGACATGTAAGACAGTTCGACACATGTTCTACCACATCTCTCTTCATTCCATACCACCAAAACTGCCTTCGTAGATCCATATAAATTTTAGTACCCCCTGAATGTATAGTGTATCGAGACCTATGTGCTTCCCGCATGACCTCTTCCCTGAGGTTATCAACACTCGGTACATACAATCTCTCTCGAAATCTCAACCCTCCATCTGCCCCAATCATCCACTCAGAAGGGCCCTCCACATCCGGGTCAGCAGTCATCTCAGCAATCCTCGCCTGAGCAAACTCATCAAGTGTCTGACCCTGAATGATCCTGGAGATCAAGGTGGACTGTAAGGTGATACTACCGAGAAAGATTCCATGTCCTGCTCCTACGGGCATAAGGTTAAACTCTGATTCAGCTTCTAACATGCGCCACTCTCGCACCATAATTGATGCCATGATTACTCGAGGTTTCCTACTCAAAGCATTCGCCACTACATTCGCCTTTCCGAGATGGTACTCCATGGTGAAATCATAGTCTTTGATGAGCTCCATCCATCTTCTCTGCCTCATGTTCAATTCTTTCTGGAAGAATAGATACTTCAAACTCTTATGATCAGAAAAGAGTTCAAATTTCTCACCATAAAGATAGTGCCTTCAAATCTTCAAGGCAAACACCACTGCTGCTAGCTCTAGATCATGAGTGGGGTAATTCCGCTCATGTACCTTCAACTGTCTAGAACCATAAGCAACAACGCTACCATTCTGCATTAACACACATCCCAAACCCTGATGAGATGCATCGATGTAAATGAGTAACCCACCACCACTAGTAGGAATAGTCAACACCGGAGCTGTAGTCAATCTAGTCTTCAGCTCATTGAAAGCCTTCTCACACTCATCCGACCACACGAACTGAGTGTCCTTCCTTGTCAATTTGGTCAAAGCCGAAGCAATACCAGAAAACCCTTCAATGAAATGCATGTAATACCCTGCCAATCCAAGGAAGATACGGATTTCTGTAACCGTAGTAGGGCGACTCCAACTCATCACTGCTTCAACCTTCGAAGGATCCACAGAAACTCCATCCTGCTAGAGATAAAGAAAATTAAATTAAATAAAAAAATAAAAAAAGCTTCAACTAAAAAAATAAAGAAAATTAAATTAAACTTTTCTAGATAGGAAATTGAACTCGCAAAAACATACGTCTCCTTCTCTCTGACTGAATAAGGGTTTTGTAATACCCGCAATTTCCATTTTAAATTCGAGTAATTGTATCGAATGATTATTATTCGATTTCACGATTTATGTTCGATAATAATTCATTTTTACAATTATCGAAGTTTCGAAACATTTATTTTAACGAAAAGCTCGAAATGCTCGATTCGAGTAATCGACTTTTTCTACGTACAAAATTTGGAGAAACTTCCTTCATGAAAGTTGTAGAGCTCGTCAATACGAGTTCGTACAAGTGCGGAACATGAAGATCGGATTTTTTCTGAATTAGTTATCGATTTAAGAAGTTTTTCCGAAACTAGTATAAATAGGAAAAAACCCTAGCTAATTTTTCAGAAAACTATCATTTGGTCCGGCCTCCTTGCATTTTCTGAAAAACACTATTCATCGTCCCTAACCTTCGTTCCTCGACCAAAATCGTCCGAAAAGGAGAGAAAACTTCTCCTTAATTGTTCTCCCTCCACAGACCACCTCTCGACCTCAAACCAAGTCCCAGGCGTTCGTCTCGAGCTGCTCTAGCTCTCAGAGGCAGTTTTACAAGGCGGCGCGGCCTGTGGCGGCGGCGGCACGGCCCGAACCGAAAACCACTGATTTCGGTTCGAGCTTGATATCTCGAGCTACACTCCACATTTCACTTGATTCTTGTCTCATTGAGCTCGCCTCAACTTCCTCTACAAGCACCAAGAAGGACCGGAACTGGGTCGAACGTTTTCACGTTCGTCGGAGCTCGACCCGAACGGATCGAAATACCGAAACTTTCGATCAAGATATCTCGAGCTATACACGATCGTTTCTTGTGATTCTTGGCTTGTTGAGTTCGCAAGGAAGTTCTGAACAAGTTTCCAGAAGGGATCGGGGCCTGAGGTTGTAATTTTCACGTCGGTTTTCAAGCTCACCGGTTTCTGCATTTTTCCGGCCGCCGACTGTAAATCGGTAATTTTGATCCCTTTCCGTCATTTTTAGGTCTTGTGCTAGTTATGAAAGTTTCTCAGAATGATGAAACGAAGGGGACAAGCTCGGCCCCGACACCATTGGCGGTGGTCGGTGGCGGCTCTGTCCCTAACTCCGGCGGCCTTTTCCGGCCACCTCCGGAGGTCTAAAATTTGGTTTCTGTCCATTTTATGATTCTATGTTTCGATACGATCATTTTGGCGTATTATACGTATTTTTCGGATATCGTATGAATTAGTTATGAATTTTGTGATTTCGATCGATTTCGATCGTTAGATTTTTGATCTGTGAAATTATGACCGTCGGATGAACTTGTAAATTTGTTATGATGATCATATGACTGTCCCAGAGGCTTTGTGTGGTCATGGGCGAAGATCCGACAGTTGGATCTTCGTATATTTGAAAAACGGTAATTAGGGGAGCGATTCGTGAGAAACCGCTCGTCGGATTTTAATGTAAATTAAAATCTGGCCGTTAATTAGAAGTTAAATTATGTGTTGAAATTGTTGGCTAAATTCGAATCACATTTGATTAGGTGATTGACGGATTTTATTTGAGTGGGCTATTCGGCGTTAATTATAAATTATAATTATATTGAAGACGCAGCGGGAGTTTCGAGGTGAGTAAAACTCACGTGGTTCATATTACGAACCGAGCATTTTAATTTATTTATTTTTGGTAATTGTGTGAAAAATATTTGCGGATTAAATATTTGTTTTAAAATTTCATGGACTTGAATCACCACGGTCCATAGGTAAGTAAAATGAATTTTAACTATACAAATGAATTTCATAATTTTCTTGTGTGAACTATAGATGGTATTAGTGGTCATTCCTGAGTGGATTATTACGTATATATATATATTCACGTGGAAAATATATATTGATGAGTGGATTGTTGTGTGATGATATGATTGAGTAGAATTGATGAGTTGATTATATTACAATTGTGTAATTCCATAATAATATGATGTATCTTGGTTGGGTTGATTTCAGTACGTGATATTATAAGTTGTGTTCATTTATGGGTTTAGGGTCGACGTAATGACTGGTGTGGGTAATCGGACGCTCTAATCCTAGTGTGGATGATGAGATACGATTGGTTGAGTATGTGGAATTATTGGACGTTCTAAATATGTATATAGGTATACATATTGATGAAATACAATAATTGATAAATATGTCGGATGCCATAACCTAGGCCAGGTGACGGGCTACGATTCAGTTAGAGCTCTAGTCTGTCAAGTACCGTATTTTTATAAATGCGATGATGAGAGTTGTGAGGAAAGTTGTGAGTGGGGTTGTCTTGATATATTGAATTGGTGTTGATTGAGATTGTTATTCTTTGCATATGTGGAAATAATTGAGTGTTGCTGTGTGTGGAAATAAATGAGATTAAATTAAGTAACAGTTCATTCTTTTACTCATACAAGCTTTCATAAGCTTACCGGGTTTTGTGTTGTTGCAATCCCGGTACACTATTCAATGGTGTAGCGGATATTCCTGCAGGTCAGGATAACCACGGAGGTGACCGAGCTGCTTAGGTGTTACAGCAGTTTTGTTATTTATTTAGTTGTGAGGTGTGTGTATGCTCATTTAGAGCTTTACATTACATTTTGGATTTGAGTTGTAATAATTAACCGAGACTAAATTTAGTTTGATTTTATTTTGTGTGGTGAGTATGTTAAGAAAAGAAAAATTTTCAGGATGATTATTTTGAGTTTGTAGTATTTTCATGTTTCGGATTTTGAATTGTTATTCTAAAATTCGGGGCGTGACAGGTTTGGTCTAGGATTTCGATTCCTGGAGTATTCTCTCGTCCTTCCCATTCAATCCTTCTTTAGTTGGGTTTGTAGAATGGAAGAGTCTTTGATTGATCTGGCCAAATGCGCAGTTAGCTTTAGATGATGAAGAGAACTTCAATGTCATTCAAATTGAAGCAAACAATTTATTCTATCTCAATTCACCATTCACACCTTCACTATTCACTAAAGCAATGTTTTTTGTTAAGAGCTCATATAATTATCATAATCACCAAGCTACCAATATCATTTCCAGCAAATATTCTGGGTTCGATCACCACCATTGATAGGACCCGACCCAGAATTTCACCATGAAATTCCAGGTAGCCCTGCGAGGTCCACTTTTTGAGAAAGTTCAACAAAATTTTCCTAAAAAATGGACAACCCGAACCTGAAAAGAATTAGAACCACACTTCTAAGCAACCATCCTTATACTCCTGGAGTCATCATGCTCCCCAAATACCAACAACTTCATTTTCACATTTAGCGAAAATTCATAGGTTATCAGAATAATTCTAAAACAAACAAAGAGAGGACAAAGGATCGATAGATCCTACAATGCGGAAGTAGCGCTAGCTATGCCTCAACTCCATGTATGCCTGACCTGAACTAATCTTGCCTGTAAACTGGGCATTTGAAAACAAAGGGCCCAGGGGAAAGTAATTTAAAATATGTTAGAGTGAGTGGATAAAAATAAATGATTAAGATAATTTAAATCAAATACGCTTTGATACTTTCCTATAAATAAATTATTTCTAAATTCTCGATGCATGCCACATTTATAAAATATATTTCTCGCCACATGAAAAACTCGTGAAAACATACCAGCCTCACTGGTTAGAAGAAATCGGGCTAGTCTCGCTAGTCAAATAATAATATCATACGGGGAAGAAGTTATCGCCATACAACAAAGGAGCCTCCCAGGCTCGGGTTGGAGTGTCCCACACTCTTGAGCCTACAAGGCTTTATCTCAACTCAGCCGCAAACACAAAGTAAGTGGGGAGGAATAGGCTAGCTAGCAATAGTATCATCAAATAATACAACCCAAGTATGGTAAAGAAAAATCCATAATCCAGTGAAATTCATAAGCTTCCTCAATTTCTCACAACGTAGCCCCGCACACCAAAATTTTTCTCGAATTCAAAAATAAATAGGCGAGAAATAATAGATAATTATAATTCCCTCAGGAGATCCCATTTCTCAAATCATTATTAATATCCGATCAAATCATAATCCCGAAAAAAATTCATAAATTCAAATTCGAGCATAGCAATTTCATAATCGAAATTCATATGACAAATAAATCAATATCAAAATTATAATTCAAAGTTAAATATTATGCTCGATAAATAAAACGATAAATAATTAAATAAATCAATCATTTCGGGAAAATAATTGCATGCATCATTATTTAAAACAAAAGTCCACTCACAGTATACGGCTATGCTTGCTGTTTATTCGAAGTTTTCTCAAATCGAGGTTCCTCACGTCCAGTACAAAAATAATCGCGCGTAAACAAAATAATTACAGGACGGAAAATTAACTTTACGATAATTAAAACAAATTTTTAATTGTCTCCTTTAATCTCTGCTCCTTCAATTCTCCTCAGATTTAATCCAAACTTCACCAACAAATTATATTCGTCAATTTACAAATTCTAAGATGAATTCCAAAGAAATCCGACTATCGGATTCTCGTAAAAAGATAATCGAAACTTTTAGTCTTCAGAAATTCATAATAATTTCAACACTTCACCAAACTTCATATATAAGCTCTACGATATTTATCGGATTTAATGGGCTTAAAACATAATTAAATCACTGTTCACGTACCGCACTTTTCCACACCGACACTATTCACACACCGATGGTCAACCACCATATCTGGCTACCAAATTTTATCAGCATCATCGTCTCAACATTCTAAGTATTTTTCATAACTGTGACCAAGTGAGAAAATGAGTAGAAGTATCTCAACAATTAAGGAGAAGGTTGAACCCAAAATCTTCCAATTATGCTTTCTTCCTCTACGCTTCGATCTGGGTTATGAAACTTGGCGAGCATGAAGAGCGGCTCAAGACGCTTCTAATGGACCTAGGTTTATGACCGGAGGTGGCCGGAAATCGGCGTTGACCAATTTGCTATAGTAAAAATGTGGGCTTCGATCTCCACATTTCCTGCCAAATCGCCGTAAACAACTCCCACATGTGTGTTAAGGAGGAGGAGACGAGTCTATTGATGCCTGCAGCTCGCCATTTGGTGGCCTGGAGGCGGAGGAAGAGAGAATTGCAGAAGAGAGAGCACGGGGAGAAGGAGAGAGAAGAAGAAAGAAGAAGAAGAAAAAAGAAATTTTACCGACCTACAGTAAAAATTCAAATATATATTATCTACTATAAACAGTAACATTCGTATTTCGCTTATAACTTTCGTATACATACTCTGATTTTTACGAACCAAGTATGCACACGCTCGGTTTAATGTCCTCTACGACTTTCATGAAGAAAGTTTTCTCAAATTTTGGCTCGAATAAAAAGTCATCTTTTAAGGCCCCTAGACAGTCAAAATGGAGTCGAAAATTAAAATAACTCTTGTTTACCTTCCAAAAGACTCGTAAGTCTATAAATTTATGTTCGGGTCGTAACAACCATTATCCCACATGAAGTCATGAATGCTAACTAATTTTCCCCCATATTGCAATTATTAGACCATCAAATTCAAATTCGATCCAATTCTTTATTGGGCTAAACTCTGTTTAGTCCCTGTATTTTGCCTCTCTCATCATTTCAATCCCTGACATTCTAATTTAATCTAAAAACTCCCTAACCTCACAATTTCCCTCCAATAGGTCCCTGTCTTGGGTGAAATGCCCAATATATCCCTCAGTTATTTCTTTTTTCCTTTTAATTTATTTTTTTGCTTTTTTTCTTTTTCCTTTTTATTTTTTTTTCATTTTATTATTTTTCCTTTTTAATTTATTTTTTTCCTTTTTTTTATTTTCTCCTTTTTAATTTCCTTTTTTTCCTTTTATCCTTTTTCTTTTTAATTTCTTTTTTGCTTTTTAATTTCTTTTTTTTCCTTTTTTCTTTTTTCTTTTTAATTTCTTTTTTGCTTTTTCTTCTTTTTTTTCTTGTTTCTTTTTAATTTTTTTCCTTTTTAAGTTCTTTTTTCTTTTTCGTTCTGCCTACTTTCTACTTCCTCAACCCACCAATCTCATTCCAATCAAACTCCACAACCCATCTGTTTCCCAATCAGCCTACTTCTCTCTCCCCCACTCAAATCCCACTTTCTCTCTCCACATCAAGCCTCAATTTGGAATCTTTCCACTGAAAATTACCATTTTTTAACTTTTCACTGAAAACTACCATTTTTTCAAACTTTGAGGTTTTTGGGTCTTTGCGTGGAGAACAAGAATTGGGGTTTCGGGTCGATCTGGATTGGTTCGTCAACGTGGCGCTACTGATGCAGCAGAATACGATGGTCATTAAAAAGGAAAAAGAAAAAAGAAAAAAAAGGAAAAAAAGAAATTAAAAAGGAAAAAAAAAAAGGAAAAAAGAAATTAAAAAGAAAAAAAAGAAATTAAAATGGAAAAAGGAAAAAAAGAAAAATAAAAATAAGAAATTAAAAAGAAAAAAAAAAGAAATTAAAAAGGAAAAAGAAAAAAGAAAAAAATTAAAATGGAAAAAGGAAAAAATAAATTAAAAAGGAAAAAAAAGAAAAAAGAAATAACTGAGGGTTATATTGGACATTTCACCCAAGACAGGGACCTATTGGAGGGAAATTGTGAGATTAGGGAATTTTTAGATTAAATTAGAATGTCAGGGACTGAAACGATGAGAGAGACAAAGTACAGGGATTAAACAGAATTTAGCCCTTCTTTATTTAACACACCACCCTCTTCATCAATTGATTTTTTTTTTCAATTAAAATAGAGGATTAGACAATATTAGCGTCTCGTTAGAGGTCATTGCGCCAGGCGCCTACCCTCTCCATAATAGAGAGGGGACCACTACACCCGGGAACCCACCCCCCGTCCCTCTATTTTATTTTATTATAATAATAAAAAAACAAAATACAAGATGGAAGAGGGGGACATAAACCAAAACCTCTCCCAATATCAAGAAATAATACCACTAGACTGAAATTTCCAACATTAAATATAGCAAACTGTCCTATCTGTAAAGAAGAGAAAAAATTGAGTACTAATAAGCACCCCCAAAAACAACCCAAGAGCAGCAATCAACATCTACTATGCAAACCTGAAATTAGGAAGACCTGCCAAATCTCGGGAATATGCTGCAAGTGCACAAGGAGGACAAGAGTCCCACCAGTGAACACCAACCTGATTTGCCCCAAAATTAGCTAAAGAATTCGCTACCTGATTACCTTCGCGATAGATATGAGAAACTTTCACCGACATAGATGCAAGCATAACCCGACAGTTGAACCAATTGGTAGAGTATCGCCATGGTACATCATTCTGAAGAGAAGACAAAAAATGAATTACCAAAGCCGAATCACTTTCAATCCATAGGGAGCGCCAACCTTTCTTCGATGCAATATGAATAACATGAATCACTGCCTGAAGCTTAGCCTCCAAAGCATAGGCCACCCCAAGAGCCCCAGCAAAACAACCAAGCACACATCCCAAATGATCACTAAATATGCCACCGAAACCCGCTGGACCCGGAGTGCCTCTAGCTGCGCCATCAGTATTAACCTTAACTTGTAAAATAGAAGGAGCATGCCACATAACCTCAATAATTTTTGGAGCTTTAGGGGGTCTTCCAAGAATACCAATCCGACGTAGAATGCAAAGCTCAGCAACTGAATTCTTCATGGTTCCCTTACTTAGGGAGTCAATCTCAAATAGTTGAAGCCGAATGGAATGGTGTAATGTCCTCACTGACAACATGGAATCCTAAAAACGAATAGCGTTTCTCGCATGCCAAATAGCATGAAAACCAGCTCCAATCATACCCCACCATATAATACTCAATTGGGAACCAAAACCATGGCGAATTGGACAAGAAAAAAAAGAAGAAATATCAGCAAAAAGAGTAGTCACATGAAACAAGTCCAGTACATTCCCCTAAGTAGAAGTAGCAAATGAGCAATCAAAAAAGAAATGATGCGAGGTCTCATTAGCAAGACGACAAAGAGAACATATCGATGATAGATGGACCCCGACGTTGTAAGATATCATCAGTAAGCAAACGTCCATGCAAAAATTTCCATAAGATGAAAGAGTTCCTAGGGCGAAAATTTGAATGCCAAACAAACCGAGCCCAATTGATTTATTCATTCCAAAAACCCTAATTTTTATAATCCACCAAAAACTCAAACCCACGCCGCCAACGTTTGTTGTCTTCCCCGACCACACTGGTTCTTCCCTTTCCTTTTCTCAAGAACATAAGTCTTATGTTCTTCTCATTGTATTCTGGAAATTTTAATTTTAATTTTAATTTTATGTTTCAAAAATGATGGTAATTTAAATTTATTTATTTTTTGGTTTTTTTTTTTTGAGAAAGAAATGCATTGCATTAAATTGCGAAACGCAATTGAGATACAAGTACATGATATAGGTACGAGAAAGTTAAAAAGAGAATCCACAACCTAATATGAAAGTCAGGAAACAAAAGCGTCATCGCTACTAACTAGCTGCGCTGCCTGTAACTTTCACAAGAAAAATACTTATAACCAGAAAATGGAAGAAGTGGAAAATGTCTTCGCTTCTTCTCTTGAACCTAATCTATAAGTGCAATGGTGGAAGAACAGAAACGGTGGCCTCATTAAAACCTTGTTTGGATAAAACCCAGCGGGAAAAACTCCGAACTGAGGAAAAAGTACCACACACACAAGAAACAACACACATAACACAGAAAATGCACCATCTGGGAAGACCCAGACCTATCTCCCAAAAATGGGAGAGAACGGGGGAGGGGGGTAAACAAGTTGGTTGTGTCCAATGGACAGCAGTTACCACTCCTGCATGTTTGATTGTTTGAATGCTCCTGCAGCCATCAAATGGAAAACCCACAACAATTACATAAAAGAAGACAATTAAAGCAGAAAGCAAAAGAAAGAGATCCTGCAAAACAAGAGTCACTCCCACAAACTTAACAAGAAGAAAAACCAAAAACAATAGAAGAAAAGCAAATCGTCGTGGGGAAAATTCTAGGCAGCGGCGGTAGACGCGGAGGAAGAGTTGGCCGGGGCAGAGAAGATGGAAGGTGGCGGATGTTGAGATGGACTCGAAAGTAGATGGTGGAGGAGAGAGGGTAAACCCCCGATCCACTTTCTCTCTCCTCTCGTCGCATGGGTTGCCGCCGGATGTCAAGGAGGCTACGTCGTGGTGTGCTGGGTGTTGATGGTGGCGGGACAAAGAGAGGCGGCCGGAAACCTGGAAGAAAAGGAGGAACAGTGGTGTCGTGGCATTTGGGAGTCGAGTGCGATGGCTACGGGTGGTGCACGGCGGGGATTCTTCTTGGGTTTGGGTCGTCGTCTTTTGCTCTCTCTTTTGGTGGTGGTGGTGTAGTGGAGTGGTAGCCGGAGATGAGGAGGGAAGAGAGAGGAGAGAGAAGACCTAAATGTTTTGGTGCCCTTGATTAGGGTTTCTGTGGTTCTTATTTATTTTTTGGTTGAGAAAAAAATTAATTCCATGTCATTTACCACATCATCAGAGAAATTAATCAAGACCATTGAACTTAATTAGATCTAATGACTAAAAAGAAGTGTAAAAACTTGTGTAAAATAATATGTCCCATGATCTGGACCTATAAGCACATGTATTATAAATAGCTCAAAGAATGTAAGCCTCTACCAAAACGTATTTTTATCACTATTATTATAAAAGGAAGCCAAAGTTTGGTGTCAAAGGTTTCATCAAATTTTGAAATCACTACTACTATAAATGGAGGCCCTTCTTTTGGTGTCAAATGCTTTAGATTGCCATATACGCCCTATGAAAATGAAATAAATTAATTAATCTCTACTATTATAAATGGATGAGAAATTCTACAATGTGTTAATGTATGACATACATACAATTACCTTAAAGTGGTAAAATGAGTCCTTAAAGTGGTAAAAATAATTGATGTATGAGAAATATAAAAATACCGTAGCCTTACCCATAAATGAAAGCCCTTCTTTTGGTGTCAAAGGCTTCACCAATATTTAGATGGAAAATGCTTGAGATCCCAAAAAGTTATACAAAAAAACCCATACCAAATGATGTGGCATGTGCAACATTATCATCTTAATCCTAATAATTTCTAGCATGTCTTCCTATTTTATTTTTGTTTAATTTAAATTAAAAATCAACGACTAAAATAGAAAGATTGACAAGAAAACCTAAGAATATGAAAGTGATCTCCTTTTTGGCTCTTATGAAGAGATCTCTTGAGAATCGTAGAAGCACAATCGAAATCTAGCAAAATCTACCATATCCTATCAACTTCGCAACCACCTAATTAACCCTAATGTTATCATGTTGATCATCAAAAGGAAAAGCCTACACTCACTTAGCATCAGTACCATTGTCGACCATATTTACAGGAGGAATATGCCTATCAAATTGCAGTTTTATGTTACCCAAGGAGTTCATCTTCAAGTTCTGTGGAGACTCGAAATTTCAGTTAAATATTTTGTAATTCAATATTTGTCAAATTATATGAATTATGAATTGTGGGTGTGATTGGAATGTTGTTGCGTGAGAAATTTGGTTTCGAATGATTTTAGTTTCGAAATTTAATGTTATATATGGTTTACTAAAATCGACTTTTTATTCGTAAGGAATTTGAGGAAACTTCCTTCACGAAAGTCGTAGAACTCGTCAATACGAGTTCGTGCATATGTGGAACGCAAGAATCGGAGTTCGTATGAGAAAGTTATCGCATTTGGAAAAGTTTCCATTTTGGGTATATATAGGTTACTATTTCCGGAAATATCCAAAAATAGCATAATTATCTAAAAATGAAACTATCGGGTTACTGTTCATCATCTTTCTCTCTCTCCCTCCGACCACCGTTTGATGCCAAACCACTTCCTACAGCTTCGTATCTTCTTTGCGCAGCTGCCAGAGACAGCCTTGCGCCGTGTCTTGGCCTATAGCAGCGGCGGGAGCTCGGTTTCTGTTAGAGGCCGTTTTGAGTTCAAACCAAGATTTCTCCTAGCTCCGGCCACCAAAACTCGCGTTCTTTAGCTTGTTGAACTCGTATCACGGAGTAGAACACACAGCAAGAAGACCCAGACCTGAAGTGAAGTTTTTGACGTCGAACGGAGCAGCTATCGGAAAATTTTAGTTTTCCAGCGAACCCGACTGATTTTAGGTATTTTCGACCACTTCCTCTCGTTTTCTCACTTCGTGCTAGTTATGAAAGTTGCTCAAAATGATGAAACGAAGGGGAGAAGCCTGGCCCCGACACCATTGGCGGTTGTTGGCGGCGGCTCTCCCCTAACTCCAGCGACCTTTTCCGGCCAGTTCCGGGGGTCCCAAGGGCAGTTTCTGTCCATTTTTATGTTCTACATGTTCATACGATCATTTCGATATAAAGCATGTGAATTTTGGATATCGTATGAATTAGTTATGAATTTTACGATTTCGATAGATTTTGATTGTTCGATTTGTGATCTATGAAGTTTGGACCGTTCGATAGAATTGTAGTTTTCATATAATGATCGTAGGACTGTCCCGATGACCTTGTGTGGTCATGGGTGAAGATCCGACCGTTGGATCTTCATATAAGTGTGTTTTTGTATTGTACGCTAAGTTAATTATCGTATTTGGTTAGGTGATTGACAGAATTGAGTTGACAAGCGATTTTGAATCTTATTTAAGCTGTTGAGAAGACGCAGCAGGATCAGAGGTGAGTAAATCTCACTTGGTTCATTTACGAACCGAAATTCCTTAATTGCCCAATTTATTTGTTATGTGTGAGAAAATAGTTTTAAGAAATGAGTTTTAAAGTATATATAAAATGAATTTCTTAGGTTTTTACTCCATGTGAACTATAGTTGGTATTAGTGGTCATCCCTGAGTGGATGATTACGTATATATATATATTTACGTGATTTTATACGGAATGGTGTGACATTGAAATATGTGGATTGTTGATGATTTCATTTGTATACTTGAATGAAAGAATTATTGTCATGATTTATTATGTTAAATGATATTGAGTGAAAGCATGATGATGGTGATTGTTTAGATTATGATTTAAAACACGTGATGGTTTTGCAATTACAATTGATATTGTAATTATTGTGGGATGTAAGGATTGTTATAACATTTGGGTCGGGGGGGGGGGGGGGGGGGGGGGGGCTTGATATGTTCGATGTCACCGTAGGGAGTGTGGTGACTATTTCGTAAAGGTGAACCTTGGCCGAGGTGACACATTACGATTTAGCTAGAGCTCTAATTTGTCTGCCATCGTGTGACATGAAAGCAGCGAGTTGGGTTACTCGTGATCGTGAACACGAATTGGTGGTTGAGAGGGGTCGAGTGTTGAGACGTTACTTGAAATAGTTGTGAAATTGAGAATGAATGTTGTTGTGTGTGTTTGGATTGTTTTACTTGAATTAAAAGAATTGTGATTTAATAAATCAACTGTTCATTTCATATTTACTCACATGAACTTTCATAAAGCTTACCGGGTTTTGTGTTGTTGCAATCCCGGTACACTATTGTCACGCCCCGGATTTTACAATAACAATTCAAAATCCGAAACATGAAAATACTACAAACTCAAATAATCATCCTGAAAATTTTTCTTTTCTTAACATACTCACCACACGAAATAAAATCAAACCGAATTTAGTCTCGGTTAATTATTACAACTCAAATCCAAACTGTAATGTAAAGCTCTAAATGAGCATACACACACCTCACAACTAAATAAATAACAAAATTGATGTAACACCTAAGCTGCTCGGTCACCTCCATGGTTATCCTGACCTGCAGGAATATCCGCTACACCATTGAATAGTGTACCGGGATAGCAACAACACAAAACCCGGTAAGCTTATGAAAGCTTGTATGAGTAAAAGAAGGAACTGTTACTTAATTTAATCTCATTTATTCCCACACACAGCAACACTCAATAATTTTCACATATGCAAATAATAACAATCTCAATCAACACCAATTCAATATATCAAGACAACCCAACTTACAACTTTCTCCACACCTCTCATCATCGTATTTATAAAAATACGGTACTTGACAGACTAGAGCTCTAACTGAATCGTAGCCCGTCACCTGGCCTAGGTTATGGCATCCGACATATTTATCAATTATTGTATTTCATCAATATGTATACCTATATACATATTTAGAACGTCCAATAATTCCACATACTCAACCAATCGTATCCCATCATCCACACTAGGATTAGAGCGTCCGATTACCCTCACCAGTCATTACGTCGACCCTAAACTCATAAATGAACACAACATATAATATCACATACTGAAATCAACCCAACCAAGATACATCATATTATTATGGAATTACACAATTGTAATATAATCAACTCATCAATTCTACTCAATCATATCATCACACAACAATCCACTCATCAATATATATTTTCCATGTAAATATATATATATATACGTAATCATCCACTCAGGAATGACCACTAATACCATCTATAATTCACACAAGAGAATTATGAAATTCATTTGTATAATTAAAATTCATTTTACTTACATATGGACCGTGGTGATTCAAGTCCATGAAATTTTAAAACAAATATTTAATCCGCAAATATTTTTCACACAATTACCAAAAATAAATAAATTAAAATGCTCGGTTCGTAATATGAACCACGTGAGTTTTACTCACCTCGAAACTCCCGCTGCGTCTTCAATATAATTATAATTTATAATTAACGCCGAATAGCCCACTCAAATAAAATCCGTCAATCACCTAATCAAATGTGATTTGAATTTAGCCAACAATTTCAACACATAAATTAACTTCTAATTAACGGCCAGATTCTAATTTACATTAAAATCCGACGAGCGGTTTCTCACGAATCGCTCCCCTAATTTCCGTTTTTCACATATACGAAGATCCAACGGTCGGATCTTCACCCATGACCACACAAAGCCTCTGGGACAGTCATATGATCATCATAACAAATTTACAAGTTCATCCGACGGTCATAATTTCACAGATCACAAATCTAACGATCGGAATCGATCGAAATCACAAAATTCATAACTAATTCATACGATATCCGAAAAATACGTATAATACGCCGAAATGATCGTATCGAAACATAGAATCATAAAATGGATAGAAACCAAATTTTAGACCTCCGGAGGTGGCCGGAAAAGGCCGCCGGAGTTAGGGACAGAGCCGCCACCGACCACCGCCAATGGTGTCGGGGCCGAGCTTGTCCCCTTTGTTTCATCATTCTGAGCAACTTTCATAACTAGCACAAGACCTAAAAATGACGGGAAGGCATCGAAATTACCGATTTACAGTCGGCGGCCGGAAAATATGCAGAAACCGGTGAGCTTGAAAACCGACGTGAAAACTGCAACCTCAGGCCCCGATCCCTTCTGGAAACTTGTTCAGAACTTCCTTGCGAACTCAACAAGCCGAGAATCACAAGAAACGATCGTGTATAGCTCGAGATATCTTGATCGAAAGTTTCGGTATTTCGATCCGTTCGGGTCGAGGTCCGACGAATGTGAAAACGTTCGACCCAGTTCCGGTCCTTCTTGGTGCTTGCAGAGGAAGTTGAGGCGAGCTCAATGAGACAAGAATCAAGTAAAATGATGGAGTGTAGCTCGAGATATCGAGATCGAACCGAAAATGGCCGTTTTCGGTTCGGGCTGTGCCGCCGCCGCCACGGGCTGCGCCGCCTTGTGAAACTGCCTCCGGGAGCTAGAGCAGCTCGAGACGAACGCCTGGGACTTGGTTTGAGGTCGAGAGGTGGTCTGTAGAGGGAGAACAATTAAGGAGAAGTTTCTCCCCTCTTTCGGTCGAGAGCGACGGTGAGAGAGCTGAGAGAGAGAAACCCAGTTTTTTCCAGAAACAGGAAGAAGAAGAAGAAAAAAAAAAAAAGAGGAACCGGTAGAAGAAAAAATTAGGGTTTCCAAAATTTTTTCTATATATACATGTTTCGGAAAAATTCGAAATTCGATAACTAATTCAGAAAAAATCCGATCTTCGTGTTCCGCACGTGTACGGACTCGTATCGACGAGCTCTACAACTTTCATGAAGGAAGTTTCTTCAAATTTCGTACGTAGAAAAAGTCGATTTCTCAAACCGAGTATTTCGAGCTTTTCGTTAAAATAAACGTTTCGAAACTTTGATAATTGTAAAAATGAATGATTATCGAACATATATCGTGAAATCGCATAATAATCATTCGATACAATCACTCGAATTTAAAATGGAAATTGCGGGTATTACAACTATTCAAACGGTGTATCGGATAATCCTGCAGGTCAGGACAATCAGGGTGGAGAGCGAGCTGAGTAGGGCAGCAGGGTTGTGACCAGCACTTAGTCTTTTTTGGTGTGTTTTATAGACTCTCTTGAGCATAACATTTTATTTATGTTGGTATTGTAATAATTGACTCGAGAGATAGTTTGCTATGAGGTTTGTGTTATGATTTGGGAGATGTTGGTTTATAAAAAATTTCAGGACGTGATTTGTTTAGTTGTATTCATGTTTCGGATTTGAATTTATTATTTAAAATTCAGGACATGAAAAGTTCTCGCAATTGCATATCTCAATCATGAATCCATATGGGTCATTGAAGCTGATTTGATCAATTTTTGTCCCATTTTTATCCTCCTCCATTGTCTTCTTATGTACTATATATGTGAGTATATGTAAGGCTTTTTCCATTTGAACACCACCAAAAAAGTGACCAACTGTTGGATTAGCTATCATACTATTAATCCATGTAAAGTTCTTTCGGTTGAATCCGCCAGTAGTTGAGGCAACAACACAATGGCTTATATATTCAAATCTCAATATGCATAGATATTGTCTTCAACGAGCTGCATAAGCAACAATGTGAGAGAAAGCAGAGGCATTGCACCAGACACGTCTCTTCTCCAGATAAGAAAGTTATATTATTTATATTTATTTACATTTTTAGGCTAATTTGAAAATGAAAGTAATTAGATTTGCTGGAAATTATTCAATTGAAGGTGATGACTTGGCAATGCCACATCATATGGTATTAGTTTTTTGTATAATTTTTTGGTGCATGTAGCATTACTCAATTTAGATTGCCATATATGCCTTGTGAAAATGAAATAAATTAATTAATCTAAGATGTCATTATAGTAAAATACCAAAATCAAATAAAAGAAAATTAGGAAAGGAAAAAAAGTGTGTCAGAAACAGAATTTCAATCCAAAAATTACTGCAGGTAGTTTTCTAAATTTTGTTGTATTTAGTTATAGAAATTTGAGATCAAAACACATCAAGTTCCAACTTATTACTCCTGGCATTGCATGGGTATAATGCTAGTACCTATAATACAATTTAGAATAAAAATTAAAACTCAAATGAAATTATTTAAAATAGTTATTATGGTAAAAATTAAAATAAAATAAAATAAAATAAAAAATAAAAAAAATTGAGAAAGTGAATAAGAAAAAAACTCTCAGATTCTCCTTATTTCAACAACCACATACATCGCAGCGGTATGGCGCTAGTTTTAAATAAAGTAAGGTTAACACCATAGATTTCAACAACTGGAACCATCAATCTTTTAAATTCTAATTTACTAAGTAACTCTGCAAAATTTCAACCATAATAAAATAGTAAAACATTCACAGCTACAAAATGTCATCACACAAAGGTGAAAAACCATTGTATCATGACCAGCCTAACCATCGATTATCTCGGTGTTGTGTGATTAAAAAATAATACAACGGTGATTTCATCGTTATACATGGATCATTAGCTCAACAAACTAGCTGTTTCTGTTATGCTAATTCTACGCAGGCATATACCTGGCATGGCATGCGTGTAGATACCGCGACATTGACATGGTCATTCAGAAATAATATTCAGAATTGTAGCTGTTGTGTTTTGGTTCATTCAGACAACAAAGTTATTTTTCCTTGTTGGTCATCTCATACAACAGAATATTTTTTGTTTTGTTGTTGGTTGTTAGTTTACACAACAAATATATTTGGTTAGTTGTGGTGTGCTTATTATAATCAAATTGACTAACAACCGATGACTGTTGTAGGAGAAGCCTTAATTTTGAACCATTTACAATCATACAACACAATACCGAGTATTGTGTTGTATGACTGAAACTTGGACAACTGAGACTGTCTTAACAAATTGTGTGAGGAGAATTGAGACAACATATTCTTGTTATCAACCACTATGTAAGCATTATAAACCAGTTGAGTCAGTAATATAGAATTTGTTGTCTGAGCTTGGTTCTCAAAAAGTTGTTGTGAACTGCTGTTTGTTCATTATATATGTTATACCTAGCCTGGAACATTTTTCCAGAAATAATGCTCCACATATATTACCACAGAAACATTACATATTACCTAATAAAACCACAGTGATCCATATCATTAGTGTAACTGACAATTTTCATTTTTCAAGTACATCCAAATATCCAAACTAGATAATTAATCTACCAAATTAACAAAGAAAGCATTCCAAGAACATGAATCAAAAGCTGATGATTGTTCCAAAAACATGCGCGCATATGCAACATCATGTGATATTTATCACACAAGTAGAAAATGCTTTCCAAAAACATACACGATGGCTCCTACACGTATCAATATCCACTTGGCAATAAACATGGTTGCATGAAAATCTTGAGTTATGCGGCAGCATGAAAATCTGTACAAGTTTTGCAGTATCAGTTATCCAAACCTGAAGCCCAACAGTCAGACTCAGAAGATCAATTGTGTTCTTCCCAGATGCAAATTCAACAGGTATCTCAACAGAAACTTTGGCATTGCCACTGTTGCCTGTTCCACTCCCTGAAAATGATTAAATTAGAAGAGAAATCCAATAATAAAACAACGAAAACAGTTCCAAGTGACAGTGGTAGTTGGCAGTCAAGAAGTCTCTTTAACTTTGAAAATTCAGGATCGTAAGTATCTAACCATTCGACCACTAAGTTAGAAAGAGATCAAAACCTAAGTTTAATTGTGACCTATGAGAGGCACAATTTTAAAGATTTGTTGTACTGTAATTGGCAGAAGATTTATGGTTTAAACTTTCAAAGTTTACAAGAATTGCTAATTAAAACTAACTTAAGAAAAGGCAATGGTCATTCCTCAACACTCCTCAGAGGAATCCTATCTTAGGAATGATCTCTCCAGAGTATTTGCAATTGTAACCAAAGCAGCCACCAGATTTACACTAAGAAACCCAAGCAAATACAAGAAATGTATAAGATTGAAATTTGAAACTTAGAAAGAGCAGATGGGTATAACCAAATATATGTAATTTAAGGTAGTTAATTTATAGATCACCTGCAAGCTTTCCATTGACAAAAACATGAAAAGCATGACCAAGCAATTGCACGTGAAGATCATCTTATATCCATCTTTGACATCAATGCTGCCAAATTGATGTAGAAAGGAAATTTAAATGTTAAAAGAAAGACAACTAGCTGAAAAGGCATTTAATACATCTTGAGAAAGCTCTAAGTTCAGAATCCCCAGATATCACTTCTCAGATATTCTAAAAGTTTTAGCTTGTCTAAGTTGTAAACTCTATTGCACTGCTGTGTTGGTAAACACTAAATAGTTAGAGCCAAGTCCGCACTATATATATGGCCATATGGAGCCATTCACCTAGGCTGGGATCTTGAAAACCAGAACTCCAGAAGAAGTTCAGCTACATATTCTTATGATAGCCACAAATCAATCTCAAACAAAAGTAAAGGATTCTACCTCAATGTTTTGACCAAGAGAAGAAACTGTTGGGTCAGTGGCCACCATTGCAGCTTCACAAAGCTTTGTCGCTTCATGCACATCTTTTAGATGACCCCACTTTGGCTGCCTAAGAGGTCCTGCAACATAAATGAATTGTTAAGTTGATTCTCTATGGCATTCATAATGCTGACAGCAACTTATATTAATCTGTCGAAGTGCAGCAGCATATATTTTGAGTGTTAATGATCTAATAAGTATGTCTTCACACAATAAAAACTACATTTTAAGATTAAAGTATTGCCCATCCCCTTGATGTCGAAGCATCAGGTTGACAGTAAATGTCAGTTCATTTACACTCGCAAATGATGAAGACTTCTATATAGATAGTAAAGCATTAATACAGAGACACCACATACCATACTCATCGAGTGGAGCATCAGACATAACTTGTAGCAATAAAAGATCCTCCACTAGACTGCCCAAAGTTGGTTCCACCATGGTACTGTAAAAGATCAACACAGACAAAATCACTGCATGCTTTTTTCCTGGTTTGACCAAAGGCCACATTAATATCTGCCTACAAGCTTTCTTAATTAATAGGTCATGAGCAAGATAACAACCCATCGTTATAGATGACAAAGTAAAGTAGAAGAATGAATCCTAAAGACCTCTTCCATCATCCAGATCCAGATGCCAAACATACTAGATATGCGCAATATATGTAAACAGAAAGGATGTCAAATTGATTCCAAAAACAAAACAAAAAAGAGGACAAGGGAAGCAATTTAGGTGATATGCATTTGGGATGTGAATATTCAAAAATTTTTATCAATGGAGCATATGAACAACCATCATTGCTAGTGCACAAGATTCCAACATGAAGTAGAGATTATCATATGTAAAGCATAACCATCAGTGCGCTTCTAGATATATGGTATGAAGGTAACATACAGCAAAAGGCTGAACTTTCTTCCATATTCCATGGAGATTTGTATCCTTCAGACGCTCAAGACCCAGGCAACATAATCCAGATAGACAGTATTTCTTAAAAAGTGGATATTTGCTAATGAGTGGAGTCCCCAAAGGCCCCTTACCATCCACTCCAATTCTCGGTCCACATTTTGGGTGTGCTGTTAGAATTTGGGGTGAATTGATCACAGGAAAATCCATTGCAAGCGTTCATCTGTATAGAAAGCACGGTGAGAATGGATGCTATTTTACACAAGGCCAATACAATACAAATGAAAAGTGAACAAGAAACTCTTACCACTGAAGAAGGAGCATCTGCTTGCTGGCACATGACCCAGGGCACCCCTATATCCAAAGACACAGCCATGTTTGCTGCCCAGTTAGTGTAGGTTTTGGCAGCAGGCCCATATGCTTTACCAATGTTTCCATACTCATTTTCGATCTGAGATATTTGACAGACCACATTTAATCTCCTTTAGAAACTTATAAAGTACCAAAGTCTCAAAGATCAAAATTGGATAAGGTAACAAAAGCAGATAGAAAATTTAACTTGGGATAAAATGATGGGTCCTCCCTGAGATGCATAAAGCTTCTCATGCTTCATCAGTTTAACGATTTAACAAAACTGAAAACCCAATTCCAAATAAAAGTCGAGACAGTACATACACAGTGCTCAAAGAACAAAGCCCACAAAAGTACAAAAACTTCCTCGTCAGTTTCTCAGCAACCCAGTGACGTAAAATTCGAAATATGATTACGAAATTTGAAGTAAGACAAACCCTAAATCTAAGCAGATGCAGAACCCAAAATCTAATCACAATTACTCGCAGAACCTAAATCTAAGAGAAACTCACAATCATTAGAGAAACACAATGACCAACAAACCCATTTCAATTTCTGTAAACAAATCACAGACAAACCTAGGCGAAGGAGGACGGTGAAGGACAGCAATCCAAATCGGACGATCAATGAGAGGTTTTCGTAGTGAAGAACTATGTCTGAGGCAGGACTGAGAAAGGTTTCAGGACCGAGAGAGCTCGAGAGGTTTTATGTATTAATTTCTTGCTTTCGGACATATGTTGGCTGTTGCTAGGTACGGGGACACAATTAAACTTCAATAAATTCTCAAGTGGCTCGTAAGAGTATTACGTAAAAACAAAAGGTCAAAATACTGAGGGAAACATGCCGCCTACTTCAATTTTGTTCAAAGTCTTACCGTCTATGTTCCGAGTTCAGACAACAGAATGATTAAAATCTGTTGTACAATTTCTGCATCTTGCACTAAGTAAACTTAGTAAATTAAACTTGCAACCAAGAAATTTCATCGAGCTTCCTCAAAATTTGGCACTCAGTTTTCAGTCATAAAATGGAAATAGCTAAACTGTTGTATTTTGTAGCCCAAATTTCATTGTTTCAAAAGGAAATTATGACTTGAGAGTGTAGGGAAATTAATCTGCCGCTAAATTTTGTAGGGATAATGTCAATTTACACAATTTGAGCTTAAAAATTGTCCACTTACTCCACTAAGATTTTTTTACTCTCATTTATCCAATTTAACATCTATTGACAGTATTACCCTCATTTTAATTAACAACTACTCTCTCTCTCTCTCTCTCTCTCTCTCTCTCTCTCTCTCTCTCCCTTTCCTTTTCCGATCTCTCCTCCCGGCAGAGTCATATGGTCTGACCCGAGTTCCTAACCGCTTCAAGTCTCTACCGACTCCGGCGATGTTGGGGATGAGCGAGACTTCTTCGTGCCGTGCCACCGTCCTCCATCTCTGAGTGATGGCACACTGTTTGGCTCTACATTGACCAGATCAGTGCCGATTCGTTTCCTCTCTCTCTCTCTCTCTCTCTCCCCTCTCCCTCTCATCTCTAAATCGCTTCGATTCTCATCTCTAAATGGCCACCAAGTGTAAGTCGAAGCGATCTCGGACTTCTTCGGCTTCTCCGGGTTGTTGGTGGTGTTGACGTCGAACCAGAGGACGGGGACTTGTGGCAGAGGTCGAGGAGGGCGATGCGGCCCTGGCAGTAGCCACTGACGAGGAGGAGGTGGCAGTTGGAAGGATTGGTAGAGAGGAAGTCCCGGCCGGGGGGTGGAAGGCTGCAGTTTGCTCTAATTTGGTGCCCAGAGCATTTTCTGAGTGGCCAATTTTATTTTATTTTTGGTAAACTATGAGCTCCGAAAATGGGAAGAAAAAAAAAGTGAACATGTAGAATTGAACATATAAATTGATCAATTGGGTCTATAGTGTATTCATTTTGGTTTTAGGAGTTTATACAATTCACTGGAGGGCAATAATATGATTATTGGAGAGTAATAATATGAATATTGGGGCAATAATATGATTATTGGGAGACAATAAAAAGAGTGTTTGGGGCAATAATATGTTTATTAGGGGGGGGGACAATAATATGATTATTGAGTATTACTAGGTGGCAATAAAATCGAACGCCGGAATTCGGCTACCAATCCATGGCAGGATTCCTGTCATCAATTGCCAAATTCCAATCACCATAGTCCGTGACCAGCCGTCGATCACCAGAGTTCGGCACCGGTCACCGAAGTCTGGCAATGTCTCCGATGACTTCTCTCTCTAAGTGACAAAGAAGGAAATGGCAAAATTACCCTAAAAATAAATAAATAAATAATAAAAAAATACTTAATTGGGTATTATGGCAAAATATATATAAAATATTGTGTAAGTGGACAATCTCTTAGAGTGTTTGGGTAAGTGGGGTTAATTAACCCCAAAATTGGGATAATGACAAAATTCGGTAAATTGTCATTATCCCAATTTTGTAAGACTAGACAACGGACTATGCTTAATTCTGTTTTGCAATGCAGTTGTCACGCACTAAATTTTAGAATAAAATTTCAAAATCCGAAACATCAATTACTACAACTTAACATAACCATTCTGAAAATTCCTTTTCCTTAACAACCTCACCACACAATTTAAATTTCAAAAATCGAATTTAGTCTCGGTTAATTATTACAACTCACTCACAAAATAAATTGTAAAGCTCTAAATTAGCATACAAACCTCACAACTCAAATGAAATAAAAATAAATGCTGCAACACCTAAACAGCACGGTCACTTCACTGGTTATCCTGACTTGCAGGAATATCCGCTACTCCATTTGAATAGTATACCCAGATTGTAACAACACAAAACCCGGTAAGCTTTTGAAAGCTCGTTTGAGTAAAAAGAAATAACGGTTGTTTAATTAAATCATATCTATTTTCACCCAAGTCAACACTCAACAATTTCCACGTCCACAAGAAATCAACAATCCCAAATCAATCACCAAATCACAAATCAACACAAAACCTTAATTCACATCTTTCTTCTCAAAACCCCGAAATCGTATTTATAAAAATACGGTATTGACAGACTAGTGCTCTAACTGAATCGTAGCCCGTCACCTGGCCTAGGTTATGGCATCCGGCATATTTATCTTTATCGTATTTCATCAATATGTATACTTATATATATATTTAGAACGTCCGATAATTGTACATACTCAACCAATCGTATCTCATCATCCACCTAGTATTAGAGTGTCCGATTCCCTCATACCGGTCACTACGTTGACCCTAAATCTATAATGAGTACAACAATATGTTTTCATACAATGAAATCAACTCATCCAACATACATAATATTATTATGAAATTTAAGCATTTGAAATATAATCCAAATAATCATTCCAACTCAATCATATCATCATTCAATAACACACCAATCAATATATATATTCCAC
Source organism: Rosa persica (assembly GCA_025331145.1). NCBI lineage: Eukaryota > Viridiplantae > Streptophyta > Magnoliopsida > Rosales > Rosaceae > Rosa > Rosa persica. The sequence continues at coordinate 22,666,063 of WFKR01000006.1, read as the reverse complement.
GTAAATATATATACGTAATCATCCACTCAGGAATGACCACTAATACCATCTATAGTTCACACAAGAAAATCGTGAAATTCATTTGTATAATTAAAATTCATTTTACTTACCTGTGGACCGTAGTTGATCAAGTCCATGTGATTTTAAAACAAATATTTAATCCATAAATATTTTTCACACAATTAAAAAATAAATAATTTAAAGTACTCGGTTCATAATATGAACCACGTGAGTTTTACTCATCTCGAAACTCCCGCTGCGTCTTCACTTAAATACAAACCACAATAATTCAAATGCTTGTCAACTCAAGCCGCCAAGTACCTAATCAAGTACGGTCTTTACTTAGCAAACGAAGCACGAAATAAACTTAATTGATGATCAAACGGTCGGATTCTAAAATAAAGACGATCCAACGGTCTGATCGAATTTAAACGATGATCCAACGGTTAGGTCCTCACGGATCGCCCTTGGAAACATCCTATCAAAATTATTCGAAAATCCGACGGACGGATCTTCACAAATCGCCTTCCGAATCACTGTTTTACAATTATACGAAGATCCAACCGTCGGATCTTCGCTCGTGACCACACAAAGTCATTGGGAAATTTGAAGTAAAACCGAGAGTCTAATCTCCGTAAATCGTAAACCGAAGATAAATTGTAAAACCGTAAATAGTAACGTCAAAACTTAATTTGACTATTTATCAACCTTTTCTAACATGACCATGTTATATATCAAAACGCTCGTATGGATGCATAGATCATCATCCAGATAATATAAACTCAAAATTTGGTCTGACGCGCCGCCACACCAGGAGGTCAGACGGCGGTCAATGCTGCAATCAACGCCGGCCAACCTCCTCAGATACAAAAGTTGTCAACTACAAACTTCTTCAAAATGAAATTGTGAACAACTTTAATAACTGACTTTTTCTGAGATAAGGTCTAGATCGTCCTAGATCGAGCTTTGAAGTTGGATTAATCTCGGACACTCGATCAGAATCTAGATCAAATCAGGGACGTTAAAACCTTCAACTTTTGATCTACAACTCTACACTCAAAATCGTGATGTAAGCCACATATGGGGATGATCAGGATGAAGAGGACATCACGAAAATGATGACGATCGGCCCGTGCACCGCCGAAAAAGTGGAGTTCCAGTCGGGTCGGGTTGGAGGCTTCGAAAAGAGGCTTCGATCCAGAGCAGGGGTAGCGGTTGGGGAAACTGTGGGCGGGGAGCGGCTGGGGGCAGCACGGTGAAGGCAGGGAGCATCAGGTCCGGCGGCGGCGTGGCCGGGAAGGGTGGTTTACACCCGGGTCGGGTCGAGACAGAGTCAGCTGGGGGGGGAGGGGGGACTATGCGCGAGAGAGAGAGAGAGAGAGAGAGAGAGAGAGAGAGAGAGAGAGAGAGAGAGAGAGAGAGAGAGAGAGAGAGAGAGAGAGAGACTGAAATGCAAAAATCAGATTTTTTTCGTCCTTATGAAAAAATCTGATTTTTCATGATATTTATAGTAAAATTCTAATTTTCAAATATTCATAATTTATTCATATGAACTCCAAATATTATGTTCCACATATGCACGAACTGGTATCGACGAGCTCTACAACTTTCATGAATGAAGTTTTCCCAAATTTTGAACGTATAAAAAGTCGATTTTCACAACCTCCTAAATAACGTTCGTTTTCGAAAATAAAATCATTTGAAACCAACTTTCTCAAACCACTACATACCAATTAATCTCAAATATCATAATTCAATTAATATAACAATTATTGAATTACATAAATTTATTATATGAAAATTCGGGTCTTCACAGCAATTCTAAAAAAAAAGTTATAAATTTACTGACATTCACACAACAGAACATGACTAATAGGGTTGTACAATAGTGTTCACTTGAACATATAATAGGCAACCATTGTTCCGTTATCTAATGAGTGTTGTGTGATAACATTCTTTTCACTATGCCAAAAAAGCTATCAGACGACAGAATGTTGATTTTCTGTCGTCTGATTTTTTTTCAAACAACAAATAAATTAAATATGTTGTCTGAGTACACAAAGAAACCATACTTGTTTCATTTTGAAGATATGGTCAGATTTAGACAACACTTAAATGTCATTTGAAAATATTGAAATATTCCATATTGAACCCTAGCATAAATAGGAAGAGAGATATGCTTACTTGAGAGAACGTAATGGTTGCTGAAGTAGTCAATATTTATTGCGGCAGATGCAATTGCAGTGACAAAAAATAAGGAACAAGGTAGATGAGAACATTTGAGAATTGCAAATTCATCATCTAAGGAAGAAGAAAAAGTTCCTCATCTGGTTACAAAGGTTCTCATCCATCAATTACTAGAGAGAATCACTCAATCTCAGGGATTTTGGCTTGAGGAGAAATGAACTGGAACGAAGGAGAGAAGGGGAATTTGGCTTTTTGGCATGAGTTTTGTGCTTTGAAAAAGGGTGATCCAATTCTCTTATTCACTATTTTGTCTTTAATTTAAGTTATCGAATTTGGATTTCAGATTGAAGACCAAATTCACGAACGACATTAAATCAATAAATGGACATTATGTACTTTTGTTACCTTCTACACCACACCCACTTATGTGAGCCCTAAAAACGTGATTGTGGCTTAGACACACATAAGTGGAATGACAGTTTGAGAATATATATATAGCTTTTTTTCTGTTCGGGTATGGTTTACATTGTATTTCCTTATCATCACCGACTTGATAAGGTGTGAACACGTAATGTACAAGTAATAGTATATACCAAAGGTTCAAACCACAATACTAACCCCTTTAGAGTTGGTCTAAGTGCAACATGTACCATTCATATTGAGCTATATATGCCAACTAGCAGGGGGCGACACCCATCGAAAACAAGAAGCCTAAGTCATTTGAACTTTAGTACACTCTTATTAAAAAAATAATAAGAACAATAACTTTAGTATATTCAACAACCCAATGAGGTAATTCACTACTTGGGAAAAAAATTGCAAACAGTACCTGACCTTTGACCCACTAGTAATTTCAGTACCTGATAAAAAAAAAATATCACTTTAGTACCTGAAGTTCTGTAATACCCCGAAAAATTCAAATTAAATTCCGTGGATTTTTAAAAAGGTTTTCGTGGTCATGGGTGAGGTTACGAAGCTTGGAGAGGTTGTTGGATTAGTTCGAACGATTTTATTTTCGAAAATGAACGTAATTTAGGGGGTCGTGAAAATCGACTTTTTATACGTTTAAAATTTGGGAAAACTTCATTCATGAAAGTTGTAAAGCTCGTCGATATGATCTCGTGCATATATGGAACCCATTATTCGGAGTTCGTATGAATAAATTATGAATATTTGAAATTTGAAATTTTTCTATAAATAGCAAAAAAATCATAATTGATTCATTAAGGACGAAAAAATTCAATTTTTACGGATTAGCCCCCAGCCCCCTCCGCTCTCTCTCTCTCTCTCGCGAAGACACCCCCCCCAGCCCCCTCCTCCGGCCACGAACATGCCCTCCCCGTGGTCGCTGCTCCCTGCCTTCGGTTTGCCCCGCCGACGCTCCCTACCGTGGATCGAAGCACCCCAGCCCCGTGAGCCCGACCAGACCGGATCTCATCGGTGCCGGCGTTGCACGGGCCGATCCTCCACCTTATTCTGATCTCCTCCTCTTGCTGATCATCCACATATCCTCCTTGCATAACGATTTGGAGTGTAGAGCGATAGATCAAGGTTTGAAGTTTTTGATGGCCCAGAACAGATCTAGGATCTGATCAGACGCACGGGAAATAATCCAACTTCCAAGCTTGATCTAGGACGATCTAGACAAAATCTCGCTTAGCTCCAGGTATAAAAGTTGATCACCCTTTTATTTTGAAGAAGTTTGTAGTTGACAACTTTTGCATCGGAGGTGGTTGACCGGCGTTGATCGTCGCGTTGATCACCGTCTGACCGTTGTGTGTGGCGGCGCGTCAGACCATATTTTGAGTTTATATTATCTAGACGATGATCTATGCATCCTTACGAGCGTTTTGATATATTACAAGGTTATTTTAGAAAAAGTTGATAAATAGTGGATTTACGTTTTGACGTTACTATTTACGGTTTTTACTTTTTATCTTCGGTTTACAATCTGCGGAGATCAGACCATTGGTTTTGCTTCAAATTTTGATATGTTGATTGTATGACTGTTCCGATGACTTTGTAGGGTCATGGGCGAAGATCCTACAGTTGGATCTTCGTATAATTGTAAAATAGTGATTCGGGAGGCGATTCGTGAAGATCCGTCCGTCGGATTTTCGTATAATTTTGACAGGATGTTTCCAAGAGCGATCAGTGAGGATATGACCGTTGGATCATCGTTTAAATTCGATCCGACCATTGGATCGTCTTTATTTTAGAATCTAACCGTTGGATCGTCTTTATTTTAGAATCCGACATTTGGATCATCATTTAAGTTTATTTCATGTTCGTTTGCTATGTAAAGACTGTACTTGATTAGGTACTTGACGGTTTCAGTTGACGAGTGATTGGATTATTGTGATTTTGATTTATAGAAGACACAGCTGGACTAGAGGTGAGTAAATCGCACATGGTTCATTTACGAACCGAAATTTAGTGATTTATATTGAATTGTGAATGTGTGGAAATTGCTTTATGAAAATAAAGATTTGTTTGAAATGATATGAATTTAAGTATAAAATGAATTTTTTTTTAAGGCATGTGAACTATAGTTGGTATTGTAGTCATTCTTGCGTGAATATCTATGTATATATATATATTGTTTATGTGATGATATATTTTTATTGATGATATATTTTTATTGATGGATTGTGTTGATAAAAAAATATGCATGATTGTATTGTTATTATTGTTTTGGATGTTTACTTTTCGAGAACAATATATTGAGAAATGTCTTTAGTTTATATTATTTGAAGAGTATTGAGAGTTGAGTAACATTATGAAATTAAGCATGACTTCTTTAATTGTTTTGATCCGTGGAGGTCAATAGGTCACGAGTGTGACCATGACAAATTATCAGTGACCATGCCCTTAGGGGTTATTGGTTGTTGATGTCAGTGAACCATGCTCTGAGGAGTTGTTGGTTGCCGATTATCGTGAACCATGCTCTTGAGCCGAGTTGTTGGTTGCGATCAGTTAGAGCTCTAGTATGTCTGCCAAATGTTGAGTGGTCTTATGAGGGTAACATTGAGGTACTCATAAGTAAGAGTTTTAAAAGAGAGCCTTGAGAGTATTCTTTCCTTTATGTTTCAGTGTATTTTGGAGTTGTGTGTTTTTATTATTAACTTAAATTGTGCAATCTCTAAATTTACTCATACGGGCTTTCAAAAGCTTACCGGGTTTTGTGTTGTTGCAATCTCGGTACACTATTCAAATGGTTTAGCCGATAATCCTGCAGGTCAGGAGAACCAGGGCGGTGATCGAGCTGTTTAGTGTAGCAGTGTTTGATTTATCGCATTTGTTTTGTGAGGTTGGTTATGCTCATTGAGCTTTACTCTTTAAGTTGGTGAGAGTGGGCTGTAATAAGTAACTTGAAGATTTGGTTTATGTAATATTGAATGGTGTGAGACGTGATGGTTTCTGACAAAAAAATTCAGAACGTTATTTGTATTTGTTATTATTCATGTTTCGGATTTGAATTTGTTATTCAAAATTCGGGCGTGACAAGTTCGGACTTCGACCCAACTTTAGTACCTAAAACACTATTGGCCGTTACGGAGTTAGTCAACTGTCAAACTTTGAAGGGTATTTTCGTCCTTTCACTAAATTTCTTCTTCTTCCTCAAACTCTCTTCAACTTCTTCTTCCTCCTAACTCTGTCATCATCTTCTCCAGACCATTGGCAAAAGAATGAAACCCAGAATTGGGGCAAATTAACTTCATTTCTTGGATCTGATCAGGCATCACCCATCTTTCTCTCTTTTTTTCTTTTCTTTGGGCTGGGTCACAATTTTTTTTTTCTTTTTTTTTTTTCCACTCTATCTCTCTTCTTCCTTTTTTCTTTTCTCTCTTCTTCTTCCTTCGCCTGCTGGTAGATTGAGGGTGGGCGTTGGCGGGTAGGTTGTAGGCTTGTTGTGCTGCGCAAGTGCGGGACGCGTGCTGCTGATGCTGGGGCAGTAGCCCGGGGGGGGGGGGGGGGGGGTGGGGCTAGGGGAGGTTGGGCAGCGCTCGACCTGGTGTGCTGGTCGTGCTGGTCTGGCCGGCTATGAGGCTTCGTGGGGGGGGGGGGGGGGGGTTGCTGCGGGTGGGGGGAAGGGCGATGGTGGCTGGCTGGGCTGGAGAGGAGGAGGGGAGGGGCTACTGGAAGATTTTTTATTTATTTTTTGGTCGTTGATAATGGTTAGAGAGAGAGAGAGAGAGAAGAAGAGGTAAAAAAAAAACAATATATATATATATATAGATAATGAATTAAATATGAAAGACGAAATTACCCTGCAACATATGCCACTTGTCAGACGCCGTTACTGAGTTAACTGAGTTAACGGCTTCAGGTACTAAAGTTGGGTCGGGGTTCGAACTTCAGGTACTAAAGTGATATTTTTTTTGTCAGGTATTTAAGTTACTAGTGGGTCGAAGGTCAGGTACTATTTACATTTTTTTCCCTTCACTACTTTCATTTCCCTAATTAGTCCATTGGAGATTACTTGTGGTATGGTTGAATTGCCAGCATCTTGTTAAGCAACTCAATTTCAGAATTTCACATATCTTTTGAGAGGGAAACATGGTAGATGGGTGTGGAGCAAATCACATGGGATTGTCTTGGTGGGATGACCACCCCCTGATTTTATTGCAGAAATTTATGATAAAGATCTTAGTTCGTCGGTTTACTTTGGTCACTTGAAATGTTAAAGTACTCTTGTTTTTTGTTTCTTCTATTGATGTTTTTGTTAACTTTGTACTCTTTTTGTTTTGTGTTTCACGGGAGTGGCTTTGGCCTAGTACCTCCTCATTTTTGTACCTTTTTTTATCAATAAAATTTCTAATAAGGGTGAGGAATTAGCTTTTATTTCGCTTCTCTGAGAAAAAAAAAAAACAAACAACAACAACAACAATAACTTAATGAGGTGACTGAAAGATTTTCCTAGTTAATGGTGATATTCCCTCTTCTATCTTGCCAAAAATTAAAACATGTGTGCATGAATTTGATTCATATTATTGTGGGAAAGTTAAGAAATATGACTAATATGATGACAAATGGTCGTCTTCAGCCATGTGTAGCTGAGTTGCAAACATTAATAATGGGATTGGAGGTAATGTTTGAGAACGGTTGGAGGCCGGAAAAGGTAGAAATCGATTGCCTGGAGGCTGTCCAATTGGTGAATGGATGTGATGATTTTTGGCTCCGGAGGTGTTTTGGTTGACAAGATCAGGTGCTATTGGCGAATGGTGCTGCTCATGTGATTGCAAAGTCTGTAGCCCGATTAAATGGGCGTTTTAGTTAGTTAGAGGTTGGGTCCTATTGGCTCATGGATGTCGTCGCTGACGACAGACCCTTAACTCATGGTTGTAATAGGGTGGGGGGGGGAGAGTTCTTTGTCCACTGGTCGTTTCTATATTTTGTAATCGTTCTCTTTAGAATAAAGTTACTGTTTCTCAAAAAAAAAAAAAAAAAAAAGATGACAGATGGCCTTTAAAAACGTTCTTACTTCCATGATTTGTTTTTTTTTTTATATCTTAATGGAATATCAAAATTCTTGATGTCTTCATTGTATATTTATTTTGTTGTATCATTGTATATTTTCTATTATTTTTCATAAACAATAACCCGTTGTACAGCTACTTGATTTGCACCTTATAAAATCAACCACATCTTATTTTCGGGTAACTAGAGTCCCTGGTCAGACAATTAATCCAATAAAGAATACTTCACTTTCGAAATCGACGAAGTCATCAAAACATAGTTTCTCTATCTCAACAACAGTACTAATGTTTCATACGAACCAAAACTACAATCTAGTTTGAAATCGACTTTGATAGTTATCCAGTAACCACCTGTGAACGTCTTGATATATAACTATTTCACTTCAAATAATGTATAACACAAATTCACACATTTGTAATGGATCATAGTCCGCGGATTGGCATTCCACTTCACTTCCGCTTCACTCTGTTTATTTCATAATTAACCTCTCCCGATGGTCGAGCTCTAAACCCTCTCTTTTTATAGTCGAGCTATTTCATCCTTCTCCTTTCAGTCCACTGAGTCCGGTAAGTTAATTTCCTCTATAAAGCGGATTTATCATAGTAGAAAGAAGGCCAAGCGGGTTTCTGAATGTACTCCTTCCGTTAAAATGGGTAGCCCCGAAACTCCTTTTCTCAAGGAAGCAAAACGCCTTTGGCACCTCCTTCATCCTTTAACAAAAGATATGTACTCAGGCTCTGCCCTTTCTAGTTATGAATTGGAGCATGTGTATATGTTTTAATGTGGCCTTTTCCCTAATTGTGGTGTGGTTATAAGAATTCCGTATGATTAATTTCATGAATATATGCATGTATTTGTTTCTTTGTTTCCATGTTTTGTTTTGTTTTTTTTTTTTTCTGTGTTTCAATCATTCTCAGTTAGTGCAAGTACTTGGTTATGGTTAATTGAAACTTAAGACTTGTTGGAGCTTTATTTATCTTTTGCTGCTTGAAGATGATTGTCATCGTAAAATTAACCAAACGTATAGGTCCAAACTGATATTTGGTTTCTGTTAGTTTCTCCTCTCCAAAACTAATTTGTTTTTGGACCATCTCATCATTAGAAGTGTTTGCAGCTAGTATTTTGGTTTTGGTGTACAGATATTCCTGCTGCGATGTAACATTTTCAACTTTCTAGCTAATTTTGTAGTCCGAGAAGATTATTCCAGTGCTTCAAGATTGGGTCTGGTTAAGTCATGATGATCATTTTACTACTTATAGCCAATGCTTTTTACTCTGGAGTAGTGTGTGATTGTAACTCCCAAGTTGTGGTCAAGGGAGACGTCATTATTTATAATCCTTTTATTATTGAATAAAAGGTTCTACTCAACTTTGGATCAAGATTGAATTAATTTTTAGACCATAGGAACAAGAAGATCTACGACCCGAAACGATACGGAGCATTTGGTAGAAGTTACAAATGTATGAAGGGAATGAATTCCGCTTTTACAAAAATGTCTTCCTGTACAGACATAGTTACATGCATTCACTATTAAGTAAAAGGCCCGAAATAGTTCTGACTGAACTAGGCACTTGAGCAAGTATCGAGTTATTAAGAAATCAAGGTATGTCAAATGCTGTCCTCGAGGCTAGAACAAAACCGATTTTGTTGAACCATATATCTAATTTAAAGTTCAGTATAGCCAACGCCAGCTACCTCCGTGCGTGATTGCTCTCCCCAGCTTCAAGGCTTTGGATTACATAGTTCTGTCCCACCTTTTTAAAATCTGGTAAAAAAAAGATAGAACAAACAAAAGAAAATGACATTTTAGGGCAAAATCTTTTCTACTAGAAAGCTATGTATTTGTGATACCTTGAAATTGATTTGAAAATATTTAAAATAAAATAAAATAAATAAGAAATAAAAAAATCAGGCAAAACCGCAATGCTTGTAAACATGATATTCCAACTTCATTCATTATATACATGCCCGGCGTGGAATAGTCAGCTTGTATGAACAACAAATGAAAACAGCAAACCATACCGATATGGAACAACAATGACCAATTTAAACCCACCGGATCATTAATATCCTAATTTCACAGCTAGTATACAATGCTACAAGCTTAATTACCACGCATAATTAAGACAGGAAAGTAAAGGATATGGAAATCTGAACAGATGGAAGTGCTAAAAGGAACTAGGTGTGGGAGAGCTGCTAACCAATTTATCAGTGACAACCGAGTCTGGTGAGAGTGGGGGAGGCAAATTCCTCAAAAGCCCAACTTCATCAGCTCCTATATCCAGGACCACTGCCTCTGCCTCCCCATTTTCTTGTGCACCAAGGTCTTCATTTTGGATTGCTTTTAAACCCTCCAGTACTTCTTCCATGGTTGGTCTCATATCTTTCTCCTGCTGCAAACACCGGAAGGCCAATTCTGCAACAGCTGTTGCCATTATCCTGACAGAATAGTCCTTGTCATACCCAAGAAGTGGATCAACCAACTCATTCACCAAATGATTTTGAATTTTGTTGATAGCCATGTTGGCCAAATTTATATCATGCCGGTGCCTGTTGGTGTCAACAGCTTGTAAGGATGATATAAGCTCGATCAAGACCACCCCAAAGCTATAAACATCACTTTTGTCAGTGAGTTGATAGCACTGGTAATACTCGGGATCAACATAGCCCGGCGTCCCTTGTGGAGCAGTTGACACATGGGTCTGATCATTGGGGAACAACCGTGACAGACCAAAATCAGCAACTTTCACACAAAAGTCGTCATCCAGAAGTATATTGTTGGTTTTGACATCACGGTGTATCACATCATTGCGATGAAGGAAAGCCAGTGCATCAGCTGTCTCTATGGCGATGCTCAATCTAACAGGCCAACTAAGAAAGCCAGACTCCATTCGTTTTCCATGGAGATGGTCAGCCACTGTTCCATTAGAAATATATTCATAGACAAGGAGGAGTTCTCGGCTACGTCTTGAGGTGCATCCATAGAGTTTCACAAGATGCCGGTGTTCCAGACGTGTTAAGATTTCAACCTCATTCATAAACTGCTCCACCCGTTTGAAATTGTTTTCATAAAGGCGCTTCACTGCAACTACACGGCCATCATGTAGCTTACCTGAAGACAAATAAGAAAATATATTTTACAAAGCACAGGGATATTGGTAACTGATAGAATTGCAAAACAAAGTATTTTCTAACCATAGTAAACGGTGCCAAAGCCTCCATCGCCAAGTTCTTTAGCAGGGTTGAAATTTTCAGTGGCTTCCTCTAATTCAGCATAGCTGAAGACCTGAACTCCAAAGTAAGTGCTGGCTTTTCCAAGGTCAGACCTTGATTTTGAGTTAAAGGAAGGATAAGAAGGGATGCTTTGAGATTGAGAAAGATTAGTCGAGGGAGTAACAGTGCTTTTGCTTGTAAGTGGGGTGGGAATCTCTTTGCTCTGAGCTTCTGCTGCACGTTTCTTCTTCTTTCGCTGGATGACATAATATGTGTAGAATCCCACGAAAATGCCAAAAAGGATTGCACCTCCTACAGCAAGACCTGAGAATAGGATAGAATATTGCTCAATTTTCTTCTCAGTATCACCATCTCATTGAAACAGTACAATGTTTTACTAATGAAGTTACCTGTTGCTATTTCTTTAGTCTTTCCTGAAACAACCACAAAAGATAAACAATTGTTAGTTGAAAGCTGAATACTGGTTTATCGAGATAGGTAAAACATTTATAAAAAAATAAAATAAAAAAATAAATAAAAAATAAAAAATTGAACTGTTTCAGCAGTGATCAGCATATATATTAGATATTGGCTTTCCAAAAAAAAAAAAAAAAAAACAAAGCAAAAAACAACAAAAAAGATGTACATCTTTAAAGAAACATGTGGAATCAGTTTGTAAACTAGGAGACAATGAGATTATAAATGCCTGTTCATCAATATAAACTCTCTGATACTACTTGATGCAGGTTTATTCAGAGTATTGATTTAGGAGTTTGATATGGGAATCACTAGATAATGACGGGTTTGGGAATCACTCACTAAGAGAACATGATATAGTCTGAAGAACTTAAAAAATACTTGTTTTTCTGCCCACAAAGGGCAAGACAACATGATACATTCAAGTCTCAGCAATTGGTGACTTGCATATTCCTATACACATGACTTATTTAGAAGAAGAGTAATTCAATTATTTCTAACAATTCAAATGGCCATTGACTTATGTTTAGCTGGCCTCTTGCCTACAGAGGATCACTATGCAAGAGACAATGAGATTATAACACTAGTAAGTGATGAAATTCTATTATAAAATAAGTATTACTCTGTAAGAGCAAAGCATGCACAAAAGATTGTTCCTGTTTGTTGTCAACAAAGCAAAATAGTCAATACCATATTTTCGCCTCAAAGGAGAAAAACAGAAAAACAAACAGATGAAGAAGTGTAAAATGTGTTCAATCTAAACTTGAGACATGTCTGTGACTGTTAATTTCTGGCCAAGAAGAAAATGGTTTAAGGTGCGCAATTCTATATCTATGCTGACTTTCGTCAGTTGCAGAACGACAAAGAAAGACAGATAAAGAGCACTAGAACAAAGTGGACACAGTCTGAAAACACTAGCCAAAATTAAAATTGCAGAAACTAATAACCAAGTCACCAAGCTAGGCAGGCTTCCAAACTGTCACTAGTTGAACCATATTATAAGTTAACCATGAAAAGTGAAAAAAGTTATATGCTAGTACCGGATACCTGCTGGGTCACACAGGCGACCGCCACAAATGCAAACGGGCCGGTTCGAATCGGAATCAAACCCACATTCCCCATTTACATTAAGACACTTATTGCACTGACGGAGGTAGGGATTAGTATAGTTAGCGTTGAAGCCATCCATAATCGCTTGCTTAAACAGAGACCGATTCGCAACGAGCTTAGCCGCCGTGATTTTGAGAATAGGCACAGTGATGCCAACAAAACACTTAAATGTGCTCATAATTGGATCGAGAGGAACCGGACCGATCAAGTAGTACGCGTCGTTAAAAGTCTGATTGATATTACAGTGAAACAAATTCTCGGGCTTGGGCAAAATACTAGAAGAATTGCGCACAATACTAGAAGAATTGCAACCGTAGAAAATGGTGACGTCGACGTTATCGACGTCGCTGAAGCTGAAGAAACCGGAAGCAAGACTTGAGTTAGCTAAGTCACTCGTGCAGGTCTCGTTCCAGAGGTCCGTGCGGGCTAAGCTCAGAGTTCGAGCAGCTTGGTCGAGAGCAAGGATTCGGTAAGTCAGCGACATGATGGACAGCTCCGGCGAGTCGTTTAAGCAGTTGATATGGAACTCCGGCGGGCCGCAGTAGGACGGGCGGTCGCCGCCGGTAAAAGGGTAAGTGAGGTTGTGGAGTGTGCCACAATTGAAGGTGTTTGTGCAGTTGGGGAGGTTTGAGTTGGAGGAAAGAGACGCGGTGAAGTTGACGGAGTAGAAGAAGACGAAGAAGAAGGAAAAGAGGGTGAAGATCGGAAACGGAGAGAGAAACATTGGATGCAATGGGAAGCTGAGAGAGAGAGGGGGGTTGAGCAGTTGGGGACTTGGCGAAGGTTTTGGGTTTGGTTAGCTGAGGCCTGAGGGGGCGGCCTTACATGTTTGACTTGGACTGTTGTGAGTATTGCAGCGTGTAAAGGTTTGAACGTGGTCCCAAATCTGTGCTCTCATGTGGAAGTTTCTTTCTTTCTTCTATTTAATACGATATTTTAATTATTATAGTATGATAGAAAATAAAAATTTATTAAAGAAAATGATAAAAAATGTCACCTTAGCTTATTAAATGGTAATTTAACAGAAAGTTATGGGGCAGTTTATTATACTTTTCAATAATTGATGGGTACTCTGGTAATTAAAAGGCTGGCTTTATTCTATGGTCAAATAAAAGAGGCTGGCTATTGGTTTTAACAAAAATCCTTTTTGACCTGAATTTCTTTTTTAAATGGTGCATTGCTAAACTACAAAAATTAAAATGATGCATTCTTAGTTCGTCACTTTATATTTAATTAGTTTTTTTTATTATTATTATTTTGCAAGAGTAGAGAATTTTATTTAGTTGCTAATAAGATTTTTAAAAGGACCTTTTTTTTATGAAATAAAAACAACTCTTTTCTTTAGCCATCATAAACAGCTAAGCCAAACAATGGGGACTAGAGAGAACTCGAGCTTGAAGAGTTAAAAAGAAAGAGAACATTTGATCAGAATGCCATGGTAAAATAAAATATGATGTAAAATAGAACATTTGATCAGAATGCCATGATTGAATTAGATGTAACGGAACAAAATATTGCAGAGATGTAAAATTTTGGAATTTGTTTTAGATGCATTAGTAAATAACTTCCATTGCCGAATGAGATTTGGCCTATGCATAAGCGTTATCAAGATAGAGGTGCTGTAGTTCAATACAGATACAACATTGTCATTTTCCGGCCAAAAAAAATATTCTCAGCACTAAAAAATCAAAACAAAATCAAAACCAAACTATTCCAAAAAAAATAAAAATAAACAAACAAACAAACAGAGGAGCTGGGAGAGAGGGGTCTGGCGCTGGGCTTTGGGGTGTGGTGGAGTGAAGTTATTAAACCAGTGACACTAACTTAGCTATGTTTAGGACTCGAAACATGATCACCGATGGATCGATATGCGTGTTGCTCAATCATCAATCTTGCTAAAGAAATGGCTAATGGACCAAAAGAATTCATACTAAAAGATAGATAAATCAGTTTGTTTGGTAATATTCATACCTCTACAATCAGAGGGATTAGGTCCATCCTTGCAATAACAGGTGAAATCAGCTGAAGATGTATTGTAGCCGCATTGACCTCCAGAGTCTTGACATTGTTTGCACAAGGTATTGCTCGCATCCCATATCAAATTAAACCCGGAATCAAGCGCCGCGCCTAGATTTTCCTTGGACGTATTCAAGGTTAAATTGGAAGCTGCCGATTGAGAAACTCGGACGGTGACAGTTGTGCTACACGTTCCAAAGGTGCTACTGATGTTGTCGATCCCGAAATCGGTGGGATCTTCCGTAACATAGTAGTTGATGGAATCAGTGCAGTTGAATTGGCTGGTAAGCTGAAGTGGGAGAGGAATATTAAGTGGGGGGCATGCATAGAAGAGCAAGAGTTGTTGAACATCCGAAGCAAATTCAAGAACACGGGATGAATTATCTATGGTGGTGGTATTGGTAAGGGACGCCGGACAAACGGTGTTCCAGTAATCGGCTCTAGCAACTGCAAAACTACTTTGACTCCGATCGATAGAAAGGACTCGAAATTCTTGTCCCTGGATCAATATGGAAGGGGCGTCGCCGCTGCAGTTCAACTTGAACTCCGGGAAGCCACAGTAATCGGGTCGGTCTGATCCCCAGAAAGGATAACCGATGCTCCCGATACTTGCACAATCAAACGATTGGCTGCAGTTGAGGTACCGCCCATCATCAGCCCCCAAGGATTTTGGTACCCCATATAAGAATACTAGTATTATTATTAAGAGCTGCAGGAGGAGAAGATAGGGATGCATTTCTAGGAGATGGAGATAGAGAATGTGTGGTTTGGTTAGATCTAAGACCTAATCAAAGATGAAGGTTGAAGTCGTCTCTTCATCCCTTAGCTGATAGGTGATTACAAATAAAAGTCAGGATCGAGGATAGTGAAACATTTATAAGTTTTTACAATTTTATTTTTATATTAGAGATGAGAAGGCTCTATTGGGAGGTTAGGATTTAATGGTGTTAGTCAATTAAAATGATGGTGAGCTAGATCATTTTTTGGTCAACTTTCGCAGCGGGCGGACTCAGCACGAAGTTTGTATTGGTTGTTAAACAAATCAGCCGCCTTAATTGAAAAGTGGGTAAACCCTTTCTATCTGCTTACCCAAACCTCCATCTGACCAGACCATCTAGTCTAGCTTAAAAGCTTATAAAACAAACACAAACATATTCCAAGGATGATCAAGTCAACAGCGGCCGGACTTGGCAACGTTTTAATTTTCTTACCCATAATAATAATAATAATAATAATAATAACAACAATACTGCTGCATATTTGTCCAAGAACAATTATGAACTCCATGGTCTAAAACATGATATGTAAATCACCAAAATTCGTATCTTAATTTGGTTCTGGGATGTCAAGCAAATGGCTAATTGGCTAGCTAAGCTTACGGGCTTGGAATATAGAAGAGGACTGTGGCAGACCAATCCTGAAATCCGATCAATTTAACTAAACAGATAACTGATTTTTAACATCGATTTTCACGGCCAATTTGTATATCTATACAAATATCTTATTAAGGAAAGTTTGTATATGTATATCGATAAGGAGAGAAATTGAAGATACCTGAACCGGATGGAGCTGAATTTGGAGATGGTGAAGAGTTTTCAGTACATATGGCTGTCGAAGATGTAGTCTGGCAAAAGCACATGAATTCGTTGGCACCAGTAGTGCTTTGCCCACAAACTCCCCCTGATGCTAAGCAATTGTTGCACAGGCCAGTATCACCATTTACCACATTCAATTCAAAACCACCATCTATCGCAGTCTCAATATCTGTAGTATTTCTGTCCAGAGCCTCAGAAGCGGATTCAAATACCGGAACCAAAACCTCATATTGACAGGCGCCCGTACGAACTGGATCAACTGGGACATTAATAGCTCTCGTCTGTGTGAGATAGGAAGCAGTGACGCTACTGTTGCAGAAATGCGAATTACCTGTGACTGATACGGTTGCTGTTACGGTTGCATTGCATCCGTACCAAAAAGTCACGTTCAGAAGCCCAGAAGAGTAAGTGAAGATAGAGAAGTCAAGGTTTGTGGGATTATATGTCGAGGGACAGATAGTTTCCCAGTAATCATCCCTAGCAACTTTTACAGCAGGAGTTGATGAAGTACTACTATTGGCAAGAATTCTGAAATTGACATTGTTCATGGTGATCAATGGGACATCAGCTTTGCATGTGACCTCAAACCCAGATTTGCCACAGTAATCGGCTCGGTTCGCTCCCCAAAAGGGGTAAGAGATGTTGCTCTTGACACTCCCGCAGGTAATAGGTTGGCTGCAGTTGGCATATTCCACTGTATCATCGGCGCACACACTTAATTGAAAATTGATCGACAGAAAGGAAGTGATCAAAAGCAGAGGAATCAAAGAGGACTGAAATAGCACAAAGGAATTCATATTAGCTAGCTAGGAAGGCTCAATGATCAGGAATCAGCTCATCACCAGTAACGAAAACGAAGAATGAGCCTGCTAGCTAATAATGTAAATTTGTAATACAGTGCGGCAACACCAAGTCACCAAGTCTTTATTCATATATAATCAGTCAGCTTTGAAATATTCAACGAAGAAAAACCACAAATGCCTGTGTCTCTGTTTTCTCTGTTTCTTATTTGGATGTTCTAGTCACACCACCAATTGCTACACGGAAAAGTCACCCACTGGTAATTGAATGTTTATTTATATTCTAGTTTCCAAACCCACTAGTGATTTTCAGAGTATCGTCTCTGATGAGGGGCTGGACTAATATGCTCTTCCAGAAGCAAGAGAAAGTCAATGCTTGATCAAGACTTGGAAAAGTACCCTCCAACAGATATCGTTAAAAAATGGAATAGAAAGAAGGAACGTAAACTACTATTATCAAACCACGGAACTTGACAATAAACATGTAGAAGATTCCATTACTAGTTTGTACCTGAGGAGGGGGTAATCCCAGAAGTGCAGGATATTAGGGCCCTCATATCTATAGTTGAGATCGAAAGGATCTACCTTAGGATAGAATGCCCGCCGCCGCCTCTGAGCCACCGCCTGCAACTTCGGCGTTCCGTCTTGGACCCCATTCTGCTTTTTTAAGTTTGGTGACTGGGTCTCGGCATCAGGCTTTCGGGCTTTCGGGTTTCAGCTACTGACAAAGATCTACAGAGGCCGTTCGATTGTTTTATGCTGACGTGGCAACCTCAAGTCAAGAGTCTAGTAGTGATCCTAGTACCATAAATTATAGCATAATCCAATTCCATCTCAGATCAGGCTGAGCATGGTAGGGTTTTACACGGGCCGAGCCATGTATAAAATCTAAAGAGCCTGAATTCATATTGAAGTTTTCGGGCCCGGTCCGAAAGTATTTCTCAAGATTTTGGGATAGAATCAGGCTTGGACTTTTCACACCGAATCAGGCCGATAACGTTTCTTGGGCCGATTTTGTTGGTTTTTGGGCCAATTTTGCTCTCCTTTTATGAACCGGAATGAAAATTTATGTTTTTATTATGAACTATTTGATTGTTTAGGCTGACGTAGCAACCTCAAGTCAAGAGTCTACGAAGAGCCAGAAACACAGTTAAGTCGAGTATGTGTTCCCAAAATTTGGGGAACAAATTTTGTCATAACGGTCATCTCGCATAATATTGAGTGTCTTGGTATCTCAGTTTATCAGCAATATTGCACTGCCATAATCTGTTTAGTGCTCCAATCTTCTCTAATGATGAGTTTATAGTCTAAACTATAGGCCCTTGTTTTCCAAAACCCATCTCCAATAGGAGGTTGGGTCTATTACTGACAATTTCTGGCTCGAATTTCACCCTGAAATCCGAGGTGACCCTGTAGGACATACTTAAGGAATAACTCTACTGAAATTTCAGCAGCATTACTCCTGAAAATGGACTACCCAAAAACCTGTGGATGACTAAATTCAAACTTCTAAATATTTCACAACCAACCTCAAGTCCTAGAGCCTACTTGCTCCCCATTTCCATATCAAACTCCACAACATATAAAAAAAGTTTGCATCTACCAAATTTACACAATTTATACAATAGATTGGTTATCAGAGCAATTCTAATTCACAAAGTATACAAAAAAATAAAAATAGAAAAGGGAAATATGCGGAAGTTGTGATGTTGACCATGCCTTGAGTCATGATACGCCCAACCTCAACCATTCTAGTATGCAAACTGGGCATGTGAAACCGAATGACTCAGGGGAAAGTATTAAAAAACATCTTAGCGTGAGTGGACAAAATAAATATTCGAGTAATTGAAATCGAAATAAAACTTTAATACTTTCCCACATTTTCCTTTAAAATTATCAATGCATGCAACATATGAAATACATTTCTTTAAAACTAAAAATCTTGTAAAAACGAACCAGCCTTGCTAGTTAAGCATAAATGTATAGTATGGGGAAGAAATGTTACCATACAGCAAAGAGAGCTCCCAGACTCTAGGCTCGACTGCAACCCACAAAGTATTCTGACGAGGAGCTATTAAAGGCTAGACTACAACCCACAAAGAATTCTGAGAATGAGCAATAAACTAGCTAGCAATAAAATATAACAACCCAAGTATGGTGAAGAAAAGCATACGAAAATCGAAAATCAGTAAACCTTCTCCAAAATCTCACAATAAACAATAATCGTTAAAAAAAATAACATGAGTATGATTCGCAACCGTACTCAGAAAATCTCATAACAATTTCATAAGCAAAGTTCGTATGAGAGATTTAAACTATAACTAAATATCATAATCAAGATCCAAATTTAAATTCATAAAAAAACCCAAAGGAATCATTGCTAAAGCATTTCCACTGACAAAATCAACAGCCGATTAATCGATAATTTAATTTCTATCGAAAATCCCATTTTCGAAAATCTTTCAGAAAGCTCAAAATCAACAACTAAAAATATATTCAATTTTGAAAATCACCTCAAAAACAATTCGTCGAAAATCATTAGAAATTGTAAATCATACTTTATTTTGGAATACTCCTCGGAAAGCAATTATTCAAGAACATAAGTCATGACTGCTATCAAAATCTCAAGTATTATCGAAAATCATATGTCATGACTAATATCGTAATTACAAATCCGAACATAGAAATTTCATCATGGTAATTTATTTTCCAAAATCATAACCGAAATCAATAAGCCAATATAAAATCCGAAGCCAAATCATAATCCAAAGCTCAATCAATAAACCAATCTCGATTTGTATTCCAAAACCAAAACATATGCTTAATAAATAAAATGATAATTAAATAAATCATTAATTCAAAAAAATAATTGCATGCATCATTTAAAATTGAAATTCCACTCACTGAATTTGGCCTATGATGGTCGTCCGATGAATTTCTCCTGGAGCTCAATCAACACATCATCCTATACACCAAATTATGTTTTAAATAACTAAACGGAGGGTCCAAAATAAAATTACAATAATTAAACCGAAAGCTCGACATAGTTGACCCTCTGAAACCTAAAAGTTTCAACTATCCTCAGAATCAAACCAAACTTCACCAGTATCAGCGTTTAATCAATTCTAGTGTTCTAGAATGGAAATTATGGAAATCCAACGGTCGGATATCCAAAAATCGACACCTGAAGCTCTGAAATTCGGAATTCTCCGATCGATATCAAACCTTTACCAATTCAACCAAATTCATATCCACAAGTTTGTAATGACAAGCACATCCAATAGGCCAGACTAGAAAGCCAAAAGAGGCGGCACGCGCCCAAGCGCAACCAGAAGTTTATTTAAAATGAAAAAACGTAATTGTCAATTGTGTAATTGTTAATTGATAATCAAAAGTTAATTAGATAATGATATAATTAACTAGTAATAAAGACCATTCATCCAATAGATTGAAGAAGCTAAGGGATAAACTGATTACCAAATTTTAAATATTTTGGACCAATTGGATATATTACTAAGCCAATGGTTCAAAATGTTCAACAAAATGGGTGTATGCCAAATAAAATCCCCTCATATTATAGAAAGCATGGAGAAATATTTTCCAAAATAAAGTGAATAAGAAAAAAAAGAACATGCTCTCTTCCATATTCTTACGTCGCTCTGTTCTTCTTAGGTTTTCCCTCATCTCTTCTCTCGTTGCTCTCTTTTTTCATCACCAATAACCTTTACCAAAATTTCTTTTAATTAATTATTTGTGTTTTATATATATATATATATAGAAAAATTTGAAGTATGGAGCTAATGTTATCCTCGTCTTGCTATGGTATGTATTTCTTAAGTAATCAATCCAAGCTCTCATAAGATCTCTATGAGTTCTGCATGAAATCTGTTCGCTTTTCTAGATGAAAATTATGAGAGTATATGTTTTAGGGTTTGTGTTTTAAGGTTTAAGTTTTGGAATACCTATAGATCTTTAAGGGTATAAGGTTTATCAATTGACAGTGTGTGATCTCCATTCAATTTGGTTATGCTTTGTTTTACTATGACTTGTTTTGTAAGATTTCTTTTTTTTTTACTTTTCATTTGTTTGGTCTATTATATGAAGGTCTTTAAATTGTGAAATTGGGTTATACTGATGTCAAGCTTGACCATAGCGCGAAGATGAAAAAGAGCAGAACATATCCTATGATAACGAGAGAGAGTACCAGGACTGGCCAGTTTGCAATCATGAATCCCATTTGTTTTATTTGTATTTGTTTGGTCTATTATATGAAGGTTTTTAAATTGTGAAGTTGGGTTTTGCTGATGTCAAGCTTGATCATAATCTGCAATCATGAATCTATGCATGTTATGTTATTGACTAAACTCATGCTTGCATGTATAAGTGGTAATATCTGCTACTCTCTAGCTTATAACACAAAACCTTTTCTAATTTTTTTTTTTTAAGGTTTATGACTTACCAAACCTAGTCTAGAATCTAGATATTATAGTTACCCAAAACCAACGAGTACTTATAATACCTTTAGGATATTGTTTTCCTCTCTTTCTTTTGAGTAGATGGCCCTTAATAAAATAGAAGGAGATAGCCCCTGCCAAGAATAAGAATGTTGATGATGATAATGAAAAGAAAACAGCTTACTGGTCTAACAATAAAGAAGAAATATATTGTACGAACATGTGAAGAAAGGGGAATTGCAAGCATCTACTTTCAAATCAAAAACTTGGGCAAAGAAAGTTGATGAATTGTTTGCACAAGTAGGCAAACAATTTGCGCTTGATCAGCTCACTGGTAAATTTAATAGGCTTCGCATTTTACATCGTGAATTCTCATATATATTAGAGCATACAGGATTTGGGTGGGATTCTATATTTGACACAGTAAGCGCATCTCCAGATGTTTGAGATAATTCTCTATAGGTATTGTTATATGTCAAGCCATAGATTTATGCAGTTCCTTTCATTAATTGATTAGCAAAGTTTGGTATCTAATTTTGGTGATTTCTATGATTTTTATAAAAGAAAAAGCCAAAGATGAAGAAATTTCAGCTAAAAGGCTTGGCCCATGTACTTTAAAACATTAGATAAAATGTTAAACACCACTACTGCAACAAGTCAAATGTGCATCTGGTCAAGTTCCACAAAACTCTGAAAATGAATGTTGATGTGCTAAAAGTAGCAAGCAATTTAACCCTGTAAAAATATCAATTATCAGTATAGAATAAGTATGAATCGTTCAAGCCAGTGATTGAGGGTACACAAGTAATCACATAACAAATAAAGAATTAAAGTATAGTATGTAGGAAAACAAAAGCTATAGAAATCAACCAACTTCTCTCTAGAACGAGCTCTATACGCCCCTAAACCCTAGATCTTAATACTGGTCTCGTGTGTCCTTGTCCGGCTGCGTCGTTGCTCTGGTATTGGCCTTTGGTCTGGCATGTGTATAGGGGTTGCTGTCGGACATGAGGTTTACATTATGAGCAAATCTATTGCTCAGAGTCAGAGGTTGGGAGGTCGTTAGTTGTTTCTCTTTGTTGAAAGGAGTGGTTGTGTCAGAACCCATCCCGAAAATTCCCCCTAATTTCCAAGATGGGACTGCGGGGCCCACTTTTCAGAAAAATTTGACAGAACTTCTCTTAAAAGTGGACAACCCAACCTGTTGTAACGATAAAAGTAAAACACTTCTAAGTTCAAATCCCAACAAAACCGAAGCCATCCTACTTCTCACAACAACCCACAATTTACCGAGTATAAAATCTAAGTGTAAAGATAGAAGAATTTATGTAATACAATCCGGAGATTTTGAATCTTCAACTCCGACAAACTTCAATAAATACACAATAAAACCAAGCCTCCCAAGGTCATCAGAGCAATCTAAGGATAAGATAAAATATAATATGAGAGGTAGGTTAATAAATAACCTATGGAAGATAGGTGGCAGGAATGGTGCTAAGCCTCGATCTCAACACCGAACAGCAGCACTGCGAACTGGGCAAAAGAAACCGAAAGGCCCAGGGGAAAGTAAGCAAATAAAACGTTAGTGTGAGTGGACAAAAATAAATAATTAAAAGAAGAAAATATTCCTTACTTTCCCGCGTTTATTTGTTTAAAACATTCTCATGCATGCAATAGGGAAAAACAATCCTCGCAAAAATAATTTCATACAACTCGTGTAACCAAGACAGCCCCGCTGGTTTAAAGAAAGTTCGACTAGCCCCGCTAGTCAAACGAATAAATAAATAAATAAATAATTAGTATGGGGAAAACGTCATCACCATAACGAAAACCATATCTACACTTCACAAATTCAACTACATTGTACCAGTGATTAATTAGCTAAATAACAGCCATCGTAAACCTGCCCTACTCCACCTCACGCGCTGCTCGCAGTGACGGAAAATGGCGGTCACGCGCCGGGAACAACCTCCTCCTATGGCCACCAAATTTCATGTACAACATCAATTTCACCCACTGATCATTTTATTCAACTACAACACATCCAAATTATGCTTAAAAACAGTCGAATCCGATCGGTCTACAAAAACCCAGAAATTTCTCAAGAACCCTAGAATTTCAATTCCACAATTCGACTTCTACACAGCAAATCGAGACACAAGGCCATATGGGAAATGATCAGTGAAGAAAACCGAACCTTCGACACCGGTTTGGTGGCCGGAGATGGTCGGAATCGCCGGAAATCGCCAAAAAACCTAATCTGCTACAGTAAACTTCGTGGCTCAATTCCGAGCTCCTCCGATCGAGACACCGCAAAATACCACTGTAGGCATGACAAGGAGGGAGAGGCGAGCCTAGGGGTGTCCGGGTTTCGCCGTGGGGTGGCCGGAGATGGAAGAATTCAGAGGAGGAAGAATCGGGCCGAAGAGGAAGGAAGAATCGGGGAAGAAGAGAGAGAAAGAGCTAGGTAAGTTTCCAAATTTGGAAACTTACCACAGTAACTCGGCTATTTAAAGAAACTTACTATGAACAGTAATCGTGAACAGTAACTTTAGTTTTTCGCTTATAACTTTCGCATACGAGCTCCGATTTTTACGAACCACATATGCACGCTCTCGGTTTAACGTCCTCTACGACTTTTATGAAGAACATTTTCTCAAGTTCTGACCCGAACAAAAAGTCAACTTTTAGGGCCACTAAAATAATATAACGGAGTAAAAATTAAAAGTAACTAACATTTACTGTCCAATTAATTAGTAAATCGATAATTCTAGGTTCGGGACCTAACAATCTACCCCCCTTAAAGAATTTCATCCTCGAAATTGACATACCTGCTAGAAAAGGTCGGGATACGGTCGTCTCATTTAATCCTCCGGTTCCCAAGTAGCTTCCTCTACCATATGATTACTCCAAAGTACCTTAACTAAGGGTATCGTTTTGTTTCTGAGTACCTGCTCCCTCCTATCAAGAATTTGAATTGGTCTTTCCTCATACGCTAAATCTTCCCGCAATCTTATAGGCTGC
Organism: Rosa persica; assembly: GCA_025331145.1. Taxonomy (NCBI): domain Eukaryota; kingdom Viridiplantae; phylum Streptophyta; class Magnoliopsida; order Rosales; family Rosaceae; genus Rosa; species Rosa persica. The sequence continues at coordinate 22,641,706 of WFKR01000006.1, read as the reverse complement.
TCTTGAAGGACATGAGAAGGATGAGCAACATACTTGCGGAGCATGGAGACATGGAAGACGTCATGCACTTTGGATAGTCTTGAAGGTAATACCAGTCAATACGCAACCATACCAATCCGCTCTGTGATTTGATACGGTCCGATGTATCTGGGGCTGAGTTTTCCACGTTTTCCAAACCTTACAATACCCTTCCAAGGCGATAGGTTCAGAAACACCCAGTCACCCACCTGAAACTCCAAATCTTTCCTTCGGTTATCTGCATAACTCTTTTGTCTACTCTGGGCCGTTTTAAGCTTTTCTTTAATCACTTCAACCTTTTCAGTTGTAATCTGCACCATCTCTGGACCAATAAGCTTCCTTTCTCCTACTTCATTCCAACACAAAGGAGTGCGACACTGTTTGCCATAAAGAGCTTCATAGGGAGCCATGCCAATGCTAGAATGATAACTGTTATTATACGCAAATTCTATCAAGGCTAGATGGTTGTCCCAATTTCCCTTAAACTGCAAAACACAAGCTCTTAACATGTCTTCTAGAGTTTGAATAGTTCTCTCCGTTTGCCCATCTATTTGCGGGTGGAATGCAGTGCTAAACTGAGATTGAGTGCCCAAAGCCTCCATTAACTTACGCCAAAACTTTGAAGTGAAACGGGGGTCCCGATCAGAAGTAATAGAGACAGGAGTGCCGTGAAGTTTTACTATCTCATTCATGTACAACTCCGCATGTTTATCTATCTTATAAGTCTTCTTGACGGGCAGGAAATGCGCGGATTTGGTAAGTCTATCTACAATGACCAAAATGCTATCATGACCGTTACCGGTACGTGGTAATCCGGACACAAGGTCCATAGTGAGATGCTCCCACTTCCCTTCTGGTATTGGTAACGGTTGTAGCAAACCCGAGGGCTTTTGTCTTTCTGCTTTGACTTGTTGACATATTAGACACTTGCTTACGTAAGCTGCAATTTCCCTCTTCATGTTAGGCCACCAATAGTATTCCTTCAAAGTCCGGTACATTTTAGTCCCGCCAGGATGTACGGCATAAGCAGAACTATGGGCCTCCTCTAATATTTCTTGTTTAAGATCATCTTGATCTGGTACACAAATTCTATTCTCGGACATCAAAGCTCCATCCCTTCTGATAGTGAAGTCTACTCTAGTACCATTTTCCACTGCCTCTCTCAATCGTTCTAGATATTCATCATGATGTTGTGCTTCTCGTACTCTATCAATAAGAATTGGTCTTACCTGGAAACTGGCTATTAAGGCTGCGGATCTCCTGGTCACTTCCAAGTTAACTCCAGTAGCTCGTAATTCATAAAGAAGTGGAACCCACACTGCTCTCAAATACGACACGGAAAGAGAGGGTGACATGGTAGGATATGATTTCCTACTAAGAGCATCAGCTACTACATTGGCCCTTCCTGGATGATACTCAATCGTACAATCATAATCCTTGATTAATTCCAACCATCTTCTTTGTCTCAATTTTATGTCTCTTTACGTAAGAAAATACTGTAGACTCTTGTGATCCGTGAAAATTTGACATCGAGCTCCGTACAAATAATGTCTCCATAATTTAAGTGCAAGTACCACAATGTCAAGCTCGAGGTCATGCGTCGGATAATTCAATTCATGTGACTTTAGCTGTCTGGAAGCATATGCAATCACGTTCCCATGTTGCATTAAGACACAACCCAAGCCTTGCCTTGAAGCATCACTATACACCACATATTCTCCGCTATCATCAAGCAACGCTAACACCGAGGCACTAGTTAGACGTCCCTTAAGTTCTTGAAAACTTTGCTCACACTCCTCCGACCAGACAAACTTCACACCCTTCCTAGTCAACCGAGTGAGAGGAGCTCCAATCTTTGAAAAATCCTACACGAATCGCCGGTAATAACCTGCTAGACCCAAGAAGCTACGAACCAAGAAGCTACGAATCTCCGTCACTGTAGTAGGTCTCTCCCAATTTAACACTGCTTCTACTTTCCGAAGGTCCACACTAATGCCTTCTGCAGAAACAACATGGCCCAGAAACCCTACACTATTAAGCCAAAATTCACATTTATTAAACTTAGCATACAACTATGTCTCCCTCAAGGTCCGCAGCACAACTCTCAAATGTTTGGCATGCAGAGAATCGTTCTTAGAGTAGACCAAAATATCATCAATAAATACAATCACAAAACGATCCAGATAAGGGAGGAACACTCGATTCATGAGATCCATAAAAGCTGCAGGAGCATTGGTAAGTCTAAACGACATTACCCTGAATTCATAGTGGCCATAACGTGATCGAAAAGCGGTCTTGGGTATATCAGACTCCCTTATCCGCAATTGATGATAACCATATCGTAAATCAATCTTAGAAAAGACCTTAGCCCCCCTCAATTGATCAAACAAATCGTCAATCCGAGGCAAGGGATATTTATTCTTCACGGTAACCTTATTCAACTTTCTATAATCAATGCACAATCTCAAAGTGCCATCCTTCTTCTTAACAAATAAAACCGGGACACCCCACAGAGACACACTAGATTGAATAAACCCTTTATCCACTAGTTCCTGTAGCTGAGTCTTCAACTCTTTTAATTCAGCAGGGGCCATCCGGTAAGGCGCTTGAGATATAGGTGTTGTTCCCAGAATCAAATCGATAGTAAAGTCTATCTCTCTTACAGGGGTAAGCCAGGTAATTCGTCTGGAAATACATCGGGAAATTTCCTAACCACTGGTATATCCTTAATACTCAACTCCTCCTTGCTGGTATCTACCATGTGAGCCAAGTAAGCCTGACAACCCTTGTTCAAAAGCTTTTCAGCCGTTAAAGCTGAAATCAAGCAAGAAGGAAGAACATTTCGATCACCCTGAAAGAAAATTATCGGCTTTCCTGGACTTCTAAACACTACGATCTTGCGAAAACAATCAATATTACCCGGTGAGTCGCTAAAAACTCCATTCCTAAAATCACATCGAATTCAACAAGATCTAAAAGGATTAGGTCAACTTCCAAATCAATACCATCAACCAAAATGCTACAACCTTTAAAAACCCACTCTATTTAAATGATGCTCCCGCAGGCAAAGATACATACCACTCGCCAATAAGGGGCGATAATGGTACATTTGCAAAACATGCGAATCTACTTGACATAAAAGAATGCGAAGCACCAGGATCAATTAAAGTATAAGCAGGCTGACCAAACACAGATAACGTACCGATGATAACATTTGGTGAATCGCGGCCCTCCTGCTGAGTCATGGCATGCAGTCTCGCATGAGTCGTGGGACGTCCTCTCTGACCCCTACCTTACTGGGAACTACCACGAGCTACTGAACCAATACGGGTACCGCTGGAAGAAGCAACGTTACCACTAGTAGAAGCACCAGCGGATGACTGACCTGTCGCCTGGAAAGAGGTAGATGCAACTCTCTAGGTCAACAGAGGGTAGTCTCTTTTAAAATGATCCTGCTGTCCACACTCAAAGCACCCCACTGACTGATGTTGCCCATACTGGGCTGGCTGACTAACTGGAGCTCTGTGCTGACTACTAGAACTAGCCCTGCTCTGCCCAAACTGACGTCCACCAAACTGTCCCCGATTGAATCTCCTAGTGCGCCCCCGAGTCTAAAACGAGACCCAGCACTAGATCCGCTACTCTGTCCACTGCCTACTGAGGATCCGGATCCGGAGGTGGAAGCTGCTTTCTTGGATGGACCCTGGCTAAGGCCACCCGAATCTCGTGGTCGTACACTAGATAAATACATAGTCTATAGTCTCAGAGCGGCATTAACCGCCTTATGATAAGTATAAAATGGTATGGCTGTCAACTGCACACGATAATCACCCCCCAAACCTTCAATAAACCTATAGATCCGCTCCTCCTCAGTGCCTATCAGATCTGGCACGAATTGGGCTAGCTGGGTGAACCGCTGCTCAAACTCTGTCACGGTCTTGTCCCCTTTCTCTAGATGTAAGAACTCATACTTCATCCAGTCACGGATAGCTGTGCCATAGTACCGCCTATTAAAATGTTCCTTAAACTGTTCCCAAGTCATCGGGCCAACATCCCCTAATTCTCTGCTAGTCATATCCCACCAATCAAAAGCCACACCATCGAGAAAGTCTATTGCCAATCCCACTTTTCGTTCCTCGGGGCAATGAATCTGAGCAAAAACCCTCTCCATTTTTGTCACGCCCCGAATTTTAGAATAACGATTCAAAATCCGAAACATGAAAATACTACAACTCAAAATAATCATCCTGAAAATTTCTTTTCTTAACATACTCGCCACACGAAATAAAATCATCAAACCGAATTTAGTCTCGGTTAATTATTACAACTCAAATCCAAAATGTAATGTAAAGCTCTAAATGAGCATACACACCTCACAACTAAATAAATAACAAAACTGCTGTAACATCTAATCAGCTCGGTCACCTCCCTGGTTATCCTGACCTGCAGGAATATCCGCTACACCATTGAATAGTGTAATGGGATTGCAACAACACAAAACCCGGTAAGCTTATGAAAGCTTGTATGAGTAAAAGAAAGAACTGTTACTTAATTTAATCTCATTTATCCCCACACACAGCAACACCCAATAATTTCCACATATGCATGTACTAACAATCTCAATCAACACCAATTCAATATATCAAGACAATCAAACTCACAACTCCCATCACAACTCTCATCATCGTATTTATAAAAATACGGTACTTGACAGACTAGAGCTCTAACTGAATCGTAGCCCGTCACCTGGCCTAGGTTATGGCATCCGACATATTTATCATTATTGTATTTCATCAATATGTATACCGATATACATATTTAGAACGTCCAATAATTCCACATACTCAACCAATCGTATCCCATCATCCACACAGGATTAGAGCTTCCGATTACCCCACACCGGTCATTACGTCGACCCTAAACCCATAAATGAGCACAACATATAAAATCACATACTGAAATCAACCCAACCAAGATACACCATATTATTATGGAATTACACAACTGAAATAAAATCAATTCATCAATTCTACTCAATCATATCATCACTCAACAATCCGCTCATCAATATATATTTTCCACGTAAATATATATATACGTAATCATCCACTCAGGAATGACCACTAATACCATCTATAGTTCACACAAGAAAATCATGAAATTCATTTGTATAATTAAAATTCATTTTACTTACCTATGGACCGTTGTGATTCAAGTCCATGAAATTTTAAAACAAATATTTAATCCGCAAATATTTTTCACACAATTACCATAAATAAATAAATTCAAAACATTCGGTTCGTAATATGAACCACGTGAGTTTTACTCACCTCGAAACTCTCGCTGCGGCTTCAATATAATTATAATTATAATTACGCCGAATAGCCCACTCAAATAAAATCCGTCAATCACCTAATCAAATGTGATTCGAATTTAGCCAACAATTTCAACACATAATTTAACTACCATTTAACGACCGGATTCTAATTTACATTAAAATCCGTCGAGCGGTTTCTCACGAATAGCTCCCCTAATTACCGTTTTTCACATATACGAAGATCCAACGGTCAGATCTTCGCCCATGACCACACAAAGCCTCTGGGACAGTCATATGATCATCATAACAAATTTACAAGTTCATCCGACGGTCATAATTTCACAGATCAAAAATCTAACGATCGAAATCGATCGAAATCAAAAAATTCAAAACTAATTCATACGATATCTGAAAAATGCGTATAATATGCAGAAATGATCGTATCGAAACATAGAATCACAAAATGGACAGAAACCAAATTTTAGACCTCCGGAGGTGGCCGGAAAATGCCTCCGGAGTTAGGGACAGAGCCGCCACCGACCACCGCCAATGGTGTCGGGGCTGAGCTTGTCCCCTTCGTTTCATCATTCTGAGCAACTTTCATAACTAGCACAAGACCTAAAAATGACGAGAAGGGATCGAAATTACCTATTTACAGTCGGCGGCCGGAAAAAATGCAGAAACCGGTGAGCTTGAAAACCGACTTGAAAACTGCAACCTCAAGCCCCGATCCCTTCTGGAAACTTGTTCAGAACTTCCTTGCGAACTCAACAAGCCAAGAATCACCAGAAACGATCGTGTATAGCTCGAGATATCTTGATCGAAAGTTTCGGTGGTTCGATCCGTTCGGGTCGAGCTCCGACGAAAGTGAAAACGTTCGACCTAGTTCCAGTCCTTCTTGGTGCTTGTAGAGGAAGTTGAGGCGAGCTCAATGAGCCAAGAATCAAGTGAAATGGTGGAGTGTAGCTCGAGATATCAAGCTCGAACCGAAAATGGTGGTTTTCAGTTCGGGCCGTGCCGCCGCCGCTACAGGCCGCGCCGCCTTGTAAAACTACCTCTGGGAGCTAGAGCAGCTCGAGACGAACGCCTAGGACTTGGTTTGAGGTCGAGAGGTGGTCTGTGGAGGGAGAACAATTAAGGAGAAGTTTTGCTCTTCTTTTCGGTCGAGAGAGACGGATGCGAGAGCTGAGAGAGAGAAAGTTCAGTTTTTTTTTCCAGAAAAAGAAAGAAGAAGAGAAAGAGAGGCCGTTGGGAAATTAGGTTTTCCCAAAAAAAATTTCTATATATACATGTTTCGGAAAACTTCGTAATTCGATAACTAATTCAGAAAAAATCCGATCTTCATGTTCCGCACGTGTACGGACTCGTATCGACGAGCTCTACAACTTTCATGAAGGAAGTTTCTCCAAATTTCGTACGTAGAAAAAGTCGATTTCTCAAACCGAGTATTTCGAGCTTTTCGTTAAAAATAATTGTTTCGAAACTTCGATTAATGTAAAAGTGAATTATTATCGAACAATAATCGTTAAATGTATAATAATCACTCAACACAATCACTCGAATTTAAAATGAAAATTGCGGGTATTACAATCTACCCCCCCAAAAAAACTGTGGATACCTCGTCCTCATGTCAGATTCTAACTCCCATGATGCATCACCCTCATCATGATGACTCCACAACACCTTCACGAGATCAACCTCTTTCCTACGAAGTTTCTTTGTAGACCTATCCAAGATACGAACAGGTTCAACTACAAACGTCACATCCGGGTTCACTTCGATCGTACCGTGGTCAATCACGTGAGACTCGTCTCGAACATACTTCCTGAGCATAGACACATGAAAGACATTGTGCACACCCGACATGCTAACAGGTAAAGCAAGACGATATGCCAAGTTACCAACCCTTTCTAGAATCTCAAAGGGTCCAACATATCTCGGTGCGAGTTTCCCCTTCTTGCCAAATCTCACCACACCCTTCATAGGTGAGACTTTCAAGAACACATGATCACCTGTCTCAAACTCCAACGGTCTCCTCTTCAAGTCAGCATAACTCTTCTGTCTACTTTGAGTGGTTCGGATTCTGTCCCGAATAGTAGTGACATTCTCTGTAGTCTCCTGTACAATCTCAGGACCGATGAGCCCTTTATCCCTTGCTTCCGCCCAACAGATAGGAGTCTTATATGGTCTACCATAAAGAGCCTCATATGGAGCCATACCGATATTAGAGTGATAGCTGTTGTTGTAGGCAAACTCTACCAATGGCAGATGATCCGCCCAACTACCCTTAAAATCAAGAACATAAGCTCTGAGCATGTCCTCCATCACCTGATTCACTCTCTCGGTCTGTCCATCTGTTTGTGGGTGAAATGCAGTGCTCATAGCAAGAGACGTACCAAATGCCTTATGGAACCTACGCCAGAATTCTGAAGTGAAACGAGCATCACGATCAGATACAATCGTCACAGGCACTCCATGAAGCCTCACTATCTCGTTCACGTACAACTTACACAATGCATCCCCTGAGTACGTTTTTGCCACCGGAAGGAAATGTGCTGATTTAGTCAACCGGTCAATAATCACCCAAATCGAGTCATAACTTTGCCTAGATCTAGGCAATCCAGTCACAAAGTCCATAGAGATATCTTTCCATTTCCAAACAGGAATTGATAAGGGGTTCAGCATTCCTGCTGGTCTCTGATGCTCTGCCTTCACCTATTGACAAGTAAGACACTTCGACACGTGTTCCTCCACATCCCTCTTCATACCATACCACCAAAACTGCCTTCGTAGATCCATATACATTTTAGTACCTCCTAGATGTATAGTATATCGTGACCTATGTGCTTCCCGCATGATCTCCTCCCTGAGGTTATCAACACTCGGTACATACAATCTCCCTCGAAATCTCAACCCTCCATCAGCCCCAATCATCCACTCAGAAGGACCCTCCACATCCGGGTCAACAGTCATCTAAGCAATTCTCGCCTGAGCAAACTCATCAAGTGTCTGACCCTGAATGATCCTGGAGATCAAGGTGGGCTGTAAGGTCATACTACCGAGAAAGATTCCTTGTCCTGCTCCTGCGGGCATAAGGTCGAACTCATATGCAGCTTCTAACATACGCCACTCCCGCACCATAATCGATGCCATGATTACCCGCGGTTTACTACTCAAGGCATCCGCCACTACATTCGCCTTTCCGGGATGATACTCCAAGGTGAAATCATAGTCCTTAATGAGCTCCATCCATCTTCTCTGCCTCATGTTCAATTCCTTCTGGGAGAATAGATACTTCAAACTCTTGTGATCAGAAAAGAGTTCAAATTTCTCACCATAAAGATAGTGCCTCCAAATCTTCAAGGCAAACACTACTGCTGCTAGCTCTACATCATGAGTAGGGTAGTTCCGCTCATGTACCTTCAACTGTCTAGAACCATAAGCAACGAAACTACCATTCTGCATCAACACACACCCTAAACCCTGATGAGATGCATCGCTGTAAATGACTAATCCCCCACCACTAGTAGGAATAGTCAACACCGGAGCTGTAGTCAATCTAGTCTTCAGCTCAATGAAAGCCTTCTCACACTCATCCGACCATACGAACTGAGTGTCTTTCCTGGTCAATTTGGTCAAAGCCGAGGCAATACCGGAAAACCCTTCAATGAAGCGCCTGTAATACCCGGCCAGTCCAAGGAAGCTATGGATTTCTGTAACCGTAGTAGGGCGACTCCAACTCATCACTGCTTCAACCTTCGATGGATCCACAGAAACTCCATCCTTCGAGACCACATGACCGAGGAACTTGACTTCACTCTGCCAGAAATCGCACTTCTCGAACTTGGCAAATAGTTTCTGCTCTCTCAACGTCTGCAGCACTATCCGCAGATGCCTCTCATGCTCAGCTGACGACCTTGAATAAATCAAGATGTCGTCAACGAACACTACCACAAACTGATCCAAGTAAGGACTGAACATACGGTTCATCAAGTCCATAAATGCTGCGGGGGCATTCGTGAGACCAAAAGGCATGACAAGAAACTCAAAATGTCCATACCTGGTCCTGAACGCCGTCTTTGGAATATCTTCCTCCTTCACCCTCAACTGGTGATATCCAGACCTCAAGTCAATCTTCGAGAACACAGTAGCTTCTCTAAGCTGATCGAACAAGTCATCAATCCTAGGTAAAGGGTACCTATTCTTGATGGTCACCTTGTTCAACTGTCGATAATCCACACATAGACGAAGTGAACTATCCTTCTTCTTCACAAACAACACTGGTGCGCCCCAAGGAGACACACTTGCCTGAATGAACCCTTGTGCAAGTAAGCCCTCAATCTGAACCTTCAACTCCTGAAGTTCAGCTGGAGCCATTCGATAGGGTGCTTTCGACACAAGTGAAGTACCTGGTATCACATCAATGGAGAAGTCCATTACCCTCTTCAGAGGTAACCCAAGGATCTCCTGAAACACGTCTTCATACTCTAAAACTACAGGAATCCCTGTAATCTTTGAAGTATTACTCCCTGATTCAATATGGGCCAAAATCCCTATCCTCATGGTGATGTCAGACTTCAGGCAACGGTAATGAAACACCGGTTGTCCCGGAACATGGAAGGACACAATCATCCTAAAGCAATCAATAACAGCATGGTTCGGGCTCAACTAATCCATACCCAAAATCACATCATACGTGTGATCCGGAATCATAATCAAAGACGCAGAGAACTCTCTGCCACCAATCCCAATAGGGCAATCATCACAAAGCATGCTAAGCTCAAGAGACACACCGAGAGGTGATGTAACACACAATGGTCTAGTCAGAGGCATAGCAATCAAACCCAAAACATCCACAACCGAACTAGATATGAAAGAGTGTGAGGCTCCCGTATCAAACAGTACTCTAGCAAGAAAGTGATAAACAGATAAGGTACCTTCCACTCCCGTGCCTGCCTGACCGATGGCAAAGACTCTAGCATGAGCAGGTGGTAGCTGCCTCTACTGGTTACCCTGCACTCTACCCTGATTTTGAGGACACTCCCTAGCCTGATGCCCTGCCTGTCCACAGCTGTAGCATAACCTACCCCGTGGCTTCTTGCACGCACGAGAGATGTGGCCCGGCTCGCCACAGTTAAAGCACTTCACCGGAGCTGCTGGTGCTATCTGCCTGATAGGCATAGCCTGAACAGGAGGAGCTACTGTTGCCCTAGCTGGAACCTGATGCTGAAACTGAGTTCTCTGTCTCTTCCAGAACCCACCCCTGAAGTCTCTAGCTCTACTGCTTCCTGCTATGGCCCTTCCCTTGCCTTGGAAGTCTCTCTCAGCAGACTCCTTCTCTCTATGAATCAGGTTCTGCTGCTCAATGATCTGTGCCTTAGCCAAGATCTCTCTCTTGGTCTTCAGCTCCAAGATGGCTACATCACGCTCAATCAAAGGACTCAACCCTCTCTGAAACTTCTTGGCCAAGTCCTCATCCTCCATCTGCCTCACATACTTGTACAGTCTGGAGAACTCCGCATCATACTCAATTACGGTCATCTTCTCCTGTACAAGTGCAAGGAACTCTCGCTCCAACCTCTCCTTCACTGCTGGTGGAAAGTACTTCCCCCTGAACAGCCTCTCAAAGCCGTCCCATGTCAAGGTAGACACCTCAATGCTCCTCTGAGTGACGTTCTACCACACCCTAGCCTCATCCTTCAGCATGAAAGCGGCTAGCTTCCTCTTATCGGTCTCAGTGCAATCAAGCAGATCGAAATAGGTCTGCAAATCCTCTATCCAACGATCCGCCACCATATAATCAGTGCCTCCTCCAAACTTGGTTGCTCCCAAGCGAGTAATTTCCCTTGCTAGCATCAGCAAGCGAGCAGGATTATCAACCACAGCCACATGAGGAATAGGCTGATCCTCATAAGGTGCATCTTCCTCCGACTCGAATACTTCTTCGACTGGAGGGGCCCTACCCCTTCCTAGGCCTCTACCCCTGCCACAAGGTCTACCTCTGCCCCGACCTCTGGCTTCGTTTCCCTCAATCTCCATTACCTAATAAGCATGATATACTTGATTAATATACGCATAACACTTAAATAAAGCATAAGTCAAATGCAAGTCCATATTAACCAAGTATTGATCATACATAACGACGCCTAAATTTTCTTAAAAGTACTAACGTTCCTAGCCAACCTAACGCACTCACATACCCAATGACATTGTCAATACCGAAGTGCACACGATGGGGATCCGCTGCAGACGGGCCATCACTCGGTAAGTATTGACATATCACCAAATATGTACCTTACGCTCTGATACCAAACTGTCACGCCCCGAATTTTAGAATAACGATTCAAAATCCGAAACATGAAAATACTATAACTCAAAATAATCATCCTGAAAATTTCTTTTCTTAACATACTCGCCACACGAAATAAAATCATCAAACCGAATTTAGTCTCGGTTAATTATTACAACTCAAATCTAAAATGTAATGTAAAGCTCTAAATGAGCATACACACCTCACAACTAAATAAATAACAAAACTGCTGTAACATCTAAGTAGCTCGGTCACCTCCCTGGTTATCCTGACCTGCAGGAATATCCGCTACACCATTGAATAGTGTAATGAGATTGCAACAACACAAAACCCGATAAGCTTATGAAAGCTTGTATGAGTAAAAGAAAGAACTGTTACTTAATTTAATCTCATTTATCCCCACACACAGCAACACCCAATAATTTCCACATATGCATGTACTAACAATCTCAATCAACACCAATTCAATATATCAAGACAATCCAACTCACAACTCCCATCACAACTCTCATCATCGTATTTATAAAAATACGGTACTTGACAGACTAGAGCTCTAACTGAATCGTAGCCCGTCACCTGGCCTAGGTTATGGCATCCGACATATTTATCATTATTGTATTTCATCAATATGTATACCTATATACATATTTAGAACGTCCAATAATTCCACATACTCAACCAATCGTATCCCATCATCCACACAGGATTAGAGCTTCCGATTACCCCACACCGGTCATTACGTCGACCCTAAACCCATAAATGAGCACAACATATAAAATCACATACTGAAATCAACCCAACCAAGATACACCATATTATTATGGAATTACACAACTGAAATAAAATCAATTCATCAATTCTACTCAATCATATCATCACTCAACAATCCACTCATCAATATATATTTTCCACGTAAATATATATATACGTAATCATCCACTCAGGAATGACCACTAATACCATCTATAGTTCACACAAGAAAATCATGAAATTCATTTGTATAACTAAAATTCATTTACTTACCTATGGACCGTTGTGATTCAAGTCCATGAAATTTTAAAACAAATATTTAATCCGCAAATAATTTTCACACAATTACCATAAATAAATAAATTCAAAACATTCGGTTCGTAATATGAACCACGTGAGTTTTACTCACCTAGAAACTCTCGCTGCGTCTTCAATATAATTATAATTATAATTACGCCGAATAGCCCACTCAAATAAAATCCGTCAATCACCTAATCAAATGTGATTCGAATTTAGCCAATAATTTCAACACATAATTTAACTACCATTTAACGGTCAGATTCTAATTTACACTAAAATCCGTCCAGCGGTTTCTCACGAATCGCTCCCCTAATTACCGTTTTTCACATATACGAAGATCCAACGGTCGGATCTTCACCCATGACCACACAAAGCCTCAGGGACAGTCATATGATCATCATAACAAATTTACAAGTTCATCCGACGGTCATAATTTCACAGATCAAAAATCTAACGATCAAAATCGATCGAAATCACAAAATTCATAATTAATTCATACGATATCCAAAAAATGAGTATAATACGCCAAAATGATCGTATTGAAACATAGAATCACAAAATGGACATAAACCAAATTTTAGACCTCCGGAGGTGGTTAGAAAAGGCCGCCGGTGTTAGGGACAGAGCCGCCACCGACCACCGCCAATGGTGTCGGGGCCGAGCTTGTCCCCTTCGTTTCATCATTCTGAGCAACTTTCATAACTAGCACAAGACCTAAAAATGACGGGAAGTGATCGAAATTACCTATTTACAGTCGACGGCCGGAAAAAATACAGAAACCGGCGAGCTTGAAAACCAACGTGAAAACTGTAACCTCAGGCCCCGATCCCTTCTGGAAACTTGTTCAGAACTTCCTTGCGAACTCAACAAGCCAAGAATCACCAGAAATGATCGTGTATAGCTCGAGATATCTTGATCGAAAGTTTCAGTGTTTGATCCGTTCGGGTCGAGCTCCGACGAAAGTGAAAACGTTCGACCCAGTTCCGGTCCTTCTTGGTGCTTGTAGAGGAAGTTGAGGCGAGCTCAATGAGCCAAGAATCAAGTGAAATGGTGGAGTGTAGCTCGAGATATCAAGCTCGAACCGAAAATGGTGGTTTTCCGTTCGGGCCGTGCCGCCACCGCTACAGGCCGCTCCGCCTTGTAAAACTGCCTCTGGGAGCTAGAGCAGCTCGAGACGAACGCCTGAGACTTGGTTTGAGGTCGAGAGGTGGTCTGTGGAGGGAGAACAATTGAGGAGAAGTTTTGCTCTTCTTTTCAGACGGATGCGAGAGCTGAGAGAGAGAAAGTTCAGTTTTTTTTTCCAGAAAAAGAAAGAAGAAGAGAAAGAGAGGCCGTTGGGAAATTAGGGTTTCCCAAAAAAAAATTCTATATATACATGTTTCGGAAAACTTCGTAATTCGATAACTAATTCAGAAAAAATCCGGTCTTCGTGTTCCGCACGTGTACGGACTTGTATCGACGAGCTCTACAACTTTCATGAAGGAAGTTTCTCCAAATTTCGTACGTAGAAAAAGTCGATTTCTCAAACCGAGTATTTCGAGCTTTTCGTTAAAAATAATTGTTTCGAAACTTTGATTAATGTAAAAGTGAATTATTATCGAACAATAATCGTTAAATCGTATAATAATCACTCAACACAATTACTCGAATTTAAAATGAAAATTGCGGGTATTACAATTTTGTTCAGCCAATTCTGGGCATCCATAGCATTCTGAGCATGGGAGAAACTATATGCTCCATGTCTCTTTGCTCGCTCCATGGTAAAATCAGTCTTGGAGCCAGGAAGTGCTGCTGTTAACTGTTGGACAATATGTCCCAAGGCATCCGCTAATCCTCTAGGGGCATTCTCGTCTCCTGGAGCGGGAGGAGTCTCCCCGCGGTTTCAGCGTCTAGGAGGCATAACACATGAGATTAAAAGAAGATCAAACAATTTACAGTAAAGATACCAAGAAAACTACCCTATACACTTGAAAAACATACTAGCATTGATGAGTATATGATGGGGATCCGCCGCGGTCGGGCCATCACTCGGAAGATACTAGATGTCATCAAGTACATAAGATAGTATAAGTGACAGGGAACGGAAAACCTAAAGCTCTGATACCAACTGTCAGAACCCATCCCGAAAATTCCCCCTAATTTCCAAGATGGGCCTGCGGGGCCCACTTTTCAGAAAAATTCGACAGAACTTCTCCTAAAAGTGGACAACCCAACCTGTTGTAATGATAAAAGTAAAACACTTCTAAGTTCAAATCCCAACAAAACCGAAGTCATCCTACTTCTCACAACAACCCACAATTTACCAAGTATAAAATCTAAGTGTAAAGATGGAAGAATTTATGTAATACAATTCGGAGATTTTGAATCTTCAACTCCGACAAACTTCAATAAATACATAATAAAACCAAGCCTTCCAAGGTGATCAGAGCAATCTAAGGATAAGATAAAATATAATACGAGAGGTAGGTTAATAAATAACCTACGGAAGATAGGTGGCAGGAATGGTGCTAAGCCTCGATCTCAACGCCGAACAGTAGCACTGCGAACTGGGCAAAAGAAACCGAAAGGCCCAGGGGAAAGTAAGTAAATAAAACGTTAGTGTGAGTGGACAAAAATAAATAATTAAAAGAAGAAAATATTCCTTACTTTCCCGCGTTTATTTGTTTAAAACATTCTCATGCATGCAATAGGGAAAAACAATCCTCGTAAAAATAATTTCATACAACTCGTGTAACCAAGCCAGCCCCGCTGGTTTAAAGAAAGTTCGACTAGCCCCGCTAGTCAAACGAATAAATAAATAAATAGTATGGGAAAAACGTCATCACCATACGATAAAAAGGGAGCCGCTAAGGCTTAGGTCGGAGTGTCCCACACTCTCGAGCATCCCATGCTCGGCTCTACTCACCCACAAACACCAAGTAAGTAGGGAGGAGTACTAATAGGCTAGCTAGCAATAATTTATATCGACCCAGGTATGGTGGGTAAAAACCATACGAAAATCGAAAATTGATAAAATTTCCCCAATATCTCAAAAAAAGGGAAAATAAAGTCCAACGACGTGACCCCGCACGTCAACATAATCTCGAAGTCGTAAATCAATAAACAACAAAAAAATAATTCTATAATGTCCAAAAGAATATCTCATTTCCAAGGATTCCTCGGAAAACTTAAATCGGAAAAATAAAATAATGTTTTCATTTCTGGAAATACCCTCGGAAACACATTATCGTAAATTATTTCAAGTAATGGATTAAAATAAAGCATAATAACTTCTAATCCAAAAATCCGAACGATAAATAATTTCGTAAATAAAATCGAATAATATGCTAATTATATAAAAAGATAATTTAGATAATTTTGTAAGTTAAGAAATTTAACTGCATGCATAAATTAAAAAGGGTTAAATACTGTTTACTCCTTGTACTTTTATTCGAAAAACACTTCAGTCCCTGACATTCTAATTTCACACGTTTAGTCCCTGTACTTTAAAATTTCAGACCAATAGGTCCTTGCTGTCTAAAAGTCACGGTGAAATGTCTATTATGCCCTCAGTTCTGTTTTTTAATTAATTAATTATTTTATTTTTTTTGGAAAAGGAATTTTTTTTCCCTTTCTTTCTTTCTGTTTTTTTTTTCTTTTTTTTTCTTTCTTTCTTTCTGTTTGAAAAAAAAATATATATATATAAAAAGAATTTAAAAAAAAAAGAAAAAGGAATAAATTTATTATATAAAAAAAAAGAACTGAGGGCATAATAGACATTTCACCGCGACTTTTAGACGGCAAGGACCTATTGGTCTGAAATTTTGAAGTACAGGGACTAAACGTGTGAAATTAGAAGGTCAGGGACTGAACTGTTTTATGGTCAAAAGATCAAGGACTAAATAGTATTTAACCCAATTAAAAATCAAATGTCCACTCACAGTATACGGTTAAGCCTGCCGTCGATCCGAACCCTCCTCGTGGGAATCCTCCTCACGTCCTGTACAGTATAATGTTCATAAACCGATAATTACAGGACGGAAAATTAAATTCACCATAAACACAACCATACCCCAATTTGTTCTTAAATGCCTAAAATCTCCCAATTTTCTCCTCTAACTTCATTTCCTTAACTTAAGGGTTTACGATTAAGGAAACCCGATAAATGGATTCTCCATAATTCAATTCACGAACTCCACCCTTGAGCAACCATAACGAAAACCATATCTACACTTCACAAATTCAACTCGAAGTAATCTTGGAAACTACATTGTACCAGTGATTAATTAGCTAAATAACAGCCATCGTAAACCTGCCCTACTCCACCTCACGCGCCGCTCGCAGTGGCGGCAAGTGGCGGTCACGCGCCGGGAACAACCTCCTCCTATGGCCACCAAATTTCATGTACAACATCAATTTCACCCACTGATCATTTTATTCAACTACAACACATCCAAATTATGCTTAAAAACAGTGGAATCCGATCAGTCTACAAAAACCCAGAAATTTCTCAAGAACCCTAGAATTTCAATTCAATAATTCGACTTCTACACAGAAAATCGAGACACAAGGCCATAGGGGAAATGATCAGTGAAGAAAACTTAACCTTCGACACCGGTTTGGTGGCCGGAGATGGCCGGAATCGCCGGAAATCGCCGAAAAACCCAATCTGCTACAGTAAACTTCATGGCTCAATTCCGAGCTCCTCCGGTCGAGACACCGCAAAATACCACTGTAGGCATGACAAGGAGGGAGAGGCGAGCCTAGGGGTGTCCAGGTTTCACCGTGGGGTGGCCGGAGATGGAAGAATTCGGAGGAGGAAGAATCGGGCCGAAGAGGAAGGAAGAATCGGGGAAGAGCTGGGTAAGTTTTCAAATTTGGAAACTTACCACAGTAACTCGGCTATTTAAAGAAACTTACTATGAACAGTAATCGCTTATAACTTTCGCATACGAGCTCCGATTTTTACGATCCATATATGCACGCTCTCGGTTTAACGTCCTCTACGACTTTCATGAAAATCATTTTCTCAAGTTCTAACCCAAACAAAAAGTCAACTTTCAGAGCCACTAAAATAATATAACGGAGTAAAAATTAAAAGTAACTAACATTTACCGTCCAATTAATTAGTAAATCGATAATTCTAAGTTCGAGACGTAACAAGTTGCTTCTAGGAAAGAGATACGGCAGTGGAGTGGGGCAGGAGAGGGGGCGGATCGTACCCGGGTCTAGACAGAGACGATCAATGGCTCGATTTTTTGGTGGTTAATGGCTATTTGGCATACGGTGTAGGGTTTAGTGTACATCAATCGTGGATCTATAGGTGCTATAGGGTCGAGCGGTGAGATCGGCGATGTGGGGGCAGGAGGGCTTTTGGGAGGAATTGTGTTGTGGATGGGGACTCAGGCAGGATTGGGTAGCGATGGAGCTGCTTGGTGGTCGATCGCTGCTGAGGCACGTTGGTGGTGGGGGTTAGGCACTGGTAGTGGCACGGTGGTTTTGGTGACGAGATGAAGGTGGTGTTGCAGCTGCTAACTTGGGCTCAGAGAATTGGGCTGAACAAACTCTTTGTGGCCCCAGGCTTCTGAGCCTGGACTTTGCTGATGGGCCCTATTTGGGTTTTTGCTGGTTTTTTTTTTGTTTAAGTTGTTTATTTCCTTACTGTTAATTTGTTTAGTGCTTCTAATGGGTCCCCATCCAAGTATGGTAGGCGAATGTGGGCATTGTCCAGATTTACACACTCAGTGTGCCTTATCTGGCCTAGCGAGGTAGCTATATGTCTTCAAATTTAAGCAACCTCCTAGTGGCAGGATGAAACGAATGGTCGCCGGATATGATTCTGTGCGGCAACATAGTAGGAAAGCTGCACTATTGGTTATGATGCTTCTTCTTAGTAGAGCTATATGTCATCGCTTTGTCAAAGCAAAGAGAGTAGCCAATCGAGCACTCTTTGCTAACTGGTGCATGTTGGAATACATTACTTATTATAATTTGGGGTTTAGGCTCTATATCCCCCCCTTTCTTATATTCTATGGTTTCATTAACCAAGGCTTGAGGGCAGCCGCACCGGCCCTCATTCCAAAAAAAAAAGTATAGTATATAGTATTATTTACGAAATATAAAGATAAAGAGTCAAAGAATCATGAAATCGTAAATTATGGGTTTTTAGGTTTTGCAATGCAGAAATTAAAGTAAAACATATATAAACAATGAGGGATTTACAATTATATGAATGAATGGAACATTAGAAACAAAGGAATCCACCACAAATATATGAATGAAACAAGTTATATTTCCTACACTCAATTGTCTATGTTATGAGAAAGAAGTTGACCGTGTGAAACGTTAAAAGCAAACAATTTCTCATATTTTACTTTCCTTGAATATATTTAATCTAAGCGAAAGCACATAAATTAAACCTATTGAACATGAAATGATAGTCTAGAAAGCTAGCTAATCAAGAACACAATCAACGTAATAAGAACAAAGAAAGAATGTCAACTCAAGTGCATAACCGAGTACAAGAAAGCTTGTCTAACTGCAATCCTTCTTGACTTTTGTCTAAAGCCTTTATTACCTTTGAAATAGGTTCACAAAACTATTAGGTGAATTATTTACCTAAATCTATCTCCAATCACATGCAAATCCTATATGTTTGCAACCACATAAAACAAGCATACAAAAGGTATATGTAATTCGAAATCAATTAAGCAATCTCACAAAATTAAGCAACATAGCAATCAAGATGTAGAAAACATAACTATATTATCAAATATATAAATGGCCTTTAAACTTTACCCCTAACGTTATATTAAAGATTATACATAGTTTTCAAAATAAAATCAAGAAAAACTAAAGTTCATAAAGGAAAAGATGAATTACACCGGGAAGGATGATAGACAAGACTTTGATGACGTTGAACACTTGAAGATCTTGTAAGAAAGCGGCTCCAAGGGATGGCACAAAGGTGGATGGTGACTAGGAAGAGGATGTATTGCATGACTTCTTCTTCTCCTTAGTTGATAACGCAAACTATGAAGACTAGAGAATGGAGTTCGGATTCATGAGTGAGAGAGGATATTGAATGGTGACTTTCATGTTGATAGCAACCTCTATATATAAGGGAATGGCATCCTTGATGTTTGATTCCTTCTCTACTTCATCTAGTAATTCAAGGAATTAATTCATTGGTCTACATAACAAGAGCCAATAAAATTATTCCACACCATCTCTTCTGCATCATTCAAACGAATTCAAGTCCTTGAATATCTCATTTGTCATTGATTATACACATTTATATGCATGTAATTATATCTAAAACACTATAAATAAGCTAATCCTTAAGTCAATTAATATGTAATTAATCCATTTTTGTTTATTTTGTAGAAAATAAGTGGAGTTGCAAAAATGAGATAAATTGGTGCGAAAATGATGAAGATTTGAGTTCCGACAAAAGGATTAAATAGACAACGTGGGTCAATTGTAGCTAATGCCATCAAGAGATAATATGTGTGGAAGAGCTCAAATGCATGGCAAAAGATAAACAAACGAAAAGAAAAAGAAAGAAAGAAAAGAAAGAAAAAAGAAGAAGTAAGGGCTAAATATAGATTACTACCCTGTGGTTTAGATCTAAAATAAATTCAGTCCCTGAACTTCTAATTTTATCAAAAACACCCATGCACTTTCAATTTTGATCTAATAGGTCTAATTTGTTAGTTTTCCGACAATTGAGTTATTTAACTTGTGGTGTCGAGGTGGCCTGCATAATCAATTTTGGAGTGAGTTTTACTATTAAAAATAAATAGTGTTTCAACAAATAATCCAACTATAACTTGAACCCATAATAGAATATTAACGAATTGGACTTATTACATCAAAACTGAAAGTGCAGGGGTGTTTTTGATGAAATTAGAAATGCAAGGACTGAATTGATTTTGGACCTAAACCACACGATAGTAACCAGTATTTAGCCCAAAAAGTAATATAATAGCAAGCAGGCACTTGCGTTGCACCATGCTTTAGGCCCTGTTTGGGATTGCTCATTCGCTTTTAAAAAAATCAGCTTAGACAACCTAGATTTCTTTATGTATGGTAAATATAGAAAAAACACTTTAATTAAAAATTATATGTCAATGGCAGCTGATTTTAGAAGCAACTCGAACGGATTTGCTTTTAAAAGCTACTTTCGATCAAAACAACCTTTGAAGTTGTTTTATATACTGACAACACTTTTAAAAATCAGCACTTTTAAAAGTAATGTTTATCAAACACGAAAATGTTTTAATTCACAGCTGATTATTCTCAAAACACAACAGCAATAGTTTTTTTTTTAAAAGTCATAGTAATCCCAAACTAACCTTTAATTAAGCCAAATGGTGTCTTAATTATGGTATGTCAGCAGCCAATCACATGGAGGGCATCACAAAAGCCATTGACCATTTGACTTGCCCTTTCCCAAACGAAACGCTGCGCATCACGTGAAAGTAACATGTGTCAGGCTTGTCTCTTCCTCTATATATTGAAATGAGGCCTAATCTATTGAGACGACATTACACCTTGCAGTCGCAACACAGCCAAGGGGGAGGGCTGCTGCCCTCTCCTTCCACCCTTAGCTTCAAGGATTCATCAAGACTTCAACCTTTAACAAATAGAATTATAAAGAGTGTGATGGTTCTGACATCAACACTAAATACCTAAAAAAAATTTCATTTTAAAACAAGTACAAGATGATGCGCTGAACCCACAATGTCAATACAGACTCATTCCTTAGAGTATACATTACGACAAGTTTACAAATTAAACTGAATAAGAATTCAATATGTAAAAAACCCTACCATACTCACAACACAGTAGAAGACTAACAAGTGCATACAACAAACAAGTTCATAAACTCATGATTGCAACGGAATGGAGCACAGCTCCATCACGTTTATCCTAACCTAAAAGATATACCCCCTATACCATTGAATAGTGCACCGGGTTGAAACAACAGATCTCCTAAGCTTTTGCAAGCTCGTGTGAGTAAACTTAAAACAAACAACAAAAGCACATACTTAAACCATCTCAATCTAACAAAATCGATATGCAATTTTCACGACAAAAACATCAAGTTCACATCTTACAATATCATGCTCACGTAAGATAACTCATGTCTAAAACCTATATGCTCTGTCTCAATACTTAGCAACCAATTATACAAAAATTCAATTAACATTTTAAAACCTTTAAAACCCCAATAATCCAAAATCATCATCATCTATTTACCTCAACTGAATAATTGTCAACTCAGTGACCTTTCAAAATCACTAAAATCTCAACAACCACTTCTTTAAAAAAGTAAAGCACTTAAAATTTAAATCAAAATGTAATTCCTACATATGAATTAGTTCAGGAGATCACATCACATCAAAAACATATCAAGCAAATCATAGTAATTCCTGCCTAAAAAATTAGTTCAGAAGATCACATCAAAAGCACATCAAGCAAATCATAGTAATCCCTGCATGTCATTTAGTTCAGGAGATTACAGTAAAACTGATCAATTCTGAAAATAGTGATCCCTGCATATAGTTTAGTTCATAAGATTACGAAAGAAAGCAAGCAATTCATCAATAAGGATAAACAAGAAAATCAATACACTTTCATCTACTGACAACACCAAACAGTATATCAACAAACTCAAACATCAATCACTTAACATTAATCCATATCCTTTTTATAACAGTTGTCACACATATCGCCACACTAGTTCCGCCACGCAGGTCTTACTACACCACACGATTTATTTAATCACACAACTCAAAATGCAATCTCATATCTCAATAACACAATAAAACTAATCGCCTCAAATGCTGTTTCTTTATCTCCAACAACCTTGAAACTATAACGAAAATATTTTTCAAATATTGTTCTCACACCTCCACATTCTCACAAATCGTACATATTCCTTTCAAAATAGAAATCTAACGCAATAGTCATTTCCCTTATCAAATTCATTTATTTTCCCCAAAATCACCTCGCAACCGAATAATTATCAAATCACTCAAAACAATGTTTTTCACTTCACCAAACAATTCCAACTATATTTTCACAATCTACTCAAACCGAAAATCAATTGTAACAAATCATTGTTTTTATTTACCCATGAACCGTTGAGGATCAAGTTTATATATTTCAAAACAAATATTTATTTGTAACAAAATGATTTTACAGTTAACAATTAATTCTATTAAGACTATTACATAACTAATTTATCACCCAAAACAATGTGAGATTTACTCACCTCAATATCGTGCTACGTCTGACACACAAATCGAGACAAGAACAAACCATCACAATCCTCTCAATTCAACATCATCAAGCACCTAATCACATCAAGGTCACACTCAATACAACACAAAGCACACAATCGTTTTAAAGTTCGAAACACATAAATTATAAATCGAATGATACATCAATAGAGGCAAAACCTTGTCGGAGACCACTTAAGGCTTCCAAATGTTTCTAAGATCAAACCGCCCAAACAAGAGGATGATCCGACTGTTGAATCCTCACAGATTGACAACCGAACGAACCGAAACCACAAATAATCCAATTCAACCAAAAATTCAAGCAAACACAAAAGTAAACATACCTACATGTTCGTATCGACGAATGGAGGCTAATGGTGTCACGCCCCGAATTTTAGAATAAAAATTCAAAATCCGAAACATGAAATTACTACAAACTCAAAATAATCATCCTGAAAATTTCTTTTCTTAACATCCTCACCATACGAAATAAAATCAAAACCGAATTTAGTCTCGGTTAATTATTACAACCCAAATCCAAAATGAACTGTAAAGCTCTAAATGAGTATACACACTTCACAACTAAATGAAATAACAAACTACTGTAACACGTAAGCAGCTCGGTCACCTCCCTGGTTATCCTGACCTGCAGGAATATCCGCTACACCATTTGAATAGTGTACCGGGATTGCAACAACACAAAACCCGGTAAGCTTATGAAAGCTCGTATGAGTAAAAGGAAAGAACTATTGTTTAATTTAATTCATAATTATTCCCACACACCACAACAATAAACAATTTCCACATTCACAAGTACTAACAATCTCAATCAACACCAATTCAATACATCAAGACAAACCCCAACTCACATCTTTCTTCCCAACCCTCAACATCGTATTTACAAAAATACGGTACTTGACAGACTAGAGCTCTAACTGAATCGTAGCCCGTCACCTGGCCTAGATTATGGCATCCGACATATTTATCATTATCGTATTTCATCAATATGTATACCTATATACATATTTAGAACGTCCGATAATTCCACATACTCAACCAATTGTATCCCATCATCCACCCAGAATTAGAGCGTCGACCCTAAACCCATAAATGAGCACAACATATAATATCACATACTGAAATCAACCCAACCAAGATACACCATATTATTATGGAATTACACAATTGAAATATAATCAATTCATCAATTCACTCAATCATATCATCACTCAACAATATATATTTTCCACGTAAATATATATATACGTAATCATCCACTCAGGAATGACCACAAATACCATCTATAATTCACACAAGAAAATCATGAAATTCATTTGTATAATTACAATTCATTTTACTTACCTATGGACCGTGGTGATTCAAGTCCATGAAATTTTAAAACAAATATTTAATCCGCAAATATTTTTTTCACAAAATTACCAAAAATAAATAAATTTAAAACGCTCGGTTCGTAATATGAACCATGTGAGTTTTACTCACCTCGAAATTCCCGCTACGTCTTCAATATTATTATAATTACGCCGAAATAGCCCACTCAAATAAAATCCGTCAATCACCTAATCAAATGTGATTCGAATTTAGCCAACAATTTCAACACATAATTTAACTACCATTTAACGGCCGGATTCTAATTTACATTAAAATCCGACGAGCGGTTTCTCACGAATCGCTCCCCTAATTACCGTTTTGCACATATAGGAAGATCCAACGGTCGGATCTTCGCCCATGACCACACAAAGCCTCTGGGACCGTCATATGATCATCATAACAATTTTACAAGTTCATCCGACAGTCCTAATTTCACAGATCAAAAATCTAACGATCGAAATCGATCGAAATCACAAAATTCATAACTAATTCATACGATATCCGAAAAATACATATAATACGCCGAAATGATCGTATTGAAACATAGAATCATAAAATGGACAGAAACCAAATTTTAGACCTCCGGAGGTGGCCGGAAAGGGCCGCGGGAGTTAGGGACAGAGCCGCCACCGACCACTTCAATGGTGTCGGGGCCAAGCTTGTCCCCTTCGTTTCATCATTCTGAGCAACTTTCATAACTAGCACAAGACCTAAAAATGACGGGAAGGTATCGAAATTACCGATTTACAGTCGGCGGCCGGAAAAAATACAGAAACCGGGGAGCTTGAAAACCGACGTGAAAACTGCAACCTCAGGCCCCGATCCCTTCTGGAAACTTGTTCAGAACTTCCTTACGAACTCGACAAGCCAAGAATCACAAGAAACGATCGTGTATAGCTCGAGATATCTTGATCGAAAGTTTCGGTATTTCGATCCGTTCGGGTCGAGCTCCGACGAACGTGAAAACGTTCGACCCAGCCGGTCCTTCTTGGTGCTTGTAGAGGAAGTTGAGGCGAGCTCAATGAGACAAGAATCAAGTGAAATGGTGGAGTGTAGCTCGAGATATCGAGATCGAACCGAAAATGGTCTTTTTCGGTTCGGGCCGTGCCGTCGCCGCTATAGGCCGCGCCGCCTTGTAAAACTGCCTCTGGAAGCTCCAGGAGGTTGATTCGATGTAGAGGAACAAGTTTCACTTGGTTTGGTGGTCGAAAACGCAAGGAGCTAGTTTTGGTTCGTTTTCGGGTCCGGTTGTTTCGGGCTGTTTCGCCTGCGGTGGAGGCCTTGCTGGTGGAAGCGACGCCGTCCAGGAGGTAGAGCAGCTCGAGATGAAAGCCTGGGACTTGGTTTGAGGTCGAGAGGTGGCCTATGGAGGGAGAACAATTATGGTGAACCTTGCTCTCTTGTTCGGTCGTTTTTGGTCGAGGAACGGAGGTAAGGGACGATGAACAGTACCTTCCGAAAAAGGAAGGAGGCCGGACCAAAATAGAAGGCTTCTGAAAAATTAGCTAGGGTTTTTTCCTATTTATACAGTTTCGGAAAAACTTCTAAATTCGATAACTAATTTAGAAAAAATCCGATCTTTGTGTTCCGCACGTGTACAGACTCGTATCGACGAGCTCTACAACTTTCATGAAGGAAGTTTTTCCAAATTTTGTACGTAGAAAAAGTCGATTTCTCAAACCCAGCATTTCGAGCTTTTCGTTAAAAATAATCATTTCGAAACTTCGATAAATGTAAAAGTGAATTATTATCGAACAATAATCGTGAAATCGCATAATAATCATTCAACACAATTACTCGAATTTAAAATGAAAATTGTGGGTATTACAAATGGAGCAAAGAACTGCTTCTGATGAGGTCGAACGTGCCTCCACAAACGGCTTTGCTTGAAGCCCACGTGCTGTTGGGTCGACTTCAAAACCAATAAAATCAGCTGTACCCAACTTGAAGATCACAACACGATGAACAACTTTCATAACTATCACCAACGTCGATTTAGCCTATATCGAACTAGATCAAGCTCGAAAGATCTCAGTCGCTCATCTTCAAACCTTGATTTCTTCCCCCACACTTTGAATCCATTCTCAAAGCTTACATGGCTCGAACCAGGAGGAAGAGAGCTTCAAAACATGACAGGTTTCAATTGTCATTGTGGCCAGAAGAGGAAACGCGATCTGGGTCAGCACCGCCTCTACTTCTGCAATTCAATCCATTGTATGTTTTTGGCTTGATTCGGTGGAAGCTACTACTATAGGGAGGATGGGGATGGAAATTTGAGTCGGTTGGTGGTGGTCTTGCCACTAGAAGACGTCAGAAATTCAAAGTAAATCTGGGTTGGGTCGACTGTTTCCGTCCGGGTCGAGGGTTTGGGTAGAGAAAGAAATCTTTTGGAAAAATCCAAAAAAAAATTCCCAAAAAGGAAATTATGAAGTATTTTCTGAAAATGCTATCTATACTAAAATTTTCAAAAATGGAAATAATTTCCGTTGTGCATAACTTCTTCATACGATATCCGATTTGGACATGCTGCATCTCCATCGTATCAACTAATCACATAATAACCAACAAAATAAAATTCCGGAAAATACTCGAAAATTAATAACTAATTTCCAGGGTATTACACTAGCTTTTGAGCTATTTGTGACTATTCATTTTTTTCTCCTACGCTTCTCTATTCTTTTCTATTTGAATTCTGTAATTTTGATGTCTATGATTATGGGTTGTGAGTAATTTTCTTGTTGAGTGTTAGGGTTGTGTGCCATAGCGCAAAGTTTGTGTAAAAGATGTTTAATTTAATGTAATGATGCAATTTTCATATGATGGTAATTTTCTTGTTGGGTATTAGAGTTGTGTGTCATAGCCCAAAGTTTGTGTAAAAGATGTTTAATTTAATATAATGATGCAATATTCATATGGTGGATGCACTACAAAAAAAAAATTGCAATGACTACCGCAGTTAGCGTCGGCGCAGAAATGCCGTCGCCATTGATCATAGATTTGCTACGGGAAACTAGGCGTCGTAAAATTAAAATTAGTTTTCGACGGAAAATTAACGATGTGGCATAAAAACTGATACAATTGCGACGACATCTTTAATGCCGTAGTTAAATTTGTCCCTGTTCTTGCTACGCTATAGTTGCCGTAGCTTTTTTTAGTTTTCTTCCGGTGCATTAGTTGCCTTTTATTATTAAGGAAATAATGGTTCCCATCGGTGTGCCGCTCACTCTCTAAACCGCTTCTCTCTCTCCTCTTCTCCTTTCTCCGGATACGATCGACGACTTCGAGAGGGGCGTAGAGCGGAGCCCTCTCTCTCCCGCCGCCCAAAAATCTCTGCCGTTGATTCAATTCCGGTAAGTTCTTCAAACCCTAATCTCACCAATTTTCCTTTACATTGCGGAATCAAATTTGAACGGAATCAAATACCCCAAATCAGGTTTGTGAAATTCATGTAGTTGATGATTCGCTGGCCTTAGGGTTTATGTCATCTCATCTCAGATCTACTTGCAAATGGCTCAGATCTACCTCTATCTTCACCTCCTTGGCGGCTCTCTCACAGACCAAAGGAAGCCATGGCCGCCGTGCATGTCGTATCCTGCCCTCCCCGGCTTGGCAGCGAATCGGTAACCTCTCTCCTCTCTCGTTCGTCTAGTGTAGCTTCTTTTAGGTTAACACCAAATATCTTCATCTTCCTCTGAATTCAGTTTGGTGGCGCATGAATTAGAATTAGGTCGAGTGTATTCTCGCATAGATTCACATGAAAAACCCAGTCCAGACTATCTGCTGCAACAATGGCTGTAGGGGAGCCCAGAGCATCAAAGTAATAAATTCACATCTCCATGTTTGGCCTTTTCCTCATAAGGTAAC
The DNA here is from genome assembly GCA_025331145.1 of Rosa persica. Taxonomy (NCBI): domain Eukaryota; kingdom Viridiplantae; phylum Streptophyta; class Magnoliopsida; order Rosales; family Rosaceae; genus Rosa; species Rosa persica. The sequence goes on along the minus strand of WFKR01000006.1, from coordinate 22,613,490 downwards.
CCAACTCAGTTTTCTACTCTTTTGCTAGTGTAGATTTTTTCTTTTCTTTTTGGGTAAGTTAAATTGGGATTGGATTTTGGGTTTTTAGGCCGCTGGTAAATATCCTTACTTTCCTGGCCAAGAACCCACTTTGCCTGGGGATATCGATTTGTTGCTTCAGGTATGGCTTTCGTGAACCCACTAGTATTCCGATTATGTCTTACCCTCTAGTATTTTTCTTTTCAATTTTGTTTGTTGCTCATTTAGAATGTTCAATTACTGCACACCAGTTTGAAGTTATGCCTCAACGACAGCACCCAAGCTGAACCAGTGGGCTATTCCATGATTTTCGAAAACCCTATACTTCTTGTTTTACTCTCGGTTTTTGATAGCTTAAAATAGACTCTTCGATGATCATTTTGAGCTTGGTTTCATGAAAAACGGAGTTAAAATGAAATACTTATGCCATTTTGAAATTACTGCACTGTTTCAGAATTTCTGCAGAAATCAGTATTTTCTGCTACTTTGGATTCTTGTTTGACCACTCATTTGAACTGCGAATGACCTGAAATTTTGCAAAATAGTAGCTTTACATGTCTACTTCAAATCTGGAGAGTTTTGCATGAAATCACTGAAAGAGTAGTTGTTGGTGAATTTTTCTTTCTTGCTACCAGTCTTTTGCAAATTTGCAGCAACCTTGTTACGAAACAATCTGTTTGAAAGGCTTTCACACGTTTGTCAGTCCTTGAATTTTAGTATGTTAAAATAGACTGAATATTAACATTCTTATCTGGATTTCTTGTTAACACTTAATCAGGTTTGTAGAGAAAACAACAACCATGGGTCTAGAAGAATGCTATTCACATCGATATGTAAGTCTAATGTCACAAGTATTGCTGCAATTGTTATCGAACATGGTTGTAATATATGTATTATGGTGGACCTCTTTCTTTACTTTTTTTCACCAGCCTGAATAAAGGACACTGAACAATTCTTAATTTTCAACAGTATTGACCAATTATGGATGGAGTACGCACAACCAAGTGAGTGTTCTCTGAGATTGAGCTGTTATATACAAAATCAATTAACTGAGTTATGTATTTTATTGATATGATTGTAGTATCATGGTAATTTTTCTTTAGGACATTGGCTTTAACAATCACATTGACTTCCAATCTTTGAGGATATTCATGCATTGGACAAGGAATCTGTTAGAGGGGTAGGAGATGACAGAGTTGGTGGACCTGCAGTTTCTCACCAATTACAGATGATTAGATTATTAATGCAAAATCTGTTAATTGCAGTATGTATCATTCTCTATTAGAATATCTTTCAAGAGAGAATTTTTACTTATCCATTGTGTTTATATGCAGGCCAAGCATTACCCATGTAAACTACGTTCATCATCTTGGCTGGAAGGTTGAAAGACAAGGGGTTATCTTTTTGAAGTGGATTTCTTCTGGCTTACTTTTGATCACTGGTAAGTTCTGTTGATATGCGGAAGCAAGATAGTTTTTTCTTTGCTGATTGTTTTATGTAATAACATCAATTTACATCATATTTTTGTCAGCTACAACTTGATTGGTTGTTATAAGGCTTATAAGGCTTTTGAGGTTGCTGCGGTGACATGCTATGATAGTTACTTTTCCATTTGCCCATTTGTTGATAACATCCCATGTATTTCAACTAATTATCGTCTTACAATTTTGCTTCAATTCACTGCCCCTATCTTCCATTCATTTCAGCACAGTTTAGTTATTTTTGTTAACCAAACTACATCAAACTAGATAAATCTTTAAATAATGAACAAAAAATACAACAACTTTTTCCCCGCAGCATCGCGCGGGCTACCTTTCCTAGTTATAGCTTAAACTCTAGTGCTATTTCATTTTGGTTAATTTTATATGCCTTTTGTCTTAGTATGACACTTCTCCCTAAGATGAAGCAGTTTTATATGTTTTTTATCTGCAATATTGTCAATGTGTTCAAGTCTCTCCTTATATGTGGTGGCATCAAATCTGGTTCAAGTCTCTCTATGCAGATTTTGTTGAATCACAAGTTTCACATTTTCAAATACTTGTCTTAAATCTACTGATTTTGTTTACAAGAACTGAATTTTTACAGTGTAGGACCTATTTGCTATAGAGAGAAGGAGATAGACAAAGAAGAACATAGCTATCAATGAATGAATGAAGCAAAGAAGAATACCAATTCGGTTGAACTTATGGAGCAAAAACTGACATAGTAAGATAGTTCCAGGAGGCAGCAATAAATTTTTGTATAAGCTTCATTCATTTTGGTAACATTCATGAGAAAAAATAAAATGTAACTTAGGCTTTTGTATAAGCTTCATTTCCTTTTGTACAGTTTTTGTCCCTCCAAAAAAAAAAAAAAAAAAAAAAAAAAAATCTAGCATGCAAATATGCATGCCAGATTTTTTTTTATTCATAAATAAATACTCTTGCCATGGCATTTTGCCGTCGCAAAAGGCTTTGGCGACGGCAAAAAAATTTCAGTCGCAGTTGGTGGTGTCGCCATTGGTATTTGTGACGGTAAGTTTCCGTTGCAAGAAACTTGCTACGGCAAACCATTTGCCGTCGCTAATGCTCTTGCGACGGCGCAAATCCCATCGCCGTAAGTATTGGCGACGCCACCAATTGCGTCAGAAACATTGCTGTCGCAAAGCCGTCGCCAATGGTCTTTTGCGACGGCAAAAGAGGCTCTTGCGATGGCGACGCGTCGTGGCTATTGCAATTTTTTTTTGTAGTGATGCTTATACCAGTTTTTGTTGGGTTGAAATGCATGTCTAGGAGCCTAGTCAACTCTAAGGTATGTATTTTTAGCATGTATAAGATGGAGTTAGAGGCTTGACCTCATCTAATTCCTGAGCTAGAACTCTCAATTTCATATTCGAGGTGTTATAAGCATGGTGATTTACACTCATTACGTGATTGCACGGGCAGATTGCTTAGTAGTCTAGTTCCTTGATCTCTAGGCCTCTTGATTGATTTAGTGACCCTTGAACCGGCTCTAATTTATGTCAAGTGAGTTCCTACAGTCCATGAAAGGGATTAGGAATACCAGGAAATGGAGTTTCTGTCCTCGAGTCTTGAACCGCCTTGGATACGACTACCGCCAAAGTATGAAATTTACATCTACATCAGATTAGTTTCCAACACGTAAGATTTGGGTGAAAGAACCTGCCTAGCACCCGACATCCTCATTCATATTGTGTGCACTTTTCTTACTTTCTTTGCATTTTTATTAGTTACATTACGTTTCATTACTGTTTGTTAAGTTAAAATCGACTCCTAAACATTGAACTCATATCCTCATTTGTGTATATTCACCTTGAGGCTACAAGTTAGCGGCTTTGATTAGACTTAGTAGGTATGAGCTAAACCGAGCATTGCCTTGTGTAAATATTTTATTTTAATTTTTATTCTGTTTGCTTAGTGACTTTAGTTCCTACTACCCAACAATTGTGGGTTAGCTACTAATCCCCATGGTACGATAAATTCGGGCATAATATTTTCCTATCTTAACAATGATACGTACGCTTGCATAAATGTGTATCAAGTTAATAAATTACAAAAAGCTAATCTAAAAGGGAATTTTCTTTTTGTTGAATGTTTTGCTTTTTTTTTATTATAGGAAAATAGGTAACTCGATTCATTATCTCTAAGACTCCCCTCTTGGTTGCAATTAGGTCTAGTTTCATTCAGGGTAAGATATTATCCAGAAAAATCCTTTGAAATTATCCAAAATCAATCTATGTCCAATACGGACTCCAAAACTAATCTTTATTCATCTTTCCTTGTCAAAAATGATTTCCAACCCTTATCACATTTATCTAGGACATTTTGGACTTCTTATAGATGTTTCTGGAATATTCTTGGGCTCTCCCAGTTCACTCAGGTATCCTCGTGTCATCAGGACTCCTTATGTAATTAGGTTTTCTAGTTCAATCAGGACTTCTTTGTTGCAACATTCCGAAACATTCTTGAGTACTTCTTGTTCAACAGGTACTCCTAGTCACATTAGGTTTCCTATTCCTAGTCTAACTGGGATTCCACTTCTATCATTTTTCACCATTTTTCCGACCTTGATTCTTAGTTGACTCAAGAATCCACTGGAATTAATTATCCTAGTAGGATTGGAAATGCTCCATTTCTTGTTTTCTGATCGTTTTTGTGCCTCATTCTCCTCTTGTGTTTCATTTCTTTCATTTCCTACCCTTTTTGGCTCATTTCCTTTCTTTACCTACTCCAATGTACCTATATACACTAAACTAAGTTAGAAATGATAATGTTAAGAGAATAACTTAGCATAATGTGGAAAGATAAATGCTTAAAATGTCACTTAAAATGCTCCTATCAAGCGAGTTAATGATGTAGATGGGTGTTCATGTAAAGATTCATGATAAAGTTAATGATGTAGATGTCATCAACATTGATGAAGAATTGTGATGGAGGTAAAGGAAAAAAGAAAAGCTACAACTGATGCCCCTTCTTCATATGATCTCGAAGCTAAAGAAATGGGAAAAATGGAGAGTTATTTATATGTTTGTAGTGAAGTCATGGCTAAAAAATTGAAGCGTCAAAAGGACTAAAATGGGATATATTCAATTGAAGAGTGTATGTAAGTTGTTGAGGAAATGGGAGACATTGATCATACTGCTTTCATAAAGATGATGCATAAAATTGTAACTCTTGAGTGGAAGAAATTTTTTCTTAAAATGTCGGATGCAAGCAGAAGGGTTTGGTTAGATAGTCTTTAGAATTATGAAATATGATGTTTATTTTTAGTCATGATTTGTGCTTCATAAGATAAATACTTTGGTAAGGTGGATTTTCATGAATTGTGTTTTTGTTAAGGTGAATTTTTATTGTAAGATAGTGAATCTATTACTTAATCATCAATTGAGTATTTTTATTAATTGTTTATGTTTTAGTTTGGTATGCTAATTATGTTTTGTTTACATCTTAGTAACTTTTTTCTTTTTGATGTTACTAGATGTATATTGTCAATGAAGATAGCCATTCTGATCCTGATCATCAAATCTTGAAGAGTTTGTAGAACATGTATTCATGTGTATGCGTGTACAAAAATTTATGAGTATTAGATGACATATGTAAATATGATTCGATGTCACAATTCAGTGTTATCAGGACATGATTATGTGCAAGAGTTGTTGAATGGATATCCTAATACAATGTACGACTCATTTCGCATGGACAAACATGTAATTAGAAGGTTGTGCTGTACACATCAGTCTTTACATTTATTGGAACATGTTAGACATGTGGGGGTTCAAAATGCTGTAGTAATTTTCTTATACATTGTGGATCATAACAAAAGCATGAGAATTGCTGCTGAGCATTTTCAACGATCTAAGGATACAATTTACAGGTTATTTAAATAGGTATTAGAAGCTTTATGCTAGTATGCTCCAAATATTATACGTCCCCATAGCGTTGGGGAGACAACTCCTGAAACTTTGAACAGAAGAAAGTTTTATCCATATTACGAGGTAAGTTATTAAGCTCTTTGCTATAATCAAATTTATTTTTGTAACCTTGTTAGTTGTTATGTTACTTATTATGTAAGTTATATATAAATGCATTGTGTAGACATGTATTAGTGTAGTTGATAGCATTCATGTTGCTGCCTGGGCACCACCTCAAAAACAAACATCATATCGCGGAAGGAAGATTCTGATTACTCAAAACGTCAGGCGTGCATGAGATGGGAAAGAGCTACTAATGATACAAGAGTATTCTTAGATGCAGTGTCAATCAAGGGAAGAAAATCATTTTCCTCATCCAGTTTGTGAGCCCCGGAAAAGGTTATCGAGTTTAAGTGAAATAATTCGATAATTTACTTATCACTCTCCATAAAAGTTAAAGTACTCGAGAATATTTTCAGAAATTTTCACCAAGTGAAATCCTCAATTCAGGAGTTGGATAATAAAGTACACCGCACAACGAATTCATGGAAATTTTTGGGGAATTATTCAGATACACGAACTATTTATCGTGGTTGTCCAAAGTTTTGAGATTTTAGAATTAATTCAAGAAATAGAAAACATGTGGAGCAATCCTAGCCATCTATTTTCCCCCACCGCTTGATCTGGACCATTGATCTTTCTTTAAAGAGAGGAAGACCAGGTCAGCTTCTCCAGAACACACACGAGAGAGAGAAAGAAAGCTCGGTGCTCTCTGACCCGAGACGCACCCGCGACCGACCCGGCTGGCGCTCCACCATCAGGCCATCTCCGGCCGAAGCACAGACACCGTCGCCTGCATCTTTCCGTCGTCTACGTCTCCGTGGTCTCAGATCGTCCATGCAACGATCGGGCACAGAGGATTGACAACATGAAGCTTTGAACTCTCTCCGGCGATTTCTGCAAACTCCGGCGACTCCGGCCACAGTTTAGGCCATCTGTGGTATGAAACCTCCTCTCCTGATCGTGCTCTACACCCCAGTATATTTAGTTTTTCAGTTGGATTGAGTTTAATGGTTTTGGTTTCGGGGTAGCCACGGCTCTGCCGTGTTCCTCGAGTCCGGAAACTTCCCCAGCATTCCTGGGTTCCCTCTCTTTCTTAGCTGTACTCCTAGCCCGTAATCGAGAAGTCTGTCAATTTTCTGGTGTGGAAATCATCAGTTCATCACCATTTCAGTCTCGGCAGGGTGTTGGGTTTGGTTGCAGTCGATCTTCGAAGGTATAATTCGACCTTTGAATCGAGTTTTGTATGGATTAATGATCGGAAGTTATGCTACTGAGTTTGGTATTGCTTGATTGAAATGAGAACTCTGTTTTTTCTGTACACTTCGACAGTTTGATTATGTGTAGAACGGGTTGTTATGCCTAGACGTGAATGGGTTGTGATTATCAAGTGTGTTGTCTTGTTTGTGTTGCTACGACAATTGTTGGAAGTGGTGGTTTGAGATTGTTTCTGGTTTTGCAAGTTAGTATTGTGTTGAGGTTTGCTAAGGCAGGTTGTTTGTAAATGTTGTGAAACAATTGAATAATTGTCAAGTTATGATCTTAGGGTGCCCTTAGTAATTTTGGGCACACCTTGTATGAAAATTTGAAAGTATGGGTGTCCATAGTAATTCTATCGGAATTGCTATCCGACGAAATTGAGTTAGAAATAAAGTTGAGTATTGAACGTGGTAATTAATAAAGAAAAAGGAATCATTATATATTGGGTGGCCTTAGTAAGTGGGTGCACTCAATATATATTTAGTTGGTACCAGATGTTCGGTAATTCGGGTTAATTATCAAACTTATTGCGATTGGTCAAACGTGGTCAAACTAGTCAATATTGGTCAAACTAAGAAATGTCGATCAACTAAGAATAAAAAGGTCAAACTAGTCAATATTGGTCAAACTAAGAAATGTCGATCAACTAAGAATAAAAGGGTCAATCGTTGTCAAACAATGGTCAACTCTTGGTCAAACCAGGAAAAGGTTGGTTGGACAATTTATTAATCGTTGATATTTCAATTCGGGTTAATTATCAAACTTATTGCGATTGGTCAAACTAGTCAATATTGATCAAATTAAGAAATGTCGATCAACTAAGAATAAAAGGGTCAATCGTGGTCAAACAATGGTCAACTCTTGGTTAAACCAGGAAAAGGTTGGTTGGACAATTTATTAATCGTTAATATTTCAATTATTAGTTCAATGAGTTATTAACTGTCGAAATGTCGGAATTTAGGATTCCAGATACCCAAGGAACGAAAGGTTCGTGAATTCCGGACAACGCAAAGCGGTAAAGCTTCGGAATTCAGGTAGGGGATTCGGGACTCTCCTTGATTAGTGGTTTTATTGTATCATGTTATGCATGTTAGGTGGTATGGTTTTGTTATGTTAAAGTGCAATGCATACTAACCAAATCATGAGAAATGTGATGGCTTGAGAGCGAAAGGGGCACTGACTTTCTTGGGTTCGATTCCCCAATCCTCCGGAGGGTTAGCTATGCCGGTCGTCCGAGTATCCACAATCACGGACTTGGTACGTGTGCGTAGCTAGGTAGTGGACGCTCTCGCTACACTTACCTGGTGATAAATTAAATTGAGGTAAGGTCGTGTAGTGGGTCTATGGGACCGGCCATCGAGTAAGATTTAACGCGCATGTTTATTTGAGTAACATGCATCAATTTTTGAGTCAGAAAATATTTATTAAAGTTTGTCGTTCCTTGAAGTCTTTGGTTTAAGCATGTTTTCATATTGGGATCCCAAATATATATATTTACTGGTTTCAAACCTAGTCGTGGTAGAGTTCCTGTAGAGCAGCGAGGAAGAAAGCTCACCCCTACAACAATGTGGATGCAGGTACTGTGCACTGGTGACGGGACAATGGCGGCCGGAGTTGGGTGTGCGGAACAAGTATGGTAAATGGTAAACTGTCTTCTGGACTTATTTCTAAGATCTATTCCTCAAACTTTGTATCTCGGAACTGAAATGAAACTATTCTTGTGTCGAACTTAGTTAATACCTTATTCCTTGAACTTTGTACCTCTCAAGCGAGTGTTCTTTTCAAGTCTAGACGAACAAATGGAATTTAGTGATTTAAGGTTTTTCACCTCAAAAGTATTGGTAGCTTCCGTTGTGTTTTACAAAAAGTTTTTTAAACAAAATGCCTAGCGGTTCTCTAGGATGTAAATCAAGCGTTCGGTTTATGTTTTAGAGACTCGCGGCACTGTGACGTGCTTAAGCTGGGGAAGTGCAGCTTGGGGCGTTACCCAGATGAAGGTATCGATTCTTTTATTCATTATTTTTATTATTGCTTGAATTAATCTAACAATCAAATGAAAAAGAATCTGAACAGGATATTACTATATAGTGGATTCTGGAATATTCAAACATGCCTAGGTTTCTGGCACCTTATCGAGGGTTGCGATATCATTTATGTGATTAATTATAAGGGACCTTGCTGTCACGTCCCGAATTTTAGAATAAAATTCAAAATCCGAAACATGAAAATTACCACAACTCAAAATAGTCATTCTGAAAATTTCTTTTCTTAACAACCTCACCACACGAAATCAAATCAAACTGAATCTTGTTTCGGTTAATTATTACAACACAAGTAAGCAATAATTTGTAAAGCTCTAAATGAGCATACACACCTCACAACTCAAAGAAATAAAATGTAACTGCTGTAACACCTAAGCAGCTCGGTCATCTCCCTGGTTATCCTGACCTGCAGGAATATCCGCTACACCATTTGAATAGTGTACCGGGATTGCAACAATACAAAACCCGATAAGCTTATGAAAGCTCGTATGAGTAAAAGAAAGAACGGTTACTTAATTTAATCACATTTATTTCTACCTAAGTCAACATGCAACGATTCTACAACTACAAAAACCAACAATCAAAATCAATCAACTACTCAACACCAACCCTTACTCACATCTTTCTCCACAATACCCCATCATCGTATTTATAAAAATACGGTATTCGACAGACTAGAGCTCTAGCTGAATCGTAGCCCGTCACCTGGCCTAGGTTATGGCATCCGACATATTTATCTTTATCGTATTTCATCAATATGTATACTTATATACATATTTAGAACGTCCGATAATTGTACATACTCAACCAATCGTATCCCATCATCCACCTTGGATTAGAGCGTCCGATTACCCCATACTTGTCACTACGTTGACCCTAAATCCACAATATGTACAACCGTATGTTTTCACATAATTAAATCAACTCAACCAACATATATGATATTATCATGAAATTAAAGCATTTGAATATAATCCAAATCATCATTCTATCTCAATCATATCGTCACTAAAATTACTCCAATCAATATATATATTCCACGTAAATATATATATATATATATATACACGTAATCATCCAGTCAGGGATGATCACTAATACCATCTATAGTTCACACAAGAAAATCGTGAAATTCATTTGTATAATTAAAATTCATTTTACTTACCTATGGACCGTGGTGATTCAAGTTCATGAAATTTTAAAACAAATATTTAATCCGCAAATATTTTTCACACAATTACCAAAACTAAATAAATTTAAAACGTTCGGTTCTTAATATGAACCACGTGAGTTATACTCAACTCGAAGTTCCCGCTGCGTCTTCAATAAATATAACTCACAATAATCCAAATGCTAGTCAACTTAAGCCATCAAGTACCTAATCAAGTACGGTCTTTACTTAGCAACGAAGCATGAAATAAACCTAAATGATGATCCAACGGTCGGATTTCAAAATAACGACAATCCAACGGTCGGATTCTAAAATAAAGACAATCCGACAGTCGGATTGAATTTAAATGATGATCCAACGGTTAGATCCACTAGTCGCTTCTGGCGAAGCTTATAGAAGGCCGACCGCTACATAGAGAGATCCATATACCAGTCATGAGCGATAGCGAAGCTTCCTAAGGGTATGTCTTCTCCGGAAGGACACACCCAACCGGTAAAAGGGTCTCCTTTGGCCTCCGCCTCCCGTACGGTTGTTTTCAAAAAGTAGTGCAATCAAAAAGGTTTCACTCCCCAGGGCTTCCCACTCTGCTAAAAGCTATGGAACGAAGTCTGCGGCACAGGCCAACTCTCGGTGGTCCTCATGGATTGCCCTTGGAAACATACTATCAAAATTATACGAAAATTTGATGGACGGATCTTCACTAATCGCCTCCCGAATCACTATTTTACAATTATACGAAGATCCAACGGTCGGATCTTCGCCCGTGACCACACAAAGTCATCGGGACAGTCATATGAACATCATATTAAAATTTGAAGCAAAACCGATGGTCTGATCTCCGTAAATCTCAAACCGAAGGTAAATTGTAAAACCGTAAATAGTAACGTCAAAACAGAAATTGACTATTTATCAACTTTTTCTAACATGACCAAGTTATATATCAAAACGCTCGTATGGATGCATAGATCATCGTCCAGATAATAAAAACTCAAAATTTGGTCCGACGTACCGCCACACGCTGCGGTCAGACGGTGGTCAACGCGGCGGCAACGCCTGTCAACCACCTCAGATGCAAAAGTCGTCAACTACAAACTTCTTCAAAATGAAATTGTGAACAACTTTAATACCTGACTTTTTCTGAGATGAGGTCTAGATCGACCTAGATCGGGCTTTGAAGTTGGATTAATCTCGGCCCTCTTATCAGTCTCCAGATCGAATCAGGGACGTCGAAATCTTCAACTCTTGATCTACCAGTCTACACTCAAAATCGTGATGCAAGCCACATATGAGGATGATCAGGAGGAAGAGCACGTCACGAAAATGGAGAGGATCGGCCCATGTAACGCCGGCACCGTCGAGATCCAATCGGGTCGGGCGTTCGGGGCTGAGCTGCTCCGATCTCCTGCTTACGGCGAGCGGGGGCGGCAACGGGGTCGACATGGAGGCAGGCGACGTCGGTCTGAGCGGCCTCGCGGTGGTTTCGTCGCCGTTGGACGTCGGACGGCGCCGGTGCAGTCGGATCGGGTCGCGCGGGTCCGGGTCGGGTCGGTCGGATTTCTTCAGTCCTTCGGGCTTCAGTCGAGAGAGAAGAGAGAGAGAAATTTTTGTTATTTTTTTTGGTTTTCTGAAATTTCCAAAAAAAATCCTATATTTATAGAAAAATTCTGATTTTCAAATATTCATAAATTATTCATACGAGCTCCGAATAATATGTTCCACATATGCACGGACTCGTATCGGCGAGCTCTACAACTTTCGTGAAGGAAGTTTTCCCAAATTTTGAACGTAAAAAAAATCGATTTCCACGATCCCCTAAATAACGTTCATTTTCGAAAATAAAATCATTCGAAACCAATTTTCTCAACCCACGACAATCTAAATAATCTCAAATATCATAATTCAATTAATATAACAATTATTGAATTACATAAATTTATTATATGAAGATCTGGGTCTTCACACTTGCAATGCACCAAAAGGTTCCTATGGAGTTGTTCAATTATAGACATTCCTCATTACATATGTAATAGAGCTGTACGTGCTTCAATGTGCTGAAAGGTAGATTTCCTTTGGAGGTCATGCCTCATTATCCTCCACGAAGGCAAAGACTTATTCTTATTGCTTGTTGTGTTTTACATAATTTTATTCAAAAATAAGCTCAACGTGATAGGTTATTTGATGCATTTGGTGTAGAAGACATGATATTTGATACGGAAGATAGGTGGGTACCAGATATGGATATGACTGCAGCAAACCGTACAATAATGAACACTATCAAGGACAACAACTTTGAGGAAAGATTTTATTCCGTGAGTTGTAACTGCTTAGGTGTTGTGCAGCAAACCTTACAATAATGAACACTATCAAGGATATGACCGCAGCAACTTTGAGGAAAGATATGACCGAGGCCTAGTTGTCACTGCTTTCATGTTGTAGGATTTATCAATCCTTTACCTTTTTATTTTATTTTCTTATATACCTTGTGTATTAGATTATACTGATAACATGTGAGCTAAATGTTCTTAAATTGAGACTTATGCTGTGTTGTGGAGTTTGTTATGATTCAGGGAGCAGGGTAGCTTTAGGAGTTGAGGATGGCGTTTGATATTAGAAGTGTAATTGTTTTTCCACAGGGTTTGGGTAGTCCACTTTTAAGGAAAGTTCCGCTTAATTTTTTGATAGAATTTCTTCTAGTAAGTGGGCCCCATAGGGCTACTATGGATTTCACAGTAAAATCCGAGCGGGTCCTGTCACACTTCATTTAGTTAGTCATTAGAAATTCATTAGGATATTGAGTATTTCTTTCTTCGTATGAGTAAGTTTGTTATTCACTCTTTGATAAATAATTTGATAATCAATTTAGTGACACACTTCTTTTGTGACTATCTTTATTTTTATTATATGTTAATATATTTGTGTTATAATAATTATAATAAATTTGAGTTCTACACTAATTATTGAAAAATGAACTACGACTGAATACATTTTCATTGTTTTTTGCATTTTCGTACGGTTATACTGGACGTGTTTTTTTGCCCTTCTCGGTTTTGAAAATTGTTTTTGTCTAAAAAGTACAATCTTGTTTTATTGTTTTCTTTTTTAAATTTGTTTTGAAAAATAATTTTTAAAAATATTACCGGACATGACTAATTTTCTGATTTTTTTGATTGCAACGGTGAAAATTACCTACATAGTGTGATTCGCTCAAAAGTATTTTATGTCTAATTTGCGTCTCTTATTAACTCTGTTCTTTTTTATTATTGTTATCATTATTCTAGTTCACCCACGTAAAGCACAGTTTACTCGATGTAGTTGATGTTGCACAATGGATTCTTTGAAATGTAAACAAGTAACAATTGCAATCTCTGATATACACACTTTGAAACACGGAGAAATCCAAAAATGAAGAAAATGGAAACTGGAAATTAAGAGATCAATTATGCATAGTTCCTGCAATGGTAGCTACTTTACATTGATTGGAGATATGTAGATAGGTAACAAGCTAATTAAGTTTGTTGACCAGCGGAGAACGAGGTTGATTCATAATATGGAGATCTCAGTTTTCATAATAATTAATTAATCTGCGGTCCTCTACCACTGCCTATTGGTGGACTTACAACCCTTATGCTTACACCAGCAATTTCCTGCATGAACACAAATAAACAGAGACATTCATGTGCTGAAAAGATATGACATTTTGTCTAGAATATGACAGAGAGAAGGATAATTATATATCATACAGTGGTTACTGAGGTTGAAGATGGAGGATCAGCAGCTTCTTTTGGGTCAGCTGGATCTGCAACTTGTAGTTCTGGGGTTGAAGGAGTGCTTTTCTCTGGGTTTGCTCCGGTGGTTTTCTCTGGTTCTTGGTCTTCATAGGCCTGTGATTTGTTATCAAGACCGAAACACTTGAACAGGGCCCTTAGTGCTTATTCAAGGAAATCGCATGGATATAAGTAATGATAGGAAACTGAAGGTCTCTTCTCTGTCACCTTCTCCTCCTCATCAAGAGCTATTACTTTCGAGTACTCAATTTCAATAATGCCCCTCTTCCTCCTCCTCGTCTTTTTCTTCGACTTCTTTGAGTCTATGAGAGAGCTTCACCTAATTCATTGATGGCGCCCTTAAATGGTTCTGCTCTCCCTTCAGATCGACTTAAATAACTGGATTCTTTCAGATTTGTAATTACAAAGGTACCCTCCTGGTTTATCTTATCTTTATCAACTATTACAGTGTCACAGCCTAGGTACTTCACCACTTCACCTGAAACCCAATTAAGTGCATTGTTCAAATGTTTTAAATCCTGCACAAAACTTGCAAATATATAATTTTTGTTGCTAATTAGAACCATATCCAACAAATAGTCTATTTCACATGCACATTGACTGATAGATAATTCAATTAATGAATTGAATCTCCTCCTAAGGTACTGACAGCATTAGTTTCTGGCTTCTTTCATGATCTTATGCATACCAACCATGTGATTGACCTGGTCTGCAGAAATGGTTTGTAAGAGAAAATGATGGATTTGTATATATATGAATAAAAGTTTTCATGGGGCCAAGTAATAGCCAGTGCGGAGTAGCAATTAGTATTCGGTTATCCTAAAGGATCATGCATCGTAATAATGTAAAGCTTCTTAATTCGTAGTATTAGGTGGGATTCTAAAATTAAGAAGCCAGAAGAGCAATGCTACCAACTCTTGCAGAATATCTGTTCTTAAAGGAACATTACATATGTCATATCTATCAAAAGACAAAAATTTAAAAAATTAATGACTAGCCTGCGTAACAAGTGATGCCATTTCCTACTTGTCTTTTTGTGGTTTTCATTTTATTCCGGTTTATGAGTTAACCAAAATGAGGGCATAAAGTTAAGGAGAGATGCCTCTTAAGCTCTTGAGTTAGGTAAGTGGTGAGAGAATTGATAATTAGGTTATAAGTAGGCCAGTATGGTGGTTTGATTCCGTCCAAATGTCCAACATCTTAGACCAACATTGATTAATTTAAAAAATCACAGGGGTGAAATTAAATATTTTTGAACTAAAAAATTAATAATGAGCATCACCCCAAATTATATGGATCATTTATAACTTTTACTCTATATATTATAAGACTAAACTTTTGGGCAAATTGAGCAACATAATGAGTATCAATCAACGGTTAGAATTCCAATCCTTTAATGAAAAAAGAGCCAGCTGATTGTTAATGCATCAGATTAACATAAATTCTTTTTTTTTTTTTGTTGTGGTTGTTTGGTGATGCCGGTCGATCCTTAGACCTAGTAGTCTTCACAAATAAAGCAATAGGTCATTTCCACATTAACATAAATTCATATTTGATTTTGAAGTTGAAGGATTAAAGGATACAAAATCAAGTCCATTGACAGTTCTGAGAGGATAAAGATCAAAATCAAGTCTATCGACAGACCTACTCAATACCACATTACCACCTAGCTGACATGGTTAAACAATAGCCTAGGGTTTGGTAGGACTAGATGTCGAGAAAGAGGTCATTTCCCACTCCCAATAACAAAAATATTAGGGAATAAATAGAACAAAAATTACAGATTACAGACGATGTCATGAATATTACTTTTAAGGCTACAAGACAAAAGTCATCACTTATTTCTAACATAATTAACGAGTTTAAAAATTAATATCATGCCCTTAGGAATTGACAACCAAAAACCCATCAACTGAGAGCTCAGAGTTTTCTGTGTTGTTTAAAGTCCTTGAAAATTCCTGACACTACCAACCCGTACTCTGCTGACTTAACGTGATTTTTTGAAAAAAAAAAAAAAAAAACTCCTAGCTGAGTTCATCAACATCACACCCATCAAGGGGGATGTAGCCATCATGTATGCACCAATATATGATTTTTAGCCATAGAAAGATTGGGTCGAGTTGCCTCAAGTGGAATAACCAGGCTAAAACGCATTGAAATCATTATATGAAAGTGCATCTTTAAGTTATACCAAATTAATTGAATATCTTTGGGAGGAAGCTTCCGAGAAATACGAAGCGACCTCGAGGGTTTTGTGTGATGGTGGCGGTGGCGGTGATCTTGCGGTGCCCAGATCAAGCAGCGACGAGAAAGATAAAGCAAGCACTACTAATAAAATTGACTATACACACTGATTGAAATCAGTAAATGTAAACTCAAATAGTCACTGATATCTGTGTGAGAAGCTCTGATATTCACACATTTTATTTCTGTCCCATTGGAAGAGAGTGGCCTTTGATCTCTCCACACTGATAAAAAAATCTGTGTGAATTATTTTATGGAACCCATTCATATCACATATTATATAAATTAATTATAAACTTCACTTTGATAACTCAGTGTGAGTTGAGAACGAAAATAAACTGTGCGAAGAGATTCAAAATCTAAGAATCAATGTATATGGATTCATTTGGATTTGATGGGAATACATTTTCTTATTATTTACAGTTTCAATTCCATAATCATAAAATTTGCATTTTTGGGCTTTTATCATTGATTGTCCTCTAGAAAGTAAACTTAAAGACGAAGCCTTGTCAGCCTCGAATACCGCTTAACCGCTATACTTATAGTAGCCCCTCTGAAACACAAATTCTTCAAAGTAGCTAGTGATCTTAATTTAAAATCTGGGCAAATCTAGGCAGATCTTAATTTAAGAAAGAAGGTCATCTTAATTTAAAATTTAAAATACAAAACGAGAAGAAGACCCAGAAGATCCAAACCACCTCACCTTTCAATCTTCACAGAATCATCGACTCCCAATCCAACTCTCTCTCTTCCGTTAGAACCAACAACAAGAAGAAGCTTATTAGGCTCATAGATCTCTCCATGGGCTCTTTGGGCAGAGCACAGACAAAGAATGAAGCTTCTTCTTCTTCTTATTATAAATTTGTTGCTTTTTGTGCTTGTAAACTAAAACAAGCCGTGCCCTGTTTGTGTTGGAGCCATAGTTGTACCTGATCCACTTGTTTCTCCACATCTGCTCTCTCCTCATCAAGCTTCTCACCCATTTGCCCAATTGCTTCATCAATGGCTTCCTTCTCTCCAGGTACCTCATTCTTGCTCTACTCTCTCATTCTAGCACCTCCAGATATGAAAGAGATCTCAGATATGTTTGGTAGATCATAGACATTCTTTTTTTAGGCAAGACATTAGAAGGTATATTTATTTAGAAGAAAATAGGATAGTTCATACGGGTAATTGTGTGAACTAAAAATATACTGACTCACGAACGTCAGTGTGAATTATTCACACAGATATCTATAGAGAAAAGCTAATCCTTTATACGTCGGACGAACAACGGTGAGGAATTGTTATGTTACAGATTTCTGTGTAAATGCAATTCGTTTCAAAATTTATTATTACTGTTATTTTGTACTGATATCCGTGGGAATAGCAACTCTTATCATTTATGTGTTTATTACATTTACGATACACACAAATATCTGTATGTAATGCTAATCACACTGAAGTCTGTCTATGGTAGTATGATAAATTCTAATCTGGGGCCCATCTAAACTTATTATACACGGACATCTGTAGTAGATTAAAAATTCACACAGATTATGAACATTAGCGGCCTATACATCACAAAAGCAGCAGATAAAATCAGTGTGAAGCTCACTGTGAGTTAAATCAGTGTGGATTACCCTTTTTACTAGTAGTAAAGGGAGGCGGTGCGTATGTAGGCTTCTTGTTTGTCAACGTCATTGTTCAGGTGGACTGCTTGACAGATAAGTTGAGGCAGTAAAGGCTTCAATAGCAGCAGTTCTCGGCTGAGGCGGTTGAGGGTGCAGGTCTGGGTGTGCAGTGGTCTCTTTCATGCAGGATTTTGCGACATTGGAGGTTGGCAGAAGAAGCGACGGTGGTTGTAACTCTTAAGGAAGGGGTATCTGAGTTCGGGGGCGGCAGCCTGATCTTTGTTGTTCTAGGTCGGGGTTTAAGATTTTTCTTTTGTTGACCATGGCGATGGTGGAGGATCACTGCCTGCCACCGGACTACTAGCGGGAGGCTAACCCTTCGAAGGTTTGGTGCAAGTTAATCGAGGAAGATGAGGTGATAGAGATGGGCTTTGGCTATTGGGCTTCTGCCTAGTTGGGCTGCTGTTTGTGGCTTGGCTGGACTAGCTCGTTCTCCTTTCACTTTCTCTATTGGATCGGGCCTATTGTGGACTTTTGGCGGAGTGACAGAGCCCTAATTTGGTTTTTTTGTTTGTTTTTTCTTTGAATAAATGCTCTTATCATGTTCTGCCTTTGGTCATAGTCGTGTGTTGGCCGGTGAGTAGCGGTGTACACCAAGAAGGTTTTTAGGCTTGAATGCTTGTCAATACAGTGGTTCTGTTTTTAGCAAACTGCATATATCTCCTTGATATGATTCCAAAACACAAAAAACTCCACAACATTTAGTTTTAAACATTTAAGGACAAAAGTTTACACTTAAGGACAATATGTTCTCCATTTACCATATGTCATGAATTAATTTACTATTTTATCCTTAACTACTTCTTTTAACTTGTAATCCATTTATAAGGAGTAAATCTTACAAATAAAAACAATCTGCTCTCCAATTGCCACATGTCATAAGTTAATTTACTTTTTTACCCTTAACTACTCATTTTGACTTCTAATCCCTTTATATTACTTTTTTTTTAGAATAATCCATTTATGTTACCTTTTTTTTTTTCTATGAGAATAATCCGTTTATGTTACTTCCCCCCCCCCCCCTTAACTACTCATTTTGATATCTAATGTAACGCACTGGATTTTAGAATAATAAATTCAAAATCCCAAACATGAATTACTACAACTCAACAAATAATATCCTGAATTTTTTTTTCTTAACAAACACACCACACGAATTGAATTTCAAATCCTGAATTTAGCCTAAGTTAATTATTACAACTGAAAGTCACAAATAAAATTGTAAAGCTCTAAATGAGCTAATAACCTCACAACGTATATGAAATCAACTAAATGCTTCATTTTTTATAATTAAAATTCATTTTACTTACCTATGGACCGTAGTTAATCAAGTGCATGTGATTTTAAAAAACAAATATTTAATCCATAAATATTTTTCATAGAATTACGACAAAATAAATTAATTAAAAGTACTCGGTTCGTAATATGAACCGCGTGAGTTTTACTCACCTCGATACTCCCGCTGCGTCTTTAATTTTAATACCAATCACACAAAACCCGCTCACCTAAATAAAAACCGTCAATCACCTAATCAAATATGACTTGATTTTAGCCAATAATTCCAAAACATACTTAATCTACCATCCTACGGTCGGATTCTAAATTATACGAAAGTCCGACGGACGGATTCTCATGAATCGTCTCCCAAATCACTGTTTTGCAATTATAGGAAGATCCAATGGCCGGATCTTCACCCACGACCACACAAAGCCACCGGGACAGTCATATGATCAACATATCGAAACTACAAGTCCATCGGATAGTCCTAACTTCACAGATCACAAATCTAACGATAGAAATCGATCGAAATCTAAAAATTCATAATTAAATCATACGATATCCAAAAAATGCGTATAATATGCCAAAATAATCGTATTGAAATGTAGAATCTTAAAATGTACAGAAACTATATTTTTGACCCCTGGAGGTGGCTGGAAAGGGTCGCCGGAGTTAATGGCAGAGCTGCTCTTCTTCATTTTAACATGCTGATCATTTTTCATAACTAGCTCAAGATCGGAAAATAATGGGAAGAGGTCGAAAATTACCAAACTAGTCACAGTAACCGGAAAATTTTTAGAATCCGACGAGCTTGAGTTCGACTTAAAAACTTCCACCAATGGCTTCGATCCCTTCTGGAGATTTGTTCAGCAACTCAAGGCGATCTCTCCAATTCAAGAATCACTCGAAACTAAGCTTTATAGCTCGAGATATCAGGATCGATAGCTCGGTTTTGATCTAGATCGGGGCTGGCTTCCAGCCACCGCCACGAGCAGTGCAGCCGTGCAAGGTCAATTCTGGGAGCTTCAGGAGGTTGAGGTGAGCTCGTGGATGGAGTTTGGCGAGGAGTGGTGACCAATAGCTTGAGATATCAAGCTTGGAACCAAAAGGAGCTCAAACCGGGCGGAGCTTCCCGCCACTGCTGGCGGCCACGTTGCAGCACAAGGCTGCATCTAGCAGCTGCGCAAGGCTGAGACGAAGCTAATAAAGGTGGTCAGACGCCGTTTGGTGGCCAGAGAAGGGAGAGAGAGGCTGGAGAGCTTTTGCTTTGTTTTCGGTTTCGGCCGAGAGAGAGAGAGAGATGAACAATTTTTCAAAAATAGAAAGGAGGCTGGATGAAAATGGAAAGTTTCCAAAAAATTTAGGGTTTTTTCTTTATATACCCAAAATGGAAAAATCTTGTAAATGTCATAACTAATTCACAAAAATTCCGATTTTTGCGTTCCACATATACACGGACTCGTATCGACGAGTTCTACAACTTTCATGAATGAAGTTTTCCAAAATTCCGTACGTATAAAAAGTCGCTTTCTTGAATCGGACATTTCGAGCTTTTCGTTAAAACAAATTGTTTCGGAATATCGATAATTCTAAAAATGAAATATTTCGAGTAATATTCGTGCAAATGCACTTTATTCGTTCCACACAATTACACGAAATTAAAATAGAAATTGCGGTTATTACATCTAATCCCTTTATATTAATTTTTTTCTTTTCTTTTTGTGAGAATAATCTCTTTATGTTACTTTTTTTTGTTGAGAATATTCTGTTTATATTACTTTTTTTTATCTGAGAATAATCCATTTATGTTCTCAAAAGCAAAAAAAAAAAAAAAAAAATTTCTTTTACACGTACTAAGAGAAACAATCTCAAAGCCCTTCATCAAACTTCTTTTTCTTTTTCATTGCTGAATGTGTTTTTAGTTCAGTAGCAACTTCATTTGCAATAGCAGAAGTAGTAGCAGTAGCAGTAGCATAATTCTTTTTCTTCTTTATTGCTGAACGTGTCTTTGATTCAGTAGCAGCTTCATTTGCAATAGCAGCAGCAGTAGTAGGATTCTTTTTCTTCTTTATTGTTGAACGTGTCTTTGGTTCAGTAGCATCTTCATTTGCAATAGTAGTAGCAGTAACATGATTCTTTTTCTCTTTATTGCAGAACATGCCCTTGGTTCAGCAGCAGCTTCATTTGCAATTGCAGGAGTAGTAGCAGTAGCAATAGCAGGATTCTTTTTCTTCTTTACTGTTGAACGTGTCTTTGGTTCAGTAGCAGATTCATTTGTAATAGCAGTAGCAGTAGCAGGATTCTCTTTCTCTTTATAGCTGAACGTGTCTTTGGTTCAGTAGCAAATTCATTTGCAATAGCAGTAGCAGTAGCAGTAGCAGGATTCTCTTTCTCTTTATTGCTGAACGTGCCCTTGGTTCAGTAGCAGCTTCATTTGCAATAGCAGAAGCAGTAGCAGTAGCAGGATTCTTTTTCTTCTTTATTGCTGAACGTGTCTTTGGTTAAGTAGCAGCTTCATTTGCAATAGCAGGAGCAGTAGCAGTAGCAGGAGCAGTAGCAGGATTCTTTTTCTTCTTTATTGCTGAAGGTGTCTTCCATGAATGAAATTAAAAATATAGAAAATCGCATTATTCCCACAGCAAGATTACCAACCAGTAGCAAGATCACCATTTTGCACCTACACATAGTAGCATAAAGTTCATTAGATCATCTTGTCCATAGAAAATTGCATTAGGCACTATATGTGGTATCCAAGAGCTGAATAATAGTTTTTAGTTTGCCAAATGAAGTAGCAATTGAGATATTGGGTGCAAACATGCACAGTGTTAAAACTAAAATCAGCGAAACCAAAATTAGCGGAAAGAATGTTAAAAATTCTTAACACACAAGAAACATGTAACGTTCCGAATTTTAGAATAAAAATTCAAAATCCGAAATATGAATTACTACAACTTAAAATAACCATCCTGAAAATTTCTTTTCCTTAACAATCTCAACACACACTTTAATTTCAAAAACCGAATTTAGTCTCGGTTAATTATTACAACTCACTCACCAAATAAAATGTAAAGCTCTAAATGAGCATAATAAATCTCACCACTCAAATGAAAAACAAATAAATACTGCAACTCCTAAACTGCACGGTCACCTCCCTGGTTATCTTGACCTGTAGGAATATCCGCTACACCATTTGAATAGTGTACCGGGATTGCAACAATACAAAACCCGGTAAGCTTATGAAAGCTCGTATGAGTAAAAAGAAAGAACGGTTGTTTAATTAAATCATATTTATTTTCACCTCAGTCAACACTCAACAATTTCCAAATCACCAATCAACACAAAACCCTAATTCACATCTTTCTTCTCAAAACCCTGACATTGTATTTATATAAATACGGTATATGACAGACTAGAGCTCTAATTGAATCGTAACCCGTCATGTCAGAACCCATCCCGAAAATCCTTTCAAATTTTCAAGATGGACTCTGCGGGGCCCACTTTTAAGAAAAATTCGACAGAACTTCCCTTAAAAGTGGACAACCCAACCTGTGAGAAAAACGACAAAACACATATTTCTAAATTCAAGATCTCACAACAAGCAGTCATCATATATTTCACAACCACCACAGTCATTAAGCAACAACCAAGCGCAAGGCAGTAAAATTTATACAATACAGCCTCTTAGGGTTATCAGAGCAATCTACTATAAAATCAAATATATTACATAGGGTAGGTTAATATTAACCTACGAAAGGCAAGTGGCAGAACTGGTGCTAAGCCTCGATCCCACGCCGAACAGCAACACTGCGAACTGGGCAAAGGAAATCGAAAAGCCCAGGGGAATGTAAGCGATAAAACGTTAGTTGTGAGTGGACAAAAATATTTAATTAAGAAAGAAGTGTTTCTCACTTTCCCACATTTATTGTTTAGAACGTTCTTATGCATGCAGTAGGGAACTAAAGGTTTTTAAATCACTTTCATGACTAAGCCAGCCCCGCTGGCTTAAGGGAAGTTCGACCGACCCTGCTAGTCGGACGAATAAATAAATAAGTAAATAATTTAAAAGGTATGAGGAAAAACGTCATCACCATACAATAAAATAAAGTGAGCCGCTAAGGCTCGGGTCGGAGTGTCCCACACTCAAGAGCATCCCATGCTCGGCTCTACTCACCCACTAACACAAAGTAAGTAGGGAGGAGTACCAATAGGCTAGCTAGCAATAAAGTATATCGACCCAGGTATGGTGGGTAAAAACCATATGAAAATCGAGAATTTGTGAGATTTCCTCGAAGTCTCACAAGAAAGGAACTCAGTCCAACAACGTGACCCCGCACGCCAACATGATTCAAAATTATGAATCAATATACTGAAATAATGTAAGTTTGTAATCTCGAAGAAATCTTCCATTTCCGAAGATTTTTCGAGAAACCCGAATCTATTAATAAATAATGATACTTTCATTTTCAGAAATAATCTTATCGAAGATTATTTTTAATAAAAAGTTTGAAATGGAACATAACCACTTCTAATCGGCAATTTGAACCATAACTAATTTCATAATCAAAAATCGAATAATATGCTCATTAAAGAACAGATACTTTGAATAATTTCGTAACTTAGAAAATTTAATTGCATGCATAAATTAAAATCAAACGTCCACTCACAGTATACGGCTAACGTGGTATCCAAGCGTAAGGATCCTCGTCGAATGATGAGTCGGTACCTCGTCCTGTACATAATTATTCGTAACTAACAATTACCGGACGAAAGAAAATAATATTACGATAAACAATAATTAAATCCTAAACCCATAACCTCAATTCCTCCAATTCTCTTCTACAACCAACCAAACTTCACCAACACCGCCCAATCGTCAAATTCAGACTTTACAACAATTACGGAGAAAATCCGACAATCGGATTCACGATTAACATTAATCGAAATCCAAATCTTTAGAAATTTATAACCGATTCAAAACTCCACCAATCCTCACCAAACTTCATATACAAGTTCTAGGATAATTATAGGATTTAACTAGTCAGAAATCGGAATTAAACAGTTACCCTAGCCACCGCTACCGCCGCCCACAGTGGCGGTGCCGCCACCAAAGTCACCAGCTCCAATGGCCACCAAATTTTGGCAGCAGCACCTTCTCAACACACCCAATAATTCTCTCAACTATGACCAAGTCAGAAAATGAGTAGAAGTACCTCAACAATTAAGGAGAAGTTTGAACCCGTATGAACAGTAAAATCTTCCAATTATGCTTTCTTCCTCCACGCTGCAAATCGTTGCAAGAGGTTTGAGGAGCATCATCTACGTCGCAAGGCGCTTCTACTGGACTAAGGTTTGTCGCCGGAGGTGGCCGAAATCGGGAGAAATCGGCTTTGACCACTTTTGCTACAGTGAAACTTCAAGGACCCGATGCGTTATTTTCTGACCAAACCGCCGTGAGCCACCACCGCAGGCGCCAAGAGGAGGTCGAGACGAGTCCGTAGCCACCGGTTTCACGCTTTTTGGTGGCCAGAAAAGAGAAAGCAACTGGAGTTGCAGAGGAGAGAAAGAAAATGTGCAGAGGAGAAAGAGGGAGCGCGCGGGAGGAGAGAGAGGAAAGAAAAAGAAAGTTACCCGGCTACAGTAAAAATTCAAATTTATACCTTTTTACCATGAACAGTAACTTTAATATTTCGCTTATAACTTTCGCATACGAACTCCGATTTTTATGAACCACATATGCACGCGCTCGATTTAACGTCCTCTACAACTTTCATGAAGAACATTTTCTCAAATTTTGACCCGAACAAAAAGTCAATTTTTAGGGCCACTAAAATCATATAACGGAGTAAAAATTAAGTATAACTGACATTTACCGTCAAATTAATAAAAATCGAAAATTCTGGGTTCGGGACGTAACACGTCACCTGGGCTAGGTTATGACATCTGACATATTTATCTTTATCGTATTTCATCAATATGTATACTTATATACATATTTAGAACGTCCGATAATTGTACATACTCAACCAATCGTATCCCATCATCCACCTAGGAGTAGAGCATCCGATTCCCCCATATCGATCATTACGTTGACCCTAAATCCATAATGAGTACAACAATATGTTTTCACACAATGAAATCAACTCATCCAACATACATAATATTATTATGAAATTTAAGCATTTGAAATATAATCCAAATCCTTATTCCAACTAAATCATATCATCACTCAAAATCACACCAATCAATATATATATTCCACGTAAATATATATATATATATATATATATACACGTAATCATCCACTCAGGAATGACCACTAATACCATCTATAGTTCACATAAGAAAATCGTGAAATTCATTTGTATAATTAAAATTTATTTTACTTACCTATGGACCGTAGTTGATCAAGTCCATATGATTTTAAAAACAAATATTTACTCCATAAATATTTTTCACACAATTACAAAAATAAATAATTTAAAGTACTCGGTTCGTAATATGAACCACGTGAGTTTTACTCAGCTCGAAACTCCCGCTGCGTCTTCACTTAAATATAAATCACAATAATCCAAATGCTCGTCAACTCAAGCCGTTAAGTACCTAATCAAGTATGATCTTTTCTTAGCAAACGAAGCACGAAATAAACTTAAATGATGATCCAACGGTCGGATTTTAAAATAAAGACGATCCAATGATCGGATTCTATAATAAAGACGATCCAACGGTCGGATCGAATTTAAACGATGATCCAACGGTAAGATCCTCACGGATCGCCCTTCGAAACATCCTGTCAAAATTATACGAAAATCCGACGGACGGATCTTCATAAATCGCTTCCCGAATAACTGTTTTACAATTATACGAAGATCCAACGGTCGGGTCTTCGCCTGTGGCCACACAAATTCATCGGGACAGTCATATGAACATCATATTAAAATTTGAAGTAAAACCGATGGTCTGATCTCTGTAAATCGTAAATCGAAGGTAAACTGTAAAACCGTAAATAGTAACGTCAAAACTTGAATTGACTATTTATCAACTTTTTCTAACATGACCATGTTATATATCAAAACGCTCGTATGGATGCATAGATCATCGTCCAGATAATATAAACTCAAAAGTTGGTCCGACGCGCTGCCACATGCGGCGGTCAGACGACGTTCAACGCGGAGGTCAACCACCTCAGATGCAAAAGTCGTCAACTACAAACTTCTTCAAAATGAAATTGTGAACAACTTTAATACCTGACTTTTTTCTAGATAAGGTCTAGATCGTCCTAGGTCGGGTTTTGGAGTTGGATTAATGTCGGCTTTCTAATCAGTTTCCAGATTGAATCAGGGACATCGAAACCTTCAACTCTTGATCTACCTCTCTACACTTAAAATCATGATGCAAGCCACATATGGGGATGATCAGGAGGAAGAGCATGTCACGAAAATGGGGTTGATCGGCCGAGATGATGCCGGAAAAGTGAATATCCGACCGGGTCACCGTTCGGTGACTGAGGTAGCTTCGATCCGAGGCTAGAGGCTGCGGCTGGACGAGGCGAGGGCGGGGAGCAGCTGGGTGAGGGGTGGCGAAGCCGGGAAGGGCCGGGTCGTGGCCGACGGTGGTGTGACGACACCGCTAGCAGCGGGTCGGGTCGGCAAGCAAGGGTAATGGGTTTCGCGCGATAGAAAGAGAACGGGAGACGCGGGGGGGGGGGGGGGGGGGGGGGGGGGGGGGGGGGGGTGAGGGGGGGGGGGGTGTGCTGATGTGCAAAATTTGACTTTTTTCGTCCTTAATGAAATGTCTGATTTTTCATACTATTTATAGAAAAATTTCAATTTTCAAATATTCATAACTTATTCATACGAGCTCCGAATATTACGTTCCACGTATGCAGGAACTCGTATCGACTAGCTCTACAACTTTCATGGAGGAAATTTTTCCAAATTTTGAATGTATAAAAATTCGATTTTCACGACTCCCTTAATAACGTTCATTTTCGAAAATAAAATCATTCGAAACCAACTTTCTCAAATCACGACATTCCAATTAATCCCAAATATCATCATTCAATTAATACGATAATTATTGAGTTACATAAATTTATTATATGAAAATTTGGGTCTTCACAAAACAAATTACCTAACTTTATAAATCTCTTAGTCTTACTAATAGAAACTGAAGAAATTGGTGTCAACAGTAGGAAATTCAAAAGGCCATAATATAAATCTTTACCCCATCAAAGTTTTTCAACCATAGTACTATATCTTCCTCTCATATGATACATTTAAGAGTTATCAAACTCTTTCAAGAATATTCCATCATCTCTTTAAAACTAAACTTAAAGATACTATTTTTCACCCTTACTGCAAATTAATAGAACCTTAGGCTTTCAAGAAGACGGGAGAAAGAAGATTTTACCGCAAAACTAGGTGTTCAAGCATAGTATCACTGACACCAGAGTTGCAAACAAGGTGGCACTTAGTGTTCTTACTCCTTGTTGGCAATAATATGTTCAGTTAATTAGTCACTTTTCTAAACCTCGTGATTTAAACATTTTGGCATTCTCTTTTCATTCCTTTTACATTTGTAGAGAACTAAATTGAATTTTGTCTACCAATGTGATGATGTGATGATACCAAATTATCAACACTAAGTAGAGATTGACAACTTTTGTAGCCTGTAGAACTACCAAAGGTATTGGTAGTACCATTGATCAAACAGGGGACATGGAAATCACAAAATCAGTGGAACCAAAATTAGCAAGGGAATATTAAAACTTCTTAACACACAACAACAAATTACCTAATTTTATAGTCTTAGCAAATTAACATCTATGATGAAAAAGTATAATTAATCAACCTTTCATATCACTATAAATTCAAATTAATTGGCTTTTTATCTACAATAAACCACTAAACAAAGCGAAAGATGAGCCATGAACTAACTGGAATAAGGAATTTCAAGTCAATGATCTCACAATTAACAATCATTTAACACTGTACAATCCAATTTCCAACATCAAAACCAGAAAATACTGAAGCTAACTCGGTCTTTAGGCCGCCATTTCGAAACCAATCCGCTATCAGAAGGACCTGTAGGGACTCGAGCCTCGAACTCGTCGTGGCGAAGCTCACACATGATAATGGGTTTGGGCAAGTACGCCATGCTTGTAGTGGTTGTACTCGTGGCATTCTCATAGCTACTACTCGCAGTCTCTGATTCCCTTCTCTGCTAGCTCACATCACCATCGTCGTGGCTGGGATGGCCTGGCCTTGGCACATGGAGTCTGACAGCTGCAACAACTCTTCGATCGCCTCCATGGTTGAAGTAGATCAAAGGAGATCTGAGCGAGGGAGCGGTGGATCTGGCGGTGGCCGAAACCCTATAAATTGTAGATCTTCGTGAAGATGAATTGGGGATTGAGAGAGCGAAACTAAGAAGAAGGAATCAGGACGACAAGTATAGAATGCGTTCTCTCTCTCTCTCTAAGTGGCAATGCCCGTAAATTGTGATGAAATTCTAGCATTTTGGTCATTTTTCATTAAAATTAGGAGTCAGACTTGCATCATTTGGCTTTTGGGCTTGGGTTCATGTCCTTATTTGTATAAATCTTTTTAAAAGTGAGTTTTCTATCTTTACATCTTTGAACATGTGCTACTATGTAATTTTCTATTCTGTTTTAGGGTTGGATAAGTGTGGGGTTTTTTCTTTTTGCATTTTCAGTTTGATTTTTTGTTTTTAGACCTTTCTACTTTGTGCAGCTTTGATTTGTGTATCGTATTTTCGAATCTCTCTAGTTTGATCAAGTGAGGTCGTTGATATTATTGATGGAACCTAATTCGATCTGTTTCCCATAAAAAAAAGGGTGCATGTTTAGGTAGCTTATTAATGAATTCACTAATGCCCTGCCCAAGCTCGGGGAGCCATCTTCAGAGGTTGATGATGATGATGCATTCAGACCCAAAAAAAAAAAAAAAGATGATGATGATGATGCATGAAAGAGACGTTCAGCAAATTGTCTAGGGCTGTGTGGCTTAGGGACTTCGAATTCTATGTTTGATTTCAAAAATGATTATGCATTTAAAGCCCTCTTCGTGGTTTGTGGCATGTGCTTTGTAAAAAGATTAATTTTGTTAATCCACTAGGTTTTCACATGTAAAGCAACATACACCATACGAGGCAATCCGCTAAAAGGGTTGATAATTTTGTTTTCTTCCTTTCCATGCATGAACAGACAGTTAGATTAGATATAATTAACAGAGTGAGTGTAGCTAACTGCATGTGTTAGTTATATCATTGACAATTCAAACGTGAGGCTGAAAACAAAAGCCGCTTCTAATTATAAACCCAAAAATACGCTGCATGAACCGATCACATAAGCAATATAGTAAAATACACAAATTAATGTCTAACCGGAAGATGTGGAAATATGTATTTTCATAAGCTATAATTACAGCTCTGGACTAATTCTTTTATCGTAAGAGAATACATTAAATAGGTACATACTAATTCATGTAAGCAAGTTATGCCCCCTCAGATGAGCAAAACCTATTATTATTGAAAAAAAAAAAAAAGAAATAAAAAGCTGGTTTAACTTGCGACAAACTCAAAGCAGCAGATTTGTGATTAATCAACCTCATTCACAATAAATTGATTGATCAATTTATCTGTGCACCACTCCCTGTGCCTAAGGTACTCCTTGCAACGATAACAACTCCGCCCTGTACAATATCAACAACACGTATGCTAAATAAGGTTCTTCTTTTGAGATGAGAGAGAGAGAGAGAGAGAGAGAGAGAGAGAGAGAGAGAGAGAGAGAGAGAGAGAGAGAGAGAGATCATACTGAGGTTTGATCCACTGCTGTCTTTGCTGGTAGATCATCAACTTGGTCTGGTGATTGATCAGAAATTTGTGTGTTTGGAGGAGCCGCTTCGACGTTAACACCCAAGCACTTGAACAAAGCCCTCATTGCTGATTCAAGAAAACTGTTGCCCAGATTTGGCTTGGTCTTGTAAGCATCATAAGAAACAACAGCTATTTTCTCACTCATCTCCTGCCCAGATTTGACTGATGAACTATGCTCTTCCATTCTATGATTCTTTTCATGTCATCTTCGTTCCCCGCCCATTATATACTAGTTTTACCTCGCGGGGGTGCAATATTTAATTCCCACGTGGATAGTTCTCTTTTATTTCATTACTTTCGGTCAAACTTTCACCGCACAAACGACCTAGACTATTATAATTATTCTTGAGAGTTGATGAGAAGTTCGGACGCGTACCATAATTGTTACTGCATCAAAAATGCTAGTATGAATTCTTCTATTCCCGTTTTCCATTCATGCAGGCTTTACACACTTAGCATATTTAAGTGAGTGGTGAGAATAATCCATGAGTCAAACATGTAACAATAATTATAGTACGCGTTCATAAGTCATGTGGCATGAGACAAGTTTGGTTAGTTTGTCACATGAAATTAACTAAAAAATCTTTTCCTTAATTATATTACTAGCCTCATTGCACATGTCAATTGGTTTTTATTTTTTATTTTTTTAATTAAAAATGTTACAACAATTTCTCTCATGATTTTGGGAAGCTTCTCCTTTTTCGTAGGATGTATTGCAATTTTTTTGAATATAATAGTCTATTGACTGTCTTATCCTCATATAGAAATAATTTGTTTATTAATATCTATATTATATGAGGACATATATGATAGTTTAAAAATTTAACCGCTCCCTTAAGAATTGACTTAATTATATAAGAGGTTAAAGAAGAAAAATATATATCAGTTAAATTACCGTTGAACTGCGAGATCCATATTCCACTATACAAGTTCTAGATATTATACTCCATACCCGATCAACAAAGAATATATCTAGAAGGTCATCAATGGTGTACCTATACGCACCTATGTGTGTGTGTGTATATAATTCATTCAAGGGCGATGCCACCACATGAATGGTATGTCCGTATGTGAATTTGGGTCAGGGTTTAAATTTCCATTCTAGATTATCATTTAGGGCCATCCCCGATCCTAAGAGTTAAAATAAGATTCATGTCAAATTTAAACTCTGATAGTCATTATTTATGGCTTCATGCAAATACTAATGATCATAATTTTGTCTGCCTCCCGGAGTATAATTTTTTTTTTTTCCCGAAAAGCTGAAAGAAAAACTACAACCCAGAACCTGCTCTAAGGCAACCTACAACTAAAGAATAAAAAAAGAAAAGCATGTCCAGCCGCAAGTGGAAGAGAATTAGATCGACCACGCCTGAGCCTGAGAATTATGTCCCATTTGCTAGTGTATCTGTTAAAAAGTTGGCTTCTCGGTGATCATGACGAATACATCGGATATGAAGATGACGAGCAAGGGACTGGATGTCACAAATGATAGATTTAACACGCCAGGGAGGAGGAATTCTGCCAGTCAAAGCATCAACAAGGACTTTAGAATCACTTTCAATATCCAAAGACTGAAAGCCATGAATCAAGGCTGCATGTAAGCCAGCTAGCTCGGAGGGAAAGACCCTCCGCAACTAAAATGTCCACAGAGGGAAGCAAAGTAAAAAGCTGCTCGCACCGGATTACCACCAGCATTTCTAAAAACAAAGCCTTCTGCAGCACTAGAAGAGGATAAAACAGACTCATCAAAATTGAGTTTAAGATAGTTTTGAGTGGGAGGCTAGGGGACCATTTCATTAAACAAGGAGTAGATTTCTTTTTAATTGCCTTGTGGTTAAGCCTCCCGGAGTATAATGTTAAATCTCAAATATTCTATTGGGCGGGTCTATTCACACATCCTAATTTACTATTTAGACCTCTTGACAGGACTCGCCCCAAATTTTACCCTTAAATCCGAGGTGGTCATGTGGGGCCCACCTTAGGAATGACTCTACAAAAAATTCAGTAGAATCACCCCTAAAAATGGACTACCCAAAACCTGTAGAAATATATCCACACTTCTAAACAAACATCCATAAACTCCTGGAGCCATCCTGCTCCCAAAACCAAACAACTCCACAATTTAGAGTATCAAGACAATCCAAATATCTCCAGTTCACAACCAACTCAAAGACTTACAATATTAATACAAAAGTCTCATGGTTATCAGAGCAGTCTAAAGTCACTAGAACAACGATATACAAAGTAGGTTAGCAAGTAACCTACGGAGGATAGATGGCAGCGGCGGTGCTAAGCCTCAACTCCTAAAGCCGAACAGCTATAATGCGAACTGGGTATGTGAAACCGAAGGGCCCAGAGAAAAGTACATAAAAAAGTTAGCGTGAGTGGACAAAAATAAATAATTGTAAAAGAAAAGGAGTTTATACTTTCCCACGGTTATTTATTTAAAAACAGGATGCATGTAACAATTAAGGAAAACAAACTGACTGATATTCAGCTCAAGAAAACTGACTAGCCTCACTAGTCACAAACAACCAAGTAAATAGATTGAAACTTCGATACTCAATAAATAAGACCAGCCCCGCTGATTAAGAAAAATCGGACTAGCCCTGCTAGTCAAAAATAATATAATAAGTATGGAAAGATGATAGTCATACGAGTGAACCTCCCAGGCTCAGGTGATAACCTCCCAGGCTAAAGTACTTTCATACTCCCGTATATACCCTTACGCCACTGTGTGTGGTGATTAGGATACTAGGCTTCAATATTACTGTCACAAAGGCGGACGGGCTTCCGTGATCCCATAACGTCCCCACAAAGGCGGACTCAATGCTAGCATGACAAATAATCACCTAAAGTATGGGATAAGAAAAATATTAGAAAACCAGTAAATCCATAAAGCTTCCCCAAATTCTCACAGTAAACCAAATATATCATCAACATGTCCCACACGTCAAAAGTATCTCAAGTCAATAGCAGAAAGGCGAGATCAAATTATAAATCGCAAATCAGAAACAAAACCAAATCCAAAATCATCATCAAGGCATTCCCAATGCCAAAATTGAAAGTCGATAAATAAATAAGAAAAATATAACTCCATCGAAATCCCATTTCGAAAATCCTTTAAAAAACTCAAATCGACGAATAGAAATATAATTGGGCTAAATACTAATTACTACCTTGTAGTTTGAGTCTAAAATCAATTCAGTTCATGAACTTCTAATTTCATCAAGAACACGCCTGCACTTTCAGTTTTGATTTAATAGGTCCAATTTACTTGTCTTCCGACCATTAAGCCATTTAACTTGTTGACGTGGCTCATATATAGCCTATGTTTTATGATGTGATGTTGAGATGACTTGCATAGTCAATTTAGGAGTGAGATCCACTATCAGAAATCTATCAAATAAATAGTTTTCAACAAATAATCTAACTATAACTTGAACTCATAACAGAATAATAAGGAATTGGACATATTAGATCAAAATTGAAAGTGTAGGGGTGTTTTTGATGAAATTAGAAGTCTAGGGATTGAATTGATTTTAGACCTAAACCACAGGGTAGTAACTAGTATTGTCATGCCCTAATTTTTAAGCAAATAAAAATCAATATATATAATCTCATAATCATATATGCGTGAACAATCAGTCATTAATACCTAATACCTGGAAAACTTTTTCTTTTTTAAACCAAGTACATACTGATGTCCTGAAACAATACTACGATACACACTCGCTTTACAAAGTTATATATTACACACCTCACGACTTAAATTGTCAACAAAATAAACGTAACAGGCTCCTCAGACATAACATAGTGGAAGTCATAATCATGGCAAAGCCAATGAAACTTGCTTCCTAACCTTACTGCTGTACCCAAGCTACCTCAGCTTCAGCCATGATCAGCCTCACCTACTTGCTTATTAGCTACACCATT
Organism: Rosa persica; assembly: GCA_025331145.1. Taxonomy (NCBI): domain Eukaryota; kingdom Viridiplantae; phylum Streptophyta; class Magnoliopsida; order Rosales; family Rosaceae; genus Rosa; species Rosa persica. The sequence continues at coordinate 22,579,717 of WFKR01000006.1, read as the reverse complement.
TGAAAAATATACTGAGATTGCGACAACACAAAACATGGTAAGCTTTTTTTGAAAGCTCGTATGAGTAAACAAGAAATAATGGTAAATCAACACACACAAAGTAACTCCAAAATACATAGAAACATAAAAGAAAGAATACTCTCAAGACTCTCTTTTAAAACTCAAGCTTATGAGACTCAAGTAACCTCAAGACCACTCACATTTGGTAGACAGACTAGAGCTCTAACTGATCGCAACCACCAGTCCGGCGTGAGAGCGTGGTTCACGATTATAATGCTATTAGCAACCACCAACCTGGTACAAGAGCGTGGTTCACTGATGTATGTCATGGTCACACTCGTGACCTATTGATCTCCACAGATAAAAACAATTTATTATTTCTCAAACAATAAAAACTGAACACCTTTCTCAATATATTGTTTACTCAAAAAGTAGCATTCAAACAATAATAGCAACACAATCATGCATATTATTTTCTCAACACAATCCATTAATATATATATATATTTCACGTAAATAATATATACACACTATTAATACCAACTAGAGTTTGCAGTTAAATATAACCTAAAAACTATAAAAGTAACTTTGTTCGCAAATGAACAATGAGAGATTACTCATCTCTAGTCCAGATGCGTCTTCTATCAATTGAAATTATAAAAATCCAAACGCTCGTCAACTCAAACCGTCAAGTACCTAACCAAGTACAGTCTGTGCTTAGCAAAACGAAACACGAAATAAACTTAAACGACAATCCAACGTTCGGATTCTAAAATAAAGACGATCCAATGGTCAGATCGAATTAAAACGATGATCCAACAGTCGAATCGAATTTAAACGATGATCCAAAGGTTGGATCCTCACGGATCGCCCTTGGAAACATCCTATCAAAATTATACGAAAATCCGACGATCCGACGGACGAATTCTGACTAATCCCCTCCCGAATCATTGTTTTACAATTATAAGAAGATCCAACGTTCGGATCTTCGCCCGTGACCCTACAAAGTCATTGGGACAGTCATACGTTCAACATATCAAAATTTGAAACAAAACCGATGGTCTGATCTTCGTAGATCGTATACCGAAGATAAAACGTAAAAACTGTAAATAGTAACGTCAAAATGTAAATCTACTATTTATCAGCTTTTTCTAAAACAACCTTGTAATATATCAAAATCTCATACGGATGCATAGATCGTCGCCTAGATAATAAAAACTCAAAATATGGTAAGGCGCGCCGCCATAAGAGGCGGTCAGTGAGCGGTCAACGACGACCAACCACCTCCAATGCAAAAGTTGTCAACTACAAACTTATTCAAAATGATAAGGTGAACAATTATCATACCTGGAGCTAAGCGAGATTTGGTCTAGATCATCCTAGATCGAGCTTTAAATTGGATTAATCTAGTGCGTCTGATCAGATCTTAGATCTGTTCTGGGCCACCAAAAACTTCAAACCTTGATCTATCGCTCTACACTCCAAATTTTCATGCAAGGAGGATAAGAGGATGATCAGCAGGAGAAGGATATCACGCAAATGGAAGGATCGGCCCGTGCAATGCCGGAAAAACTAAGATCCGGTCGGGTCAGGTTTGGGGCTCGTGGGAGGGCAGTAGCAGCGCGGAACGACGCAATGGGGCGGCAGGGTGGGGAGTGGTGAACACGTGGATGGCAAGGTCATGGTAGGTAGATGTGGGAGGCGGCGACAACCGTAGGGTCGGGTCGAGCGGTTCGGCCGCGTGGGAGAGAAGAGAGAACTGTGGGTCAAAACGCAAAAATGGGAAAATTTCGGATTTATGAATAAATCATGAATTTTCCTATATTTAAAAAAAATCCTCAAACTTCAAACTCTCGTAACTTCTTCATACACACTCTGATTTTCGCGTTCTATATATGCACGAACTCATATCGACGAGCTCTACAACTTTCGTAAATGAAGTTTTCCCAAATTTTTTATATGTATAAAAACTCAATTTCCACGACCCTTTAAATAGCGTTAGTTTCGAAAATAAAATTCGTTTGGAACCAATTTTCTCATACAACAATATACGAAGTAAGCCCAAAATTCATAATTCATATTATTGAACAAATATTAAATTACATAAATTTTATATGTGAAAATTCGGGTATTCACAGTCTACCATCCTTAAAGGAATTTCGTCTCAAAATTCAAGCACTCTCATAGACAAAAAGCTGTGGATACTTTTTCCTCATGTCAGACTCTAACTCTCATGACGTATCACCCTCATCATGATGGCTCCACAGCACCCTCACTAAGTCGACCTCTTTCCTATGCAGCTTTTTTGTTGACCTGTCCAATATACGAACGGGTTCAATAACAAAGGTCGTGTTCGCATTCACCTCAATTGTACCATGATCAATCACGTGGGACTCATCTCGGATGTACTTCCTGAACATAAACACATGGATGATGTTGTGCACACCAGACATGCTAATAGGTACAGCAAGCCGATAAGCCAACTTTCCGACCCTTCCGAGAATCTCCAAAGGTCCAGCATACCTCGGTGCGAGTTTTCCCCTCCTTGCCAAATCTCACCACACATTTCATAGGTGAGACTTTCAAGAACACATGATCACCTGTCTCAAACTCTAATGGTCTCCTCTTCAAGTTAGCATACCTCTTCTGCCTACTCTGAGCGATCCGGATCCTGTCCCGTATGGTAATGATCTTTCCAGTAGTCTCTCGAACAATCTCAAGACCCAAGAGTTGAGATTTGGCAAGGAGGGGAAACTCGCACTGAGGTATGTTGGACCCTTTGAGATTCTGGAAAAGGTTGGGAACTTGGCATATCGTCTTGCTTTACCTGTTAGCATGTCGGGTGTGCATAATGTCTTCCATGTGTCTATGCTCAGGAAGTATGTCCGAGACGAGTCTCACGTGATTGATCACGGTGCGATTGAAGTGAACCCAGATGTGACATTTGTAGTTGAACCTGTTCTTATCTTGGATAGGTCTACAAAGAAGCTTCGTAGGAAAGAGGTTGACCTTGTGAAGGTGTTGTGGAGTCATCATGACGAGGGTGATGCGTCAAGGGAGTTAGAATCTGACATGAGAGTGAGGTATCCATAACTCTTTGGGGAATCGGATACTTGAATTTCGGGATGAAATTCCTTGAAGGGGGGTAGATTGTAAGAACAACAATTTTCATTTTAAATTCATGTATTTGTGTTGAATGATTATCGTACGATTTCACGAATGTTGCTCGATAATATTTCATTTTTTTGAATTATCGAAGGTTCGAAACGTTTATTTTAACGAAAAGCTCAAAATGCTCGGTTTGAGAAATTGACTTTTTATACGTGCAAATTTGGGAAAACTTCCTTCATGAAAGTTGTAGAGCTCGCCGATACGAGTCTGTGCGTATGTGGAACACAAAGATCATATTTTTTCTGAATTAGTTATCACATTTTCAAGAAATTCTGAAACTAGTATATAGGGAAAAAAACCCTAGATTTTTTTTGGAAACCCTATTTTTTTCTCCCGGCCTCCCTTTCTTTTTTTGGAAAGGAACTGTAGGTCTCTCTCTCTCTCTGCCGAACGCCGAGAAAAATAGAGCACGGAGAAACCGTGCTCCCTCTCCCTCCTCCGGCCACCTCTCGACCTTCAACCACTTCCAGTAGCTTCGTCTAGACCTTGCGCAGCTACCAGAGGCAGCCTTACGCCACGACACGGCCGGCAGCGGCAGCGGCGAGGCCCGAACCGAAAAAGCTCGTTTTCTGTTCAATCTCGATATCTCGGGCTATAGGTCACCATTTCACTTGATTCTTGGCTCATTGGGCTCGCCTCAACTTCCTTAACAAGCACCAAGAAGGACTGGAACTGGGTCGATTGTTTTCACGTTCGTCGGAGTTCGACCCCTTTAGATCGAAACACAACCGTTCGATCCAAATATCTCGAGTTATACACGATCGTTTCTTGTGATTATTGACCTGGTGAGTTCGCAATGAAGTTCTGAACAAGTTTCCAGAAGAGATCGAAGCAAGTTGTTGCAGTTTTCACTTCAGTTTTCAAGCTCACCGGTTTCTAGAAAATTTCCGGCCGCCGACTGTAATTGGTACTTTTCGATCCCTTCCCATCATTTTTTGGTCTTGTGCTAGTTATAAAAGTTGCTTAGAATTATGACACGAAGGGGAGAAGGTCGAGCCTGGCACCATTGGTGGTGGTCGGCGGCGGCTCTGTCCCTAATTCCGCCGGTCCTTTCCGGCCACCTCCGGAGGTCTAAAATTTAGTTTCTATCCATTTTATGATTCTACGTTTCAATACGATCATTTCGGCATATTATACGCATTTTTAGGATATCGTATGATTTAGTTATGAATTTGAGATTTCGATCGATTTATCGTTAGATTTATGATCTGTAAAATTTGAACCGTCTGATGGACTTGTAGTTTTGATATGTTGATCATATGACTGTCCCAGTGGCTTTATGTGGTCATAGGCGAAGATCCGACCGTTGGATCTTCGTATAAGTGTAAAACAGTGATTTGGTGAGCGATTCGTGAGAATCCGTTCGTCGGATCTCTTTTAAATTAAAATCCGGCCGTTTAGTGGAGGATAGTTATGTTTTGGAAATTATTGGTTAAATTAAAATCACATTTGATTAGGTGATTGACGGATTATATTTGGGTGAGCTGTTCGGTGTGGTTTATATTTTATTGAAGACGCAGTGAGAATTTCGAGGTGAGTAAAACTCACGTGGTTCATATTACTAACCGAGCACTTTAAATTATTTATTTTTGTAATTGTGTGAAAAATATTGTGGTTTAAATATTTGTTTTTTAAAATCACATGGACTTGATTGCTACGGTCCATAGGTAAGTAAAATGAATTTTTAATTATACAAATGAATTTCACGATTTTATTGTGTGAACTATAGATGGTATTAGTGGTCATTCCTAAGTGGATGATTACGTATATATATATCTAAGTGGAATATATATATATATATATATTGATGGGTGGATGTGTGAGTGATGATATGATTGAGTTGAATTGATGATTTAAATTATATTTCAAATGCTTAATTTCATAATGATATTGTGTAACTTGGATGAGTTGATTTCATTGTATGATAATACATGTTGTGCTCATTTATGGATTTAGGGTCAACGTAGTGACCGGTGTGGGGTAATCGGACGCTCTAATCTTGGTGGATGATGAGATACAATTGGTTGAGTATGTACAATTATCGGACGTTTTAAATAGGTATATGAGTATACATATTGATGAAATACGATAATGATAAATATGTCGGATGCCATAATCTAGGCCAGGTGACGGGCTACGATTCGGTTAGAGCTCTAGTCTGTCAAATACTGTATTTTTATAAATACGATGTTGAGGTTTTGTGAAGAAATATGTGAGTTGGGGTTTGTGTTGATTTGCTGAATTGGTGATTGATTGAGATTGTAGTACTTCATGGATGTGAAAATTGTTGAGTGATGATTTGTGTGGAATTATTTATGATTTAATTAAACAACCGTCCTTTCTTTTCCTCATACGAGCTTTCATAAGCTTATAGCAATCTCGGTAAACTATTCGAATGGTGTAGCGGATATTCCTACAGGTCAGGATAATCAGGGAGACGACCGAGCTGCTTAGGTGTTACAGCAGTTATTTTTATTTCATTGAGTTGTGAGGTTTGTATGCTCATTTAGAGCTTTACAATTCACTTTGTATTTGAGTTGTAATAACTTACCGAGACTAAATTCGGTTTTGATTTTATTTCGTGTGGTGAGGTTGTTAAGAAAAGAAACTTTCAGGTTGACTATTTGAAGTTGTAGTAATTCATGTTTCGGATTTTGAATTTTTATTCTAAAATTCAGGGCATGACAGATTCCCTATCCTTCTCCCGTGGGCATAAGATCAAACTCGGATGCAGCTTTCAACATGAGCCACTCCTGCACTATAAGTGATGCGATGATTATTTGCGGTTTCCTACTCAAAGCATTCGCCACCACATTGGCAATTCCGGGATGATACTCCAAAGTGAAATCATAGTCTTTGATGAGCTCCATCCATCTTCTCTGCCTCATGTTCAACTCCTTTTGGGAGAATAGATATTTCAAATTCTTATATTCAGAAAAGAGTTCGAACTTCTCACCATAACGATAATGCCTCCAAATCTTCAAGGCAAACACCACTGCAGCTAGCACCAGATCATGAGTGGGGTAGTTTCGCTCATGAACCTTAAACTGTCTTGAACCATAAGCAACAACACCACCATTCTGCATCAACACACACCCCAATGAGATGCATCACTGTAGATAACTAAACCACCTCCACTAGTAGGAATAGTCAACACTGGAGCCGTAATCAACCTAGTCTTCAGCTTATTGAAGGACTTCTCACACTCATCGGTCCATACAAACTGAGTGTCCTTCCTCGTCAACTTGGTCAAAGCCGAAGCAATACCAGAAAATCCATTAATGAAGCGCCTGTAATACCCTGCCAATCCGAGGAAGCTACGGATTTCTGTAACAATAGTGGGGCGACTCTAACTCATCACCGCTTCAACCTCTGAAGGATCCACAGAGCCTCCATCCTTCGAAACTACATGACCAAGGAACTTGACTTCCTTATACTAAAAATCGTACTTCTCAAACTTGGCAAACAATTTCTACTCTCAATGTTTGCAACACAATCAGCAAATGTTTCTCATGTTCATCAGACGACCTTGAATAAATCAAGATGTCGTCCATGAACACTACAACAAACTAATCCAAGTAAGGACCGAACGTGCGGTTCATCAAGTCCATGAATGTTGCAGGTGCATTAGTTAGGCCAAAAGGCATGACAAGAAACTCAATGCCCATACCTGGTCCTAAATGCCGTCTTAGGGATATCCAACTCCTTCACCCTCAGTTGATGATATTCGGATCTCAAATCTATCTTAGAGAACACAGTAGCCTTCCTAAGCTGATCGAACAAGTCATCAATTATGGGTAAAGGGTACCTATTCTTGATGGTTACCTTGTTCAATTGCCGATAATCTACACATAACCGAAGTGAATTGTCCTTCTTCTTTATGAATAAAACTAGCCCGTATGAGCTCTTGTGCAAGTAACCCCTCAATCTGAACCTTCAACTCCTGAAGTTCAGCCGGTGCCATCCGATAGGGTGCCTTCGATATAGGAGAAGTACCTGGTATCACATCAATGGAGAAGTCCATTACTTTTTTAGGAGGCAACCTTGGTATCTCTTGGAACACCTCAGCATACTCTGAGACTACAGGAATCCCTGTAATCACTGATGTACTACTCCCTGTTTCAATATGTGCCAAGATCCCTGCCCTCATGGCAATGTCGGACTTCAGAAAACGATAATGAAACATTGGTTGTCTAGGAACATGGAAGGACACAATCATTCTAAAGCAATCAATCACTGCATGGTTTGGGCTCAACCAATCCATACCCAAAATCACATCATATGTGCCATCTGGAATCATAATCAATGATGCAGAGAACTCTCTACCAGATATCCCAATAGGGTAATTATCACAAAACATATCTAGCTCAAGAGAGACGCCAAGAGGCGAGGTGACACACAAAGATCTAGTGAGAGGCATAGTAGTCGGTGACACACAAAGATCTAGTGAGAGGCATAGTAGTCAAACTCAACACATGTACCACAGAACTAGATATAAAAGAGTGGAAAACTCTGTATCAAACAATACTCTAGCAAGATAGCTATAAACATATATGGTACCTTCCACCCCGGTGCCTCCCTGACCAATGGTGAAGACTCTAGCCTAACGTTGAGGCTGTTGCCTCTGCTGGTTCCTTTGGCCCCCATCCTGCTGATGTGGACAAACCCGGGAGACATGTCCTGCCTGGCCACAAGTAAAGCACACCAAGTTCTTTGGTTTTTGGCAGTTTTGAGAAATGTGTCCCAACTCATGGCCATTTCAGAGGTGCCATCTGTCTAATAGGTACCGCTGTAGCAGGTGCTGCAACCATGGCCCTAGCTGGTGCCTACTAGTTAGTCCTTTGTCTCTTCCAGAAGTTACCTCTATGGCCCACCAGCAACTGCCTTTCCCTTCCTCTGAAAATCTCTCTCAGCTGTATGCTCTTCCAAGATAATCTGGTTTTCCTGCTCGATGGTTAATGCCTTAGCCACAATGATTCCTAGTTCCTAAGTTCAAAAATGGCTACGTCCCGTCGAATCGAAGGGTTCAGCCCCAGCCATGCATCGAAGGGAAGTATTTCTTCCTGAAGAGTTCCACGAACTCATCCCAGGTTAGAGTGGTCACATCCATCATTCTCTCGGTGCCATTCCACCACAACCATGCATCCTCCTGAAGCATGAACGACACTATCTTCCTCTTCTCCAGCTCATCACAAATCACCATCTAGAAGTAGCCCTACATATTTTCGATCCACTGATCTACCAACCTTAAATGGAATTGCTCCCAAACTACAAATTTCCTTTGCCAATTAAAACAAGCAAGTGGGATCCGCCACGGGTAGAACTGGTAGCTCAAACTCTAGTGCTTCCATTTCCTCCTCATAGAACTCCACGGGAGGGGCCCTACCCTTACCTCTACCTCTGCCCCTACCTCTGGGTCTCCCTCGACCTACCTCTACCTCCAACCAAGTCCATTACCTGAGAAGCATAATATGATTAATACTTGTATAACCATCAACACAAGTATACGTTAATCACGTTAACCAAATAATGATAATTCACTTCAGAGGATTTAATTTCATTCCAAATACTTAATTCGAGTTAATTTAAAGGCTCGCCTTCCTTACAATAACTAACTCAAGAAACTATACAAAGTTTCTATACTTCAGTTATTGAGTCTACACCACTCTCACGACTCACGTCACTAACCCTTCCTACATACCCAATGGTTATACCAATACTGAAGAGCATATGATGGAGATCCGCTGTAGACCAGCCATTACTCGACGGGTACTGATTATCACTAAATATGTACGTTACGCTCTGATACCAAACTGTCACGCAAATAAAAATCAATATATATAATCCCATAATTATACATGCGTGAATAATCAGTCATCAATACTTAATACCTGGAAAACTTTTTCATTTTAAACCAAGTACATACTGATGTCCTGAAATAATACTACAATACACACTCGGTTGTAGAGTTATATATTACACACCTCACGAATTAAATTGTTAACAAAATAAAAGTAAGAGGCTCCTCAGAGTCCATAACATAGCGGAAGTCATAATCCTAGCAAAGCTCATGAAACTTGCTTCATAACCTTACAGCTGTACCCACGCTACCTCAGCTTCAGCCACGATCAGCCTCACTTGCAGGCTTATCTGCTACACCATTTGAATAGTATACTCAGATTGCAACAACACAAAACCCGGTAAGCTTTTTGAAGCTCGTATGAGTAAACAAGAAACAATGATAAATCAACACACACAAAGTAACTCCAAAATACACAGAAACATAAAAGAAAGAATACTCTCAAGACTCTCTTTTAAACTCAAGCTTATGAGACTCAGGTAACCTCATAAGACCACTCACATTTGGCAGACAGACTAGAGCTCTAACTGATCGCAACCACCAGCCCGGCTCGAGAGCGTGGTTCACGATTATAATGCTATTAGCAACCACCAGCCCGGTACAAGAGCGTGGTTCACTGATAGTATGCCATGGTCACACTTATGACCCATTGATCTCCACAAATAAAAACAATTTATTATTTCTCAAAAAATAAAAACTCAACACCTTTCTCAATATATTGTTTACTCAAAAAGTAACATTCAAACAATAATAGCAACACAATCAGGCATATTATTTTCTCAACACGATCCATCAATATATATATCTTTCACGTAAATAATATATATATATATATAGACATTCACGTAGGATCTTCACCCGCGACCTCACAAAGTCATCGGGACAGTCATACGGTCAACATATCAAAATTTGAATCAAAACCGATGGTCTGATCTTCACAGATCGTAAACCAAAGATAAAACGTAAAAACTGTAAATAGGAACGTTAAAACGTAAATTCACTATTTATCAACTTTTTCTAAAACAACCTTGTAATATATCAAAATGCACGTACGGATGCATAGATCATCGCCTAGATAATAAAAACTCAAAATAAGGTCTAGTGGGCCGCCACAAGCGGCGGTCAGTGGGCGGTCAACGCCGGCCAACCACCTCCGATGCAAAAGTTGTCAGCTACAAACTTACTCTCGTCTAATCAGATCTTAGATCTGTTCTGGGCCGTCAAAAACTTCAAACCTCGATCTATTGCTCTACACTCCAAATCGTCATGTAAGGAGGATATGGGGATGATCAACAGGAGGAGGAGATCACGAAAATGGGAAGGATAGGCTAATGCAACGCGGGAAAGCCAAGATCCGGCCGGGTCGGGTTTGGGTCTCGTGGGAGGGTTTCGATCCAAGGCTGGGGGCAGCAGCGACACTGGACGACGCCACAAGGAGGCTGGGCGGGGAACGACGAACACGTGGGTGGCCGGGCCACGGGGCGACAACGGTAGGGTCGGGGCGAGCGGAAATGGGAGAGGAGAGAGAACGGAAAGAACTGGGGGCCAAAACTGAAAAATGGGAAAATTTCAGATTTATGAATAAATCCAGAATTTTGCTATATTTATAGAAAAATCCTCAAACTTTAAACTCTCGTAATTCTTCATACGAACTCCGATTTTTGTGTTCCACATATGCATGGACTTATATCGACGAGCTCTACAACTTTCATGAAAGAAGTTTTCCCAAATTTTATACGTTTAAAAAGTAAGCCCCTAAATAATGTTCGTTTCGAAAATAAAATTCGTTCGGAACCCATTTTCTCATACAACGACATACGGAGTAAGCCAAAAATTCATAATTCATATTATTGAACAAATATTGAATTACATAAATTTAATATGTGAAAATTCGGGTCTTCACAAGGATTTAGCCCAATATAATTAATCCTGATAACCAACTCGGAAAACAATTCGTCGAAAATCAATATAAATCATAAATTCAAATCCGGCATAGCAAACTCATAACCACAAAGTATGGCGGAAAACCAATCAAAACCAAATTATAATCCAAACCAAATAATGTCTGAAACCATTCAATAACTCGATAAATAAAACGATGCATAAAAGAATGAAATGCATGCATCATTATCTAAAACAAAAGTCCACTCATAGTATACGGCTAATGTGGTACCCAAGCGTAAGGATCCTCGTGAAGCGATGGGTCGGTACCTTGTCCTGTATACAATTATAATCCGTAAACAACAATTCAAAAAATAAATACAATTCTAATACGAAACCTGAAAACCCCACATAAGCCAATATCTCCAATTTCTTCTGGATTCAAGCAAAACTTCACCACCAATGTCAATCCATCAATCAAAGTATTTCATAGCGGAAACAAGGGAATTCCGATGGTCGTTTTCCCATAAATCGACCTTCGAAACTCCAAACTTCAGAAATTCATAGTTGATATCAAACTTCTCCAAAATTCACCAAAATCACATAGTCAACCTCTACAACAATTATATGATTTAATTAGCTAAAAATCAAAATTTAAAAGCTGCCTTACGTGCCGCTGCTGCTACTAGCTCCAATGGCCACCAAATTTTGGCAGTAGCTTCGTCTCAACCATACGAACAACTTTCTCAACTACAACAAATCCAGAAAATGACTAGAAGTACCTCAATAATTAAAGAGAAGCTTGAACCCGATTCATGAATAATGACCCGTAGCATCCAACCGTCAGTTCTTCCTCCACATTTCAATTCTCGGCAAAAGCTTGGGGAGGAATGCTCTTCGTCTCAATACGCTCCTAATGGACCTGGTCTGACCATTTTTGGTGCCCGGAGTTGGGAGATCGACGCGTTGACTCAAATCGGGCCATGAGCTTCTTAGCCTTGTCCCGTCGTTTTCCAGCCACAAGGTCGTGATCTACCACCATGAGGAGGTTGGGTATGGACAGAGGAGTCAAAAGGTGCCAGCCACATGTTCCTAGATGGCAGGAGGAAGGAGTTACAGAGGTGAGGCCGAAAAAAGAGAGAGAGAGAGAGAGAAAGCAGGCTGGGGAGAGAGAGAGAGAGCGAGCGGGAGAGAGAGTTATACCAGGCCACAGTAAAAATTCAAATTTATACCAACTTATCATAAACCTTTGTATTTCACTTATAACTTTCGCATACGAACTCCGATTTTTACGTACCACATATGCACGCGCTCGGTTTAACGTCCTTTACAACTTTCATGAAGGAAATTTTCTCCTCTATTGTGACCCGAACAAAAAGTCACATTTTAGGGCCACTAAAAGTATCAAAACAAAGTAAAAAGTGAAAGTAGTTTTCGTTTACCGTCTAAATGACTAGTAAATAGGTAAATTAAGATACGGGACGTTGCACCTCTCTTCATTTTTTTTTTGCCACTGAGCTTCCTGATTTACTCCTATTTTTTATCTCTTTACACCTCTGTTATATATGCGATGTTCCAATAATAATAATAAAAAAAAACTTTACACCTCCAGACTCCAGTTAGCTTTCACGATCAATTGGGAGCACACCCAAAAAAAAAAATTCTTTTAAGATTAACAATTTCTCTGTTTTTGGTAATTACGATCGACTAATTTGAACTCCCAATTTCAAGCCCCATATTGTGTTATTCTTCAAACAATTTGGCATTACTTGATGCAGTGGAAGTTGGATTTGCATTTGGAGCAATTTAATGAACCTATTCTTGATTGCCCAGCTAGGTTTGATGAATCTTGGTCAACCCTTTTTGGGTTGAGAGAAAAGTTGGTGAAAGTAAGTCTTGACCCTGATTTTTTTTTCTGATTTCAAAGATATATTGACATTGAAATTGCATAAATTTAAATTCAAAGATTTCAAATATCATCCCATCTATAATTTATAGAATCTAATAATAAACTTGAGATGAAACAATGAAGACCTCTCAAGCTCCTAGAGCCAGTGACAACCAATTAAGAGATGGGTACGAGAAGAGAGAGAGGGAAATGAGGAGAGAGACATGAAGGAATAGTGAGGAAGAGGGAAAGTAGAATAGAGAGAGGATTACAATAGAGTTGGAGAGAAAGAGAGATGTCTACTGGTTAGATCATATGATACCTTTTTTTCTTTTACTGTTTTTCAGTTTTGATCAAAGCATGTTTCTTCCTCTTCTTAATCTTTGATTAAATTTTAACTTTCTAAATTTTGTGGATAGGGAGAGAATTGGTGAGAGAACTGCCAGTGTAAGAGAGGAGCTGTATATATGCTACGATGTAGATGCAGAGTTTTTTTTTATTATAATTGTGGAGAGGTAAATTTAGTTTTAAAATTGTGCAAAAAATGAATAGAACCACCCTATTCTATTCTTTATTTATGTTTCATAAATTGGAATTTTATTTAGTTATGTTACTCTTTCTATCTAAGTTGAGATTATTTTATAAGACTATTACTTTTTGACTAAAAACTTCTTTTGCTTCGACTAATTAACAAATGGTAAGAAAGTAAAATGTGAGATTTTTTTTATTTTTTTTATAAAGGGGCGGGACAGCTGCTCTTAGGCCTTAATTATTAATGAAACCATATAATACATTGCGGGGCGTGTGCGAATAGGTTTGGGGTGGGTGGGGCGATGGGGGGACATAGTGCCTAATATCAGTTTTTCCACTGTGTTGCCACTAGAAATATGCCAAGGTGACATTGAATTTCATCCTGCCACTAGAATATTGCGACCATTAGACAAGGTAAGAAACTCACCACCTAACTTGGCCAGATAGACACATAAGATGTGTAGTCTGGCATAAAGCCTACCTTGTCCTACCATGTGGTAGCTATTTATTAATGCCATAAAAGAGTAAATATGAAATAAAACAAAACAGAAAACAATCCTAAACTGGCCCACAAAAAGAGCTCAGGCCCAACACCCAAGAAATATGGCAAGGAGCCCACACCAGCCAAAGTCTCAAGCCCAAAACAACCCTGCAAGACTACCTCTTGTCGCATCACCAATCCAGACACATCACTTTCGTCCCTTCATCGTTGTTGTCGCACCACCAACCCTGGCATGCAAGAACTAGTGTAGAGGCGACACCTCCCTGACCCTAACAACCACCGTACCACCACCATACCACACTTGTAACCCCAAAGCAACAAATAAGTTCTCTCCTATTTATTTGTAGTAAGTTTTATTATAATTTAATACTAACATTTTTTTGGGGTTGCCATAAAGCTTACTATTTACTTTGCCAAACAAGTTATTCATAATCACACTTGTATGTATAGAGGACAACAAAATTATTAAAGGGTGTTGTGACACTTGTTAGCTTCTTGGTGGCTCCGCCACTGTCTTTCAGCCTCTGTAACATTTTGATTTATTGGTTGGATTTATATCAGAACATAGGTATATATTATTCCTCTCATTAGAAATGATGATATGTATATATTTTTTTGTTTGGTTTCATCAGAGACTTTGATTTTGTAGTATGTACCTTTGACTATAATGCTTAATTAAGGTGCATAGTTAGCGTCCACCATCCACTCTGGTTTAATAAGAAAGCACTTATCACCCAAGACTTTCTGTAGTATGTACCAATGACTATAATATAGGGTGCAAAGTGAGTAGGAGTGGGCATAAACTAGGGAAAATTCGGTTACCGCCCGACCCGACCCGAATAAAACGGGTCGGTAACCGAATCAAGTACAAAACAATGTCGTTTTACTCTAAAACCGCACCGACCCGGTAGGCTCCGGTGCGGGCTCGGTCCTGGATCACGAACCGCCCGGATTATGTCGCCAGACCCGATTTATTATTTATATACATTTTTTCTTAATTTTTTATATTATTCCGGAGAAAACCTAACCCTAAATCCCTAATGCTCAAGTTGGGGTCTTTTTCTAGCTTGGTTGCACACCTTGTTTCGCTCTCTCTTAGTCTCTCAGTCTCAGACAGCCACTATAACTCTCTTCGAGTTTTCGTTGTCTTCGATCTGTCAAACGGTGAGGATTCTCAACGTGGGGCGTCGGCCGCCGTTGATTCTATTCATCCTTGCACTTGTTTCGGTTTTCCTTTTTAAGGCCTTTGCGGCAGACGCACTTCCTTCTCAAAGAAAGCCCTTCGCTCACCCTCCCAGGACTTCAATTCTTCCTGGGCCCCCGTGCTTGGTTCCGCTTCTTTCTTTGTCGGTCGAAGCATCTAAAACAGGGCCAGCAGGCCAAGTATGCCATCTCACTGAGTCTCTCTCTCTCTCTCTCTGAGATTGATGCTTGTTCTGCTTTCTTTCCATTGATGATACTCTTGTTTTGATGAAAACCATTGCCGTCTCTCTCGACTGGAGCTCCACTCCCGACGCTCGCAAAGCCGCCGTGGCTTTCCTTGAATCGATAATCTCTTGGGCTTTCCTTGAATCGATAATATCATTTGGCCTTTCCTTGATTGTTTAAGATAGTGTTTATCAAACTCTGATCTGTTGGGGTATGATTGTTTCATTGTTTGATTGTTTGGAATTGCGTTTAATCATGTATCTTTATATCTATTGGGGTATGATTTTAAACTTCATCGATTATATTGTTGAATTTTAATAGCTGGAATAGTGTTTATCAAGCAGATTATGGAAGGGATATCTTCAACTCCGATCTCAACCCCAACTGCAACCGTAGATTCCAGCATTGGGATGACCAACTCACCGAGTCCTACTCCAGTACCACAATCGCTTCCACCACTTCCACCATTTCCTGAAGATGACGATGGAACAAGCAAAAGAAAGAACTCTTCAATTGTGTGGCAACATTTGAGAAGATGAAGAATCCGGATGGGAGTTGCATGAAGCCAGGCGCGTTCAAAGTGCAAGTACTGCCCGCAAACCTATGCAAGCTACTCCAGAAGAAATGGCACATCAACAATGAGGACACACGTAATGTTCCAGTGCAGGAAGTCCCCGATTTATGTTCCGAATAAGAAGCAGAAGTTCCTGACTTTCGATTCGGCTGAGAGTGGAGGTAAATTAATTTCTATGGCTTATGATAAGACCCCTTCTAAGCTAGCTTGTGCGAAAATGGTGGTTCGTGATGAACTGCCACTTTCTTTTGTTGAGAATGAAGGGTTTAAAGAATTCATGAAGGTGACTCAGCCTCTATTTAAGTCACCTTCTAGGAGAACAATAACTAGAGATATTTGGAAGCTTTATGAGGCTGAGAAGGAGAGGATTAGAGGGTGGATATCTGTTAATCAGCCAAGAGTTTCACTCACAACGGATACTTGGACAAGTATCCAAAACATTAATTACATGGTGTTAACTGGTCATTTTATAGATGCTAGTTGGGAGCTGCACAAAAGGATTTTAAATTTTTGTGTGATTCCAGATCACAAGGGTAAAATAATAGGCAAGCTGGTTGAAACTTGTTTGATTAACTGGGGGATTGATAAGGTTTTTACAATCGTTTTCGATAATGCAAGTCCAAATCAGGTGGCTTTAGACTACATGAAAGAAAAGATAGGAAACTGGAATCAGTTAGTGTTGGGAGGTAGTTTTTTACATTTGAGGTGCTGCTGCCACATTCTGAACCTTATTGTGAGGGATGGAATGGATGAGCTTGACTTCTCCATTGATGGCATTAGGAATTGTGTTAAGTACATTAAGTCGAGTCCAACAAGATTAGAGAAGTTTAGGAAGTGTGCAGCTCAAGAAAAGATTGAGCACAAGGGAGGAATTGTCCCTTTAGATGTTTGCACACGATGGAATTCAAATTACTTGATGTTGGATCTTGCATGCAAGTACAAGATGGCTTTTTGTAGACTTGAGGATGAAGATCAGCTTTGAGAATTACTTCTAAGAGAGAGTGGGTGGAAATAAGCGACACGGGCCTCCCAGAACGACAGTTTGGGAGAAGGCAATAAGACTCGTCAAATTTCTCAAGATTTTTTACGAAGCAACCTTGAAGTTTAGTGCCAATAAGCATGTAACTGCTAATGAGCCTCTACTTTGGATATGCACAATTTTTAGTGAGCTTGATAAGTGCATGGCTAGTGATGATCCTCTTCTTGTTAGCATTGGCACCTCGATGAAGAACAAGTTTGACAAGTATTGGCTGCAGCTTGAAGATTTAAACCAAATTCTGCTTATTGCTGTAATTTTAGATCCAAGGTACAAGCTGTTGTATCTTGAATTCTTCTGTCCAAAGCTGCAAGCCAACCTAGGAGAAGAAAGTGTGCAAGTGATGATCGATGAAGTAAAGAAAACTTTGAGCTCATTGTTTGATTTTTATGCAGGTAATTAACTTCATAACTTTCATTTTTAACTTATCCTCTGTTTTTCGCAGAATTTGTTTGATTTCGTTTTTCACTGCTTTAAGTTTTTTTTTGAGTTGTAGACAAAGATCCTGTTGCAGCAGTAGCTTTCAGGAGTGTGACAATGCCTAGGATCGATTGTAAGGAGGAGCTAAGTGAGGAGGATAGTCATGCAGCAAACTTGCATCAGTTCAAGTTTTTGCGGCAGGAGAAAGATGTTGTGGTGATAAAGAATGAGCTGGACAAGTACCTAATGGAAGCTTCAGAAGACCCTTCGAACCCCAAATTTGAGCTGGACAAGTACCTAATGAGCTGGACAAGTACCTTGGTGGAAGGAGAATGCTATAAGATACCCAAATCGCCAAAGACATGTTTGTTGTACCTGCCTCAACTGTGGCGTCTGAATATGCATTCAGCCTTGGAAAGAGGGTGGTGGACCCTTTTAGAGCATCCCTAACCCCTAGGATGGTTGAGGGATTGGTTTGCTTGAGTGATTGGCTAAGGGGAGCGAAATTTGATGCATACAAGGAACCAACCAAAGATGAGTTGCAGCTGTATGAGGAGTTGGAGAAACTGGAAATTGGTAAGGGTTTTGAACTTGTATAATTTTATGTTTCCCAAATTTCTATTTTTGTCTGCTCATTTAAGTTTTTTGTTTTCACTTGATAACTTGGTACTTGTTGGGACTTTGATTGATAGATGGAGGCTCTAGTGTTGTTAATGACTCTGAGGAATGAAGTGGAGGCTTGTAGTGGAGTGAGCAGAAGATGGATGAGTTTGGGCTGTTTGCCATTTACTTGTTAGTTTTCAGTTCAAAAAGAATGTGTAATGTTAAATGTTTATTGTTTGATGTGTAATGTTAAATGTTTATTGTTAGACAAGCTAGTTAGTTTTCAATTGAACTGCCATTTCTACATTTTGTTGATTTGAATGCTTTATGAATGTGGAATGGGTTTGCTGGAAGTGGAATGTTTTAGACTTCTAGTTGAATTTTTGCCTTTTTTTTCTCTTCGTTTTCAAGTCTGTGGGTTATCAGGTTGCATGTTTTCCATTGCTATTTGAAACCGAAACAGCACCGGCCCGTACCGACAACAAAATGAAACCAAAAATCCAGTCTGCTATATCAATAATTCGGTTGCTGTTTGCATTTTGGGCTTACCGAAATATTCGTTTTGGATTCCGTTTTAGGCCTAAACCGGCCCAATCTACACCGAGCCCAGGCCTAAAAGTCAGTGTTAAACATCAACTTTAATTGAATGAGAAAAGTTCTTGTATCACTCAAGATTTTATATAGTATGTACTTTTGACTGTACACCTTAAGACATTTTGTCCTTTGTAATCACATCACTCACTCTTTGTTAATTAAGAGGTGAAGTGATGATTATCTATACGAGAAAATGTGAGATTTTATTTTTATTTTTTAATCTTGAATTGAGAATATAAATTGAAAAGATTTTTAGATCCAAAAAAATGTTCTCATAGGAAAGCTAACCACCAAACGACAAGTGGCCAACCACATTGTGCTTATACTCGTATCTCATCTGATCTATTATTCAGTGGATCGGGCGGTCCAACCACTCGGACTTGAGTTTATCTATTTATATGCAGCAAATTGACATTTAGTGGCAAAATGAGGACCATGGCCCCTGGAATGGAGAATGCCTAAGATAGGGGTCATCATGGGCCGGGTTAGGGCCGGTCCTCCCTTAAATTTTAGTGCTATGGGTCGGGCCGGATCGGGCCTAGTCAAAGTCAACAAAATTTAGGGTCAGGCTGGGGTTTAAATATGCTAACCCTTACCCACTCGAAAAGCCCGAGTGACTAAGGCCGAAAGGGCCGGGTCTGGCCGGCCTTCCAAATAGGCCTAAAAGGGATTTAATTTGTTTAGCAAAAAGAAATACATTATTCTTTTTTCCTCAAAATGTGCCTCCATGGTCATATAGACAATATAAGACTCATTTTTTTTTGTTGATCATATATATATATATTGAAATTAACTTATAAGTTATAACATTTATAAATATTAGTTAATGTGGTTATATTTAATTAACTATCTCTCTAAATCTCTAAAAAAATTATTTAACAAAGGAAACAAGAATTAAAGAAAACAAAGCTTACGAAATCAATTACCAAAAAAGAGATAAGTTGTATGTTATAGAAAAAGAGAAATTTATTTTAAAAATAGAAAAAATAGAAAATTATTAGGGCTTAAACGGGGGGCGGGCCGGGTTTCATTTGCATGTCCCTTACCCTACGGTATTTGAGAAAGGGTTGGGCCAACCCGTCCAAATGCAAGGGCCGGGTCGGGCTTCGGCCCTACTAGCCCGGCGAGCTTAGGGCCAAATGATGACGCCTTGCCTAAGATTAAGTCTAAATTAAGTCTATTATCCCTGGGTCTAAAAGTAAGCTTACTAGTCCACGAAAACTATTTATCTTGAAATACAACCTTAACTCCTTAAGGGACATTACTCTTACTCAATGATACTAATCTATACTATTATTAAGAGAAGAGGGTTTGTTAGCCAAATTTAAGATTTTGACAAAAATGACCCTAAAAGATTAATAAACTTTGATAATTAATTAAATAAGAAGGATAAATAAAACATTTACAAAATATATTTTTATTATTGGGTTATTATCACAAACGGTACCTGAACTATACCTCTATTTTATCGATGGTACCAGAGCTTCAATTTTGATCACAATCAGTACCCGAACTTTTCGATTTCATTTTAAATGGTACCTAGAGCCACCTGCGGTCACTATTCCAACTAAAAACAGCATGTAAGGCGATCGTAGTAACGATCTTTGATGATTTCAAGGGTTGCAATCATATATAGTGATAATCTTTTTGGTAATAGATTTGCCTTGAACTTGTTTTTTTTTTATTTGTCTTTTTTGGCTGGAATAGTGACTGAAGGTGACCTTAGGTACCATTTAAAATGAAATCAAAAATTTCGGGTACTAGTTCTTATCAAAATTGACGTTTAGGTACCATCGATAAAATAGATGATAATGTTTGAACCCAAAATGAACATTTTGGCCTGACAAGGGGTGTCTTGGAGAAATTGAGCCAAAGTCAGTGACTCAAGCTATATATTGTCGACAAGTTTGAAATATATTATTTAGAGGCTAAATAAAGCCTACCTGCAGAATTATGGAAGATTATGCGTGCTACAAGAAAAGGAAATGATGGAGGCATGGAAATGAAAAGTCAACTTTAGCACATTTTCCTACTTCGGCTAGGAGAAACAGAACTGAATAAGGAAGGGGGGGGGGCGGTAGACTAACCAAACGAAATCCAACTGAGCTAAAACTTTGCAGATTCATTCTAGACATCTCAAGGATCATTTCTTATAAACAGTGTAAGAGTTAGTTTAGAGTAGAAAACCTTCAAACAATCGGTCCAATTTTCTAAAAGACAAAACTGGAAAACTGGAAAACTGGACCTGTAAGGAGTCCAGCAGCGTTTCCGGTCCAAGCACATGGAAGTAAGCTCTGAAATTTTACTAAAATGATCTACACTCGTGGTGGATCATTTGATATGAAGAAGTCGAAGGCCCATTCTTAATTCTTGCTGAAGATATAATTGAAGGAATAAATTGGCTGAAAATGACTCAAAAACCACTCTAAAACTTAAGTGGTTAACCCACCATAATCCTAATAAGTGCTTCATAATCTCATAAGTGCTCCATAAACTCATTAAGTGCTCCATCATGACTTATTTAAGGCCAACCACTATAGCTTGGTAGCCTATATATAGAGGCTACAACAAGTAACAACCAGCACACAATTTTCATCAAAGAGTCTCTACGACTACTCAAGTCTCTCTGGAGAACCCCTCTCTTTCTCTTACCGGTGATCACACTCCAGTCCTAGTCTTCTTAGGAGCCGACTGTAGTATCGTGACCACAAAGGTTATAGAACCAGCTAAGCTAGGGTAACGCCCTCGCAACCCAGCGAAGCTAAAGTCACACTTTAGCAAGATCTCAATACTTTCCGGTGATTTTGCTCTGCTCAATCTACAGTATTTAGTATCGATTGTGTGATAAGAAGAAACTACAGCAAAGTCCTCACCACGAGGCACAAAGAATCTTGTGATGAGGTTGGTGCTTTCCTCGTCCACAAAAGCTCAAAAGAAGTCAGGTCGAGGGACACCCCCAATGACCGCAACCGAACGGTACTGGGACGACCGCGAAGAAAAGAGACTGTTGACTAGCTGCAACAAAACTGGAGCCAAACATTTTGGCATGCCCAGTGGGACCTACAATATAGCATACAACTAGATATTCACCATTGGGAAGTCAGATGATAACCCTTACCAAAAGGTTTACGCCAACTGCCTGAAACACAAGACCTCCAGTTATAGGCCGCACTCGCATGCAAACTGTCATGGTCTTTCGGAAGAATTAGTAATTCAAAGATTTTTTCCCCACACGCCATCAACAGAGATGACGACGGAACGGGGAGAAAGTCAACTGCCCGCTACTGAGGGCGAGGCTGTTCTCACCGCCCAGCCTAATAAGGCCGGAGGAGTGTCTGATACCACCAAGGTGATTGAGGAAGAGGTGAGAGTGGATGTTTTTGTACCTATCCATATCTCAGAAAACGCCAGCCTGGAAGCGCAACTTTACATCATGCGAAAAAACAATAGTACATTCTGGGTAAAGACGGCTAAAAGATTCGATGAGCAGCAACAGATGTCCAACAATCTGATAATGAAAGTCAGGCTGGAGATGGAGCGCAATACGGAGTTGTTACAAGGGCCTATAAACCACACGTCATGACAAGTGCAGGAGCAACATGAGCAGCTCGTGACCTTGATTAATGCCCAAGCTGCACAGACTAAGGTCGTTCTCACAGGATCAGGTGTTAGGGGACCCCAATGCTATTCTAGGGTCCCTCGGCTAGCCTACAAGATCAGGCAAGTACATACTGCCAAATGCTCGAGAAAAGGCTAGTGGCGTCAACACAGCCACATCTACTCTAATTGCAACTGCCGCATCAATCAGGGATAAGGAGACTACTCCCACAATGGGGGAAAGAATAGCACCTCGCCGTCCATCAAGCAAGGGACCAGAAGTTTGAAAATCAATAAGGAAGCCTTTGTTGACAATATCTCGTCTCCCCAGTACGACAGCGATGGAGTTGAATACTCATATCATGACCAACCTCCAACGTGCCAACAGGTTGGAAGTCCAACAAAGATCACCGCAGGCATGAAGGGTTAGCCAGTAGCGGGTTTTACATTGCAGATGTGGACCCCACCCAAAACAGCTCCTGGAGGGCTGCATATCTTTGGTTAACCATGCATCACATGCGCCACCGCTAACACAAGCGCCACCTCTAATCTGGCTAGCTAATGACACAGTGATTCATCCACCTTCTTTTCATAATCTGGGATACATAAGGTAAGAGTAGGTAGAAGCAATGATCAGGGCCGCAAATCAGAGGCCTAACCTGGAAGAGTAATATCTTCGCCACTTCTTTGTCAGGGTCTGCCTTCACCTGGTTTACTAAGCTGCAACCAGGATCTATTGCAAGTTGGCCCGCGATGGAAAAGTTGTTCAAGGAAACCTTCGGGACCATCGAGCCAGATGTAGATCTGGCTCCACTTACTCAGATGGCTCAATAGCCAACTGAATCCACTGTTGCATACCTTTAACGTTTCCAGATCCAAAAAGGGAAGCTGAACGTGATTCTTCCAGAGAAAGAGCTAGTAAAGTTGGCAATCAAAGGCTTAGAGCCTCGCCAACGCAAGAAGCAGCATGGAAGCATGTTCAACTCTATGGGGGAACTGATCACAGAAGTAGGAAGCTTTGAGCATTTTCTTAGAGAAATAAACGCTGTGTAGAACTCCTCCAAAGGGACTTACATTTCGGGGAAACGAAGGACTCTGGTAGTAGTGAACCACTACTCATGTTCCTTCGATGCTTACAATAGGAGTGAGGAATCAGGCCTGGCAGAGGCTGAAGAGTTCGAAGAGGACGAGGTAGCAGCTCTCGAGCTCAACGGGAAGAAGGCGTCAATGCTAAAGCAGCTGAACCTGTGTAAAGAGCCAATGAAACTCAAGTCGGTGGTCTTCATCAAACCTGAATTCACAAGTTACACCTATGATGTGGATAAAGCTCATGAGATCTTAGTGAGATGATCACTGTGAAGATGGTGAAGACCGACTTCGGACCATTCCCCAAATCGGAGCAGTTAAAGGGGAAGAAATACTATAAGCGCCACAATTTGTGGAATCACAACACAGCCGACTGTGTCAAATTGAAGGATCAGATTTATATCTGGTTGAATAATGGTAGCTTACAGGTTGAAGCACCAACAACAGCGACTGCGCTGGTAGATTTGGATCCTTTCCCAGACATTGGAGTCAACATGGTTGACATAGTTTGGGACACAGAGGATCAACAGAGGCTGAGCCCAGATCGTACCACTGGGGGCTTAGAAAAGGTGATGGAACAGTCCGTGAAGCAGAGATCAAAGCTCGCTCCACCTGTCGTGCTATGTTCAAGGTGCAAGGAGGAATGTGATATCCAGGTGTTGCACGAAGAAGAAGAACAGACCGTTCGCTTTGGTACTTTACCATTAACAAAGTTACCAGCACATTCTCGAAGCTTCCAACTAGGTAGTCCGAGAATGCACGCTGGGTCAGGAACTTCTTCTCTAAGGGACTAATTTGTTCAAGAAATTGAAGGTTGTGAGGGAAGAAGGAAGAGCAAACGAGAGGTCAGGCATTATGACCAGACTAGGCCTTATCATGGGCCTGGCTAGGGCTAGCCCTACCCTAAATTTTAGGGCTTAGGGTAGGGCCGGGCTTCGCTTTGTCCAAGTCAATAGAATTTAGGGCCGGGCCAAGGCTTCAAAATGCAAGCCCTTACCCACCTTTAAGGACCATTCCAGAAGGGCCAAAAGGGTCGGGCCAGGCCGTGCCGGGCTTTTGTTTAACTCACATAAAAATGATAAAACTAAATTTTGCTAACTAAAAAAAAATGAATACTTGAGATTTCAGAACCTAGTTAATTACAAATATCTACAAATCCCATAAAAACTCAAACTCACATTCTCATTGATCAAGTCTTCTAATTGAAATCGAAATTGCACGGAGGCATGAAGCCACTGAAGCTACAAAAACTGATCAAGTCTTCATCAATTCACAAAACGTTGTAATCTTTGATACAAAAACTGAAGCATGGTTTGATTTAACACTTGCAAACTTTCCTTCATCTCTTACTAATATCAAGAGGAGAAATAGGCTTTTTCATTGCAACCAAACAAAGAACCTGCCAAGGAAAATAATATAAATAATTTAGCAACTGGACATATATTTCAATTCAGCAACATAAACATACAAATACAACTGGACAATGATAATTATTGGTTGATCAACATGAAGCCATGAAGGATATAAGAAATGAAATGCATCAAAGTCCCCAACCATGAAGTGCATACAAAACAACAACATTAATTTAATTTACATGCAGGGCATTAGTGGCTTACTATCTCAAGTGGTGTTTTCTAACAGTGATGAACAAGCTGGACAATAAAAGCAACTTTTGAAGCATCAGACCCAATAACACACAACTATAACAAGGCCTACACTCCGATAGACATGCACAACCTGTAAAGAGCTATTCGGGCAAGCATATATTCAATAACTTCCAATCAATTAGAGTACCTTCTGGAGCTGATTGGGTGAGGAGAGTGTGTAAATGGGCGAAGCCCCATCACTGAATTGGTCATCTCTCTGAGCTAAGCCGGCATTTTGGGTTCAAGCTCTCATAGAATTCTCATCCACTCACCATTTCCCATGCCTGCACGGAACCAATCCGATAGAAAACCAAGTATTAGATCATAACCGGGACTAGAGAATGAAATTGAATCAATGGAGAATTAATTTGGGAACGATAGTTCGACGAGTGGATAAACAATCGGGGTGATAATGAAGGTGAAGGAGGAGTTCAGCCAGTGGGCTCGATAATGGTGCTCCGGATCGGCATCAATAGTCTCAAACGCGGAATTTCATCTCCTCTCCTCGACGGCATCGCCCAATTTGGCTGAGGTTTAGTGGATTAGAGTTTTGGGGGCTATTGGGAAAGTTGAATAGAGAAGAAAAGTGGGTCAAATCGGGAAGATCTGTGCGAGTTTGAGTTCTCTCTCCAAATGGCTGCCACCTCCTACTACTAAGCCAAGTTGCTCAGACTTGAGTATAGGTTGACCCCTAACGGAAGGGCCGGGCCGGGCTTAGGGCGGGCTTTGGGCCCAAGGGCCATTTGATGAGGCCTAGACTAGACCGTATATTCCTCCGGTGCCGACGTCCACTATCAAGGAAGGGAGATGGTATACCCAGAAGAAAGGCAAGGCAGTGAAAATGAGCTCTTTAAGGAAGAGAAAACTCCGGCGGAGGTTTGGAGAAGCAAAGGGAACTTTGGAAGCGCTGGATCAGGGGTTGATTAAACCATCGCAGTTGGTGAGATCTCTAGAATAATACCAAAGACAGGTGGAAGGACTGACCTCTAAAAGGTTCATCACCCCGCGAGTTCTCCAGCGGCGTCCTAAGATGTCGCAACGGGCTTCAAAAACCAGCACTCGCTGGAAGGACAGTCAGGATATGTCCCTAGCTCCGGCAAAGCAAGAATTGCTGCCAACCCGCAAACCTAGCATTTGGCGGAGAACATGTCTCGAAGGACTAGAGAGCGAGGCTTCAATCATTGACAGGTTGTGGGGCAAAGACAATCGATCCACGATTGTTCAGTAGAGGCCTAAGAAAGTTCAAAGCATAGTGGTTATGAAATCCGAAGAGACTTTATTAGCGAAGTAGGGGCCACCGAAAAGGGGATGTCCTTTCGCAGCGGATCAGCATAAGCATGTCATTTTCTAAGAAGAAGGATCACTGGAGGCTTACCTCGCAAGCAAGTTCACAGAGGAAGATGACCTGAGCTCCCCAGCGCTGGAATCAGAAGATTCGGACATGCCGAACTTTGCTTGTAACATGGTATATGTCCTGTCATCAAGATATGCCTTACCAGTGGCAACTCTGGAATGTCAAGCGGGGGAAGGCGAATCATCTGGCAAACCGTCACTCGAGATCACCTCACCGGCATCATCTCTCACGAAGAAATCTACGCCCAAGGAGGCTGAAGCAGCAGAGGCTGTAGACATCGAAACGAGAGATCAGGACATGGGTTTCAGTAAGCCGACACCAGCAATGGCGCAACACATGAGGCAATTATATGTCACCGCCGATATGAACGACACCAAGGTTGGAAAAATCATGGTAGACACGGGCGCCGTAGTCAACATCTTGACCACCAGAACCATGAAGCTGCTAGGAATCAAGAAAGAGAAGATCCAATCCACGTCCCTAACACTGAAGAATTTCGCAGGGACTGTGACAAAAACATTGGGTTTGATCTTCCTACAAGTCAAGGTGGGTCTAGCAGAAGGGGTTTACGCCTTCTTCGTCACAAACTGTCATGTGGCATATAGCACAATTCTGGACCGTGACTGGATCCACCAGAGTTATTGTGTACCATCCAGCCTTCATCAGAAGCTGATCATATGGGACATACTTGTGGATAAGGCGGTAATAGTCAAAGCAGATCTGCGACCTTTCTCAGTCTCCACAGTCTATGTGGACGTAACGTACTATTTAGAACCTATCTCTCAGCTACAGGTCCGTGAAATTGACAACAAGGGCCGCCCCACAGGGGTGACTGCCTCCGAACTGGCACAATATGGGCTCGCGGTCGGAAGTGCCACCTCAAAAGGCCCGGACATACGGTGACAAATCCAGGTCCTAATTGATGGATCAAGACCTCTCAAAGGAAGAGGTATAGGCTTTTCATTCTTTATATGATAGATTATCTTCATATTTAATCTAAAAAGATGCCTACGCACAAGTGGCAATATTGGAATATGTTGATGAGGATCTCTCCGATCAGAGGCCATTCGATAGGATCTCTCCAATGGTCAGGGATCCTACAGAGAAGGTGAACTTGGGGACTAAAACAGAGCCAATGGAAGTGGTAACCAATGCAAACTTAGAGCCTGAAGAAAAACAGGGGCTCATCGACTTACTGTAGGAGTATAAAGACTATTTTGCTGAGAGATATGAAGATATGCCAGGTTTATCTCCTAACTTAGTCTGCTATAAACTACCGACTATCCCATATCAAAATCCGGTGAGACAGGAATCTAGGAGGATGAATTCGGAAACTCAGGTTTAAGTTAAGGACGAAGTCGAGAAGATTCATAAATCAAGAGTCATCAGGGTCTCCAAGTACAATCAATGGCTATATAATGTCATCCAAGTTCGAAAGAAGAATGGCAAAATAAGGGTGTGAGTCGATTACTGCGACCTCAATAATGCTACTCTCAAAGATGTTTACCCCATGCCGGTCACGAATGTGTTGGTAGCTGTAGTAGCTGGTCATGAACGCCTGTCCTTCATGGACGAAACCACTGGTTATCATCAATTTCCAGTGGCAGAGGAGGATAGACACAAAACTTTGTTTAGATGCCCAGCTTTGTCAGAATTTTCTAATACGTAGTCACGCCTTTCGGTTTGAAAAATGCGGGGCCACATACCAGCGAGCAATGAAAATAATCTTCCATGATATCCTGGGAAAGATTTTAGAGGTTTACATTGATGATATGGTTATCAAATCTAGGCAGCGGGGAAACCACATAGCGGATCTGTGAAAGGTTTTCGAGCGCATGCAAATAAACAAGCTGAAGATGAACTCCGCAAAATGTGTATTTCGAGTCCAAGCAGGCGACTTCCTAGGATTTACTGTACATCAAAGGGCATTGAAGTATCCGAGGATAAAGCTAAAGCAGTGATCAATGTTTCGCCCCCGAGGACGAAGAAGGAGCTGGAAAGGCTGTTAGGAAAGATCAATTTCTTGCGGCGGTTTATCTCCGACTCCGCCAGCAAGATTCAGTCTTTCTCCTCCCTCTTGAAGCTATAAGGGCAGACAGAATTTGTGTGGGAGACAAAACATCAAGAGGCCTTTAACAACATAAAGGCCTATCTAGGAAATCCACCGGTTCTTGTTCCTCCAAAGCCAGGTTACCCACTGAAGCTCTACATTTCAGCGGCAGAGGCTTCAATTGGCAGCTTATTAATGCAGAACGATGAAGCGGGAGTGGAACATGCCATTTTCTACCTAAGTAGAACGTTAATGGATTGTGAAACTAGGTACACACTAATGGAAAAGCTTTGCCTAACGTTGTATTTCTCTGCATGTAAACTTGGCCACTACATGTTGTCATTCACTACATGCATAATTGTCCAGACCGACCTAGTCAAATACATGTTGTCGCGGCCCATTCTTAGGGGCCGGATTGGCAAATGAGTTTTGGCTCTTTTAGAGTTATCTTTGAAGTATGTTCCCCAAAATGCTGTGAAGGGCCAAGCCATCGCGAACTTTCTAGTGCATCATCCAATGTTGGATACTAGCAAAATTCACGAACTTGAAGTCGCCGTGAATTCTTTGGAAGACCTGTATGGAATACCTAGCCTGGAGATCTACGAGAATTCATTGGCAACTGTTATGCTGCAACCTTGGGTTTTGTACTTCGATAGGTTAAGAACATATACTCTGGCCGGAGCAGGCATTGCGCTGGAAAACCCTTCCGGAGATCATCTTCATACACTTTTCAGTTAGAGTATCGATGCACCAATAACCAAGCAGAATATGAGGCCTTAATCATTGGCCTAGAAGTGCTCTTAGAAATGGGAGTCACGGCGGTACAAGTACTTGGAGATTCGCTTCTGATAATCAATCAGTTGCTCAAAAAGTTCAAATGCTTTAGTTTCTCGTTGGCCCCATACTGGGATAGAGCCATGGAGTTGTTAGACCAATTTGATGACATGGACCTTGAGCATATTCCGCGTGAATGAAATTTCACCGCAAACGAGTTGGCTTAGTTGGTAACGGGGATAACTTTGAAGTATGGCATGCACGAGCGAATTTTAAAAGTGGAACGTCGAACACTCCCTTCCTGGATGACAAGAAAAGATCCACCAGAGGACACCGCTGTAGCAACCTTAGATTCCATTGATTTGGATTGGCTGGTCCCCTTGATCAACTATTTCAAAAATCTTGATCAGCCCACTGACAAGAGGATCCGCTACCTTGCTCTCAATTATTTCCTCAGGAATGATGAACTTCGTAGGTGAGGGGAAGATGGGATATATTTCAAATGTGTATACGGCGGCGAAGCAAAACAACTCATACGAGAAGTACATGCTCATATATCCGAGGCTCACTAGGGAGGTCTAGAAATGCATTGGTTGCTCAAGAGACATGGATATTTCTGGCCAAGTATTTTAAAAGATTGCATCACATTCGCAAAGGGTTGCTTGGATTGCCTAGCTTATAGCCCGGTCCAGCATATCCCCAATGTCCCAATGCAACCTATTATAAAACATTGGCCCACAAGAGGATGGCCACTGGACTTAATTGGGATGATTCACCCGCATTCATCACTTCAGCACAAGTTTATCATCGTCGCTACCGATTTCTTTACAAAATAGGTCGAAAAAGACCCTTTGAAGGAAGCATCTGGTGGTACGTTATGACAATTGCTGTTCAGAAACATCATCTGCAGATTTGGTATTTCAGAAGTTTTTTGTTTCAGACCGTGGGTAGCTTTCACGGGTGGTGAAGTTAATAAATTGGCTAAGGAATGGGGAATACAGTTTGTCCATTCTAGTCCTTATTATACGCAGTCTAATGGTCAAGCGGAGGCCAGCAACAAAATCATGATCACTTTGCTGAAAAAATGCTAGAAGCTAATCCGCAACAATGGCAT
This sequence comes from Rosa persica, assembly GCA_025331145.1. Taxonomy (NCBI): domain Eukaryota; kingdom Viridiplantae; phylum Streptophyta; class Magnoliopsida; order Rosales; family Rosaceae; genus Rosa; species Rosa persica. The sequence goes on along the minus strand of WFKR01000006.1, from coordinate 22,549,608 downwards.
GGACCCTTTATGAGACTCTTTGGGCCTACCGCGCATCGAAGCAGAATCCCACCGCGACAACACCTTATGCTTTGATGTTTGGCCATGATGCAGTCCAGCCTTTGGAAGTCAATGTCCAATCATTACGAGTTCAAGAACAACATCATCTCATTGGAGAAGACTACATTCAGGCTATGTGGCAGGAACATGAAGACCTCAACGAAAAGCGCTTTGAGGTTTTAGATAGTTTGGTCATGGAAAAGCAGCGAGTAACTCATGCCTATGACAAGCGGACACGAGGAAAGAGTTACAATGAAAGAGAGTTAGTTTGGAAAACAGTTCTCCCACTTGGTGAAAGTTTAGATGGTCGCGGCAAATGGGAGATGGGAAGGCCCATACATCATTTGTAAGATTTTAGAGAAAGGAGCATTTCATCTCAAAGACTTAGATGGGGATGTCCATCACAACCCTATCAATGGCTGATACTTGATGAAATACTTTCCCAGTGTCTGGGACTCGTAGAAGTCATAGACAATTCTATCGCATATGACAATAGGACAATTCTAATGTTCCTACACTCGCGAAGCCCATTCATGAAGGCCTATTTTTTTAGGCCCATCATCGTTTCTTCACTGCTCCTAACAACAATAGGGGGCAACACTACACTAAATGTTTGGTGAGCCAAATTCCCCTCAAAATTCGTCAACGGGAAGTATCTTTGTTCTTTTCCTACAGGCTCTCATAAGAGGGATTTTTACCCTACAAATTTTGATACAATGGCTTCCCCCGTGATCTTGTAGAGGCAGCGAATGGTGGAAACACTTATTTATTTCTAGCGTCATTGCTGGGGATTGAAAAATCTCCATGTAAATCACACCACTATTGAGAAGTTGAGGTTTATAAAGGGTTGTGAATCATAATGGAATAGGTGAAGTCTTTTTTGTTAATATTGGCCTAAACTCCTTATTGGTTCCTAGTTCAGGTACCTTAAGGTTAAGGGTGGCATTTATTAACACTTGATGAACTGTCTTCACACTTATGACATTTCTCATCTTAGTAAGTATAGCTTATGTGAAATGGTGTCTAGAAAGGGGACAACGTTCATGACAGGTTCTTGAATCCAGAAGTGCGAGGAAATGGGCGTAAACCACTATGTGGGAGTACCTCATGCAAAATGGATTCTTCCTCTCTTTTTCGCCCTCCCCCACCTGACCATTTTAGTAAGGTGGCCCAAAGGATTTGAAAGAAAATTTGGGTCTAGGCGACTATACTTGGACTGCATGTCTAAACCTTGATTCACAATGTCTTATTAAATTCAACTACTTATTCAATTCAGACTTCCAGAAGGTAGAGCCAAACATTTTGGCACACCCTGTATGGATTTCTCCTCACTTGGATCTGCTTTGAGAAGATTTGTCGTCAAAGAATTTATGGAGAGGCTATCATTTTGGAGGCCTCTCCTGTTTGTTTGCAAAGCATCCCAAAGGCCCATAGGCGTCACAGAAATAGTTAAGCGGAACACTTTTGAGCACAACGAAATCCACCTCCTAATCTTCGCAAAAGATCCACCACAAAAAATAGTTGCATGAAGTCTGCAAATAGAGTCCAGACAAGAGGTGAATTTCGAGCGAAATAAGCCCGCGAAAAGTATCAAAAGCTTACTATATCTTGATTTGTGGCTGAGATATTTTTAGAGATTAATTTATTAGCCGGTTTCTTTGCATAAGACATGGGGGGAAATTCTAATGTTCCTACACCCGCGAAGCCCATTCATGAAGGCCTGTTTTTTTAGGCCCATCATCGTTTCTTCGCTGCGCCTAGCAACACTAGGGGGGCAACACTACACTAAGGCCAAGGCCAAGTCAGCGGCACCGAAAATTTTTGAGCTTTGTCTATTTTCTCGCTGAGAAAACACCTTCGCTTATTGGGTTGATGGGTGGATTTTCTCAAAGCTTTCGCTGCAAGGTTCTTCTGGCGTGGAGCGTATTTTAATGCTCATACTATTTTGAAACTCCTAAATATATAATTATGGGGCCTTGCAAGACACAATAATTGACTCCTCACGGGTATTTAAATATCAGGATAAGAAAGTATTATTGTATTCATAAAGTGGCTTTGGGGCCGAAAGCAGTACAGTCATTACAAGGCCAAAAGTGGCTAAAATACAAACATGAATCTTCAGATATCTTCTGAATCTTTCTTCAAATGGAAGCAGTTGAGCAACCAAACATCGGTTTGAGCCACGCCATTATCCCAAGAAGGGAAGAGGGAAAAAAGAGGAAAAAGAAGAGGAACGGAGCCCCTGCGCCCCTTTTACTTGGAAGCAACTACAGAACCCAACGTCGGCTTAAGCCGCGCCATTATCTCCGAGAGGGGCAGAGTGCAGAGGAACTGAATATAAGCTTGAGACTCTGCAGCCTCTTCACCCTTGGCAGCCACCATTCTCGTAGTGTGAATTGAGGGAGCTTGCTTGGCTGGCTCATACCCATTACTTCCGTAAATCTGTGCTTTCCCTCCAAGATTCTGTCAATGTTTGAAAGAAAGAGCATGAGTAGAGGCAACTACCAAAACCCTTCTCATCTGGAGGACTCGGTTTGGTCCTACACCAGAAGGAAGGGTTCGAGGAAGGGTCTTTGGCCTCAGAGTGGCCTTCCTCCCTTCCCTGTTTCCCTCCCCTTGTGGGATTCTAACAAAGATGATCTCGCATGACCGGAGTTCCCACGCAAAGACTAGGAGCCCCCTCATGTTTCTAAACCAATTTGAAACCTGACACATTCCATCCAGACTTTCAGAGGGCCGAAACAAGGGGTTGCCTGAGATTAAGCCATCAGGCCTAGTCTTGGCTTGAGATTTCGCTGTAAGGCCTAAAGTTAGAGGCTGAGAATGGTTTCATGAGGCAAAATTTTGTGAAGGCGGAGAAAGAGAAGAAAGATTGAAAAGCTATTGTTGAGGATCTGAAACCCAGATGAAGGTTTGGTGTGAGCGTACTCATCCCCAGAATGCACCTATTTATAGGAGCAGGGCATACAAATCTCCACCCTTGGATGGATAGTCGAAGAGGAGTCAAATTGAGTGTCGGTAAGTCTTGATTAAGTTGCTTTAAATATCGTAAAAGCATCTCCACCCATGAATTGACGGTCGACGAGAAGAGACAAATTAAGTGTCAGTAAATCTTGATTAAAGTTGCCCTAAATCTCGAAAATAAGGGATTATTGGTGTGTGGGGGAACTGAACGGTTTCGAGGAGGTAACTGTTCCATTTTCAATATTATCTTCTCACAACTGTTTTCAATAGTTAGTTAATGCGAAGATAAGACTCATTAAGAAGATAAAACCAAGAGTTTTGAGTTGGGCCAGCAACTGGATCTAAAAGATAGATATTAGCTAAGAACTAAAGATGTCGTCGGTAGTACGAGAAGAACATATATGTATATATATATTTTTTATACTACAATTTGGCCTAAGAAAATTACTATTGTAAGTCATAAGAGGCCTAAAGTGGCCGGCCCGTAAAATCAAGCTTCACACAAAGCATCTCAACCTGAAGGCCTGCAGCAAGGGCCCCGTTTTCAATCAATAAAGCCCGTTCTTCAGCTTGGGCCAAGCGGCGAGTCAATTCTTTGAAGGTAGCCAAGGGACCGTCCAGTTGGGCTTCCTCTACACTGAGCTCCTTGTTCACATAGGCCAGACAAGTTTGGAGATGTCGAATCTGGGCTTCTTAGTCTAATATCTGGAGCCGTAACTCCCCAATGCTAGTGGCCTGATCATTCAAGGTGCTGTGAAGAGTCTCCATCTGACTAGCGAGGTTATTCCATACCACGCGGGCCACGCGAGCCTGAGCTTCCGCTGCAGATTGGCGAGCGCGCGCCACGTCAAGATCTTTCAACAGCTTCCCTATGGTGTCCAGCTGAGTTGAATTGACTACACGCTTTTGGCGAAGAAATGCAATGGCTTCCCAGATCCTAGGGAGTTCTTCAGGCCCTAGCCGCTGCTATCCCAGAAGGTTTCGAAGCTCCACTCTCGCTAGTTTACCGGAAGTAAGAGTAGCTTCCTCAAGGATTCGAGCCAACCTTTCAAGCCTAGTGGGAGGAGGAGGTGGAGGACTCGCAGCACGATCATAAGTCACCAATGCTAGAGGGCCAATGGGTTCCTCAACTCTTGCATCTTCGTCTACACCTTTAGCAACAACCTCCTGAGCGTGGTCCGACATCTCAGCCGTAGGGGACTCAGGAAATTCAAAGTGAGGTTCATTAGTGGAGTGTTGGAGACAAACAGCTCCGAGAGTAGAACATTCAACCTCAATGCTCGCCTCATCTATTTCGGAATTCAAGAGACCACCACCATTGCTCGCCTCATTCCCCAAACCTGGGATGTACGACCCGCCAGCTAGATCTTCGACGTCACAAACCACCTCCTCAGTGCCAACAGAATACTGGTCACTTTAGAAATATCAGAGAACAGGTTTTGATCTAAAGGGAAATGGAAAGCATTGGCCAACAATGACTTACCTCTAGAGCTGTCTGGACGATATCTGGTACATGGTCACCCAGAGTGAGTGGCCCCGCTTCATTCACTTCTTGGACCTCTAGTGCCGCAGGAAATTCTGTCATCAGTAGTTCCTCATAAGTTGTAGAAGGCTCCGAGTGGTTTTCCACGCTTTCATGTTCCAGGGAGTCGTCATTGGAAATCGTTATTAGAATGGTAAGACCTTGCAGATGCTCTGTGGATGTGGGAGAGGGAAGAGGCGCCACATGGCTAGTTGGTGCTTGAACTAGTGACAAAGTTGGCTCTTCTACAGCGGCTGAGGATCCAACCTCGCTCAAGCGAGAGGGATCAGTGGTCCTCTGACGGACCTATCCAAAGATACATAGTGAAGATCCTGCCTAGATTCTAAAATTTAAATAGTTTAAGACAGGGCCAGAGTTTGCCAATCACATTCCCAGAAGTTCGTCATCTTCAAAACTCTCTTCGACGAATTGAGCTCAATCACATTTGCCAGCGAAGATAGTAGAGGCCTGTACAAGAAAAGAATCACAACTCAAAAAGGGGGGAAGCACCAAATATACAAGTTGGTGATCGTTTTTAACTAAATTACCTCAGCGGGATCTTCATCATGAGAAGACTCCCCCTCAGGAGTCTCCTCTGCTATTGCCTTTTGTTTCCCAACCTGACCAGAGGTTATCCTGCTCTAGGTAGTTCGCTGCTAAACACACTCAGGAATAAGAGTGCGAAAAATCAAGACAAGAAAAAGGAATGGTGAAGAAAAATAAAAACTTACTGTTACCCCAGGCTCGTGGATTTTTATCCCTGGATGCGATGAGCGAGAAGGTAGAAAAGGTCGCGGGGGTTGTGCTGTAAGGTTGGAGAAGCGCTCAAGAATCGCACAGTCCTCCGGGCCAAGACTATTCATTTTACAAAAGATCCAGACGAAGGTTTCATCATGTGACAGGTCCCAATAGTTCACGGACACTTCCTTCCACCAGTCAGAATAATCATCATTGACATCGTTAAGGGGGTACAAATCCCTAACCCAAGGAGGAATCACTATCACAGTAAACCGACTCTGGAAATGGCGAGACCAGGCTGGGCTAGTCTCCGCCAAGAAGTGTAGTAGTTGGCAGACTCAATTAAAGGCCAAGGTACCATCTGGGCGAACCCAAACTGGCGAGCAAAATGGTGAGGGGCATAAAGCTCATAGCATATACGGTCGTCGGCAAGGCAAATGTCCGAATAGGAGACAGCGCGACGAAAGGTCTCGAGCGCTCTCACGCTATAATCCCTTCCACTAGGCAGAAAACCATCCTCAAGAGGAGAAGGATATCACCTAGAAAGGACTATCGTTGGGTCCGGCATCTCCGTCAATAGGTACAAGTAAGTGAAACACACAGAATAGGACAGAGCTCAGTACTTTGCATTGTGGCAAAGCCAATTCCTCAAAAGGGAATCGACTGGGGGATCCGTCGAAATATCATCGCAGCGAAAGCAGGGAAAATAAATCTGCAGCCAAAAGCGAGGATCCAGAAAGGTCCGCTGATGTCGGTATCGAAGGGGTGCATTAAAGCTTTGTAAAGGGAGTGATACAGCGCACCCAATACAGGTTGCCCAAGGCCAATACAAATATCATTGTAGAGAGTGGTGGCCACAGAGTTCCAGGTACTAGTAGTTTTTCTAGAGGAAGTACAGAAAATGAACTTACAGAGCCAAAACTCAAGGAAGGCAATTCCTCCGGTCTCGTCGTCGTGTTGGTAGTAGTGTTCTTGCCACGATAGGTAGGATTTGTTGTAGTGGCCCCGATTTGTCTGAGTCGTTTGCAGCTCGAAGTCGATTCCGTCAAACTGACCGTGCTCATAAGGATCAAAGTCAATGGGCAGACCTGTGATGGTGAGAATTTCTAGCAAAGTTATGCCCATCTATCCAAACCGGAAATCGAAGGTATTGTTGGAGGTGTTCCAGAAGCAAAGAGCGGCTGCTATCGGTGCAGGGTTGGTATGAGAAGGAAGACAAAAGCACAGATCGATGGCTTGGGTGATACCCACAGCGTCCTAACGGGCCAAATCTCTCGCTCGGACCTCTTGATACCAAGCTTCCTCCTCGGCAAAGACAGTGGGCCAGTGACCCACTTTCCGCCTTGGCCCCTAACTTCTAAAATCACTGGACACCTGTCGGAGAGCAGTTATAGGACTGCGGATGGGAAGCCCGTAGTAGGCCATGGAGTCATATGGCAAACGGTCGCGAGGTGCGGGCCCTATGATCGCTTGATTTGCACCTTCACCAAAGCCCATCAGTTGATTTCTCTCCACTCCGGTCTCACGCAGGCATCGAATGCCCATGTTGGTTCGCCAAGTATAGGCAGCGTTCTTATCGATTTCATCTGGCTGATCGATAACGAAGGGTTTCTTGGGTGCCATTTTTGGGTCTTTTCGGGGATGGAAGTTAAAGTTCAGAAAACAGAGAGACTTGAAACAGTTTTGCTTCTAGCTTTCTCCGGAAACGCAGGATAGAAGTAGTGTCCAAATGAATCTGGCCCCAAGAAAGATGTGGTCTTGCTTCTGGACACTACCACTGTCATGAAAGTGATCAAAAGTATGTTCAAAATGGTCAACTCAATTGTCATGCATGTGGCTTTCATGACTCTAGATGTTGTCATGCATATCATCAATTAAGCCATGGCCAACTTACTTATCAATTATGTTGTCGCCTTAGAAAGCCAATACAAGTGGCTTTTGAGCAAGGACATTATAAGAGCAGTGTTGATTCAAGACCTCTTCAATCAAGACGAAAACCTTTTATTTCGAGGTCTGGGGGGCAATGTTTGAACCTAAAATGAGCATTTTGGCCTTACAAGGCGTGTCTAGGAGAAATTGAACCAGAGTCCGTGGCTCAAGCTATATATTGTCGACAAGTTCGAAATATATTATTTAGAGGTAAATAAAGCCTACCTGCAAAATTATGGAAGATTATGCGAGCTGCAAGAAAAGGAAATGATGGAAGCATGGAAATGAAAATTCAACTTTAGCACATTTTCCTACTTCGGTTAGGAGAAACCGAGCTAAACAAGGAATGAGGGGCGGCATACTAACCAAATGAAATTGAAATGAGCTAAAACTTTGCAGATTCATTCTAGACATCCCTAATCATTTCTTATGAATAGTGCAAGAGCTAGTTTGGAGTGGAAAACCTTCAAACAATCAGTCCAATTTTCTGAAAAACAAAACTGGAAAACGGGACCTACAAGGAGTCCAACAGCGTTTCCGGCCCAAGCACATGGAAGTAAGCTCTGAAATTTTATCAGAATGATCTACACTCACGGTGGATCATTTGATATGAGGAAGTCGAAGGCTCATTCTGAATTCTTGGTAGATATATAATGGGTTAAATACTGTTTAACCCATATATAATTACAGGAATAAAGGGGCAGAAAGTGACTCAAAAACCACTCCAAAACTTAAGTGCTTAACCCACTATAATCCTAATAAATGTTTCATAATCTCATAAGTGCTCCATAAATCCATTAAGTACTCCATCATGATTTATTTAAGGCCAACCACTATGGCTTGGTAGCCTATATATAAAGGCTACAACAAGTAGCAACCAACACACAATTTTCATCAAAGAGTCTTTACGACTACTCAAGTCTCTGTGGAAAACCCCTCTCTTTCTCTTACCGGTGATCACACTCCGGTCCTAGTCTTCTCAGGAGCCGACTGTCAGTGCCACCAAATCCTCTATCAACATACATCGGTCCTAGTCTCCTCAGGAGCCAACTGTAGTATCGTAACCACAACGGTTACAGAACCAGCTAAGCCAGGGTAACGCCCTCGCAACCCAGCGAAGCTAAAGTCACAGTTTAGCAAGATCTCAATACTTCTCGGTGATTTCGCTCTGCTCATTCTACAATATTGAGTATCGATTATGTGATAAGAAGAAAACTTCACTGGTTAGACCAGGCCTTACCACGCCCTGTACATCAAGAGCACATGTATATACATTGATTACTTATTGTAAACAGCAGTTTTGTGTGTGTGTGTGTGAGAGAGAGAGAGAGAGAGAGAGAGAGAGAGAGAGAGAGAGAGAGAGAGAGAGAGAGAGGGTTTACCAGTGGGACTGGAGCTGGATCGGCTTCTGTTAGTGGTGGTTCGTCAACGACTTGCTCTGTTGTTGTGTCTGCGTTTATAGAAGCCTCAGCACCCAAACACTTGAGAAGAGCCTTAATTGCTGCTTCCAAGAAATTGCTGCAGGGTTTGACCTTGTAACCATCATCATAACTGGAATCAACAGCTCCTATCGTCTCACTCATCTCCTCTTCTTCTGATGCTTCTGTGTACTGATCTTAAATCTCTCTTCCACTTGATCTACAATTTCTTCTCATTCCCTCCCCCAACCCTCGCATTAAATACTACTTTTTCGTCTTCCCGCTGCCTATTCATAATTCAATACTTAAATTCCTCCTGGGTTTTTTGTATAGGTCAACTTCACCATACACGTAAACGACCGAGTCGCGACTACTGACCAGTGATTGAATATATCAACTACATCTCAAATGGTTTTGAGCATATGACTACAATATCATCCCCAAAGGTAGAAAACTGAGAATCGAAAGCTAATTGCTCATCTACAATGTAATTAAACATCTGAGCATCCAACACTGATATTGTTGCCGGAAACTTTGATGGTAATTAAGGTTGGCAGTATAGAACCACGTTAGGAACTTTGTAATTCTAAATTTTTAACAATAATCTTGTATTTTATATCCATTCATACAATTTGAGACAAATATATGATTTTGGTTCATAAAAGTGAAGGTGGATTATAATATTTTTTTTGGTTTCTCGTTGAACTTTTAAGTACATTTTTGTTAGAGTTGGCTCGGTTGAGAATATATTTTCTCTACATTATGTGATTTGAGAACTGTTTTTCTTTTTTGCATCCTAATAGATAAGATGAACTTTATTCAGTTATGAGGATGCGTTTATTTCTTCCTAATATATATTAGAGGACAGTTATGTTTAGATACAAGATCATTTTTCAAGCGTTCTAATAGACATCAGAAGACGTTTTTCCAATAACGTTAAAATAGATGACTTACAATATAATGACTCCCTGATAGATAATGTTTTTTAAACATCCTAGGAGGTCACTAAGTATGTTTTTCAAATGTCACTAAAGCTAGCTATATATTTTTTATAGCAGTGTAATAATACAAAACCTATTAGATAAATTACATAGAAAATGCCTACAATATTATCCATTTTAACACAAGGTATAAAATTCCAAACCACCGTGAAATATATAGCTTCAACCCTACAAGGCTACAACTTGGGGAATATTGGTTGGCTAGAAAACACAGGCGATAGTTGTTGGACGACAAACCCTCTGTACGTCCACCACTGTATAATATTGGGTATTTTACGAAAAAGAGATCACCTCTGACTCAAGAACTATAATTTAATGCATGTGGATTATAGTCTTCCAGCATATATGCTACCTACTACGTTTGAAGAAGGAATACATTAATATGTCAACGGTCGTTTGGTATGAATACAATAGTCTTCTCCTATGTATAGTCTTTTAGCAAACTGTCTTCATATAACAATTTTGTCGATCTTACTATGGATATCTAAGATTTTGGCCAAAAAAATTCATATCTAAGATCTACACTACAAAGGTGTGTGGCTGAGGCACACATTGTGTTTTGTGGTTTGTGTTTTTTGGCAGTTATCTAGTATGGGGTGTATTGGGCACTGATCAATGTATATTTAGAGATTTTTGGAATTCCTTTATTTTTCTCAAAGATGGCTTGCTTTGAATATATAAAATGAAGAGTGTTTACGGTCCACACTATATCTTTCATTTTTCAGCACCTTAAGTTTTATTTTTAGTAACTTAAATTTTTTTCTTTTTATAAGAATTTCTTTTTACAGTCTACACTATATGCATTTTGCTTCTTGTTTTTTTTTTAGGAAGAATGAAAGACATTGTATTTGATAAGCAAAGGCAACATTACAACAGTGATTCGCCCTTGTGGGACTGTCAAAAAGAGAAGAATGTCAAACATTGTATTCAATAAGCAAAGACAACATTACAACAGTGATTCGCCCTTGTGGGGCTGTCAAAAGAGATACCACTAAATGTAATAATACCCTGCCAATTGATGGAAGGTTAGGGGGAGTAACTAATAAGACGTCAAGAATAAATTTTTCTTGAAAAATTCATTAGAAGACTTGCTAACATCCTTAGACCAATAAGCCCTACAGTACTCTGTGGGTATTGATCCCAAGAGAAATATGAGACCCGAATCCATGACTACAAATGACTTGGATTCATGTTTTAATGCAAAAACCATGTGGATCCCAAATTTAAAACCAAATACATGCTTGAGCCCAAACTCAGAATAATTTTTTTCGCAGGTAATTTTACAACACCATGGTTGAAGGTTGAGTTTAATAAATAAAAAATCATAGTAAGTGTGCAAAAGAAAAAAGGAAAAAATAAGTCAGCTTAAATGCATAAAATCTTCAAGTATTAACTTGGCCCAATGTACTAAATTAATATTCTCACTAAATGCATAATATAAAACAAAATTTAAGGAAAAAAATCATTTTAACCCCCTGAACTTTAGGGATAAAATCAGTTTGGTCCTTAAACTTTTTTATTTAATCACGTTGGTCCTTGTACTTCCATTTTCCATCACGCGCGTCCAAAAAATCAAATTTAACTCGAAAGATGACATCACGAGCTGAGTTGGAGTCGACATTGGGGCCGACTTTTTAGACTTGCACCCTCAGTTGGAACAAAATGTCCACACTAGCCTTGCTACCCATATTCCTCTTCTTCGAAGACTTCACCTCCATTAACACCAGCGACCTCCCCAACCTCTCGCAGGACTAACCAGTAGAGTGCGACTGCACTAGGGCGCCCTTCTTCTTCTTCGGCTCCAGCGAGTCTTGTCCTGCCTCTATGTGATGCCCCGAAAATTCGTATTTATTTTCTGAGAAATTTCTGGAATCTAAATTGTGGTTATTGAACGGTTTCGTGGCTCGTGGACGGAGGTGAAGTGTTTTGGACGAATTATTATTCGAAAAGTATAGTTTTGAGGGGTTCACAAAGGTTGAGTTTTTACACGTTGAGATTTTTCAAAAATGTCCTTCACAAAGGTTGTAGAGCACGTCTATACGAGTTCGCAGACCTGCGGAACGCAGAAATCGGAGTTCATATGAAAAGGTTATGAGCGATTGAAAATTTGAAAAAAAATTCTATAAATATGAGAAAATTTGGGAAATTGCAAGGAATGACATAAATTTCAGAAAACATAAATCGAGCCCAAATTCCTTCCCCTCTAGTATTCAGGCCATATCTTCCTCATCCGGCCTCCGATTGATGTGAAACAAAGTGAGCTTTTCTCGTCTTGATCTCCTTTACAAGTTTGTAGAAGAAATCGAAGTGAAATACGAGCTGTAGGAGGTGCTACAAGTCTGAGAAGAAAGCCTCATTGGGGATGAAATCGCCTCCATTGGTTCTTCCTTTTCCGCCCACCATAGCAGATGGTTCTTGAGTGCTTTTGGAGCCCAAAAGACGTTGATGCTTCTCCCAAAGCGGCTTGGGACGATTTCACTTGTGGAAGACGAATCAATGCTTTGAAGTTCTAAGGTTTCAATCGGTCCGTTTTGTTCTAAGATAAAATTCGATCGATTGGTTTGTAATTGGACTTTGATGTAGTTATGAAAGTTGAAATTAGGGTTGAGATGAAGAACTTTGGTGTTGGGAGTTTTGTAAAATTCTGACTATGGTCTAGCCGCGACCCCGCCACTGTGGTGGTGTTTTCTGGTCGTTTCCGGCCACCTCAAGATAGTTTATATTTCTGATATCAATCTACTCGTCGATATGAGCGTTTCGATATATAATATGCAATTTTTGGAGATCGTATGATTATGTTATGATTTTTACAGTTTCGGACCATTCGATGATTCGATCCGTGAGGATTTAAGCGTCCGATCGACTTGTGATTTTGTCACATCGATCATAGAAGTATTCTGAAGACAGTGGGTGGTCTCAGATGTTGTTTTTCCTCAATTGGCATCACTTTGGGGATTTTTGTTCTAGACAGGGATTCAGACTTAAATTGTTTGTGAATCGTTACTAAGTTGAAACAGTATGTGATTAGGTACTTGACGAAGTATTCTTAGACGGTTTTTGGATTGTGGCTGTTTTGTTCTATACTGAAGACGCAGCGGGAATTTCGAGGTGAGTAAATCTCACGATATTCGTTATGAGCATAATTTCCATATTGTCTTGGAGTTATTAAGTTAACTATGACTATAGTTGGTATTAGTGGCACTCCTGAGTGGATGACTCTGTGTGTGTGTGTGTGTGTGTGTGTGTGTGTGTGTGAAATATATATGTATTGGTGAAATTGTTGTGATATGGGCGGCATCGGATGTGTTGAGTTCGTTATCGTTGGAAATAGTTAAATTTAGTATTGAGTTGTGATAATAGAATTTCATTTGTTGAGATAACATTGGTGATTTAAGATATGGTAGCTTGTGTAGGAATATTTGTATAATGAATCGTTGAAGTCAGTGTGATGAATATTATGATGATTTGCCATGTAAAGCTTGTGTAGGGACATCTGTGTAATGATTTGGTGATATCTTTGTGATGAATCTTGGTGATGAATATCATGTAAAGCATGAGTTCCTATCTGCGTGATGGCCGGCGAAATCTATGTGATGAGCTGAACAAATGACTATCTGTGCGTTGACCGGTGGAATCTATGCGATGATCAGTGTGATGACTATTTAGTTGTGGAGCTAAATTGTTATTAAGTTAACAACTATCGAGTAGATTGTTCTGATGGTCGGAACTACCTACAGATGACAAAATGCGGGATTATGATGACTATTTTGACTTGAATTTTGATTTCTTTGTTTTGCTTGTTTTGAATGGTGATTGCATTGTTTTGTTTGGTTTAAATTGTGACTGCCTTGTTTTCTTCTTGGATTATTGATTGATGGTTTGATTTATTTTAAAAGCCATAGTCGTGATGATTGGGCTCTGTAGTGAGGATATGAAGGTGATTCATTGCTTTCACCTTTGATGTCATGTTGATGACAAAGGCTTCTAGCGGAGAAGGAATGAGTGTGCTTTTGGCATTCATTGTAGTGCGTTAGAATGGCACCAAACATGGCTTAAGGAAGTCTTGTTTGACTGAAATTATGTGATTTGACATTAGGTTGAAAATATAAGCATGAGCCTTTAGTCACAAGTTGACTTATATCAGTAGGATATGGAGGGTTATGAAATCGATGGTTGTGGGTGCGAGTTATGTACATATAGCATTTAGGGTGAGGTGACCTAATAATGTATTTATGCTTTATGGTTTTGAGTTTACTCATACGAGCTTTCATAAGCTTGCCAGGTTTGTTGTGTGGCAACCCGGTGCAGTATTCAATGGTGTACGGGTTAATCCTGCAGGTCAGGCTAATTGCGGTTGAAACGGAGGAGACATGCTAGCAGCTTTACGGTAGGAAGTCAATCTTATGACTTTACCGTTATTGAGACTTCCGCTTGTGGTAGCTCTGAAGAGCCTTTACATTTATTTTGTTGTTGACAATTTAATTCGTAACCTTATGTAATATATGACTCTACGGAGTGGGTCAATATTGACATAATAGGTTCAGAGCATCAACATGTAATTGGTTTTAAGGGAAAACATTTCTAGGTATTTTGTATTGATGGCTGAACGTTGATGCATGTATAATTATGAGATTATATATCGATTTTTATTTATGTTAAAAATCAAGGGCGTGACACTCTAAGACGTCCGTTGATGCCTGGAGGTGAGTTCATGCGCCGACAGTGGGGCACCCAAAACTGGTTTGGACACCCAAAGCTTTCTCGGTGTCTAACTTGACTCTCTTCTCGCGTACCCAACTCTTTCTAGGTGTCGGACCTCTCTCTTCTCTATCCTCTCCCTCTACGTCCATTTTCACCTCATCCTTGGAGAGATCGCCACCAAGGAGCTGAAGCAATACGACGACTCCAATCCCAACAAGTCTCAGCTCATGGCCATCAAGGGTGAGATCGAAGACAGTGGATTTGAATTTGATGGCAACAGGATTTGAGTTTGGGGTTTGGATTTGAATTGGATAGCAGCTGGGTTTGAGTTTGGATTTTGTTGGGTTCGGAAGTAGAAGAAGAAGAAGAAGGAAAGGGAATTGGATGGGTTTGGTGGCGTGGAGAGACTTCTCCGATTTATGAGTTTTTTTTTTTAAATCTTTGTATTGTTAGAATGTCTATTCTGCCCTCCTTCAGGGTTTAAAAAGCTAAAGTATGGGCCCCCATGTCGGCTCCAACGACTATAGTGACATCACATTTGGAGGCAAATTCAAAATTTGGACTTGAGTGATGTTCTTTGAGAGTAGAAGGACCAGTCTGATTAAAAAAAAAAAGTTTAAGGACTAGACTGATTTTAGCCCTAAAGTTCAGGGGGTTAAACTAAATTTAATCCTTTTTTTAACGATAGGTCTCATTGAATATTTAAATTAAGAGTTAAATACTATTTAGTCCTTGAACTTTTGACCATAAAACACTTCAGTTTAGTCAATGTACTTCAAAATTTCAGACCAACAGGTCCTTGCCATCTAAAAGTCGCGGTAAAATGTCTATTATGCCCTCAGTTCTTTTTTTTATAATAAATTTATTCCTTTTTTTTTAATTTTTTTCTTTATTTTATTTATTCTTTTTTTTTTCAAACAGAAAGAAATAAAGAAAGAAAGAAAAACAGAAAAAAATTAAAAAAAAAACAGAAAGAAAGAAAGGGAAAAAAAATCATTTTCCAAAAAAAATAAAATAAGTAATTAATTAAAAAAAAGAACTGAGGGCATAATAGATATTTTACCGTGACTTTTAGACGGCAATGACCTATTGGTCTGAAATTTTGAAGAACAATGACTAAACGTGTGAAATTAGAAGGTCAGGGACTGAAGTGTTTTTCGAGCAAAAGTACAAGGAGTAAACAGTATTTAACCCTTAAATTAATATTGATTAAAATGACATATAATTTTTTTAATAATTCTCAACTTCACAACTTAACGCATTGGAGGGTATTGTCGACCAGGTAACACATTGACTAACCATCTCATGTCATCTTGAGGGTATTCCCAACCAAATGACGTATCAGAGGATACTGCCGAACAATATACTATGAGGCAATAGTTAGAAGGTACTACCGACTAAATATCTCATGTCATTTGGTGGGTACTACCGACCAGATGAGGCATTGGAGTGTACTGCTGTCACGCCCCGAATTTCGAATAGTAAATTCAAATCCGAAACATGAATACAACTAAACAAATAACGTCTTGCATTTTTTTTTCAAAACCAAACATCTCACAAATCATAATACAACCCTCGTAGCAACTATCTCTCGAGTCAATTATTGCAATACTAACATAAATACAAAGTTATGCTCAAAAGAGTCTACAAAACACACCAAAATAGATGAAGTGCTGGTCTCAACCCTGCTGCCCTACGCAGCTCGCTCACCACCCTGATTATCTTGACCTGCAGGATTATCCGCTACACCATTTGAATAGTGTACTAGGATTGCAACAACACAAAACCCGGTAAGCTTTCTAAAAGCTCGTGTGAGTAAATAAGAATGAACGGTTGATTTATTAGACCACAACTCATTTATCTCAAGTAAACATCCAACAATCTCAACAACCACAAGCAACATCAATCCAACACACATGAAACAACATGGAACACATTTCCACAATCACCAAATCACAACTCTTGCCACTCTGGCACCTAATCACAACTATCGCCACTTTGGCACCCAATCACAACTATCGCCACTTTGGCCCCACATTAGAGCTCTAACTGTCTCGTTACCTCTGACACCTTGGCCCAGGGTCAAGTAACGGCACCTCCAGGTTACTCAGTAACCCGCGAACTTTAGACCATTTCATGTCCTCAGAACAATATATCCCCGTTTTTATTTAACGGTCGAACTTTGAACCTCCCTGTCCTCAGAACACATACACTCTGGTTATCATTAACCAAAGATCTTTGGACCCTTCGATCCTCGGAATCCTACATTTCTCTACCTTCTATTCAACTCACAAAATCAACATGCTTATCACCAACTTTTATCAAATATTAACAACATAATTAAAATCATATTATCAACATTTATCAACAACATATTATCACAATTCCACACCTCAATGTCACACCATTCAGTATATATACCCGTAAATATATATATATATATATACGTAACCATCCACACAGGAAAGATCACTAATACCAACTATAGTTCACACGATGCAAAATCAAGAAATTCATTTTTAATATACTTTAAAACTCATTTCTTAAAACCATTTTCTCACACATAACAATAAATTGGGCAATTAAGGAAATTTGGTTCGTAAATGAACCAAGTGAGATTTACTCACCTCTAAACTCCCGCTGCGTCTTCTTACAGCCCAAAATACGATTCACAATCGTCCGCTAACAATTCCGTCAAACACCTAATCAAAACAATAATTAACTTAGCGTATAATTTCAAAAACACACTTATATGAAGATCCAACGGTCGGATCATTGGGACAGTCCTACGATCATTATATCAAAACTAGAATTCTATCGGACGGTCCAAACTTCATAGATCACAAATCGAGCGATCGGAATTAATCGAAATCGTAAAATTCATAACTAATTCATACGATATCGAAAATTCACATGCTATATATCAAAATGATCGTATCGACATGTAGAATCTAAAAATGAGCAGAAACTACTCATGGTATCCCCGGAGGTGGCCGGAAAGGGCCGCCGGAGTTTAGGACAGAGCCGCCGCCGACCACCGCCAATGGTGTCGGGGCTAGGCTTATCCTCTTCGTTTCATCATTTTGAGCAACTTTCATAACTAACACGAAGTGAGAAAACAAGTGGAAGTGGTCGAAAATACCTAAAAAAAGTCCGGTTCGCCGGAAAAACCGAAATTTTCCGATAGTTGCTCCGTTCGACATCAAAAGCTTCACTTCTGGTCTGGGTCTTTTTGCTGCGTGTTCTACTCCTTAATACGAGTTCAACAAGATAAAGAACTCAAGTTTTCGTGGCCGGAGCTAGGAGAAATCGCCGCTGGTTCGTTTTAGGGCTCGGATTGAGTTTTGAGTTCCACCACCGTGTAGCCGCTACGAGAGGGGAAACCGTGACCACCAATCGACTCACAGGAAGGAGTATAGTCGATCTGGGCTTCGTTTCACCTCAAACGGTAGCCGGAGCTGTGAGAAAAGGGCCGGCCAACATTTGCTCTGTTTTGGGCCGACGGAGGAAGAGAGAGAGAGAAGATGAACAGTAACCCGTGGTTTCCTTTTTTGGATAATTATGCTATTTTCGGATATTTCCGGAAATAATAGCCTATATATACCTGAAATGGAAATTTTTTCAAATGCGATAACTTTCTCATATCAACTCCGATTCTTACGTTCCACATATGCACGAACTCGTATCGACGAGCTCTACAACTTTCATGAAGGAAGTTTCCTCAAATTCCTTACGTATAAATAAGTCAATTTTAATAACCCTAAATAACGTTAAATTTCGATACTAAAATCATTCGAAACCAAATTTCTCAAATAACGACATTCGAATCACACTCACAACTCATAATTCATATAATTTGAGAAATATTGAATTACGAAATATTTAACTGAAATTTAGAGTCTTCATAACTGCCGACCGGAATATATATTCTGGAGGGTACTGCCGACCAGAATATTATCTGGAGAGTACTGCCAACCAAAATATTATTTGGAGGATACTACTGACCAAACTATTACCTGGAGGATACTGTCAATGAGGTAATGCATGCATGTGCTAACATCATTATCTTACATAATTACCTCCTTGAATACATAATTTTGAACTTAAACTCATTAAATTTTCATTTCATATTTAACTAATCAACTCATAATATTAAAGTCTCAAATTTATGAAAGAATCATCGAAAACATGATTTATGAAATCCCGATAAACTAACCAAACTCAATAATTAAATCTCCACCTTTTAAAAAGAAATTCCCAATAATCCAATAATTTAAGTATCAATAGAAACTCTAAAAATACTCCATAACTCAAAATGAACTCAATGCAAATAAATCATAAATAACTCGTCGAAAATTTTAATATCAAGAAATCCCGATAATTCAACCATACTCAAATATTCGAATATCATACTTTAATTATCAGTATAACTCAATATGTTAAATTAAAATTCAGAAAATAATATTGCATGCACATTTAACTTAAAAACAAATGTCCACTCACGATGAAACGGCTATGAAAGCCTTCCGACGAATTTCTCCTCGAACTCGATTTACACGTCGTCCTTAAACAATTCAAAAATTACAGTTCTTCAATTACTCGATTCCGACTCCTTGACTTGAATCAATTGGAGTCGGTTGGAGGATTGATGTACATCGAACGAGCTTCAAAACCCATATGGTATTGTCTGAAAAGATTGCTGGAAAATGGAGTTATGTTTAGTTCGGCCTGTGTGAACTGCTGAGCTAGGATTTACTTCATTTCTCCTCTGCAGCTACAAATCAAAACAAGTGATGGTAGAGGTTAAGTCGGTATGGAAGAGCGCTTTAAACTCGATCGATGTGGCGGACTGGGTCAGCCAGACGGCGGAGATCCCCTCGGGTTTCAGTTTCAGGTCGAGTCGAGGTAGAGAGAAAATGAAGATTAGGCTTAAGACTTAAAATGGTAAGTTCTGCTTTTTATAGTAAGTTTTCTGAAATAGTAACTTCTTCTTTTCAGACTGTAAATTCTTCATACGAACTTCAATTTTTGCGAGCTAAGTGTCCACGAACTCGGTTTGACGTCTTTTAGAACTTTTGTGAAGGAACTTTCCTGAAAAACTAAATCGAAAAAAAAGTCAACTTTTGGTCCCCAAAATAATCGAAACGAAGGTAAAAAGTAAGATTCATAATTATGTACCGTCTGAATGACCTGTAAATAGGTAACTTTAGGTACAGGGCATAATAATCTCTTCACCTTATGAAATTTTGTCCCCGGACAAATTACTGTCAAAGTAAAAGTGGGGTACACACAAATCTGAAGTACATCTATCGAGAGGTAGAAAGCATGTCGATCTCATGAAAGAGGTGGCGATGGTGCATTGAATAGAAGTACAAGTGTACTCAAGACAAAAGGATGTGTTGCTCCCTAGCTATGCAAGGTAAGAGTTGGTCGACTAGAAATGGATGATTAACATCAAAAATAGATTGATTCTCATGCTGAAATGTTGAAACTTGGCCTAAAGTCTGGTCCTAAGGCGTTCTCATTGATTCCTATCTCCCTAAGCGATAGATCTACCTTCTATGCCTGCGCAAGTCCTACTATTGGACGCATCATCATACGTATCGCTTTATGTGGGTTATGGGCCCACTACGCTTCTGCTGCGCCACTTGATACCTGACTGGAACCTTG
This sequence comes from Rosa persica, assembly GCA_025331145.1. NCBI lineage: Eukaryota > Viridiplantae > Streptophyta > Magnoliopsida > Rosales > Rosaceae > Rosa > Rosa persica. Next base: position 22,529,626 of record WFKR01000006.1, on the reverse strand, counting down.
ATCAAGCCTTGAAATAACATTCTTAGTCAACTAGAGAAACTCCTTCATATAACTACTATGCTAACCATATAACATCTATAACTGACTATCTGGCATTGCCCAGTGAATATTTTATTACATGTATGACACTAGAATTTCCCCAAATTGTGCGCATATACCAAAGCCTTTGTTGAAACTATAGATGTTTCCAATAAAATTTATTAATCCTAAGTTAGCGCTTACTGAATTGATCATGTCCCGCATCAAGTCTCCTAACATCGAGTTCAACGCTAAAATCAAAACCACAAGGTAGACTTTCAACTAAGGATCCAAAACTTGAAGTAGATGCAGGTATGCAACACACTTGTACGGGCCCAAGTTAGGGCCAGCCGTCAATATTAATCGCAATCTAGCCTCGCACTTCATAGTAGGTTATCATAATCGAATATTTTAGATCATTGGATATATTTCACAATTTAATCATATCTGACAGTCTAAAATATTCAAAAATATATGTATATCATACTTTAATATACACTAGAATTTTCCATTGTTAGTTATGTGTGATTTTCACAATCCATGTCTAAGAGGTTTTATATAATATCTCTGTTTTTTTTGTTTTTTTGTTTTTGTTTTTGTTTTTCTGATTTTATTTTCTTGCATCATCATCTATTATTGCTCTTGTTTTTATTGGGAGTGAAGTTACAAATTCATCAAGTTTGTTGTTGGATAAATATAGCATGATTGAGCTTAAATAAATTCCCTTGCAAGTGTTATGTGTGTGACCAAATAAACATTTAACTCTTACTCCCACTACTTTAAGGTGAACCAGTATTTAAGCTCCTAAGCTTCTCTCATATTACTTGATAATGATCTCACGGTTCTCACCCAAATCTTAAAGTTCATATACTTTCATTTCATAGTCAAAGTAGATTACTTGTACTAATAATACGAAAGGGCCAAGCCAAACCCTACTCCTAACAAGTTGCTGGCTTTTCCTCCGTTGTGCGCCATGATCATAGCTGTCCCCACTGGAGTAAAAATCTATAGTTCGGCAAGTGATTTCAATGGTTGATGATTTTAATTGCTGGTGGCAACAACCCAACTAATGTCCGTATCAAAAAAAAAAAAAAAGCGACAAATGAAAAGTTGCGCAATTTTATCAAGAGAGTGAATCGGACCGGTCAAACCACATAAAAAAGGCGACAAATAATAAAAAACAGAAAGTGAGGTCAGTGAAGATCAAACAACATTTCGTGATCAAGGTTTTAATTTAGTCATCAAAATGGGCTTTTTAGACTCGATATTTGACGATAACGCATCCCTTTAATTCAAAGTTAATTTGAGTGTGTGAAAATGGGTTAGGAAGTAAGATCATATTTTCTCACTCAGTAACGAGATTCTGGTATGTTCAACATCCCGTAAATTCGAACGCCTTCTATTTACTTGGACATCAGAAGGCAAGTGCACGCCTCCTATTAATAGCTAGGGTTTATAGAGTTTTTGTACAGCCAGATTATCTTACCATGTACAAAACAAAAATGTACAACCTTGCATATCCATCACTGGTTGAATTTATTCACCGGCCGGTTGTACCCCAAACTGGTTAAAACGCGATCCAAACCAACTACAGTCCGACATGTTATTAGGTCCAGGCTGGACCGTCCAGGTCCCATGCCTGGGACAATCAGGCAGTACGTTGTGTAAATTCTCGGTAAATACAGCTCTCATGCATATCAAAAATAAAACAGCATCACCATGCAGTTTTTATCATATTTTAGCCTATAATTGAGTTAGTTAGAACATTGTTTAACGAAGACCTCCATTATCAAAGTATAGTCCACGCTATCAAGTCTCTTTACTTTTCTTTTGACTGACGTACGTTGATCCATTCCCATTACATTATGCAAGTCACTCCAATCATAGAAGCCACGAAGTTCACAGTGCAACTTCACAGCCACCCATGCACCCACCCACCCACACCATGAGAAATTTAACAAGAAAATGCAAAAAGAAAAAGTAAAAAGACAGTAAGGCCAGCACTAAGGCCATCCATTCTCTCCCCTCAATGATTATAAATAAAGCTTCATGCTGCCACAACAACAAAGTATAATAATATTAGCCAGAAGGTGACTAGTTAGGGAAGCAAAGATATCTCTGATAAAAAACTCAAGGTGAGAGAACATGGCATCCCCTCCTACCTCCTTAGTGTTCAAAGTGCAAAGACGGCAGCCGGAGCTGGTTTCACCGGCTAAACCCACACCGCGAGAGCTGAAACATCTTTCTGATATCGATGATCAAGAAGGTCTTCGATTTCAGATTCCGGTCATACAGTTTTACCGTTATGATTCCTCTATGAAAGGAAAGGACTGCGTGAAAGTGATTCGAGAGGCGATATCACAAACACTAGTGTTTTACTACCCTTTTGCTGGTAGGCTTAGAGAGGGGCCTGGCCGTAAGCTTATGGTGGACTGTACCGGCGAGGGTATTCTCTTCATTGAGGCCGATGCTGATGTTACGCTCCGCCAATTTGGTGATGCTCTTCAACCTCCCTTCCCTTGCTTGGAGGAGCTTCTCTATAATGTTCCTGGATCCGATGGGGTTCTTAATTGCCCACTCTTGCTGATTCAGGTAAACCATTAACCATCCATCATACTCGTACGTAGTATGACTATTTACTTAATTTCCTTAAAAATTAGTTTAACTAACTACATTTTTAATCCAAGGTCCACAATTCTAAGCATGATTGTTACATGCAGTTAATTAACCTCTAAATATCTTGTGTTAAACACGCAATTAATTAGTTTCAAGTTCTTCTGCTATAAATTAAGTTCTCTGTACTGCTAGCCTATATTTTACTGCCGCTAAACAAGTAAAATAAAGAAGAAAAAAACAAGCAACATGCTTGTACCACAAAATAAAGAAATGAAAAACAAGTTTTATGCATTGTACCACCAACAAAAAAAAAAAGGAAAAAAAAAAAAAAACAAGAAGCTCATATGCAACTCAAAGATACCACAAATATTTTTGTACCAAAACAAAACTACCTAATACGTACCATGAATAATATTAGACAACTATGCAGGTCAAAGATTCCAAGAGTGTAGCATGAATATCAATAAGTATATTATTATTATTATTATTATTACAATATATTATCCCACTTTAATTGGTAATCAACTTGACAGGTGACTCGCCTCAAGTGCGGCGGTTTCATCTTTGCCTTGCGTCTTAACCACACCATGAGCGACGCAGCCGGGCTCGTGCAATTCATGATGGCCTTGGGACAGGTAGCGCGTGGCGCGCGTGTCCCCTCCACCCTACCAGTTTGGGGAAGGGAGGCATTTAAAGCACGTGATCCACCACGCGTGACATGCACCCATCACGAGTACGATGATGTGCCAGATATCCATGGCACTCTTATCCCACTCGATCACATGGCTCACCGGTCGTTTTTCTTCAGGCCCACTGAGATATCCGCCATTCGTAGATTCCTCCCGGACCACCTTCGCAAGTGTTCTACATTTGAGATCCTCACGGCGGCTCTCTGGCGGTGCCGTACTATAGCTCTTCAGCCGAAAGACCCAGAACAGGAGGTCCGTGTGCTCTGCATTGTTAATGCACGTTCCAAAATAGTAAATCCTCCATTACCAACTGGTTTTTATGGCAATGCCTTTGCATTTCCTGTGGCACTCACATCTGCGGCAAAGCTTTGCCAGAACCCGCTCGGCTTTGCACTGGAGTTGGTGAAGTCCGCGAAGGCTGATGTGACCCAGGAGTACATGCGCTCGCTGGCAGATCTCATGGTCATCAGGGGCCGGCCTCATTTCACCGTGGTTGGTACATACCTCGTCTCGGATGTGACTCGTGCCGGGTTCGGAGATGTGGACTTCGGCTGGGGCAAGGCAGCTTATGGTGGTCCAGCAAAAGGTGGGGTGGGTGCTATACCTGGGGTGGCCAGCTTTTACATACCGTTCCGGGACAATAATGGTGAAGATGGAATTGTGGTGCCGGTTTGTTTACCAGCTCCGGCTATGGATAGGTTTGTGAAGGAAATTGATGGCATGCTGAAAGCGAATGCCATTGACTTGCCTCATCAGACGTCCACTTCTTTTATTAAATGTGCCCTGTGAAGGTCTTGTTCCCGTCATGGTATGAACGTTCAAAATAATCTTGTGCTTTGTTCATCATGCTTTGTGCGCAAACAATTGGAAATAAATGTACTGTATAATTTGACAAGCCAAAAAGATTATTATATTTGTAATACTACGTTGAAGGTTGTTCTGACATTTTAATATTTTGTATTTATTTTGGGTATACATTTATTTGGTTGTTGTGACGATATAGAACTAAATTTATATTGGGATTTCCGATTGGAAGCTTATATTCAAAATTGATATGTTGACCTCTCTATTTTTTAGTAATTTTAAAATTCTATTTTACCCTTGCAACAAAAAGATCTAATGAAATTGACTGACGAGTATGAAGATAGGAGCGATGGACATAGATGAAAAATGGTGAATAGTTTTTACTGAGGAGATCGGGGATGTCGACGGGAAGGGTGTGGTCAATGTGGGATATGTTAGCTGTGGCGATAAGGGTTGGCAATGAGTTGAGAAGGTAGGGATACAATGGAATGGTCTCGATCACAGTCATTTGTTGTGTTGTTATTGTTGCATGTTGCAGTCAAGTTGCTTGTTGTTCACCTAATTTTGCTGCACTTGAGTGCTTCTAATGTTCTACATACCCCAACACCATTAATAACGATAACATCTTCATTTCACACACAAACTACTTAATTTGATCTTTGTTTAAATTAACCAATTAAATAGACTAAATGGCCAATCACTTATAGAGGACTAATTGATTGAATCAGATGCCTCCTCTCACACGACGCATCATATTTTTCCAACGTTTGATTAATTTTTATTGTTTCGGACGTCATTTTTACAAAATCTGTGTCTGATATTGACTAATGAATTAGTTGAGAATGCATTTAAGGACAAAACCGTTGTGTGACGCTTAAAAAATTGAGCAGCAAGTTTCCCACCATGTAAGTAGTGCCAAATCCCATCTTAAACCCCAAATTCCACCCCCCCCCCCCCCCAATATGTATTAATCATATGACTAAAAATAATAAAACTGTGGTCTGATCAATATGTTTGGCTGAAGGAGGGATATTTCCCACCACCATTTTTCTCTAGCTCCCCAAAGAGGGAAGTCAAATTGATCGAAGACAAATCCCAAATTTAAAATGGCTCCATTCAGACCATATTTTTATAAAATTTTGTTGTGTGAGTCTTTGTCCAAATTGATATTGTTGGGCTTGAAGCCCTAAGCAAAAGAATAACAAAAATACCCACAGCTCCTCAATCTCTCGACAGCGCCTCACTCGCTCTCTCTCGACATAGACCCATAACCAAAACCCACAACTATCAGTGGCTCCTCACTTTAACCATATCTCTCTATTCTACACGGTGTCGAAATCCATTAGATCTAAAACCTAGACCTCTCTCCTCTCTCTTCTTTCCCTCTATCTTCTACCCCTAGACCCCAAATCCATCATTTTGAAACCTTGGACCTCTCTCCTCTCCCCGACAACCAAACCAGTTTTCACCTCATAGGATTGATGGTGAATTCATCCCATCACTCTCGCTTCAAAACAGACCAGAGAGAGCCCTAGATTGAAAACCCTCTCTTCTCCAATTCTTCAAGTCCTCTTTCTCTTACATAATCCAAGGCAGCCTCTCTATATATGAGCAGAAGAACCCGAAGCTCGAGCTACTTCGACCCTATGAACGGGTCAAGAAAATCGAGTCGGTGCCTCACACAAATGACGAAGAACCCCATCTAGCTGATTCTCTCCCAAAAGGTAAATCTCAATTGAAATTTCTAGGGTTTTAAGTTTGGTGGATTTTGTTTACTGGTTATCTTATTCTCTCTAATCACTAAGATAAATTTTCAAAAATTGTTGGAATGTCTTTGAGATTGTTAGGCGAAATGAATATGGGAAAACGCCGATTTAGCCCTTTGGTTTTTGTTATTTGATTGTGGCAGTCCGTCACTCTTCACACAAATCGTGGCGATATCATGTGCGAGGTCTTCTGCGAAGAGGTCCCTAAAACCGCCGAAGTCAGTCTTCTCAACTCCGTTTAGTTGCTCAGTTAATAACAGTTCATAGTGATATGTTCTGGCTTTGATTATTATTAGGAAAGCATCTGAAATACACAATTGCAGCTGAAATTGATTACCAAAATAATTTTGGAAACTCTACTAAAATAGGACACCAACTTGGTTGTCAAGCTAAAGCATCATAGTGTCATTTCTGGTAATAATTAAGGACACCCACTTATTAACTAGTTGTGTTACTTGTGAATATTACCATATTGTCAAGTTGTTTAATTCAATTTGAGTGATTGCCCTGTTGTTTATTTCTTGTTTAACTTCATGTTGCTGTAATTATTGGTACAGAATAAAAACAAGAGGTGGTTGAATTTCTGAGCAGTTGATTGAGTCTGTTTTTGTGGGCGTAGAGTTTTGGAATGGAAGGGAGCGACAGCGAGGCAGATATAAGATTCGGTGAACTTGAACCCGCAGTTGTTCATCAACGAGGTCATCAACACCGTCGACGATTGGTTCGACGATGCATTCGATTACTTCCAGCAGTAACTTTCTTTCTCTCTTTCAAATCTATATTTGTATGAAAGACTTGGTTTTTCCATGTATAAGATTTGTAATTTTGAAAATCTTACTTTTCAAACCCTAAAATGTTAATGTAGATACCTCTACTAGCATGAGTAGTTTGCTATCTCACCAAGCAAAAGTAACACCCTCGTATGGGTCCACAACCCATGGTGAGGCCCAACCATGACATGCATCCCGTAGCCCGATGTCCAAACTACACTGTGGTAGTCGGAAGTGCCTAAGAGCTTGTCATGAAGCAACCTTCCCAACCTTGTAATCCTATTGGGCCACTAGACCCAAACACTAGTTAAAACTTTCAAGTGGATGTAGTCTCCCACTATGGCGGGAGACGAACCACTGTACTTCTCGTGTTCAAGCTAACACTAACCTTTCTTTCTTCAACGTTGACTAGACCCCGTGGATTCTAATGTTAACAGTTAACTATTCTGTGTTTGTGGTTACTTGTTCTGTGCTCTTTGTTAAACTTGTTATTTGCTAATCCAATTTGTTTACTGATGGACTTTTGGTTTTCAGAGTCATGGTGTAATTTTTTAGACAATTTGGGTAGGCCCTTGCTAGGCCCCCCCAGGGAGTCCCCCACTCCCCGACTAAGATAGACCTTCGTTTGGCCGATTGATTGTTTGATGAGGGGAGCTGCATTGAGCAGTGGGTGTTAGGTAACGATCCCAATCTTTGATACCTGAGTGTCAGGGGTCAATTGCCTAATCATGACCGTCGAAGACTGTGTTGACCTGTCCCTTGACTCTTTCCCTGAGGAGTAGAGCTTAACTATACTGCCTCGTTGCGATCGGTGTTGGTGTTAGGCGTTGCCCCGAGAAGTGTCGCTAGTGCGAGCTTCTCTATTGAGGAGTTTGAGATGAGGAGTTCCACTAGCGAAGTTTCGCTAGCGAGGACCTTCTCCCTTGCTTGCAGTGTTTCGCTTAGCGGAAGATTTCTCCCTTGAAAGATTGAAAATGAGATGCTAGCAGTGTTGCACTTAGCAGAAGCTTTCTCTGCAGAGAGATATGCATCTTTTGATGGTTGGATTGGATAGGCATGATCTCTGACATCGTCCGACGCATGTTGGCTACCTATTGGGCTAGCGTGTGGGTGCACGTCTCCTCAGCACGCCCCATCATTTAGCAATAAATACAAGTAAATGTAGCTTTTGTAACCGAGGCAATGCCTCGGTTAACCGGATAGCTGGTGCGATAGTGAGGCACGTGTACGGATCTAGAGTGATGTCATTTTTTGGTGGACGCCCTGATTTATCTGATGTGGACATAAAAAGAGGGGAACTTAGAGAGATTTGGCACTTTTCTTCACACTTCAAACTTGGGTCGTCGTCTTCAACCTTTGTATCCTGTGAGAGTCTGGAGCAACAAGTGTTCTTGTTTGAAGCGAGGGTGTGGATTTAGGAGAAGAGAAACCAACCAAGAGATAGAAGTAGGCGTCTTCAAGTGCGCCGGGCGATTGTACTTCACATATTTCAGGTTGGTGATCCCTGGCCTTGACTTCGTGTTTCGGTGTGCTTTTTGTTCTGTGTCTAAGTTTGTTTTGGATTTTTGGAATTTTGCAATGTTGTGGCAATGTGTTTGAGGGTCTAGAGGGGTTTGTGGGTTGGTTGTTGCCTTTTTTAACAGAGGATTCATGGTGGATAATTTGCTAGATGGTTGAATCTGGGTTAACAAGTGTATAAACTTGCTTTGTTGGGTTCTAGGTTTGTTTTGCACATTTGTTCTTGGTGTTCTTGGATAGAATCTGACATAGGAGTAGCTTAGATCCTTTTGGAACTAACAATTTGAGTTTTAGGGTGTTTGTGATGGCTAATGGTCCGGGTCAAACATGTCGCTCAACGGTTCTGATAGGATATTTATTGATTCATTGCGTCCGTCTGCCCCTGCAGGAACCTCATTTTCTGATCCACTAGATATTGAACCGCTGTGAGTTATATATCTGAACATGGATGTGTACGCACAAAGCGGTGGTGGCCGAGCGGAGACTTCAGAGGCGATGGGTGGAACGGGTAGCCCGCCACAGTGCTGCTAGCGGTTATAATGAAGAGAGCGGTAATCCCGACAACGATGGTAATGTGGAATCATCATGGGAGTTATCCGATGAGTCGCCTGTTGATAAGGCTAGCGGTTCGATGACGTAAAGGGCAATTAACAGGCTGAAGCAAATTAGCAAACTTCCCGGGGTGGTAAAGCTAAGGTCGCCGCTGAAGAATGAGAGAGCGTCGTCATTTCTGGCGGGGTATACGGCCGTGCATAAGGCGGTGTTTTTCAAAAGGGTCAGGTTTTCGCTGTTGCCAGACCTCCAAATATTGTTATGTGAGTTTGACATCACTTTGGACAAGTTTGTCCAAACATGTGGAAGATGCTGATGGGGATGAATGCTCTGTGGAGCTTTTCTGGCTGCGAAGGCCCTACTGTGGCTGAGGTGCTCCACTTTTATGAGTTGGTGTACACTAAAAGGAAGGTTTGTAACAGGCAAGTGAATCTGATCTGTCGCAACGGGGCACCTCGGCTCATCGAGAACCCTCCGGATTCCATGTCCGCCTGGTGGGTAACGTACTGCGTCGCTACTGAGGGTTGGGAGTATGACGCAGTTCTAAATAAAAAAGAGCCAACATTTAGGATTAAGTCAAAATTCCAACCTATTCGAGATTGCCGCTGTATCCTTTTCTTTTTTTTTTCATCTCGCACTTAACTCCGTGGTATTCGAAATTAATCCTTCTCTTTTTTTTTTTTGTGCAAGGGGGCTGTGATTTGTGTTAACGCCAGAGGACCACTGGTTGTTGGAAGAATAGAAGTCTTCTTGATATGCGGCTACTTACTGGCTAGGAGTTGATGGTGCAATTGAATTTGGCTCGGTTCCCAGGTAGGTGCCTCTGAGTGTGTGCGTATATATATATATATATATATATATATTTTGTGGGTCGCCATTGGCTTATCGGTACATTTGACATTGGTTTGTAGATCCCCTTCCTGGCAACAAATTGAGCATTGCAGCCTTTGAGAAAGCTATGGACAGCACTGGCTTAGACAAGTACCTTTAGGGCATATTCGCAGCGACGATGAATCCGCGGAAAACGACTGTCAACCCACAAACAAAAGATGTCAGACCTGTGGAGGAGGAGGTAACATTGACGATGCCGCATCATTCCCATCTCTCTGCCATGGGGGAAACCTTTGTTCGCCTTGTCGCTACTCAACTGGAGCGTGCAGTGGTCCCAGGAAGTCGACCTGAGAAGGTCGTAAAGAGAGTTCCTAGCGCTCGATGCGTGGTCCAAAAGGAGAAGGTCGCACGTCGGAAAGAGCTCGACGCCTCTGAGGCCGTGACCATAGTAAGCCTGGAGCTGGATGCCACGACTAAGGTAATTGCCGCTAGTACAGCCCAGTGTGCCACCATTTAGAGAAAATGGTGGCAGAACGACGGTGAGGAGGGTGACGATGCGGTGGACAACATGCCACTTTCCATGCGCCAACAACAACAAAAAAAGGCGAGGAAGGATGGTCAGGCTGTCATCACTACCGCTGGAGGTGAGGTGTCGTCGAGCGGTCTTGACTCCGTTGCCTCATATGCCGAATTCCTGTTTGACAGTGAGTGGGAGCTACTCTTCAGCATCTGCGAGCGATTGGGGTTCGGAGGAATGGATGGTACCATGCGCGACACTCCTCTACCTTTGGCCATCTTGCAGTCTGCCAAAATGAGTTATTTTTTGCGGTCTCAAAGCCATCCACCATCGAGGTGCAGCTGCGGATCGAAGTCGATAGTCTGAGGCATGAACTGATGGATGTGAAGAAACGGGTCGAGGAGTGCGAGCAACAACTGTCGAAGATGTAGGTCGACTTGGTGGATGCGCGGGGCAAGCTGGATATTGCCATTATGTGAGACATGGAGCACAATACGAAGGTGGCAGAGCTACAGGTGGAGATTGTTGGTGTTGGTGAACAGCTGGAGTCCAAGGCGAATAGGCTCGATACTGTGCAGCGGGAAACTGCCATCTGATCTGAAGCAGTCAAGAGACTGCACTTTGAGCCAAAAGGTTGGAAGTGGAGAAGCAAAGAGCTGGCGATGTGGCCGTGGAGGACATTAAGCAGTCAAAGGAGTACCAGGACGTGCTTATAGCTGCCGATATGGCTGTTGCCGCAGCTAACTTCCACAAGCTGGAGGAAAAAGACATTATCAATTGGGACAAGGCAGCGCAGAGTCAGTCGTAGATCACCAAAGCTGGACCAGACTCTTCCCAGCCCAAAGGTTTGATGTCCGATAGTGGTGAGTCTGGCCGACTGACAGGGGACTTTGCCCAGTAGTCACCGATGCCTAATTGAGAAGCCTGACCTAAAAATTGAAGCATGTGACTTGCACATGAGTTTCTAGACCCTTCTTGATTTCTTGGAAGAATCCTAAAATAATTCTAGTTCATTTTACTGTGAAAAATAAAGAATATTCAAGAAGATTTTTGGAAATCCCAAAAAGGAGAGATTTTAGGAATCTGTCTGTGCATATCAGCCAATTTCGATAGAGTCCTGAGAATAGCTCCGAGCTCTAAAAATTATGATCTTTATATCCTTGCTAAGCTACGGATGTCTAGTTTCCAGAGCTTTTTACGGTTCATCAATATCAATTTTCTTGAAGAAGTTATGGCCGATTTAGTACAGGAAGGTCAAGCTGCGTGCAAATCGGACTTTTGATTGGAATTTCAATTTTGAGGCCCAAATGACATCAGGAAGCCCATGGCTGAATTTATGCTTCATATTTCAGATATTATTGCACATGTGACATCCTAGAGGCTTCAAAAAGGGTTTGGCATCATCCGTGGAGAGTTTTAAGGGATTACAACATGCAGAAAGGATGGAAACAAGTCCAAATACGTTGCTTGTTGCTCACACCCCTATTTGGCCAAATTTAAGGAGTTTAAATCAGAAAATTTATAAATTTAGCAATATTATCTCCTTTAAAGACTCATGGTACAAATCTACTTATTTTGGAGGCTTCTCATTGGTTGGACGCGCAGAAAAGTTGACATGGATTTATTTGATTGGTTGGAGCTGTGTGGACCAATCATATAATTCCTAGAAATTAAAAAGAAGGATATAGAAAACTTGGACACCAAGCCTAGCCGTGTACTGTATAAGGAGGGGGTTGTGAGACGTTTTATCCATCATCAAACGCAGAATCAAATTCATAATTCCTTCCCTTTACTCTCTAAATTTCGGCCCCTCTCCATTGTTCAAGCATTGAAGCCATGAAGTATATCCACCTCTTTGCCACAGTCATCATCAATGTCCTATCTTTTTGAAGATCATCTTACGTTCTTGAAGTTCTTCAAAAGTGTAACCATGTTATTCTATCTTTTGTTTTTGGTTTCTTTGTTTTGTAACTTTAAAGACAAATATACTAGCGTTCTAGGTTTTTGTTTTAAATGGATGTTTCGAATATTTGTGAGAATAAAATTTATGTATTGATTTTTACATTCCAATAATCATGAAGCATGAAAACGTTTTAGGTTTCTAGAAATTCATAAATTGCGATTTTAATATGTGATGATGTAAGTTCATTGATTTTGTGCTTCAATCCCACCTTTTATGTGTTTTATGTTCTTTGGTGTGCAACTTAGAATATTGAGCATGTAATTGAATCTAAATTAAGATATGCTAGCCTATGTCTTAATTGCTTAAGTGGAAAACCTATAATTCCTTAGGTAAATCAATGAAGAGTCTTGCATGCTTGTATGGCGGTCCAACTTGTGTTCTTGGCTTAAATCAATCAAACTTTCTAAGTGTTTAATGCATTAAATATGTTTTGTTAGTGAGTAGCGTTCTATGACTAGTATTGCATGTTTAATAGGGTTAACTATGGTGCTTTCATCTAGTTAATTTAACTACGGGAAGTGACAAGAACGTTGTAGCGTTCACCTCTGTTCTTGATTGATTTCTTCATTCACATATTTTGATCCATGGTTTATGGTTAGATTGCGTGTTTTCATGTTAATGATTGTTAACTTCATCTCTACATCTTATCCGTCCATCTTTTCCTTGATTCATGGTTGATTGATCATTTGTATCATATTTAGTATTTAGATTATAATATAAACACTTTCGAAATCCCCCTTATTTTGTAATTTTTGTAATTATATACTTTGTTTTATTTTTATGAATAATACTAATTTGTTTAACGTTGTTTAAAAGAAGTATACCCCAATCCCTGGCTTAGAACGATACCCTACTTACTCATATTACAATTAGATGCAAGGTTTAAATTGACACTCATTTTGAGCATATCAGAGATGCTGATAACCTGTGGAGATGTCTCTCTGGGGTCATCAATTCTATCTGTCAGAGGTAGGTGGTTTCCTACCGTTAGGATTTCATGACGGCGCATCGACCGCGTCACCTCGTTGAATAACATTCTCATACTAGCTGTTGGCTTCCTTTTACACAGCCTATGCCGTTGTGTAGAGAACTTCATGAGAAGCATGTATCCGACAATGATACATTTTAACTTGTTGAGTGCCGATCAGCCGATGATCGCATTGTAAGAGCTGAACTCGGTGTATATCTCTGCTGTGTATGGGCTGGCATCGATGGACAGGCGCATGTAGTAAGAACCCAGTGGTTATATGACATGACCGAAGAAACTAAGCAGCAGTTTGTGGTCCTGTAATAGCTTTCTATTCTGCTGGAGTTGGTTATAGCAACTGTTGAAGATGACATTAACAGCGAATCCACTATTAACCAAGACCTTCCCCACTGACCATTTGTCGAGTATTGCGTCGATCAAGAATAAGTCGTCGTGGGGGAGATGTACTCCTCATTCCTCTTCCTCCGAGAAGGTTATGGGCTCCCACCCAGATCTTGGCAGCTTAGCGGATCTTTCGTAGCGGATGTTGCTAACTTCTTTAGGGTGGTTGGCGCACGCATCACGCTTCCTTGCCCTGTGAGACATGTTACTGATGGAAGAGTCGCCATCGATAGTGTTAATGAGGCGCATGGGCTCGATATTGGCGACTACTGGCGGTGGCTGTCGTACCTTGAATTGTTCTAGCTTGCCATCCGATATAGGGTCTTGATTGCTCTTTTAAGGGAATTGCAACTATTAGTGTTGTGACCGCTATCTTCGTGGTATTTGCACCACTTGTCGGTGTTCTTCTGTTTTCCTACCCGCGGGTATTTTCTTGGGGGTGGTGGTGGAACTTGATCCTTGCATTGGTCATATATCTCCTCATATGAGGTTGTAAGGACTGTGAACACTGCATACAGCTGGGAGGATTCTGCTTGCTTGTTGCGATTATCACAGTGGAAAGAACGGTTAGCCTTGTTGTGGTATTGTTGATATTTCGGTTGTTTGCTCTGGTAGTTGCTCTGCTACCACTCTCTCCTTTTGTCATTTGAGGGTGTGGCGGGAGATTTGTTAGCAGTTTCCTATTGGCTGGAGGAAGGCTAAGTTGTCTTTGAGGGCATTTGTGGAGGTGGAGGTGTTTCTCCATATGTGATGACTTCTGCCTGCGCGTGGAGGACGACCTCGCTCATGACGTGGTCATACGCGGTGTTTGGGTAATTATAGTTGAGATGATAGAGAAATGGTCCCTTTAGGAGTTTTTGTTTAAAGGCTGCCAATGGCATCGTTTTGTATCGATCACGGCACCCCGCCACCTTATGACAAATGCCTTTGATGTTTCCTATGTGCCCTACCTGACGTTGAACAACTGGCTTGTGTTCTGTCCTATAACCAAGAAGAGGAACCGCGACAGGAAGGCGCTTGATAATGCACAAAATGAGTCGATGGACCCGAGTGAGCACTCGAAGAACCAGCTCATTGCCTCACTATCCAGTATTTTGCTAAACAGATAGCAGAGGCTGGGATCATCTAACCCCTTGTTGTTAGTTACTTTCTTGAAGGTATCCATATGGATAAAGGGATCAGTAAGGCCACTGTACTGCGCAAGTTTTGGCGTATTTACATTTATCGGCCTGACGGTTTGCAAGATTATGGCTGTGAATAGTCCTGGTCTTGATGCAAAGAGTGGGTTTTGGAGTCGCCCTGGGGTGCTTGCCTCAGCCAAGCACCCGAATCAACCGTTGTTCCAATTGTTTCATTCTTTCAGGATTAAGGTCGTGGCATCGCCAGCGGGCCCTGCCTGGAGATTTGCGCCAACTCTTACCTAGGGACCGATAGGTTGCCCTCAGTTCTTGCCCTGGTTGCGTTGCGGTTGGTGCGCAGTTGTGATTCTGCCTCCTGGTCTATCATTAAACGTGGCTAAGAAGGTGCATTTGTATGATTGGTGTTGGTATCAGTCTTCCACCGCTGGGGTGACTGCGCCTAGAGCTCTGTGACTGCTCGCTTTACGCTCAGTTAGCGTTCGCCTCAAGTGCCGTTTTTAATTCCTCAAATTTTGACATCACCACTTGTTTTGAGCCTTCGCCCTATCCTTGCGTTCTTGCGCACATTCTCTGTTTGCCTTGTGGAGATCTGTAAGTGCCACTCATACTTGGCGGCTAGGTCCTAGCCTGGCAATAGGCAACTGTTGCTCGGGTGAGTTTATGTTGTTGACTGAGTGTGTGTAATCTAGGGAGTGACTTAGGGTTCAGCGTCGGGGTTGGCGGGAGTGTTGAAGAGTGCGCGGTTAACGTTAGCTGTGAGGTTGGTGGGTTGGAGGATGGCAGACTAGTCTGCTTGCTCATCGACGATTCCCCCGTTATCGTTAGTCATGGTGATTTTTATGGTGGGATGACCTTTTACTTAAGGGTTCCCACAGACGGCGCCAATGTTAATTTCTGAGATTTGACGATAGCCAAACCTTGGTTAACGCTGGTCCGTGAGGCGGACTGTTGCTTGTGATACTCTTGATATGACCGCTACCTGTCAAATAAAATACATAGAGCATCAGAGGGAGACCGCAGTTGGCGGTCTTCTCTACTCCGATGCCTAAGTTATTAAATGTATTTACGTTGACCGAGTAACACTAGGTAAGTAATAAATGCATAATTAATGAGGAGAGAGGAGTGAACCTTTTATAGGTGAGGAAGAGACTGATCTCTTCCTTGCTTTCGATGTGGGACTGATATGCCTTTACTCCCAGCTTCTGATGTTTCAGCGAGGTGACCTTGGCGTGGCACGTCGCGACATGTTAGTGGTGATCCAGGGCTGAGGTAGAGCTCAAGCGATAGCCAGTCTGATGGTGTTTCTGTAGGTCACCCACTTGATAGCTGTTGGCACCGCTGGAGGTAGCATGAGTGTGGCTCATTTTAGCTAAATATGGTTTAGGCAAATACTCATGTAAGTACACTAACATTGCACATAATGCTATCATTAATGCTGCTGAACTAGCCATATATTATCAAGTGAAGCAAGTTAACTCGTCATGAATATGGTCATCATTCCCTTTTGAAGCAAAAATCTTGTTACTCCATTTTAATATGTAAAATTTCTATGCAGACGCTTTTGAAAATTCCCGGGTTAGAGGCAGTGTTGTCACTATCTTTTTGAAAATTTCTATGCCAATGATTTTATTTTATTTTACTTATTCATTTTCGATTAATGCATATATTTGATCCTCTATTTTCTTTTTTGTTGTAGATTATATGGTTGAAAAGCTTGGCAGAGAGTCTGTTTTTACATGTTAGTGTGGTTATGACTATGAAAAGGTACCAAGAGCATTGTAAGATGGGAATGTCTCATTTTTTATTTCATTTTCTTCTTCTAAGTTCCAGGTAGCTGTTTACTTGTTAACATCATTTGATGTCACCAAGTTTGATTCCAGCCTTTATAATTTGAAATTCCATGTACCAATTTTGGTCCATATGTCAAAACTACTAGTTAAGCCAATAATGTAGGATCATATAGTTTCCCAATTATGAATCATCAGTGATATGTAGTTTCCCAATTTAATACTGCCGTTCATAGAAAGTTATTTTAGACTCATTTGCAATCTTTTATTACTGTATCAACAATTTGGAGTCCATAATGACTTTCTGATATGAAAGTGCAAATGTATCATCTGCATTCTATTTTGATGACAAATAACTTGTTTGATGCTGAGGCACTTTGGTCACCATGACAACAAAACATGTGATGCTAAAAGAATACATGAGTACTGTTTGAACTTTTTTGTATTGTTCTCTGTTCTGCAAATTGCAATACATTTCATTGACCACATATATGAATAAGTCTATTATTTCCTTTTTTCTAATCTCAGGTACATGATCCTAGCATTGACTAGTGAGAAAGGGTATAATTGAATTGCATATGTAACTAGTGTTCTGCCCATATTGGTCCAGTTTCTGTTCTGGCATGTGTACCCCTCAATGAACTATTGATCCATATGTAGCTGGAACTATAGAAAGAGAGCAAAAGGCTCCTACATAAGCTACCAATGCAAGACTCCAATGAGGCCATGAGAGCAGCAAAGCTTGGAAAGCTAGACTCCTTAAGTACATTTCTAGATGTATATTGCTAGGAGAGTAGTATTAGATGTACTTCTTTTGTGGATGAAAGATGCACAATCTATTTTGGTGCATGATGTGGATTATAACAATTTCTTCTATATATTGATCAGCTACTGTTAATTTGATCATTTGTTATTTCAATTCCAACATATACAATGCATTGAATCAATCTATTAGGACAACAATAACCACAAAAAAACTATCGTATGTGCACAATATTCACAATGACCCCAAAATAAAAATTGTCGTCTGAATTTAAAATAGATAACTGGATTCTTTGAAAAAATATCGTCTGAATAAAAGTCACACAACGGGTATAAAATAAAGTGATCTCTTAATCGCAATCACACAACGGTTTCTAAAGTTGTCTATCGTCTAAATTAACAGTCGCACAACAGCTAATGTTGTCGACAGGCTGCTAGCATGCTGCCGCCATGTTGTCGATCCCTTTATATGATGGTTCCCTATAATCGACCTTCATCAGATGGTGCCTCGATATATGACGGTCAACCTCCATATTAGACGACAGTTTTTGCCCATTGTTTGTTTCAATTTCTGTAGTAGTGCCTCTTGTTAAATTTTCAGTCAGTCCCCTTTAATTGCAGCCAAACATGATCATACGACAGTACAATATGAGATATCTGTATATATATTTTTCAATGGAAAGAAATCGAACAAGACTTTGTTCCTTCAATGAAAGAGAAATTATATCTAGGCGGCCATGAAAAAGGTGATAAGGGCAGTGCCATCAGGTATTGACGACACTGATTTCAAGCTTGCTATCAGAGGTGGAAAGGGTTGGTGCAAATTGAAATTGAGGTGTAGAAATGAAAGCTAAGAGGGAAAAATTGGAAAATCCTGCAAAAAAATTTCAGTGGAGGTCTAACTAACAATTTGAGAGGTATGAATAGAAGCTCCTTTTCTAATTTAAATTGGCAAATTATAAAAAAAAACAGAGATATCTCTCTCTCTCTCTCTAGAAAACCCTAAAGCCGACCTTCGACTGTGAGAACGTTTTCTCGTCTAGCGATGTCCTGAAGTTTGGGCTTGCTTTCAGCCTCACTGATAGGAGCATTTTAATGCGATATTTTAGTAGTTAATTCCTCATATTTTGCTTAGTTATTTCCTTAACCGAATCGATTTTTAACTCAATTTCTATTTTTAGGTACATTGGAGTAGATGAAGATGAAATGAGCATTACTTCCATAATTACCTAGAAATGATGGAGAAAAATGGAAATGCACTAAAGATCAATTTTACACATTTTCCTACTCCGGCTAAGAAAGACCGAGACAAGTAAGGAAGAGCGGTCGCCTGACCAATGAACTTCAAATGAGCTGAACATTTCCAGATCTATTCTAGACATCCTAAGGAACATTTGTTATGAAGAGTACAAGAGCCAGATAGAAGTGGAAGGCCTTCAAAACATCGGTCCAAATTTCTGACAAAAAGACGAAAACTGTAAATCGGACCTGAACGTATTCAAGAAGTATTTCCGGCCCAACTACTACTTCAAAAGCTCTGAAATTTTACCAAGATGATCTACATTCATGGAGGAACATTTTTTTTGAAGAAGTCATAGTCAAAATAGGAACACTCTGTGGAGATAAAATTTATCTCGCATTTATCACATGTGGGAAAACTTTTTGACTATTTCTAAGTCATTTTTGGTAGGCTAAGTCAACAATTGATGTCTACACATTTATCTATCAAATCTATCCCTTCATTTTTTTTCATCTTCACCCTCCATTTATGATTTTCAGCCTATAAATACACCCCCCCCCCCCCCCCTCATTATCACATGACAAATTCCTTTATCCATTTCATCTTCTTTGTCTCACCATCTCCTCTCCATTCTCTAGTTCTTAGTTTCATTTCTTTTTCATTCTCTAGTTCTTAGTTATGCATTTTCAATCAAAGAGGAGAAGAAGAAGAAAAAACCGTGAGCAATCCTAGCTGCCATCATTCCACCTTGTGCCGTGATAGTGAAGTCTTGCTTTCAAGAATCAAGATCAACGTCTCAAGTTCTTCATCATCCACTCCCTTCACGGTGTAATTTAATCTTTTTCCTTGTAACTTCTTTTGGTTTTCTTTGTTTGGATTTGTAGAACTATGAATTATAGTTAACAAACAACGTTAACTATAATTCATAGTTCTAATGCGATATTTTAGTAGTTAATTCCTCATATTTTGCTTAGTTATTTCCTTAACCGAATCGATTTTTAACTCAATTTCTATTTTTAGGTACATTGGAGTAGATGAAGATGAAATGAGCATTACTTCCATAATTACCTAGAAATGATGGAGAAAAATGGAAATGCACTAAAGATCAATTTTACACATTTTCCTACTCCGGCTAAGAAAGACCGAGACAAGTAAGGAAGAGCGGTCGCCTGACCAATGAACTTCAAATGAGCTGAACATTTCCAGATCTATTCTAGACATCCTAAGGAACATTTGTTATGAAGAGTACAAGAGCCAGATAGAAGTGGAAGGCCTTCAAAACATCGGTCCAAATTTCTGACAAAAAGACGAAAACTGTAAATCGGACCTGAACGTATTCAAGAAGTATTTCCGGCCCAACTACTACTTCAAAAGCTCTGAAATTTTACCAAGATGATCTACATTCATGGAGGAACATTTTTTTTGAAGAAGTCATAGTCAAAATAGGAACACTCTGTGGAGATAAAATTTATCTCGCATTTATCACATGTGGGAAAACTTTTTGACTATTTCTAAGTCATTTTTGGTAGGCTAAGTCAACAATTGATGTCTACACATTTATCTATCAAATCTATCCCTTCATTTTTTTTCATCTTCACCCTCCATTTATGATTTTCAGCCTATAAATACACCCCCCCCCCCCCTCATTATCACATGACAAATTCCTTTATCCATTTCATCTTCTTTGTCTCACCATCTCCTCTCCATTCTCTAGTTCTTAGTTTCATTTCTTTTTCATTCTCTAGTTCTTAGTTATGCATTTTCAATCAAAGAGGAGAAGAAGAAGAAAAAACCGTGAGCAATCCTAGCTGCCATCATTCCACCTTGTGCCGTGATAGTGAAGTCTTGCTTTCAAGAATCAAGATCAACGTCTCAAGTTCTTCATCATCCACTCCCTTCACGGTGTAATTTAATCTTTTTCCTTGTAACTTCTTTTGGTTTTCTTTGTTTGGATTTGTAGAACTATGAATTATAGTTAACAAACAACGTTAAGGGCAAAGTTTAAAGCATGTCTCTATGTTTTGAAATAAAGTTGTAATTTCTTTGTGTTGATTTCTGTGTTGCTTATGTGAGATTGCTTGATTGATTTTGAATTATAGAAAACTTTTATATGTATGTGTTCTTTGGTGGCCAACTTGGGATATATGCATGTAATTGGAGCTAGATTTAGGTAAACAATTCACCTAATAGTTTTGTGAACCTATTTCATAAGTAGTAAAGGCTTTGGACAAAAGTCGAAATCAATTAAAGAGGATTGCAAATATATGAACTTTTTCATACTAGGTTGTGCACTTTGGTTAACATCCTTTCTTTGTTCTTCATGCATTGAATGTGTTCTTGATTAGCTAGCTTTCTAGACTATGATTGCATATTCAATAGAATTAATTTAGGTGCTTTCACTTAGATTAATTATTTAAGGAAAGTAAAATATGAGAAATCGTTTACTTACTAACGTTTCACATGGTTAATTTCTTTCTCATGACATGGATAATCAACTATAAGAATTGCGATCAAATTTCTTGCATATGGTTGTGGTTTTGATCCTTGTTCCTTGGGTTCCACCCTTGTAAATGTGTTTTTACATTTTCTTTATTTTATTTAATTCTAATTCCGATTCTATAATCATAAACCCCCCTTATTTGTGTTCACTTGTATATATTTCTATTCTTTATTTTATTTTTGTAAATAATAATTTTCTTCATTTGTTTCACAATTACAGGTGTACCCTCAATCCCTGGCTAGAACGATCTCTACTTATTCTACACTAACGATGACATTCTACAGGGTTAAATTATGTGTTCATTTCGACCACATCACTCACCAAAATTAGCAGGCTGCTGCCGGACGGGATGATTGATGGTATTGTCAAGGGTTCCCATGGATAGGTGCTTGGCTCGAGGTTTGTAGGGTGGTGTTTGTAGCAGATTCATGTGGATGTCGCTGTGACGCGGTAGTTGTGTTGCATAGTTCGGTAGGCCTCATCGACGGCATCAGAAAGTGTTGAAGATGGCGGCATGGGTCATGGTTGCTGGATTGAGCGATGTGGCTTCGTGGTGGCATGGTCCTGCCGCTTTGTGCCAGTGCAGTCGGGCGGAGCTGCATCAGAGCACCAGTACAACTTCCGGGCAAGTTTGACATTACCTTCTACACCAGCAATCCTGTTGGGCCTTGAGTTTGGACTTCTGTTCTTTGAGCTGCTGGGCTTTAAATGACTAGGCTATGGCCCTTCGTCTGACCTTATGTTTTTAGTTTTTTTGTCTAATTACAATAATTTTCCTTGTATTAGGAACTTAGATATCTAGCACCTCCAGCATAGTACCAATGGAGGATCCCAGCTATCTCTAGCTATTTAATAGTATAATAAGCAGGTCTATTTCTATGTACCACTATAGGTACTACCACTATCTTCTTGTCTATTTATAGATGGCAGCTGAAGGGTACGTAACAGCCTATTATAGCTTGTAATGAATATATTATTTTACCCCAGGGGCTTGATTCAACCAAAAAAAAAGGGCAAATTATCTACAAGTTCTAGAGAAATATAAATTTATATAAATTAAAAACGAATAAGGAACAATTATTGAGTCCCGAAAGGGTTTAAAATTTAGAAAAGAAAACGTATGTAATGTTCTTCTCTCCCTAATGTCTCAAACTTGTACTCCTTCCTATCGTTATAGCTTATAGCTTATAGTTATCATAAAACTTTTTTAAACCTTCTTCATACTATGAAGGGAACGACTTTTACAACGAGTTATATTGATCAAAGCAATTAATACATAGAAAAGTAGGACATATACTTTAGGAACTTGGGTGGATCATATTTTAAGACAAATTATACTAAGTTCACTTTAAAGCCAGCCTTAGATTTATAGGAAAAATCTCGTCACACAAGGCAAAATAACTCATCGAGTACACAGTTGTGGTACGAAAAGATATAGGTACTTCTTAAGAAGCTCATAGAAATAATCCCAATAGTCCTAGACTTGTTAGAACACCTAGACTAGAATTTGAAAAGAGCTAACTCCTATCCTCTAGGGTTAAAGTTAGTAGGCTCCACTAGGTAGCTAAGTGTTTGTAATGCAAGCCTAGTTGTAAACCATAACAACCTTGGGTCTAGTCTAGTGCAGCACAATTTCGTCAAGGTTGTTGACTCGACCACTTGCATATAAGAGAAAAGACAAATTGAAACTCTTGGGTGAGAGAGGATAGGTGTGGTACCGGCCAAGGGAGCTCTGACTGTCAAGTGTGTTTGAGAATAACAGTATTTAGGGTTTGTGTGTAACAGAATGAGTTAGGTTGAATTGGATTACTTTAAAAACTTAGAATACCTTATAGATGTGATATAGAATAGAGTGTATTTATAATGACCATGTCAGATGAAAAACTCTAGGAGGCATGGAACCCTAACGGGATTGTGTGTCCTCCAATTAAGTTCGAATTTTTCAGAGTGAGAAAAGATCTTGAGAGATCAGATCCCTTTGGCAGGTTAACCATAGTAGAGGTCTAGGCTAGATTGCCTTTCTTACTTGTGTCCAAGATCGGGGCTTCATCTTGGCTTGAGACGGATGCTCATCTTGAAGTGTATCTTCAGAAGTATTATTGTTTATATCCCCTACTGGCCAGATTATGCACGATATGCTCCATAGTGGGATTTTCGATGTCACTCTCTTGGAGATTGTGAAGTATCGGCTTTGGCGATTTCTGTGGTCGATAAAGTTTTATCCCTTTATTTTCACCATTGGATTCATTTTTCCTTTCACGGATTTCCAAAAGCAGTTCTTTGCCTACTACCTGTAACACCCCGAAAGGATTATGCTATAATGTCACAAGCCTTTAGAAGCACGAAAGAACTTTACAACAAAAGAGTTATATATTTACATTCCACATTAGTCGAGTCCAAGGTTCGGAGTTCAAGTTCACAATAAAGTAAGACACACCAAAAGATAGGCAAGCGTAGAATAACAATTTAAAAAGGTTCCTAAAACAAAACAATATCATATTCACAATTTCAAAAGAAGGGAAACTGATCAACTCCTGCCAAACCAATAGTCAAGTCTAGAAGAGAGGCTATTCACAAATCAGTGCCAACACCCAAGTGTCTAAGTCTACTCAATTCTTTGAAGGAACGTAAGGGTGAGCATCACATATGATCATCGCCCGATAGAGGAGCTCAACCTCACTATGTTTTATAAATAGCTTGCAGTTAAACGTTAACATGAAAAGAAAGATGCATAGTAATGTATGAGAAATGAAATAAAATTGTAAAATGCATTACTCACATGGGATCCCAATATCTCACTAACTAGATGACAAGTCGCAAAGACCAACTACACGGCCCTTACCTCATTTAGAACAATTGCCAGATAAGCATAGCGAGAGCATCCACTACCTAGCTACACATACATACCGAGTCCATCATTACAATCGAAATACTCAGATAACCGGTGTAACAAACCCTTTCCGATTAACCATCACTATGAATGATAAGTGGTAGTAGGATCTAAACGAGTACGCAGTTCAGCTTGTAACTTGTTCCAAATACGTGACGTAAATCAAGGATCTCAATGGAGACAATGCTTGTTGAAATTCCATGTAATCGAACAATCCAATCAATGTATAATTTGGCAAAATAGTTGATCGGCGAGTTCATCTTCACTAGAAAGAAGTTAGCAGACTTCGTAAGATTATCAACTATAACCCAAATACCGTTAGCCCGTGCAAAGACTGAGGCAGATAGGTGATAAAATCCATCGTCATGTAGTCCCATTTCTACTCAGGAATTTCTAGAGGTTTCATCAACCCCTGATGGCTTATGATGTTCTGCCTTTACCATTTGACAAACCGCGCATTGGCCAACATACTTTCCAACATCGCTCTTCATTCCCTTCCTCCAATACTTCCTTTTTAGACCCCTGTACATTTTTGTACTGCTTGGGTGAATGGTGAAGCGGGTGCAATAAGCTTCATCCATGACCTGCTTTCGTAAGTTCTCGTCTTTCAACACAATGAGCTTATTTTTGTAGCTCAAACTACCATCCAAATAGATTTTCCATTCCACAGATATTTGATTCGACACCACTTGTTGGAAGATTCCTTACAACTCCTGGTCATTCGACTGTTGTTGTATGATGCGTTGCATTACTTCCGATTCCACGTTGATGTGAGACAAGAACATTCGTGCATCTTGTAGTTACAGTTTCAAATTATACCTTTCAATAGTGGTGACCGCTTCACGATTTGCAAGCATTAACTAACATACGTAAACTACTCCTTGTTTTCTGACTTAGTGCATTCGCGACTACATTTGCTTTACGAGGGTGGTATTGCAAATCGAATTCATAGTCCTTCAAGTACTCTACCCATCTTCTTTGCCTTAAATTTAAATCATCTTGTGATAGCGTTGACTACATATCTATGGACTCGTACTCTCGAGCTCATTTGAAATATTTTGCTCACCACTATTCTAAAAGGCCTTGCAAGTTTTTGTAATATAGATTTGTGGCGTAAGCTATAGACTCATGTTCCAAAGTTTTACAGCACTGTAACTTAATCCTTCCGAAGCATTACACTACCGGTGTTGCCTGTTCTAATACAATGGACTCCAGATCCACACATTTATCGGAACCTACTAGCGTTTGAGCTTTGAGTAACTGGTTTGAGCTGGGAATGGGCTTCTCAAAATTCTGAGCCCTTCTATCGCTTTCAAAATCAGGCTTTCGGTCTTCATTACACTTCCTTCTTCAGTTGTTCCAGATGGGATGAGCCCCTTCTTCTTGATGTGTATCGAAAGAATAAGGACTGGAAGAAGGAAGTAGTGGTTATCTCCGGGGATTGGTGAGGTGGAAATGGTTCGATTTCGAACAACTTTCTTATGTCATATAGAGCTTGGTTACTGGAACCAGACTTAGGTGGAGGATTTGAACAAGGTGGATATTGTCTGAATAGATCTGATTAAAGTTGTTTATTCCATTCTGGCTGAGTTTAGGCAGATAGACTGGCTCCTTAACCCTGCTTGGGATGAAAGTGGTGGTTTGGATGATGTGTACTGTCCAAAAGGCCTAGGTGTGGATTCAGTTATTCAGAATAGAACGGAACTCCGCGAGACTGCCGAAGTTGCTCTGTCTAAGAATGGTAGAATATAAAATACAAATTAATTATTTTAAGACTTGTAAGTAGACCTTAGGCATTTCCAAACAGGGAAGGAAAAAGATAGAGCTAAGTGCGTGTGAGATAGCGCTGTCTGACAGGGCATGAAGCCTATGCGGGCCTCTGGCTTTGCTGTCGTTTGTGGTCTGCTGCCAAACGGATGATTAAATGCTAGGGCTTGGGTTCTTGGAGTGGTATTGCTCAAAGTTTTCCCAAGATAGGGTTTGATGGCGGTTTCTGGGGCGACACCTTTTGATGCACGGTGATCTGGCTGTTCTAATTGAAGATGTCTCTGTCAGATTGGAAGGAATCAGATCTAGGTTCGCGTCATTTCCAAGCAGTGATGCTAGCTCTGTTGTGCTACTTCGTTTTGGCTTCTGGGTGAACTCGAGCAGATTGTTGTTCGTGTTTGCTTGGCTTCTTAGTCGTTTGGGCTCATGGGTGGTTGGAGTTTTTTTGTCTGTGGCATCTTAGATTGACAGAGGCATGGGATGTGGTGATTCTATCGGCTCTTCTTGTGGCCTCGTGGTGAAGGAGGTAGAGTCTTGAGCCAAGTTTGGGCCGGCTTGCTAGGGTTTGATAGGCACTTTCCTTGGGTTGCTTTCATTTGTAACCGCGTAAATTGGGCTTGGTTTGGTCCTCTAATTGGGTTGTTTCCCCTTCACCACGAGGGGCTTGGTTTGGGCTTGGTTTGGGCCTTTTTTTAGATTAGTTGTTTCTTTGCTTTCCTATTCCCTATTTTTTGTAGGGAACTATGCACTTTTGTGTTTTGTGCCTATTTGTTGTGTATGTTTTCGTAGTTTATAAGTGAGCACTAGTTTTCTAATGGGTGGTGCTAGCATACTATGTCCTAAATTTGCCCCTACAGATGGCAAGAGAATGTATGTATCCGTGCCATTCTGGCATGAGTTGAATGAAAATTGATGTGTTGATTAAAAAAAAAATTAAGCAATAAATCTACGAACTATTGATGATTTCATGTGGGAATTTTTAATTATTCTCGCCATGGAAGTATCATTTCTCGTCTCGTCTTTCTTGATGATTTCCTTATTTTTGGTAAAGCTTCGATTCTCCTCTAGCAAGTAGAACTATTGTAAAGATTTTTACTTCTATAATCTGGAGCAAAAAAACAAATTAACTATAACAAGTCTCCTTTATTTTTTATAAGTCTCTTCAAACTTGAGAATGGATATCTCATATGACGAAAGTGATGTTGATAGATGGAATATTGATCAATATTTCCTTTTGCTCAAAGAAGAGTCAGACATTTTGTTTAAGGAAAAATCGTCCGTACAGTACCTGACTTTTGCCTCATTCTAAACTTCAGTACCTCACGTTCAGATAATATCATAACAGTACCTGAGGTTCTGACCCTGACAGAAGAACGGTACCTGGAGCCATTAGCTCTGTTACGATAGCTGATAGCTGTCATATGTTGATCATTAAATGACGAATTTACCATTTTTTTATTTTCCTTAGTTTTCTTTATATAATAAAAAAAATTCGGGAATGCTAGACTTGCTCGGCCTCCGGCGCCCCCAGTCGGTGCCATACCTCGTAGACTACTTCCTCCTTTTCCTCTAATCCAAGATCGGGAATGCAAAAGAATAATTTTGATCATCACCTCCTACTTGCTTCTCGTTTCTTCTTTCTTACTTCTTCTTCATTTCAATCATCTGTACCTTCGTACATTCTTGATTTCTGTTTACAGTTGAAGGCTTTTGGTTTGTTTGTGCAAATATGGGTGTTCAAGATTACTGGGTAGTCGTCTTTATTGTTGGGTTTTGCTTCCAAGCTCAGGTTTTGAGCTCTCATTTCTGACCTGCAATTTGAGTTTTTTTTTTTTTTTTAATCTAATCAATTTGATCAAACCCATTCATGACAAAACTTTAGTTTGCGGTCAAATGATGCCAATTCACTAGATGAATTCATTACATGCTTCCTCTGTCCTATTTTGTCTCCATCCAAAAAGCCATTAACTGATGATTATACGCATTTATATGCGTATAATTATATCTAAAACACTAGAAATAAATCAATCATCCATATCAATTAATATGTAATTAATCTATTCTTATTTATTTTGTAAAAAATAAGCGGAGTTGCGAAAATGAAAGAAAATTGTGTAAAAATGGAGTAAATTGGAGTATTCGGACAAAAGAACGAAATTCTTGATGCGGTTAACCACGATCAAAGCCAGGAAAGAAGTATAACGCAATTACGCATGGTTGTGGACATGTGCTTGAAATTGCAAGAAGAGGAGGAAGGAAATTGAAGAAGTGTTAATTAATCACTAATTTGAATGATTAATTATTGATTTGGTTAATTAATCATTGATTTGATTTATTAAGTAAGGAGCTAAGCCACCAGCATGCACGTGCAGATTTGTATAATTGGTTGAAAACCAATCCAGCTTTGACACGTGGCATACATGGTTTAATTAATAACAAATTACATATAAGTTATTGATAAAAAATGACTTAACAAATACATTCTTTAAATATTGAATTAAACATATAAGGACTAAATCTTATAAATAAGGACAATGTACTCTCCACTTGCCACATGTCATGAGTTAATTTACTTTTTTACCCTTAACTACTTCTTTTGACTTATAATCCCTTTACAAGAACTAAATCTTACAAATAATAACAATATGTTCTCCACTTACTACAAGTCATGAGTTAATTTACTTTTATACCCTTAAATACTTATTTTGACTTCTAATCCTTTTATGTTACTTTTTTTTTTTTACAATAATCCCTTTATGCTACTTTTTTTTCTTCATAATAATCCGTTTATGTTACTTTTTTTTCCTGAGAATAATCTTTTTGTTACTTCTCAAAAGAAAAAAAAAATCTTCCTTTTACATGTTGCTAAGAGAGAAAATCTCAGAGCTCTTCGTTAAACTTTTTTTTTTCTTTATTGCGAAACGTGTCCTTGGTTCAGTAATAGCTTCGTTTGCAATAGCAAGAGCAATAGCAATAGCAATAATAGTAGCAGGAGCAGGAAGAATCTTCTTTATTGCTGAACGTGTCCTTAGTTCAATAGCAGCTTCATTTGCAATAGTAGCAGCAGGAGCAGAAGCAGTAGCCAATTTGCTTCATTTGCAGCATGAGCATGAGTAGTAGCCAATTTGAACCATAAACAATGAATATCATATCATTAACATAAACCATAAACTATAACGTAGCAAATCAATTCAATTTGAATAGTAGCAGATCATATCTTTGAAAGTAGTCCGATAATATCATTGAACCAAATAGTAGATCATATCACTGAACAATAGCAGAGCATATCATTGACATAAACTTTAAACTATATAGTAGCATATCAATTCAATTTGAATAGTAGCATATCAATAATAGTAGCAGATCCAGCAGTTGGGAAACATATCATTGACATAAACTATAAACTATATAGTAGCATATCAATTCAATTTGAATAGTAACATATCAATAATAGTAGCAGATCCAGCAGCTGGAAAACTTATCATTAACATAAACTATATCGTAGCATATCAATTCAATTTGAATAGTAGCGTATCAATAATAGTAGCAAATCCAGCGGCAGGAAAACAACAACTAATCACCCATCCATTCCATCAATGATAGCAAAACCCATAATAACCTTTCATTACAAATATTCTACATGACAATCCATGCATCTAAAATCTAAAAGGCATATTCATCAAACCTCAGTATAAAACATCAGATTAAACGACAAAAAGTTAGAATCCAAACCATTTTACATATCTTCAACATTAAGAACTCGATTACTAGACAATACATCAAAATTGATAGTTTGAGACTTTGAGATTTGAACATAAAAAAGAACGTGGGGTGGTTTCAGAATCAGAAAAATTACTAATAATCTCATACATCACCTTCCCCACTCATTTAAGTTCCTATCATATAAACAAATGATGATGATGACTATTGCCCATCAAAAATAAATGGTGACAAAAACCTTGATCTCTGCTCTAATTAAAATAACAAAACAAAACCAGAAGCTGGCAAAACAGACAAATTGGTTAGCAAAAAGCAACATGAAATTAATAAAATAAGTAGAAAGATTTTGATGACTTCGTGTTTCGGCATTGATACAGAGATATCTAATAACGATAGATTCAGATCGAAATCGGAGTAAGAATTATGAATTGTTTCTCCTCCCTCTCCTTCTACACCCCTCCGGGTCGGGTCGATCCGCTCTTCCGCCATCTTGCCTAACCCTAAACCTCCCTCCTCCCACCTCCTTGGATGGTTCTCCGGCCGCCGCAAAACCGACCTCCAACCCACCTTCGAATTCACTATGATTCAAAGATGAAAACCTACATTTTCGAGATGTCGCTACTGATTTTTCATGAAATCAAAGCAAAAACCATGAACCATATTCAAAATCTAATTAAACTTTCCGATTGTTTTGCTGGAAATCAAGACGGAGAGTATGTTGACTTGATTTCTTTGGTTAGTTCTTCGTCGAATTTAACTTTTGCTATTGATTTGATACCATTTCGAAATTGTAGGGTTTCAGATTTGGGAACGAACTCTCTGCTACTATTTTCAGGTTTCTGATTTGATAACTGGCTCGAGTAAATTTTGCATCAAATTGAGCATTTTAGTCAGTTTGCATTAAAATTCAGAGTCAGACCTGCTTCATTTGGTTTTGGTGCTGGGCTCCTATCCTTATTTGTATAAATATATTTGAAGGTGGGTTTTCTGTTTTAACATCTTTGATCTGGTGCTACTGTGTAAGTTTCTAATTAATAACTCCCTTTTGCAGCCACATTACCCAGAGACCTTTTTAATTCCAATCCATATTCTCTCCTCATAGAAACCACAGCGCTGCACATGACTCCAATTTCCAATTTACTCCATCCTCACCTTTAAAAGCAAGTTCACCTGTTGGGTCACCAGGGCAGGACACTATTCACTACCACTGGACTTTTGCTTCCACCCGTTGGGATTAGGGCCACCAATCAATTACCGTTCATTGAATATTTTATTAATTTTTTAAGTGTAAATGAGAATTGTATGATGTAAATAAATACTATTGATGAACATTTTGAAAATCCAACCAAAGAAAATTTTATGGGTAGAAAAAACTATATATCCACCGAAGAGTTTTTTTATTTTATTTTTTTTTTATAACTCCACCGACAGTTTTATCACATGTACACCACCGACAATTTGTTTTTAAAAGAGTGAAAATCCACCGACACTTTTATCTGCATGAAATTTTTCAAAAATTTCGGAAGATGAAAGTTATGAGGAGGAAGAGGAACAAAAAATTTTGAGGAAGTAAAAGAGATTTTTTTTTTTTTTTTTTTGTGTGAGAGGTAAAATAGGAGGTGAGGTATTTATAGGAAATTTTTTTTTCTTACCGTTGAAATACAACTGTTACCTCTTAATTGATTTTTTTTTTACCTTATGCTGCAGCTTAATTATCCACCATCTGATCCATTTTCACTTTCAAAACCAGATATGTGGACCATTGCCTTCAAAGACGGAAAAAGCCCAACGACTAGTCTCATGTCAGCACCCACGTTCCTGCTACCGGACAAAACCATGCCAGCCACGCGCCTGCACTGTTTTCCCTGCTACACTCCAAGCGACTACATCTCACTCTGCTTACTAGCGCTTCTCTCCTCTTCTCTCTATTTGGGCCACACTAGAGCCCTCGGTCACGAGCTCAATCACGAAGTTGACTGAGCTATTGTCCCAGGCCGATTACTGTTAGGGAGCCCAAGGCCGGTGGAAGCTGCAATAGGGATTTTTTGGTGACTTGGGTCACCAAATGACGTGGAGCCCAGGCAAGAAGGAGCCCGGTGAACTTGCTCTAACCACTGAAACACTCCACCACCATTCCATTCTTTTTCTCCTTCTTTTCTCACTTCTCCACCACTAATCATCGTCAATTTCACAAGATTCAAAGGGAAACCCAAGCATTAAGACCTTCATCTTCATCAAATTTGGGTAAAAATGGGGAGCCATAAATTAAGGTTAGTCATAATTGCTCTAGAGCAATTTGTGGCTTGTTCTTTTTAGGGCTAAATACTGTTTAGTCCTTGAGCTTTTGACCATAAAACACTTCAGTCCCTGACCTTCTAATTTCACACGTTTAGTCTCTGTACTTCAAAATTTCATACCAATAGGTCATTGCCATCTAAAAGTCGCTGTGAAATGTCTATTATACCCTCAGTTCTTTTTTTTATAATAAATTTATTCCTTTCTCTCTTTTTTTTAATTCTTTTTTCTTTATTTTATTTATTCTTTTTTTTTTCAAACAGAAAGAAAGAAAGAAAAACAGAAAAAAATATTAAAAAAACAGAAAGAAAGAAACGGAAAAAAAAATCCTTTTCCAAAAAAAATAAAATAAGTAATTAATTAAAAAAAAGAACTGAGGACATAATAGACATTTCGCTGTGACTTTTAGACGGCAAGGACCTATTGATATGAAATTTTGAAGTATAAGGACTAAACGTGTGAAATTAGAAGGTCAAGGACTGAAGTGTTTTTCGAGCAAAAGTATAAGGAGTAAACAGTATTTAACCCTTCTTTTTACTTCCTACTTCTCTTCACTTTTTCCTCTTTAAATTATGTATTTTGATGTTAGTTTGGTGATGGGTAGTGAGTAGTTTTATTCTTGAGGGCTAGAGTTGTGTGCCCTAGTCCAATCTTGTGTAAAATATGCTTATTTAATGTAACGATGCAATTTTCATATTATGGATGCTTATATCAACTTTTGTTGGGTTAAAATGCATGTCTATGAGCATATTTAACTCTAAGATGTGTATTTTGAGCATGTCTAGGTTAAAACTAGAGACTTGACCCCTTCTAATTCTGTCACGCCCCGAAATTTATGAATAACAATTCATAATCCGAAACATGAAAATTTTTTTTCTTTTCTTAACACACTCACCACACGAAATAAAATCAAACCGACTTAGTCTCGGTTAATTATTACAACACAAACCAAAATAAAATGTAAAGCTCTAAATGAGCATACACACACCTCACAACTAAATAAATAACAAAACTGCTATAACACCTAAGCAGCCCGGTCACCTCCCTGGTTATCCTGACCTGCAGGAATATCCGCTACACCATTGAATAGTGTACCGGGATTGCAACAACACAAAACCCGGTAAGCTTATGAAAGCTTGTATGAGTAAAAGAATGAACTGTTACTTAATTTAAACTCATTTATTCCCACACACAGCAACACTCAATTATTTCCACATATACAAATAATAACAATCTCAATCAACCCCAATTCAATATAACAAGTCAACTCCACTCACTACTTCCCCACAACTCTCTTCATCGTATTTATAAAAATACGGTACTTGACAGACTAGAGCTCTAACTGAATCGTAGCCCGTCACCTGGCCTAGGTTATGGCATCCGACATATTAATCAATTATTGTATTTCATCAATATGTATACCTATATACAT
Source organism: Rosa persica (assembly GCA_025331145.1). Lineage (NCBI taxonomy): Eukaryota > Viridiplantae > Streptophyta > Magnoliopsida > Rosales > Rosaceae > Rosa > Rosa persica. The sequence continues at coordinate 22,496,681 of WFKR01000006.1, read as the reverse complement.
ATTTAGAACGTCCAATAATTCCACATACTCAACCAATCGTATCCCATCATCCACACTAGGATTAGAGCGTCCGATTAAGCACACCGGTCATTACGTTAACCCTAATCCCATAAATGAACCCAACATATAACATCACATACTGAAATCAACCCAATCCAAGATACATCATATTACTATGGAATTACACAATTGTAATGAAATCAACTCAACAATTCAACTCAATCATATAATAAATCAAACAATCCACTCATCAATATATATTTTCCACGTAAATATATATATACGTAATCATCCACTCAGGAATGATCACTAATACCATCTATAGTTCACACAAGAAAATTATGAAATTCATTTGTATAGTTAAAATTCATTTTACTTACCTATGGACCGTGGTAATTCAAGTCCATGAAATTTTAAAAAAAATATTTAATCCACAAATATTTTTCACACAATTACCAAAAATAAATAAATTAAAATGCTCGGTTCGTAATATGAACCACGTGAGTTTTACTCACCTCGAACTCCTGCTGCGTCTTCAATATATATATAACTCACAATAATTCAATGCTCGTCAACTCAAGCCGTCAAGTACCTAATCAAGTACGGTCTTTACTTAGCAACGAAGCATGAAATAAACCTAATTGGTGATCCAACGGTCGGATTTCTAAAATAAAGATAATCCAACGGTCGGATTCTAAAATAAAGATAATCCAACGGTTAGATCCTCACGGATTGCCCATGGAAACATCCTATCAAAATTATACGACAATCTGATGGATGGATCTTCGTTAATCGCCTCCCGAATCACTATTTTATAATTATACGAAGATCCAAAAGTCGGATTTTCACCCGTGACAACACAAAGTCATCGGGACAGTCATATGAACATCATATTAAAATTTGAAGTAAAACCGATGGTCTGATCTTCGTAAATCTCAAACCGAAGGTAAATTGTAAAACCGTAAATAGTAACGTTAAAACAGAAATTGACTATTTATCAACTTTTTCTAACATGACCAAGTTATATCTCAAAACGCTCGTATGGATGCATAGATCATCGTCCAGATAATAAAAACTCAAAATTCGGTCCGACGCGCCGCCGCACGCGGCGGTCAACGCCGGTCAACCACCTCCGATGCAAAAGTCGTCAACTACAAACTTCTTCAAAATGAAATTTTGAACAACTTTAATATCTGACTTTTTCGGAGATGAGGTCTGGATCGTCCTAGATCGGGCTTTGAAGTTGGATTAATCTCGGCCCTCTGATCAGTCTCCAGATCGAATCAGGGACGTCGAAATCTTCAACTCTTGATCTACCACTCTACACTCAAAATCGTGATGCAAGCTATATATGGGGATGATCAGAAGGAAGAGCACGTCACGAAAATGGGGACGATCGGCCCGTGCACCACCGGAAAAGTGGTTTTCCGGCCGGGTCGGGTTTTCACTTCGGAAGGGAGCTTCGATCCAGGTCTGGGGGCAGCGGCGGGGCGTGGCGATGGCAGGGATCGCCCAGGCGTGAAGCGGCGAAGCGGGACAGGGCCGGGTCCGGCGGCGGCGCGGCTGGGAGGACCGACTTCCAGTCGGTTCGGGTCGCCGGGTCGGAAGGCACAGTGACCAGGCCGAGAGAGAGACGGGGGACTGATGTGCAAAAATGAGATTTTTTCGTCCTTCAAAACAAACTCAGATTTTTCCACTATTTATAGAAAAATTTCGATTTTCAAATATTCATAACTTATTCATACGAACTCCGAATAATACGTTCCACATATGCACGGACTCGTATCGACGAGCTCTACAACTTTCATGAATGAAGTTTTCCCAAATTTTGAACGTATAAAAAGTCGATTTTCACGACCCCCTAAATAACGTTCGTTTTTGAAAATAAAATCATTCGGAACCAATTTTCTCAACCCACGACAATCCAAATAATCCCAAATATCACAATTCAATTAATATAACAATTATTGAATTACATAAATTTATTGTATGAAAATCTGGGTCTTCACAGCCTAAGCTAGAAAGCCTCAATTTCATATTCAAGAGGTTATGAGAATGATGTTTTACACTCGTTACGTGATTGCGTGGACAGGTCACTTAGTAATCTAATTCATTGATCTTCAGGCCTCTTGATGTGAATTAGTGACCCTTGAACAGACTCTAGTTCATGTCAAGTGAGTTCCTACGACCCTTGAACCGGATTAGAATACCATGAAAGGGAATTTCGGTCCTTGAGTCTTGAACTGCCTTGGATACGACTACCGCCAAAATAGGAAATTTGCATCTGCATTAGATTAGCTTCCAATACATATTAGCTTCCAATATATAAGATTTGAGTGAAGGAACCTTCCTAGCACTCGGCATTCTCATTCACATTGTTTTCACACTTTTTCAATTTCTTTGCATTTATATTAATCGCTTTACATTTCATTACTTTTTGTAGAGTTCAATCAACTCTCAAACATTCAATCATCGACTCATTTGTGTATATCCACCTTGAGGCTACAAGTTAGTGGCTTTGAATAGGCTTGCTGTGTGCTAAGCCGAGCATTGTCAAGGCTTGGTGCCTTGATTGTTTATAGTTTTTATTTTATTTTATATTTTTCTTATGTGCTGCTAGTATCCTACCGCCGATTATCTTGGTTGGGTCCAACATCTATATCACGCCCCGAATATTATAATAACAATTCAAAATCCGAGACATGAAAATACTACATCACAAAATTATCAACCTGAAAATTTTTCTTTTCTTAACATACTCACCACACAAAATAAAATCAAACCGAATTTAGTCTCGGTTAATTATTACAACTCAAATCCAAATGTAATGTAAAGCTCTAAATGAGCATACACACACATCACGACTAAATAAATAACATGACTACTGTAACACCTAAGCAGCCCGGTCACCTCCCTGGTTATCCTGACCTGCAGGAATATCCGCTACACCATTGAATAGTGTACCGGGATTGCAACAACACAAAACCCGGTAAGCTTATGAAAGCTTGTATGAGTAAAAGAATGAACTGTTGCTTAATTTAATCTCATTTATTTCCACACACAGCAACACTCAATTATTTCCACTTATGCAAATAATAACAATCTCAATCAAACACCAATTCAATATATCAAGACAACCCAACTCACAACTTTCCCCACAACTCTCATCATCGTATTTATAAAAATACGGTATTTGACAGACTAGAGCTCTAACTGAATCGTAGCCCGTCACCTGGCCTAGGTTATGGCATCCGACATATTTATCAATTATTGTATTTCATCAATATGTATACCTATATACATATTTAGAACGTCCAATAATTCCACATACTCAACCAATCGTATCCCATCATCCACACTAGGATTAGAGCGTCCGATTCCCCACACCAGTCATTACATCGACCCTAAACCCATCAATGAACACAACATATAATTTCACATACTGAAATCAACCCAACCAAGATACATCATATTATTATGAAATCACACAACTGTAATAAAATCAACTCATCAATTTCACTCAATCATATCATCAATCAAACAATCCACTTATCAATATATATTTTTCACGTAAATATATATATACGTAATCATCCACTCAGGAATGACCACTAATACCATCTATAGTTCACACAAGAAAATTATGAAATTCATTTGTATAGTTAAAAATCATTTTACTTACCTATGGACCGTGGTAATTCAAGTCCATGAAATTTTAAAACAAATATTTAATCCGCAAATATTTTTCACACAATTACCAAAAATAAATAAATTAAATGCTCGTTTCGTAATATGAACCACGTGAGTTTTACTCACCTCGAAACTCCCGCTGCGTCTTCAATATAATTATAAATTATAATTTATAATTAACGCCGAATAGCTCACGCAATTAAAATCCGTCAATCACCTAATCAAATGTGATTCTAATTTAGCCAACAATTTCAACTCATAATTTAACCACTAATTAAAGGTCAGATTCTAATTTACATTAAAATCCGACGAGCGGTTTCTCACGAAACGCTCCCCTAATTACCGTTTTTCACATATACGAAGATCCAACGGTCGGATCTTCGCTCATGACCACACAAAGCCTCTGGGACAGTCATATGATCATCATAACAAATTTACAAGTTCATCCAACGGTCATAATTTCACAGATCAAAAATCTAACGACCGAAATCGATCGAAATCACAAAATTCATAACTAATTCATACGATATCCGAAAAATGCGTATAATACGCCGAAATGATCATATCGAAACATAGAATCATAAAATGGACAGAAACCAAATTTTAGACCTCCGGAGGTGGCCGGAAAAGGCCGCCGGAGTTAGGGACAGAGCCGCCACCGACCACCACCAATGGTGTCGGAGCTAAGCTTGCCCCCTTCGTTTCATCATTCTGAGCAACTTTCATAACTAGCACAAGACCTAAAAATGACCGGAAGGCATCGAAATTACCGATTTACAGTCGGCGGTCGGAAAATATGCAGAAACCGGTGAGCTTGAAAACCGACGTGAAAACTGCAACCTCAGGCCCCGATCCCTTCTGGAAACTTGTTCAGAACTTCCTTGCGAACTCAACAAGCTTGGAATCACAAGAAACGATCGTGTATAGCTCGAGATATCTTGATCGAAAGTCTTGGTATTTCGATCTGTTCGGGTCGAGCTCCGACGAACGTGAAAACGTTCGACCCAGTTCCGGTCCTTCTTGGTGCTTGTAGAGGAAGTTGAGGCGAGCTCAATGAGACAAGAATCAAGTGAAATGATGGAGTGTAGCTCGAGATATCGAGATCGAACCGAAAATGGACGTTTTCGGTTCGGGCTTCGCTGCCGCCGCCACAGGCTGCGCCGCCGTGTGAGACTGCCTCCGGGAGCTAGAGCAGCTCGAGATGAACGCCTGGGACTTGGTTTGAGGTCGAGAGGTGGTCTGTGGAGGGAGAACAATTAAGGAGAAGAATTTCTCCCCTTTCGGCCGAGAGAACTGTGAGAGAGAGAGAGAGTCCAGTTTTTTTCCAGAAACGGACGAGGAAGAAGAAGAAAGAAAAAAAAGAAGAAAGAGGAACCAGTAGGGGAAAAAAAAAAAAGGGTTTGCAAAATTTTTCTATATATACAAGTTTCGGAAAACTTTGAAATTCGATAACTAATTCAGAAAAAATCCGATCTTCGTGTTCCGCATGTGCACGGACTCGTATCGACGAGCTCTACAACTTTCATGAAGGAAGTTTCTCCAAATTTCGTACGTAGAAAAAGTCGATTTCTCAACCCGAGTATTTCGAGCTTTTCGTTAAAATAAACTTTTCGAAACTTCGATAATTGTAAAAATGAATGATTATCGAACATAAATTGTGAAATCGCATAATAATCATTCGATACAATCACTCGAATTTAAAATGCAAATTGCGGGTATTACAATCTACCCCCCTTAAAGGAATTTCGTCCCGAAATTCAAGTACCCAATTCCCCAAAAAGCTGTGGATACCTCGCCCTCATGTCGGATTCTAACTCCCATGATGCATCACCCTCATCATGATGACTCCACAACACCTTCACGAGATCAACCTCTTTCCTACGAAGTTTCTTTGTAGACCTATCCAAGATATGAACAGGTTCAACCACAAACGTCACATCCGGTTTCACTTCGATCGTACCGTGGTCAATCACGTGAGACTCGTCTCGAACATACTTCCTGAGCAGAGACACATGGAAGACGTTGTGTACACCCGACATGCTAACAGGTAAAGCAAGACGATATGCCAAGTTACCAAACCTTTCTAGAATCTCAAAGGGTCCAACATACCTCGGTGCGAGTTTCCCCTTCTTGCCAAATCTCACCACACCTTTCATAGGTGAGACTTTCAAGAACACATGATCACCTGTCTCAAACTCCAACGGTCTCCTCTTCAAGTCGGCATAACTCTTCTGTCTACTCTGAGCGGTTCGGATTCTGTCCCGAATAGTAGTGACCTTCTCTGTAGTCTCCTGTACAATCTCAGGTCCGATGAGCCCTTTATCCCCTGCTTCCGTCCAACAGATAGGAGTCCTACATGGCCTACCATAAAGAGCCTCATATGGAGCCATACCGATACTAGAGTGATAGCTGTTGTTGTAGGCAAACTCTACCAATGGCAGATGATCCGCCCAACTACCCTTAAAGTCCAGAACACAAGCTCTGAGCATGTCCTCCATCACCTGATTCACTCTCTCGGTCTGTCCATCTGTTTGTGGGTGAAATGCAGTGCTCATAGCAAGAGACGTACCAAATGCCTTGTGGAACCTACGCCAGAATTCCGATGTGAAACGAGCATCACGATCAGATACAATCGTCACAGGCACTCCATGAAGCCTCACTATCTCGTTCACATATAACTTACACAATGCATCACCTGAGTACGTTTTTGCCACCGGAAGGAAGTGTGTTGATTTAGTCAACCGGTCAACAATCACCCAAATCGAGTCATAACTTTGCCTAGATATGGGCAATCCAGTCACAAAGTCCATAGAGATGTCTTCCCATTTCCAAACAGGAATCGATAAGGGGTTCAGCATTCCTGCTGGTCTCTGATGCTCTGCCTTCACCTATTGACAGGTATGACACGTCGACACGTGTTCCGCCACATCCCTCTTCATACCATACCACCAAAACTGCCTTTGTAGATCCATATACATTTTAGTACCTCCTGAATGTATAGTATATCGAGACCTATGTGCTTCCCGCATGATCTCCTCCCTGAGGTTATCAACACTCGGTACATACAATCTCCCTCGAAATCTCAACCCTCCATCAGCCCCAATCATCCACTCGGAAGGACCCTCCACATCCGGGTCAGCAGTCATCTCAGAAATCCTCGCCTGAGCAAACTCATCAAGTGTCTGACCCTGAATGATCCTGGAGATCAAGGTGGGCTGTAAGGTGATACTACCGAGAAAGATTCCCTGTCCTGCTCCTGCGGGCATAAGGTCGAACTCAGATGCAGCTTCTAACATGCGCCACTCCCGCCCCATAATCGATGCCATGATTACCCGCGGTTTCCTACTCAAAGCATCCGCCACCACATTCGCCTTTCCGGGATGATACTCCAAGGTGAAATCATAGTCCTTAATGAGCTCCATCCATCTCCTCTGCCTCATGTTCAATTCCTTCTGGGAGAATAGATACTTCAAACTCTTGTGATCAGAAAAGAGTTCAAATTTCTCACCATAAAGATAGTGCCTCCAAATCTTCAAGGCAAACACCACCGCTGCTAGCTCTAGATCATGAGTAGGGTAATTCCGCTCATGTACCTTCAACTGTCTAGAACCATAAGCAACAACACTACCATTCTGCATCAACACACACCTCAAACCCTGATGAGATGCATCGCTGTAAATGACTAATCCACCACCACTAGTAGGAATAGTCAACACCGGAGCTGTAGTCAATCTAGTCTTCAGCTCTATGAAAGCCTTCTCACACTTATCCGACCATACGAACTGAGTGTCTTTCCTGGTCAATTTGGTCAAAGCCAAAGCAATACCAGAAAACCCTTCAATGAAGCGCCTGTAATAACCGGCCAATTCAAGGAAGCTACGGATTTCTGTAACCGTAGTAGGGCGACTCCAACTCATCACTGCTTCAACCTTCGAAGGATCCACAGAAACTCCATCCTTCGAGACCACATGACCAAGGAACTTGACTTCACTCTACCAGAAGTCGCACTTCTCGAACTTGGCAAATAGTTTCTGCTCTCTCAATGTCTGCAGCACTATCCGCAGATGCCTCTCATGCTCAGCTGACGACCTTGAATAAATCAAGATGTCGTCAACGAACACTACCACAAACTGATCCAAGTAAGGACTGAACGTACGGTTCATCAAGTCCATAAATGCTGCAGGGGCATTCGTGAGACCAAAAGGCATGACAAGAAACTCAAAATGTCCATACCTGGTCCTGAACGCCGTCTTTGGAATATCTTCCTCCTTCACCCTCAACTGGTGATACCCAGACCTCAAGTCAATCTTCGAGAACACAGTAGCTTCTCTAAGCTGATCGAACAAGTCATCAATCCTAGGTAAAGGGTACCTATTCTTGATGGTCACCTTGTTCAACTGTCGATAATCCACACATAGACGAAGTGAACTATCCTTCTTCTTCACAAACAACACTGGTGCGCCCCAAGGAGACACACTTGCCTGAATGAACCCTTGTGCAAGTAAGCCCTCAATCTGAACCTTCAACTCCTGAAGTTCAGCTGGAGTCATTCGATAAGGTGTTTTTGACACAGGTGAAGTACCTGGTATCACATCAATGGAGAAGTCCATTACCCTTTTCGGAGGTAACCCAGGGATCTCTTGAAACACATCTTCATACTCTGAAACTACAGGAATCCCTGTAATCTTTGAAGTACTACTCCCTGATTCAATATGGGCCAAAATCCCTATCCTCATGGTGATGTCAGACTTCAGACAACGGTAATGAAACACCGGTTGTCCCGGAACATGGAAGGGCACAATCATCCTAAAGCAATCAATAACAGCATGGTTCAGGCTCAACCAATCCATACCCAAAATCACATCATACGTGTGATCCGGAATCACAATCAAAGATGCAGAGAACTCTCTGCCACCAATCCCAATAGGGCAATCATCACAAAGCATACTAAGCTCAAGAGACACACCGAGAGGTGATGTAACACACAATGATCTAGTCACAGGCATAGCAATCAAACCCAAAACATCCACAACCGAACTAGATATGAAAGAGTGTGAGGCTCCCGTATCAAACAGTACTCTAGCAAGAAAGTGATAAACAGATAATGTACCTTCCACTCCCGTGCCTGCCTGACCGATGGCAAAGACTCTAGCATGAGCAGGTGATAGCTGCCTCTGCTGGTTACCCTGCACTCTACCCTGAATCCGAGGACACTACCTAGCTTGATGCCCTGCCTGTCCACAGCTGTAGCATAACCTACCCCGTGGCTTCATGCACGCACGAGAGATGTGGCCCGGCTCGCCACAGTTAAAGCACTTCACTGGAGCTGCTGGTGCTATCTGCCTGATAGGCATAGCCTGAACAGGAGGAGCTACTGCTGCCCTAGCTGGAGCCTGATGCTGAAACTGAGTCCTCTGTCTCTTCCAGAACCCACCCCTGAAGTCTCTAGCTCTACTGCTCCCTGCTATGGCCTTCCCCTTGCCCTGGAAGTCTCTCTCAGCAGACTCCTTCTCTCTACGAATCAGGTTCTGCTGCTCAATGATCTGTGCCTTAGCCAAGATCTCTCTCTTGGTCTTCAGCTCCAAGATGGCTACATCACGCTCAATCGAAGGACTCAACCCTCTCTGAAACTTCTTGGCCAAGTCCTCATCCTCCATCTGCCTCACATACTTGTACAATCTGGAGAACTCCGCATCATACTCAATTACGGTCATCTTCCCCTGTACAAGTGCAAGGAACTCTCGCTCCAACCTCTCATTCACTGCTGGTGGAAAGTACTTCTCCCTGAACAGCCTCTCAAAGCCGTCCCATGTCAAGGTAGACACCTCAATGCTCCTCTGAGTGACGTTCCACCACACCCTAGCCTCATCCTTCAGCATGAAAGCGGCTAGCTTCCTCTTATCGGTCTCTGTGCAGTCAAGCAGATCGAAATAAGTCTGCAAATCCTCTATCCAACGATCCGCCACCATATAATCAGTGCCTCCTCCAAACTTGGTTGCTCCCAAGCGAGTGATTTCCCTTGCTAGCATCAGCAAGCGAGCAGGATTATCAACCACAGCTACAGGAGGAATAGGCTGATCCTCATAAGGTGCATCTTCCTCCGACTCGAATACTTCTTCGACTGGAGGAGCCCTACCCCTTCCTCGGCCTCTACCCCTGCCACGAGGTCTACCTCTACCCCGACCTCTGGCCTCGTTTCCCTCAATCTCCATTACCTAATAAGCATGATATACTTGATTAATACACGCATAACACTTAAACAAAACATAAGTCAAATGCAAGTCCATATTAACCAAGTACTGATCATACATAACGATGCTTAAATTCCCTAAAAGTACTAACGTTCCTAGCCAACCTAACGCACTCACATACCCAATGACATTGTCAATACCGAAGAGCACACGATGGGGATCTGCTGCAGACGGGCCATCACTCGGTAAGTATTGACATATCACCAAATATGTACCTTACGCTCTGATACCAAACTATCACGCCCCGAATATTATAATAACAATTCAAAATCCGAGACATGAAAATACTACATCACAAAATTATCAACCTGAAAATTTTTCTTTTCTTAACATACTCACCACACAAAATAAAATCAAACCGAATTTAGTCTCGGTTAATTATTACAACTCAAATCCAAATGTAATGTAAAGCTCTAAATGAGCATACACACACATCACGACTAAATAAATAACATGACTACTGTAACACCTAAGCAGCCCGGTCACCTCCCTGGTTATCCTGACCTGCAGGAATATCCGCTACACCATTGAATAGTGTACCGGGATTGCAACAACACAAAACCCGGTAAGCTTATGAAAGCTTGTATGAGTAAAAGAATGAACTGTTGCTTAATTTAATCTCATTTATTTCCACACACAGCAACACTCAATTATTTCCACTTATGCAAATAATAACAATCTCAATCAAACACCAATTCAATATATCAAGACAACCCAACTCACAACTTTCCCCACAACTCTCATCATCGTATTTATAAAAATACGGTATTTGACAGACTAGAGCTCTAACTGAATCGTAGCCCGTCACCTGGCCTAGGTTATGGCATCCGACATATTTATCAATTATTGTATTTCATCAATATGTATACCTATATACATATTTAGAACGTCCAATAATTCCACATACTCAACCAATCGTATCCCATCATCCACACTAGGATTAGAGCGTCCGATTCCCCACACCAGTCATTACATCGACCCTAAACCCATCAATGAACACAACATATAATTTCACATACTGAAATCAACCCAACCAAGATACATCATATTATTATGAAATCACACAACTGTAATAAAATCAACTCATCAATTTCACTCAATCATATCATCAATCAAACAATCCACTCATCAATATATATTTTTCACGTAAATATATATATACGTAATCATCCACTCAGGAATGACCACTAATACCATCTATAGTTCACACAAGAAAATTATGAAATTCATTTGTATAGTTAAAAATCATTTTACTTACCTATGGACCGTGGTAATTCAAGTCCATGAAATTTTAAAACAAATATTTAATCCGCAAATATTTTTCACACAATTACCAAAAATAAATAAATTAAATGCTCGGTTCGTAATATGAACCACGTGAGTTTTACTCACCTCGAAACTCCCGCTGCATCTTCAATATAATTATAAATTATAATTTATAATTAACGCCGAATAGCTCACGCAATTAAAATCAGTCAATCACCTAATCAAATGTGATTCGAATTTAGCCAACAATTTCAACTCATAATTTAACCACTAATTAAAGGTCAGATTCTAATTTATATTAAAATCCGACGAGCGGTTTCTCACGAAACGCTCCCCTAATTACCGTTTTTCACATATACGAAGATCCAACGGTCGGATCTTCGCCCATGACCACACAAAGCCTCTGAGACAGTCATATGATCATCATAACAAATTTACAAGTTCATCCAACGGTCATAATTTCACAGATCAAAAATCTAACGACCGAAATCGATCGAAATCACAAAATTCATAACTAATTCATACGATATCCGAAAAATACGTATAATATGCCGAAACGATCGTATCGAAACATAGAATCATAAAATGGACAGAAACCAAATTTTAGACCTCCGGAGTTGGCCGGAAAAGGCCGCCGGAGTTAGGGACAGAGCCGCCACCGACCACCACCAATGGTGTCGGGGCCGAGCTCGTCCCCTTCGTTTCATCATTCTGAGTAACTTTCATAACTAGCACAAGACCTAAAAATGACCGGAAGGCATCGAAATTACCGATTTACAGTCGGCGGTCGGAAAATATGCAGAAACCGGTGAGCTTGAAAACCGACGTGAAAACTGCAACATCAGGCCCCGATCCCTTCTGGAAACTTGTTCAGAACTTCCTTGCGAACTCAACAAGCTTGGAATCACAAGAAACGATCGTGTATAGCTCGAGATATCTTGATCGAAAGTCTTGGTATTTCGATCCGTTCGGGTCGAGCTCCGACGAACGTGAAAACGTTCGACCCAGTTCCGGTCCTTCTTGGTGCTTGTAGAGGAAGTTGAGGCGAGCTCAATGAGACAAGAATCAAGTGAAATGATGGAGTGTAGCTCGAGATATCGAGATCGAACCGAAAATGGACGTTTTCGGTTCGGGCTTCGCCGCCGCCGCCACAGGCTGCGCCGCCGTGTGAGACTGCCTCCGGGAGCTAGAGCAGCTCGAGATGAACGCATGGGACTTGGTTTGAGGTCGAGAGGTGGTCTGTGGAGGGAGAACAATTAAGGAGAAGAATTTCTCCCCTTTCGGCCGAGAGAACTGTGAGAGAGAGAGAGTCCAGTTTTTTTCCAGAAACGGACGAGGAAGAAGAAGAAAGAAAAAAAAGAAGAAAGAGGAACCGGTAGGGGAAAAAAAAATAGGGTTTGCAAAATTTTTCTATATATACAAGTTTCGGAAAACTTTGAAATTCGATAACTAATTCAGAAAAAATCCGATCTTCGTGTTCCGCATGTGTACGGACTCGTATCGACGAGCTCTACAACTTTCATGAAGGAAGTTTCTCCAAATTTCGTACGTAGAAAAAGTCGATTTCTCAACCCGAGTATTTCGAGCTTTTCGTTAAAATAAACTTTTCGAAACTTCGATAATTGTAAAAATGAATGATTATCGAACATAAATTGTGAAATCGCATAATAATCATTCGATACAATCACTCGAATTTAAAATGGAAATTGCGGGTATTACAATCTAATCCCCGAGGGACGATAAACTAAGGTCCAAATATTTCCCTTACTTGACACAATTGGTACGCTTGCGAGAGTATATGAACCAAGTGAACTGACAAATCAACAATTACAGCAGCAACTTTCGCCAACAAAATCATTCAACTATATTTGCCAATTTCCATCTTCTTTGAATGATTTGAATGCATTGGAGGAGTTCATGGGTGGCATGGAAAGTGTCGTTGGTGGTTAGGGCAAGAATTTCTCTAATGATTGCTATAAATGAGCACGCATTACTTGCAACTCTTTGTTCTTTCTTGGATTGGATGATTTTGTTTGTACTTATATATGCATTTACCTAAGCATAATTAGCTATAATGAGTCACACTCATATTACCATCAGCGGCACCGACACCGTCAATGATGTAACCTACAGAAACATCACCAAACCGGCTCAGCCCAATATCACCTTTGACGCCCTCGCCTATAAAAGGGTGGGAACTGAAGCACATCAGTCCCACATCAAAAACAAGGAAGAGATCAGTCTCACCCTCACCTCATTGACTACGCATTTATTGCTTACCTAACGTTATTCTGTCAACCTAACGTTATATTGATTGACGTAGGCATCGGAGTAGAGAAGACAGCCAACCGCGGTCTCCCTCTGACGCCCTTTGTATTTTACTTGATAGGTGACGCTAGCGTTATGACTTCTTCAGTAGTGGTACAAGTTTGGACCAGCGTTAACAAGATTTAGCTACCGCTGAATCTTAGACATTAACACTATTGATACTTGGAGTGGTTGAGTTGGATCTTTCGAGTAAAAAACTAATTGGGAATCTCTCTGAATGTTTGGGAAATTTGGAACAACTTAAAGCCCTCAGTCTTTCTCATAATTTCCTTAAAAACTCACTTCCTGCCTCACTGTTCCAATTCAAACCCAGAAACTTGTTGATGATAATTATCTCAACATCGTCTGGATTGATCTTCACAATAGCCAATTCTTTCTCCCTCTTGCTCATAGCTTCCAAATTGGCTTCTTTGGTGGTAGTGATGGAAGCCATGGCCTCCTAGAATTGGGTCAAATCGAGCTGGTGATCTTCGACGCGGTCAGTGAGTTTATCGAAGGCTTTGCTTTGTTGCTGCAAGTCCTTGGAGTCCTTGATCTTATCAATTCACTCTTCAGGTCGGTGAAGGCTGGGTCTGATCTGAGAGACGGCAGTGATACCAGTGGCTCCGTTGAGACCGAATTGAGATTTGAATTCGAGATAGAGAGAGAGAGAGAGACAAATCGAAGTCTTCGACGGAGTTCGGGTTGGTGAAGGTTGAGTCCGATCTGAGAGACGGGAAGTCTTCGACATAGTTCGGGTCAGTGAAGGCTTAGTCTGATCTGAGAGACAACGGTGAAGCCAGTGGCTCTGTTGAGACTGAGGAGATTTGAATATGAGAGAGAGAGAGAGAGAGAGAGAGAGATTAGATAAAAAAAATAGATTAAGACATGAAAAGACGAATATATCCTTCAACTGTCAACTTCCATAGCAGAGCTAATGGCTCCAGGTACCATTCTTCGGTTGGGGTCAGAACCTCACGTACCATTCTGATATTATCTGAACGTGAGATACCGAAGTTTAGAGTATGACAAAAGTCAGGTACTATACTGATGATTTTACCCTTTTTTATTAAAAAAAAAAAAAACTCACCCCATTCTCACCATTGATGGGGCTCGAACTCATGGCCTCTTATATATGAGATCAAAGACTTACCGCCCCACCAAACATACACACATGATGATTTTACCTTTGTTTAAAAAAAAAAAATGGCACATGGGTGACTGACAATCTGGCCAATAGGAAGGGGCGGCAAGTTGTAGCTGTTTTTGTTTTTTGTTCTTTTTGCCTTTTCTTTTAGGACAAGGTTTTTTGAAAGAACATAAAACAAAGAGGACCCTAGGAATCTTATACAGAGTTATCCATTGTCCTATAGAATTAGATCCGTTGTCCTATCTGTTTGGTAGACACCATAGCTTGAAATTTGTTGTGGGTGCTCCTTAACGTGCTTCATCGCGTATTAATCAGAACATGTATAGAGCTTTAATTCTATGTTCTGGTTTGTCTTGTTTCATGTGATTGTGGGTTCGTTTAGCCCATTGTTGTTCCTTGAGTTGTGGCTGCAATTTAGTAGTGGTGGTGCTGATATGCATTTGGGTAGACAAGATGGATCCTAGGTCAGATTATTGTATTTTTCTAAAGTATTTTTTGATTATGCATTTTTTTGGAATTTTTTTTTGCTCAGATTCTTGCTTTCGAATTTCCCAGTGTGTTGCCTTTTTAGGTCAAGATGGAGTGCGGCAACGCTCACATTGCAATGACTCGCATTGTCGCTAGTGGCAACTCTCTCTTGCCAGCGGCTGTTGAGGACACAAGGCGAACCCACCTTGTGATCAAGTAGTTCTGGGGTCTCACCTGAGTTTTCTATTTTTAAAATTTCAGCAAGAATAAAAACATTTAAATTGGTTTTACTTTCTCCTTACAAGTTGCAAACTTGGCGCAGTGGCGAATCAACTTATGTTTAAAGCTGGTCCAAGGTTCAAATATGGCTTGCAGCTATACCTGAAAAATTTTGAAAAGAAAAAAGATATTTTCATGTGGCTTGCAGCTATAATACTATTATTCTTTCTATTCTTCTTTTTTTTCACTTAAGTTTAGTAGACATAATTTTTTTACTATTTCTAAAGGCCCCATCTAAAATCAAATCGTGGCTCCACCACTGAGATGGCAGGCTTCATACTAGTTATTGGGCCTTAACAGCTTTTCTTTTGTCTTAATTATGTTATTTGTTGAGCTTTTTCATTATAATTTATATTCAATGGCCTAGTTAGTTAGGATTAAATGGAAATAGGTTTTGGACTATTTTAGCATATATTAAAAAATTTGAAATTTTTTCCCAATCAATCACCCTATTATGTCATTCTAATAAAAAATTTATGGATTAATGAAGATCTCAATTGACCAAAAAAAAAAATAGAGGTACTTTTTAAGCTCAATATAACGAATAATCATTTCAATCTAAAAAATGGGTTATCTCTTAGAAATATTCAGATTCTCTTTTTATCAAAATTAATATAGATGTCTCAGTTCTTCATAATAAAGTCTTTACTGCAGGTTATTTGAAACCATGATATAATCTTTCTAGTGCGGTTTGGCATGCTGGTTATTTAAAATAACCGACACTTTAGCTAAAGCACGGGAAGTAAGAGAAAGCACGGGTTTGCTAAAGCATGACTTTAGCTTCGCTGGGTTGCGAGGGCGTTAACCTTGCTTCGCTAGTTCAACTACGTTGAATGTAGGTTGTTCCGGAGAGACTTTGGATAATCAGAGAGATTAGTTGATTAAGGAGTTGTGCGTTGTATTTCTTTTTTAGTCTTTATGTATAGGCTACTCACTACAGATTCACCTTCCTAATATGAGTGAAATATATATTTTAGGTCACAGGTATTGGCCTTGAATCAAATCAAAACACTTATAATTTTGATAAGTATCGTAGGCAATAAAAGAGAGTCATTGGCCTCTTGACGTATGTATGTATGTATGTATGTATGTATGTATGTATGTATATATATATATATATATATTCACTATATATATATAGGATTTTTCTCAGGTAAGGATGTCCTTACCTAAGGTTTAGGTACGGATTTGGTGTTTTCACCCACTTTCCGATCACATTTTCACATCTCAACCGTTCAGTTTTTAGAGCCTAATGTATAGATCCCCCCTGCAAAATTTCAGCCAATTTGGTGATCGTTAAGGCATCCAAAACTGTAATTTACACGAACGGACCGAATCTGTCCAACCGGAACCGTTCGTATTTATAATGGTAAATTACAGTTTTAGATGCCTTAACGATCACCAAATTGGCTGAAAATCTGCAGAGGTGATCTATACATTAGGACCTAAAAACTGAACGGTTAAGATGTGAAAATATGATCAGAAAGTAGGTGAAAACCGGAAATCCGTACCTAAGAAAAGTTAAGGAAGTTCTTAATGTAGCCGGACTATATATATATATATATATATATATATATATATATATATATATTCTTGACGCCAGCTTGCATAGTATATTCGCTATCCACAGTAAGGCTAGCCCACGTCCACTAAGGACCTTTAATGTAGACCAACTATTTCCAATTACTAGTGGCAGCTTGCACGTCAACCTCCTTCCCTCTCGGACAATACTTGGTAAGCAAGCAAATCAACTATCTTTAATTATCAAATATTTGATAACTAATAGTACATCGGTGAATATCCAGATTTGTCTCGAAATTATTTGATATCTAAGTAGGCTTTACTTAGTCTCTAAACAATATATTTCGAACTTAACAAAAATATATAACTTGGACAACGGATATTGGCATATTCTCTTCGAGTCACACTTTGTCGGGAAAAATGTTAATTTTGGGTTCAAACAACACTATAGAGGTTACAAGTTCAAATATCACTAGCATCATATGATCGATAGGTAGAGTGAAAACAATGCTTTATTGACCTTTTCAAAAAGATGTTAGCCATTCTACAATTCATGGCTTACAACGAACCTCATCTGGAAGAAAGAGGATTACTGATGAAGGAGATTCAAAAATTCTTATTGATAGCATCAACCACATAAACTAAATTTTATTGGGGAAACCAACCAAAATTCAGGTCGAACGGACCAACTACAAAGAGAGGATTACTGATTAAATCAAACTGCACCGAAATGAAACGGTTCGAGATCAGTTTCAAGCTTGAAACCGACCTAACCGAATTTAAAATATTCATTTTTTACATATGTTTTAGTGTACTGTCAAATTTTTATTGGCCTTCGTATGGATTGTGTGCAGTAGATGCACACAATCAGTCTAACCAAATCTAATCTGACTATCTTAGATCGGGGTACTCAACACTCATTCTCATAATCGTGAGTACTCTTAAGCCACAAATTGACATCAACATAAACCCCAACAAAATCGCAGTCATATCTGCGCATTTATCATGGATGACGTTGCTGCTTCCGTCCAAGCCCGCTATGACAATGACCATTTCTTCACTTACTTAGATTTAATCTCCGCCATCGACTTCCTCACTTGCTTGCTCGATCGCAATAAGCTTAAATAAGCTTCATCAGAGCTCTGACCGAAACATTTCGGCATGTGTATGTCGCTGTCGATGGAATACACTAGTCTATGCTCCCTGCGGTGTTGGGAGGTGTTTCTGTCTTTGGACCGCTCCTGGCTAAAACAGAATCTACTCTCCATAATTGCTTCGGCCAGAAACCAAACTGAGAGGAACCAAAAATTAGTGCTTTTTTACGAAAATCTTGTTTTTAGGCAACTTTTTTCAAGATCTTCCTCTCCTGTTGGTTGGAATAGTTCTTTTATTAAATGGCTCGATTCTTTTAGAATCCATTAAGACCCGGGATTCTTAGATGAATCTTGTTAAGATCTTCATTCTTTGCTACCAGATTTGGTATGCTAGAAATAATGATATATTTAGACAAGTTAATATAACTCTTTCTCGAGTTGTTTATGCAGAAGCAACTGAGGCTCTCCAATATCAGCAAGCTAATTCATCTCCTCACAAAAGAAGAAATGCTCGCAAACATCTTATCAACTGGCGTCCTCCTGATTCAAAATTTTGTGAAGCTTAATTTTGATAGCTCAATGAAGCATAATCATCAAGGTGCTGCAGGTTTTGTGATTAGAAATGAAGAAGGAAATCCTCTGATTGCTTCCACCCGAAAATATAGGTTTATTGATGTTCTCATTGCGGAGGTTTGCTTTAAGGGAAGGTCTTACAGCAGCTTTTATCCATGCTCATACTCATATTTAGGTTGAAGGAAATTCAAAAATTCTTATTGACAGCATAGCTAGAAAGATTTCTTGACCCTAAAGGATCAAAAGACAGTTCGAGACATCAAATTGATCTCTCTGATTCAAACATGTTTGGAGGGAAGCCAATTTTGTTGCTAATGCTATTGCACATCTTGGACATACTTTGGAGACTCCTAGCTGGTCTTATGCTTTGCCTTTTCAGACGGCCCATGTTCTTTATCTTAATAATTTGGATGACGTTCGATTAAGGGTTCTTTCTAACCTATGATTTTTTTATAGACTACCTATTCTTTAAGTGCCATCTTATCAACCAGATCTGGTGTTCTCTTTTTTCTAATCTCCAACGTCAGCATTGGCATCGTTCCTCAATCGACTGGTTAGATTTTCTCTCTACTATTCTTAATCATGATGCTAATCTATTCAGCACAGCCTTAAATATAGCATACTTTATTTGAAAGGCAAGAAATATATTATATTATTTTCAGGAATAAACATTGTGTCCCAACTCGTATTTTGTATGCTGCAGATTCCTCTTATCAAAGTTATATCAATCATAGGATTCATAATCCTACTGCTCTTAGGAAATCAACTGCTCCCCATTTAATTAAACGGAGTTCTCCTAAGGAGTGATGCATCAAGCTGGATTTTGATGCTTCATTGTTATCCTCTTCAAGTGCAGCTGGATGTTTTTTGTTCAGGGATGCAGAAGGTTTACCTATTCCAGCAGCTTGTAAACAATTAAACTATGCTAATGTTTCTCCTAGCAGAAGGTTTGTCTTTAAGAGTAGATTTGCATGCAGCTTTGTCACAATCATATAGAAATTGAAGGTGACCCTAAAATTTGAAGACTACTCTCTGGAAAAGTTCAAGTTCCTTGGCGTATCAAATCAATAGGTCATGATATCAAGCAGTTGGCAACTTATCTACAAATTGCCTCCATCAAACACATCAAATGCAAAGCCAACTTCCTGGCAGATGCTATTGCGAAAACTGGTTATCGATGCTCAGCTCAAGCCTAGAATAATTCTCTTCCTCTTACGGCATACGGCATCTCGAGCTTTTCTTTTTGACTGTTTGAATGCATGTTGTTTGAGAGATTCTAGGTTCTAAGTTCTTTTTTCTTTTTGAAAAAAGAACCTTTGATTTTTTTTTTATTATGTAATTTAAAAAACTTTAAAACTGCATTCAGCCAAAAGAACAAATGAAACAAAAAAAATGGAAATTACAGTCATTTATGGGACACTTCGGCTATATCTTTGGCCATAACGATCCTTTCACGGTTGTCAGTAACTGCCCACCTACATGAATAATTGATCCTACTCTTTCAAAATTGTTTGGATAAGAATCAGCAGTAACAGCAGAGGTTCAGCCCGTTACAAGATATTCATATTCTTGTACAGACATGCACAGAAACAAATATACTGCCCCAGCTTCTTAAATATTAAAAATTACGCCTTTGTCAAACTGCCGCAGATGATACAAATTGCAACTTAATAAAGCAAACTCATATGCACAAGTATAACGAATAAATGCAGAAATGGACTAACAAGATACATTAATAAGGATGGTATCATTTCTGATGGAAAAAACATATTACAGTTGAAAAAATTAAGTTGAAAATAACTCTCCCATTTCCACTTCTGCCATACCAAGGTCACCTTGGACCAGATAACTCAACCGCATGCAAATTTTCTGTTGAGTCAACAATCCAATCGGAATTCGGATGAGGAGCTAATTCCACTTCCTGGCGGAGTACTTCGACCTTTTGCCACTCATCCCATCTTTCTGCCAAGCCATCACCTTCAAGCATTCTCACCACTTCTGACATCTTCGGCCTTTCCATTGGCGAGCCTTGTGTGCAGAGCAGTGCAACTTGGATAAGTTGCTCTACTTCAGCATCTACATAATTTCTCTGCAGATCAGGATCAACAAGCATTTCTAGCTTTTTCTCTTTCAGCAGTCCTTTTACCTGAAAAGGCAGCGAGCTGTATCAGATGTTGAAGTACATCATAATTCAGTGTTGTAAAGATCGAGGCAAACCCTGGACACCAGATTGTTGATTACTGTTCTCTTGATATTTCAATGAGAGGATTTAAGCCAAAACATTTAATGAGGAAACAACTAATCTCAAAGCACCAAGCAGATACAAGTCTATTATAAGTTCTTGATTTTAAACTCCAACTCAAAACTTGCTAGCAATAAGGACCGTCTGTAACCTTTCAGAATCATTTGTTGAATTAATGAAAATATAAATAGATAAATTTAACTAAAAAAATCCAATTATCCAGTATGCAGCTCTCAATAGTTTGATGGGTTCATCCTACATTACTTGGTACAGCATAAAAACATCAGCCATATTAACAGTTACTACACAGTTGTCTGTGCAGTACAGCACATTCATGTTGTCTGCCAAATATATTAGTAGGACTAAAAGAGAAATTCCTCTCTTTCCCTCCCTAGTTTTAGGTTTAAGAACCAAATTTATACATAAATGTAAAAGCAGGCAAACAGGAGAGACAACAGATTCGGGTGGGGTTCAGAATATTTCACCATAGTGCTTTTCATTTGTGTTCAATCAAAGTCTCTACTTCTACTGGTAATAGACATGCAAAATTGGCATGTGACCTGAAAAGAAGGTTAAGCGTTCCTATACTTCAATAATCCTGTCCTCCATTGTAAGGTTGAATATCAAATAAGGCTAGGTCGTCTATAAAGTTTTTCTTGATGGTATATAACATAGAAACACAAGTGTATAGTGTCAACTTGACGAACATAGGCAACAATGGAACAGATACTTACCCAATCAAGCAACATGACATCATCATCATTTGCGAGCCGAGCAAGATCGAAGGCCCTCTGACCAGTGATAAGCTCCAAAAGCATGATACCGTAACCGAACACATCAGTTTTCTCAGAAGATTTCCCAGTGGAGAGGTACTCTGGAGCTATATGTCCAATTGTTCCACGTACTGCAGTAGTTACGTGGGTGTCTTTATAGTCCATAAGTTTAGCCAACCCAAAGTCTCCAACAACAGCCTCAAACTCCTCATCCAGCAAAATGTTTGCAGCTTTCACATCACGGTGAATAATCTTTGGGTCACAGTGATCGTGCAAATAAGAAAGGCCCCTCGCAGATCCCAATGCAATTCGCTTCCGAGTTGGCCAATCAAGAGGTGGTTGGGATGGTGGGCGTTCTAAAGGAAAGCATAAAAAGGTATGCATAAATTACAAACACAGAAAAGTAAATCCTTCTGAAAAATTTGCAAAGATGGGAGAAATGACATTTAGAAAACCACTGCTAGAAATAAACAAGCAGAAACCAACAAGACAAAGAAAGCAGCCCTCACAGAAGAAGTAAAGTGTCAATAAAGTGTCATATAATGAAATCACGTTCTACCTCTTAAACATGAGGCAACGCTGCCATTAGCCATATAAGGATAAACAAGTAACCGCTCAGTTGGTGTCATACAAAACCCACGCAACCGAAGAAGATTTCGATGCACGGCCATGCTGATCATCTCTACTTCGGTTTGAAACTGCAACTCGCCACCAGGTGTGCGCTCTTCTTTCAGTCTTTTCACAGCAACCAGAGAACCATCTGCCAGGCGCCCTTTATAGACCTTACCAAATCCACCTCTCCCCAGAATATTTTTGTTGCTGAAACTATCTGTTGCAACCTGTAATTCTCGCAAAGAAAACCTCTTAAGCTGCCCCAGATGTACTTCAGGATCCTCCTCCGCTGCAAAGAGACGTTGATAGAATGTAACTAAAAAATATTAAATGATATTAATGTGAATCTGAGTAAACTACTAAGTAGTAAGTACTAACCAGGTACATCAAAGAAAAATTCTTGAGGTTTTCTGCGGCGCCACCATGCAAATGCAATTGCAGGGGCAGCAAATAGTAAAGCAGCACCAGCAGCAACTCCACCAGCAATAGCCCCAGTGGCACTATTTCCCCCTACAATGCAACCAAATAAACCAAACAAACATTAGATAACATTGACCTAAGGCTTTATATAGCCCAATAGAATGGTTACTTGCATAAAATTCAAGATGCAGAACGACATGCAGCTTATTCAAACTCGGGAATTACAAAATAAATGCACTAAAAGATGAAGTAATCTGCTCATTATAGGTGAAATATGGTGCCTTTGCATTTAAAGAATGTAAAAAGATCCGCAAGGCCAGCTATTGCGTACTTAGAAACAAGCCTTGCCAACTTGGCTGAGTAATAGATAAAATCGCTACTAAATATATATTACCAATGACAACAGAAACAAAATAAATTTGACAGTAATAACCAAGCTAAATATAGATGAAGAAACACAAGACGAGGCTGTGCCCCTTGGTTGTTAAATGCATCTAATACCTTCAACTTTTAAAAGTCAACAATGGGAAGATCACCTGGTGTTGAAATGGGGGGTGGTGGAACAAAAGGTGGGGGAGGTGAAAATGGAGGAGATCCTGGGCAAGGACGTCCTGTTACTGGGCCACATAGATTCAGGTTGTTGGCAAAACTGAAAATGATTGAGAACAGTGATTCAGAATAATCAGAATGAGGGTAAGGAAGAGAGTTCAGGCATTAACAAGAAACCTTATGGGAGTGAATAAAGAGAAGGAGCCATTGTCTGGAACTTCTCCTGAGAGGTGGTTATTTGATAGATCCCTGAATTTTAAAATGCAAAGTTAGAACACATGATTCATGCAATGAACAATTACTAAACACGATAGATGAAACAGAAATACAGATATCAAATTAGCACTTACAATACTTGAAGAGAGGAGATATTAGTCAATGACATGGGAATGGCACCCACCAAGCTGTTGTTGTTGAGCCGGCTACCCTTACACGGAAGGCATGAATAAATAAATATTTCTCCATGAAACAGTCATCTCTATCATGATTGGAAATAACAAAATTTGAAACCGTCTAACAAGTGTAATCTTCGTGTTGGTGTGTTGGTGATAAACTTCCTGACTTAATGTTTGACAACACACAACACAAAATTTAGTTAACAGTAATAAGACAGGCACTCACCAAAGGATACCAACCAAAACCTTTAATTTGATTTTATTCTAATATAAAAAGTAAATAACTCCTACATTTTTTTGCAAAAAGATCGCACTATTACCAATGAAGTGCATTGAATTGTATTACCATCATAGTAACAGTAAGCAGTGAAATTCATACATCTTTTCGTTATGCAGTTGATTTTCAAGTATTAAGGCATACTTTTTTTTTTTTCCTTCTTCTTCCATTTGATCTGATAAGATGTGATATCAATATCTAACACAATACTGTAATTTTTCAATGCAAAGAAATCAATCCAGTTTCCATTTATTAGGACATAAGGCTATATACAAGCCATAAATTATACTTATTAGACAACATCTATGTCTACAACATGGCATTAAGGAAACAAGGTAAAGATAAGAATACCCACAGGAATCGCAGTTTTGACAGCTTGCCCAAGGTATCTGGGATTTGACCAGTAAAACTATTCAAATAAAGATCCAAGCTCACCAAGCTGGTTAGATTCCCCAGTTCACTAGGAATTGGTCCAGTTATGTTATTACTGTAGAGCTCCCTGCCATTAAAAATACCAATAAGATTTAATTTAAAGGCCAAGACAAATTTGAAATGGCATAAGATGTCTCAGGGTAACATATCAAAGATTATTAGATCTCTTTTTCCTTTTCCATTTGAGGTTCAATTTCACTATGAACATGTTCAACATCAAAATTATAAGTCACTACACCTTTTGGAAATATGCAGGCAATGTGGATGGCAAAATAGCAGTCCAAGGTAATATTCATGAGTGATTTCCAAGATAGTCTGATATTTAACCACTTTCTTCGAATTTAGGCAAAATGATGATATCAGTGTATGTTTTCACCCAAAAAGTCCAAAAGTGAATAGGTCACTGCATGGGCAAAAGCTGAAAATCCCAAAACAAAACATGGACTTCACAAATGTATACCAGGATATATCTAAACATCATCTGCCCAATGGCATTCTCCCTCTACCATTGTTTGCTAACAAAATGAACAGCGACGACCTTAGGGTTCATAGTAATAGTGCTGCTAGCGAAGTAGCTCCATGATAGATCATTCTAATCATAACAATATCATCCCACACCAATCTGCTTGTACCAATCACTCCGTCCACAGTCTAGGTAAATGTTGACTTCATGTTGCCCAGTGATTAGATGCTAAACACACTTAATCCAATCAATTGACCAAGTATGGCACCAAAGAGCAAGTTGTGCAGCATAATCCCAACAGGAATAACAACAGGATTGGAAATAATGAAGTAAACATTACAGTTTGGAAACAGAGTAACTTACAAATATTGTAAATTCTTAAGAAGGCCAAGTGAGGAAACAAGTTGACCAGACAAGGCTGCATTTCCAAGATCACTGAGATTACACATAACAAAGCAACATGAAAAGATATCTTCCCGAAAAGAGTGACACAAACATATTTGTCAGGTATGACACAAGCATGTACTTCAAAAGATGTGGAAAGTGAGACAACATACACTCTAATAACGCTATTCTCATTGTTGCATGTTACATGAAACCATGTACACGGGTTAACAAGAGTTGGATCCCAACTCTGCAAGACATTGTTCGGGTCCTCTAAGTTGGCCCTTAAACTATGCAAGGCATCACCTGTTTGAAAAAGAAAACAACACAAAATAATTAGTTTCAAACAATAAACCTACTAGAAAAAGGGGTAGCTTATCGGACCAAGACCTTTGCACACTGAAGAGTACACTAATCTAGATCAGATACAAAACCATTATGCAGAAACACCAGAATGCAAAAGAAAATGAAGCTGCACATAAATTCTGTTGAACTACAGCAGACCATCACAGTGGTTATAAACAGAAAAAAAAATGGCATGAAGCTCTTTGGGTTCAAGACTTATTTGATCATGGTAGAGATGATATTAAAATAAAAAAGGCTGAGATTAAACAAACTGCAGATGCGGACAGCGCTATCGCCATCAAACTCTTATGGACTCACTAAAATTTACAAACAAATAAAAATAGAGCTTTATGCAGCCAGCAAACAATAAAGTCGCATTCATCGAACCAGAATAATGTCACTTAACCACAAGTACCCGATTAAGTTATTGCAAGTAAAACAAAAATAGAGGCTTCGCTTATGACACTAGAGATCAAGCTTCTATTTCAATAGAAATCTCTAATACTCAAAGTTCATAACTTTCAATACCCTGAACTCAAAGCATGCAACAATTCCAAAACAAGAGGCAAAAACCCATTTCCAGAAAACAAAGTAAAGTGGTAAAAAAAGCAGAGTCTAGGTAGTAACCTTCCATATTTGAAAGCACCATTATGATCCATAAGGGATGAGCGACCAGGATCAACCAGGGACAAAGTGAACTGGCAAACCTGCTATCCATCTCAGGTGCTTTTTACGTGTCTCTCAGATCCAAATGGTACATCACCCCCAAACACACCATCCCCAAAAAACCCGCACTCCAATCTCTCTCTCAAGTCTCAAACCAACAAACCCACCATTACCCACAAAAATCTAACACCCACTCAACCAAAGCCTGATCTCACCACCACCCAAAAGACCCCTCAAAAAAACCACAGATTTTCGAACATTTTATTCTCTTTCTGCTTCTGCTGCTTCCCTTTTGGCCAAACCTGCCCTTTTCTTCTCTCTCTCTCTCTCTCTCTCTCTCAGTTTGCGTGGGATTGTTATCTTTTCTTCTTCTTTTTTTTTTCTTTTTTTTTCTTTTATTTTTTTTTTGTTTGGGAGCTCAACACTTTTTTGAGTGAGGCGTGCGCACACACAGAGAGTGAGAGTGAGTAGGAGTGCAAAAGAGAGAGAGAGAGAGAGAGAGAGAAAGAGAGAGAGAGAGGGTGCTGCCCGAACGGTGCTGACCGCTGCCCGAATGCAGTCAAAACGCCTTGGCGCTACAACGTGGAAAGGGACGTGACCGTGCGCAACCCCGTTTTCAGTCAAATCTTGGGCTTGAGTACGTGGGGCCTAACCCTAAAGCCACCTCAGATTCGGTCCAACTCCTCATTTTCGCTTTATAATTTTATTGGATTATTTAATCAATGTTTATAATCTGTGTTTAAAGAAAGTAATAAACAAAGAAGAAACAGTTCTAGATGACATCATTTACCTACTTTTGCCATTCTATTCTGTATTCTGTTTTGACCCGCAGGAGCAACTACACCTCAATTTATGACCGAGGTTATAAAAAAAATTTAGAGTTTCAGCTTCCCACCGAGCTTTTGTTGCTCCAACAACTAGCGTTCTAGGCCACTACCCAAGCCAAGGTCTTGATCCAGGTCGAGACCTAGAGCGAAAAAGAGAGAGAGACAAAACTAAACATAAAAAGTATCGCGCGTGATGCTCGAATTCTTGTATGCTAGCGTTGACAAAGACTGACTCATGTTGCGTCAGTTTTTTATCACGTATCGGAGACAAAATTGTGGTAATGAGTGATGTGTGGTATATTCATTGAGGGGTTTTGAAATTTGAAACCAACCGTCAATGAATCTGGACCGTTGGTGTGATTATGAATAGTATCCAACGGTAAATAATTGATGACTTTGTATAACGGAAAAAAACAGCAATAAACGGTAAGAAATAAAATTCAACAAAAAATGTACCAAAATTTCCTATAAATACCTACCCACTATTTGATCTCCCATGCCAAAAAAAAAAAAAAAAAAAATCTTTCCTAGTTCCACAAATTTTTTTCTTCCTCCTCATAATAGCTTTCATCTTCTGAATTTTTTTCTATTCCAATATGAATGCAAAAGCCGTAGATCAAGGTGTTGGATAGGCGGACCTTCAGCTTTACTTGGTTATCCATCGCTCAAACAAATTACAGTAATGCCCCCTCAATTTGGAGCCTTTTCCTTTTCTTCCACATCCTAGTCATGGACATACAATGTTTTACCGAGTTTTAGAGGTTATGATACATGCAATGGTTTCACAGGCCATTTGTGCAAAAATTTGGTTCATAAGGGCTTAAAAGTGGAGAATAAATATCATTTACTTTTCTTAGAGCAAATGCACCCATGAACCAAGGGCAATTGCTGATTTACCAACTAAATTGGTACTACCAATCCACTATTTATCATGTACATACATAACACGTGCCGGCATAATCAACATTCATACTTAACCATGTCACCTTGTCGGAATGACTTCAACGGTGTGACCCCTACAAACACAACAAGACAACCTTCACCGGCAAGCTAACTCCAGGCCAAAATGTGCATCGACACGCCAACACACGCCACCTAAAGTCGTCTTTGCAGAAAGGACCAAAACTCAACAAACTGAAGCGTATCAGTCCCATATCGAAAACAAGAGTGAGGTAACTCACTATTTCACCTATTAAAGGTCAACTTCTCTCTTTTCATTCATTACGCATTTAATAGCTATCTACCACTACATTTGTCAATATAAATACATCGTCTGAGGGCGGATCCAGGAATTCAAACTTGGTAGGGCTTGAATTTCTTAACAAATGAAAAAAAAAATGGCTCTGCACATCAGCAACATCCATGAACTCCATTTAAGTTTACACAGCAATCCCAACCCAGAAATCAAATTCACGTTTACACAATTTCAGATACCAAAAAACAACTCAGTACCTAGAAGGCCAGAATCAAAAAGGGTTTACCAAAGGAGTAGGAGAATAAGAGAAGGGATCTGAAGCAGTAGTCAGTGGAGTCACTGACCAAGCCATCAACGTATCGAGGGTCGAAGACGGAGATGAGAAGAAGAAGCAAAGAAGAAACCTTGAGCTTTAGTTTACTGCTGGAGCCTGGAGGCCTGGATCTCAGAGACGGAGAGGAGTAGAAGAAGACGAGAAGAATAGGTAGTGGGTCTTGAGAAAGGGAAGAGACTTAAAAAAAATAAAAATAAAACAGATATATACATCTTTTTTTTCCGGCACAAAAATCTCGTAGGGCTTGAGCCCTACCGGAACATGGCTGGATCCGCCCCTGCGTCTGACTTTAGCATCGGAGGAGCGAAGACCGCCAACCGCGGTCTCCCATCTTGGCACCGTTGTATTTCTCTTGACAGATTAGCGGGATTTCACGAACTCTCTATATATCGGAAGATTAGACCCTCGTCCACATTATCAGAAGCCGACATCATATGGCAGTGTTTTGAACATTAACACATCCCAAATTGGCAATTGCATCCAACTTATACAATGCACCAATGAAAGGTAATTTGCCTGCCAATTCACTATTCACACTTCAAATTAATGAATTATTCATTAAACTTATAATTCAATTAACTAAACAATTAACAATTATATTAATCATACAAATTTAATTTAAAAACAATTAATGCATAAGTTTTAAAACCAAACGAAATTGTATATCAAGTATAGATATCATTCCCGATAAAAAGAAAAAATAGTTATCGTTATAATTATCGACCAGTCATTATTTGCCATGTGAAAATATATATGATTTTTGATAAGATAATCGCCCGATCTTCATTTGACACGTGTCAATGTCAAATATCATTATCTTCTGAAAATGTCTCTAGGATACGTGATAAGATTTTCAACCTATATAAACGCGATACATGTACTTATCCTACCTTTTTATCTTTCAATATTGGTAGTAAGTAAGCTTCAGACTCCATTCTCTGCTCACACATACCTCTCATTCTACACCTACATCTTTTTTGAAATCTATCATCTATCTTATTTCTCCTCTTTCCAATGGAAGAATGGAACAAATGGTTGTTAGAAATGGAGCATGAAAATATGGAAGAACTCAAGCGGATTCAAGCTACAAACCCTCAAGCGGCTGCGATGGTGGCGCAATATCAATTATCAGAGACACCTAGAGGGCGTGGTTCAAGACCTGGTTGTGCCCCAAATGTAGAAAGACATAAAGAAGTCTAAGGTCATTTTCTCTTGGAGGATTATTTTGTCAAACGTCCGGTGTACGACGAAGGAGGTACAGAATGCAGACACATGTCTTCCAAAGCATAATGGAGGATCTTTCCAACCTCAATAGTTTTAGGGGGCAAAAATCAGATGCCACTAGAAAAATGAGATTGCTTCCCGAACAAAAAATGACAAGTGCCCTGAGAATGCTTGCTTACGGTGCAGCTGCTGATCAATGTGATGAAATCACTATAATGGGAGCTTCTCCAATGCTGAAATGTCTGAAGAAGTTTTATAGACAAGTCGAGTTTCTTTACGCTGGGTGGTTCATTCATCCTCCAAATCCTGCTAACTTGCATAGGCTTCTCAATAGAGGACAACATCATGGGTTTCCAGGCATGATTGGGAGCATCGATTGCATGCATTGGGAGTGGAAGAATTGCCCAACTGGCTGGGCTGCAGCTTTCTCGGGTCAAAAGGGTAGACCAACTATTATTCTTGAAGCAGTGGCGTCTTACGATACATATATATGGCATGCTTTCTTTGGAACCCCTGGAGCTCAAAATGACCTCAACGTCCTTAGTGCATCTAATGTGTTCGAGCGTGTCATAGATGGAACTGCTCCACTGGTTGAGTTTGAGGTCAATAACAAAAGGTATACTAATGGTTATTACCTTGCCGATGGAATATACTCGCGGTGATCAACTTTTGTCAAAACAATATCGAACCCCAGAACAGAAGAGCAGAAACACTTTTGCAAAAAACAAAAGGCTTACATCAAAGATGTGAAAATGTGTTTTCGTATCCTCCAATCTCGATGGGTCATACTGCATCATGGTGCTAGGTTGTTTGAATTGGAGGATCTTCGAGCTATCATGATAAGTTGTATCATTCTTCATAACATGATTGTGGAAGATGAGTTTATTGAGGAAGAATTTACGGAACCTAAAGAAGATGATCTAATGAATCTAGTAATGGCAACAGTATATGATCGGCATGTGCATCCTAATATTGGAGAGACTATTCCTTTCGAACCAGTGGGGAGAAATGGACAGAATCTTCCTTCATTCACGGATCGTGAATTTCAGGTAGAGTCGACCTACCTCCACAAGTGCCTACAAGATGATTTGGTGATGCACAACTGGAACATAGATGGTAACCGAGTATGAACCACCATAATTTATAATTAAATTTGAATAAATGGTGGTTTGTAATTTTAAATAATGTATTCTATGTTTGTATGCCTTATTAATTTGTTTGGTTTTCTTTGTAATTTCAATCCATGTTTATCTATCTTTGAGAATAAAGTTTGGTTTTACATCAATAGAATTTATTATCATTACAGTTACAAACTTGTATTACTATTGTTATTGTTATGTTTATAATTTAATTTATTCAAAGCATAAAATTTTTATTTCATAAAATTAAAATTACATAAGTGAAATTTGAATTACATTAAAAAATAGAACTTGATTTCCTAAACAACATTTTAATTTAGTCAAATTGCGGTATGTAGCAATCGTTACTACCACCATCGGACATTGTTTTTGCTACAATATCACCCTTCTTCTTTTTCCACCAAGCCTTTGATTGTGGGGTTATGGAATTAGTATACATGACCATAATTCTTGCATCTTCTTTTGCCTCTTCAAATTCAAATATCTTCTTTGTGTGACCAGTCATTTCTTCGTTTCTTTTCTTCACTAGTTCAACAGAAGCTTGGGTTGATTTGACCATGGCTTGAATAGTAAGAGCCATACTTTCTACTGCATCTTGCGCCTTCTTTCCTTTCTTCTTTGCCTCTCTTTTGTCCTATTAGTCTTGGCATGGAGGTTGATGGCTCCAAAACGATATCATCATCCAACTCAATTGGCGACTCGTTTTCAGAGGCAGTAGCTGTCGAATATGATGCCGGTGGTTAAGGATTAGATGGTGGATCAACAAAATACGGGTGGTTCTTAACTTTCTCCCAACATTCAAATTTATTAAATTTCTTGGGATATTTTTTCATGAAGATCCCTTGAGTTTGATTCATCTAAACAATGACAATGAAGCAATAAAAATTAACCGATAGAAATCAAATATTTGTAAGAGACAAATTTAACTTAAAAATATAAATAATAAGGTGAAAAAAAACAATTAATAGTATTGGGGGAAAAATCAATACCTCGTCCATTTTATTGGTGCTGCTCATTATATAATTACAGGATGTCATTTGTGCATTGTGCCAATCTTTGAGATTTTTTTTCAACTTTCAAAACTGAGATCGGAGAGCTTGAGGAGGTCAGCTTGTAGATGGACCTTGCCAATTTTGCGCATAATCAGCATGAACCTTTTCCCATAACTTGGAGGAGGTTATTTCTTTTCCGGTGATCCGGCGCACGGTCTTACGTGCCCATAAATCGCACAATTGAATTTGCTCGTCAACTTGCCAATTGGAAACTGAATCTCCCATTGTTGGATGATAAAATAGATGGAGAGGTAAAAATTTTGAAAATTTTGTTGTGTGAAATTAAGTTGAGGAACTAGGTATTTATAGAATTAAAAAAAAAAATCTATTTTTTTTTTACCTTTCGGATTATTTTTTGGGTGGAAAAAAACTTACCGTTGTCAATTAATTGCAGCCATTGGATCGCATGATCCAACAGCCACAATTAAGTGACCGTTGCACAAAGGATCGTTAAAAAAATGAAAAAATAAAAAAGGGGGCCGTTGGCAGCAGGCCCATGTGGGTGGAGCCCACCACCAACGGTCGGGTAATCCGATTGCTAATTATTAGTCCTCCAATCGTCTGGGCAGGTGGGGCCCCCCAAATTAGTCAGGCAATTTATTGCCACTGCATCCTATTGTTTCCCTCTTCTCTCCAATTGGTCATCCAATTGGTATACCGGTGCATTTGCTCTTAGAGCATTTGAAGAATAAAAAATTTCTATAGTTGTTTTCTCTTAAAATTATGCTTAGTCACGCTGGTGTTTGGATGAACAGGTAAAGATTCTTCAATGTAAGGAATCAAAGCAACAAATGTTTACCCTGTTTTTTTTACAAGATAGATCCATCATGTAATACCCGCAATTTTTATTTTAAATTCGAGTAATTGTGTTGAGTGATTATTATACGATTTCACGATTATTGTTCGATAATAATTCACTTTTACATTAATCGAAGTTTCGAAACGATTATTTTTAACGAAAAGCTCGAAATGCTCGGTTTGAGAAATCGATTTTTTCTACGTACAAAATTTGGAGAAATTTCCTTCATAAAAGTTGTAGAGTTCGTCGTTACGAGTCCGTACAAGTGCGGAACACGAAGATCGGATTTTTTCTGAATTAGTTATCGAATTTAGAAGTTTTTCCGAAACTTGTATAAATAGGAAAAAACCCTAGCTAATTTTTCAGAAGCCTTCTATTTGGTCCGGCCTCCTTCCATTTTCAGAAAGAACTGTTCATCATCCCCTACCTCTGCCCCTCGACCAAAATCGACCGAACAAGAGAGCAAGGTTCACCATAATTGTTCTCCCTCCACAGGCCACCTCTCAACCTCAAACCAAGTCCCAGGCGTTCGTCTCGAGCTGCTCTACCTCTTGGACGACATCGCGTCCACCGGCAAGGCCTCCACCGCCGGCAAAACAGCCCGAAACAACCGGACCTGAAAACGAACCAAAACTAGCTCCTTGCGTTTTCGACCACCAAACCAAGTGAAACTCGTTCCTCTACATCGACTCAACCTCCTGAAGCTTCCAGAGGCAGTTTTACAAGGCGGCTCAGCCAGTAGCGGCGGCGGCACGGCTCGAACCGAACACTACCATTTTCGGTTCGATCTTGATATCTTGAGCTACATACCACCATTTCACTTGATTCTTGGCTCATTGAGCTCACCTCAACCTCCTCTACAAGCACCAAGAAGGATCAGAACTGGGTCGAACGTTTTCATGTTCGTCGGAGCTCGACCCAAACGGATCGAAACAACCAAAGTTTCGATCAAGATATCTCGAGCTATACACGATCGTTTCTTGTGATTCTTGGCTTGTTGAGTTCGCAAGGAAGTTCTGAACAAGTTTCCAGAAGGGATCAGGACCTGAGGTTGCAGTTTTCACGTCGGTTTTCAAGCTCGCCGGTTTCTGGAATTTTTCCGGCCGCCGACTGTAATTGGTACTTTTCGATCCCTTCCCGTCATTTTTTGGTCTTATGCTAGTTATGAAAGTTGCTCAGAATGATGAAACGAAGGGGACAAGCTCGGCCACGACACCATTGGCGGTGGTCGGTGGAGGCTCTGTCCCTAACTCCGGCGGCCCTTTTCGGCCACCTCCGGAGGTCTAAAATTTGGTTTCTATCCATTTTATGATTCTATGTTTCAATACGATCATTTCGGCGTATTATACGCATTTTTCGGATATCGTATGAATTAGTTATGAATTTTGTGATTTCGATCGATTTCGATCGTTAGATTTTTGATCTGTGAAATTAGGACCGTCGGATGAACTTGTAAGTTTTTTATGATGATCATATGACTGTCCCAGAGGCTTTGTGTGGTCATGGGCGAAGATCCGACCGTTGGATCTTCGTATGTGTGCAAAACGGTAATTAGGGGAGCGATTCGTGAGAATCCGCTCGTCGGATTTTAATGTAAATTAGAATCCGGTCGTTAAATGGTAGTTAATTTATGTGTTGAAATTGTTGGCTAAATTCGAATCACATTTGATTAGGTGATTGACGGATTTTATTTGAGTGGGCTATTTCGGCGTTAATTATAATTATAATTATATTGAAGACGCAGCGGGAATTTTGAGGTGAGTAAAACTTACATGGTTCATATTACGAACCGAGCGTTTTAATTTATTTATTTTTGGTAATTGTGTGAAAAATATTTGCAGATTAAATATTTGTTTTAAAATTTCATGGACTTGAATCACCACGGTCCATAGGTAAGTAAAATGAATTTTAATTATACAAATGAATTTCATGATTTTCTTGTGTGAACTATAGATGGTATTAGTGGTCATTCCTGAGTGGATGATTACGTATATATATATATATTTACGTGGAAAACATATATTGTTGAGTGATGATATGATTGACTGAATTGATGAATTGATTATATTTCAATTGTGTAATTTCATAATAATATGGTGTATCTTGGTTGGGTTGATTTCAGTACGTGATATTGTATGTTGTGCTCATTATGGGTTTAGGGTCGACGTAGTGACCGGTGTGGGGAAATCGGACACTCTAATCCTGGGTGGATGATGGGATACGATTGGTTGAGTATGTGGAATTATCGGACGTTCTAAATATGTATATAGGTATACATATTGATGAAATACGATAATGATAAATATGTCGGATGCCATAACCTAGGCCAGGTGACGGGCTACGATTCAGTTAGAGCTCTAGTCTGTCAAGTACCATATTTTTATAAATACGATGTTGAGGGTTGTGTAGAAAGATGTGAGTTGGGGTTTGTCTTGATGTGTTGAATTGGTGTTGATTGAGATTGTTAGTACTTGTGGATGTGGAAATTATTTAGTGTTGTTGTGTGTGGGAATAATTATGAATTAAATTAAGTAATAGTTCTTTCTTTTTACTCATACGAGCTTTCATAAGCTTACCGGGTTTTGTGTTGTTGCAATCCCGGTACACTATTCAAATGGTATAGCGGATATTCCTGCAGGTCAGGATAACCAGGGAGGTGACTGAGCTACTTAGGTGTTACAGCAGTTTTTGTTATTTCATTTAGTTATGAGTTGTGTATGCTCATTTAGAGCTTTACAATTCATTTTGGATTTGAGTTGTAATAATTAACCGAGACTAAATTCGGTTTGATTTTATTTCGTGTGGTGAGGATGTTAAGAAAAGAAATTTTCAGGATGATTATTTTGAGTTTGTAATAATTTTC
This sequence comes from Rosa persica, assembly GCA_025331145.1. Classification (NCBI taxonomy): domain Eukaryota; kingdom Viridiplantae; phylum Streptophyta; class Magnoliopsida; order Rosales; family Rosaceae; genus Rosa; species Rosa persica. Next base: position 22,461,091 of record WFKR01000006.1, on the reverse strand, counting down.
ATGTTTCGGATTTTGAATTGTTATTCTAAAATTCGGGGCGTGACACATCAGATGTATGAAACCAGAAGAGTAGGTTTTATGAGGCATTTGCTGAGCAAGAAAGCAGATTCAAAGATGACATGAAGGGGCTGACTAGATGGAAGACAGCTCTTACAAAAGTTGCAAATCTGTCTGGATCACATTAGTCTGACGAAGGGTACATTCTTAACTACGTTATGTATTGTATTTATTTGTTTAGATGTTTTTTTTGTTGTCTTTATGTGTAAATGTTCCTGATCTCTAATAGAGATTGGTTTGGTTCCTAACGACTTAGTAGAAAATATCACTTTAGTTACTCAACTTCCACATCGTTTTACATTTTATTAAAGATATTTCCGTCAAATGTAGATAAATATTTTAAAAAAAAAATTGACCTAGGATGAATTTTTCTTCTTCATTCACTAAATAAAAATTATATTTTTTTTTCATTTTTAAAGATTTAGGGAGAAAGTTTGACATACGATGAAGAAAAATAGCGGTCTTCGATTTTGCAGATTGCAATTCCACTTGGTACTTACTATCATCTATGTTTAAGTTGGATAGTTTATTTCATTTATATATATTTATTATGTTCTTTGCTTTTTTCTGTATATTCATTCAAGTTTTGCATTCTCTCATTTGGTAGATATGAAGCTGACTTTATTAATACAATTGTTGGAGATATATGGGTCAAATTGTTAACGTATACACTTTTAAAGGTGGCAAGGTACCCTGTTGGAGTCGAGTCTCACGTAAAAAATAGACTTGAACTATTATGTGCAGGGGAAAATGATGTTTGCATGGCAGATACATGGGGAATCGGCCGGATAGGCAAGACAACAATTGCTAAAGCTGTTTATAATTCGAATGCCGATAAGTTCGAAGGTAAATTGATGGATTCGGATTGAGTTCTCAAAATTAACCCTGTTGACAATTGTTAATATAAAGCAAGTAGGGATCGTTCTATCCAGGAATTGAGGGTGCTCCTGTCATTTAAACATCAAGGAAAGAATTATTAACTACATGTATAAATTATTTACGAAAATTACAAAATAGAAAGCAGGTTTGAAAAGTTTGTATTCTAATATAATTAAACTAACTACAATAATCGATTCAAACCCATGAATTAAGATAGATACAAGGAACAAAATATGTATGATGAAGTTAATAATCATTAACACAAAAACAAGTAATCTAAACATAAATCATGGATCAAAATATGTGAATGAAGAAAATAATCAAGAACAGAGATGAACGCATACACAATTATTTTTACTTTCCTTAGTTAAATTAACTAGATGAACGCACCATAGTTAACCCTATTAAACATGTAATGCTAGTAAGAGAACAAGTCATCAACAAAACATATTTAACGCATTAAATAAGTAGAAAACTTGATCGATTTAAGTCAAGAACAGAAGTTGGAACGTCATACAAGCATGCAAGACTCTTCATTGATTTACCTCAGCAATTATAGGTTCTCCACTAAAACAATTAAGACCTAGAATGCTAGCATATCTTAATTTGGATTCAATTACATGTTCAATATTCTAAGTTTGCAACCAAAGAACACAAAACACATAAAAGGTGGGATTGAAGCACGAAATCAATGAACTTAAATCATCACATATAGAAATCGCAATTTATGTATTTTTAGAAACCTAAAACTTTTTCATGCTTTATAATTATTGAAAACTAAACATCAAGACATAAACTCAACCAACACAAAGAATTGAAATTTCTAATAAAACAAACAAACCATTCGAATGTTCTATACAAACTAGAAACCAAAAACAAAGAGTTTGTGGTCATGGTTACACGTTTAAAGAAGTTTCAAGGAGATCTTCAAGAGGATGGAGTCTACGGCAAGGATGTATGGAGGATGATGGAGCTTGCTTCACGGCTTCAAGACTTGCACAAAGAACAGATGCCGAAACTTTGAGAGAGAGATGGAAGGTTTTACGAAAATAATTCTAGGTTTTGAATGATTAATCAAACATCTCCGAAGGCTCTCCTTATATAGTGCACGACTAAGGCTAGAGTTTGGGATTTTCTCTGATTCTTCTGCATCATTCAACCAATCAAAATATTACATGAGAAGTAGACATCCAATAAACATCTTGATTGTCGAAATCTTACATCCACCTAGTTCTTATTGCGGCCTCCATGTAGGTAGAATGTAATTAGGAAACCTAATTCAATCATTATTCTCTTTTGTTTTCTTTTCATGATTGCACAAGAAGTAGATTTTCCTTGAAGCTCTCCCTTTTTAACTCATTGTCGAAATCTTTTCTTCTTTTCCCTTATTTTGCACGGTAAGAAAGAATTATATTGTGATAATTATTCCTTGAGATGTCAAGAGCATTCTAGAAGGTCATATGGAAGTAGCATGCTTCAATCTTCGGGCCAGACTTCTCCACTTGGACGTTTCAAAGCCCATCTATGTGTATGACGCTAACTTTGCATCTTCTAAAACATTTTTGTACAATCTTGAGTCACCTTGAAGCCACAGCATCTCGTAGTTTTTCCAGGTATCCTAGTATCATTAGGACTCCTAATGCCAATAGGTTTCCTAATCCAATTAGGACTCTTCATTTCCGAGATGTTCTGGAACCTTCTTAAGCTCTCTTTGTGTTACAGGGACTCTTAGTCATATTAGGTTTCCTTTTCCTATAAGGATTTCCTTGTTTAACTGGAATTCTGTCATTTCTCATTTATGTCGTCATTTCCACGAACTCATTCCTAGTTGACTCATGATTCCTACTTCAACTGGGATTCCTTCTCCTAATAGGATTAGGAAAACTTCATTTCTCCATTTCTTGATCATTGTTTAGCCTTATTTCTTCCTTGCCTTCGTTTCTTTCATTTCTAGCTCTTGATAACTCATTTCCTACTTTTGGAGCTCAAATGTACCTAATTACAACAAACTAAGTTTGAAATGATAATGTTAAGAGAATAACTAAGTAAAATCTAGAGAGAATAACATTAAAAATGTCGTAAATATTGCTCCTATCGTAAATATTTTTTGGAAAATGTCAAAGAACCACATGGAGGCCTAGTTCAACTACAAAACTTGCTTCTTTATGAGATTCTAAGGGTAAAAGAATTGAATATGAACAATGTTGATTTGGGAGTCAATGTGATGAGAGAAAGGTTGAGCAATAAAAGAGTTCTAATAGTTGTTGATGACATGAATAATTTGTTACAGTTAAGCAAAATTAGAGTGACCCGGGCCTATAACGGAAATAAAAAGAGAAACAAAACTAGATGCGAAAAGTATCGCGAGATACTCAAATTTTTGTATGCTAACGCCGTTAACGTATGTTGCGCCAATTTTTTGTCACGTAGCAGAGGCAGAATTGTGGTAATGAGTGTTATGTCATATATTCATTCAGGAGTTTTGAAATTTGAAACCAACGGTCAATGAATCTGGACCGTTGGTATGAGTACGAATAGAATTCGACGGTAAAAATTGATGACTTTGTATAACGGGAAAAAACAGTAATAAACGATAAGAAATAAAATTCAAAAAAAAAAGTACAAAATTTCCTATAAATACCTACCATTTGATCTCCCATGCCAAAAAAAAAAAAAAATCTTTCCTAGTTCCACAAATTGTTTTTCTTCCTCTTCATAATAACTTTCATCTTCTGAAATTTTTTGATTCCAATACGAGCACACAAGCGGTAGATTAAGGTGTTGACAGGACGAGATGGGGGCATATGAAAGACATTCAATTGTGCAAATCTTGAAATTTGTTAACCAAAATCAGGCTTTGGATAAAGATTGAAGAAAAGAATATCTATGGGAGGACATTCGCAAACACTATGATGAACATTGGAGTGGTGGAAACGTCCGATCAGTTCAAAGCTTTTATGGGGAGATGGAAAAAGTTGAAGGTAGAACTCTATGCTTAGCATTATTCTTTAAGGAAAGCGAAAAATTGGTACAATTTGAATGTGATTGATGAGGTATGAATTTGTTGTATAGCCCGAATATTTTTTTTTAAATTTATATACATTGCACTTAAAATTATTAGTTGATATATTAAAATTTAATTATTTTATACCCCGTTTATATTTATATTAATTGATTTTTTATTCTTTTTTAAATAACATAGCACCGTCAAGCACAAAATTTGTGGCATGCTGTGATGATGAAAGCTTGGAAGTTAAAAAAAAATTAGATTTTAAGAGTTTTAATAATTGTTACGAGATTGTAAAGGGCTTTTAACAATTTGGTGACACTCCAAGCCATACTCCCTCGACTAGAGGAACCTCAAGGGGAGAAAGTCAACGGATGTGCATACTACCATTCTTTGATGATTCTCGTGTCAACTTGAACAAAGATGCAGATGAGGTAATTTCCAATTTTACTCCTCCTCGCTCAGTGAGACCTTAAGGAAAAAAGGTTGAGGAAGAAGCTACCCGGAAACAAAAGAAGATAGTCTCGGATCCCAAACCTTTGACATCCATTTTGGAGACTATAGCGATTAACCAAACATCAGTAATGTTTGCTAGAAAGAAACGCGATTAAGAATTTGCTCGACAACTTTAAGAGCAACAACAACAACGAGAGTATATACGCTTGCAAATGAATATGCAATAAGTGGCATTTAAGTATTAGGGAAGTGAAAATTAGGAAATGGATACAAGTCAGATAATATCGAACAAAAAGAAATATTGGAAAAAAAACAAAAGAAGATAGCAGATAGAGAAGATTATGATACAAACGGTGAGTCAAACTTTCAAACACCTTATCTTAGTGGATACTATCTGCAACCACCTTTCACCGGTGGATTCTCATAACCATTTTTTGTTAGTATATTCTCACAAACATCTTTTGCCGGTAGTTTCCCACAACCATATTTTACCGGTGGTTTCGCAAAATCACCTTTTACTAGTGGATTCCCTACACAACCCCACATAGGTAAGTTCTCTACGGATGAATCCCCCAACCCAACTTCTAATCATGACCCCTCTATCACAAATTAGTTTTCTATTAAGGATGCGGATGAGGATAATTAGGGACTTATGTATTTTAGATAATTATATTATTTTTATTTTTAGGCTTGGCTTGTCAATTATGTAATATAAATGTCATGAAATAACATTTGCGTTTTGAATATGTCATTGATAGAACTCGCCTCGGATTTCACCTTGAAATCCGAAATGGCTATGTGTGGCCCACCTTAGGAGAAATTCTGCCTAAAATTTGGCAAAACTTCCCCTAAAAATGGATTAACCAAACCTGTATAACAAACTATTCACTTCTAAAAACATAAATCCAACCTCAAGTTCTGGGGCCTACCTGCTTCTCATAATAACATCCAACTTCCAACTAGAAACTTAATGGATTATAGCTCTTAGATCTCAATCATCATATTACGATATAATCTCAATACTGCTACCGAAGATAATCTGCTTCAAACTAGATATTAATAATACAATTTATATGACTAGCACTTCAGTGTAGCTCTCACCAAACGGCTAGTAGGATCATCTCACCAGGTGGCCACTAGGATCATCTAACCAGGCAGCACTACTACAAAAAGTGTATCAGACAACGGTGGATTTCTGTTGTCTGATGAAGAAGTCCATCGTGGTCTAAGTCAGTACTGTGTTATTGAAATATCACACAACGGTGATCCCACTGTTGTCTGATAATAGTTGGCTCAACAGAAATAGTTATTTCTGTTGTGTAAATTCTGCTCAGGCATGTGTCTGCCATGACATGCGGGGGATGCGTCGAGCCATTTAGACAACAGAAGAGTAATACTTGTTGTCGTCTGAGATTCATAACACACAACAGCTATAATTCTTTCTTTGTTGTGTGAGATTCATAACACACAACAACTATGACTCATTCTTTGTTGTATAAAATTAATAATACATAACAACTATAACTCATTCTTTGTTATCTGAGATCAATAACACACAACATCTGTAACTCATTCTTTGTTGTTTGATATCAATAACACACATCTGTAATTCTTTGTTTGTTGTCTGAGATAAGTAACACACAACAGCTATAATTATTTGTCTGTTGTCTGAGATAAGTAACACACAACTGAAATGAAACTATCTCTTGTATATTGATCACTCAGACAACATAGATAATTTTATTTCTGTTGTGTGTTATAAATCTCATACAACAGAATTTTGTTTTTTTTTGTTTTTGTTTTTGATTGTTAGTTCACACAACAACAATATTTGGTTAGCTATGGTGTGAATATTGTAATCAAACTGGCTAATAGCCAATGATTGTTGTACCCAATGACTGTTGTAGGAGAAGCCTTAATTTTGAACTCTTTTACAATCACACAACACATTGTTTTGTATCGTGTTGTATGAGATCAATGCTAGGTGAAATTGTACAAAATCAATGCTAGATATTATTACCAATAAACAATAATTTTATATTAAAGCTGACAGTAACTTTGATACATCAAACAAACTCCAATCGATTCACCATAGACAACTTTATAAGCATTCTAACATTTCATTGAACTAAGTCTTCCGATTTCATAAGTTATACAAGATTGTGTTCGATCCTCACCCTCAAGCACTGCTGCAATACGAGCAATCCAATTTCCATCTTGTGCAGCATATGCTTGAGGATTCTGATGGACAGATTCATTATCTTGTGTAGCATTAGCTCTAGATTCATCTTCTACCTGGAATCTTAGGCCTGAATCCACATCCAACTTAAATGCCAAGGACAGTTGTAGCGACTGCCTTTGCTGCAGGTCAGCATCATATTTCTGCATAAAAAAAAAAAACAAAAGAACATGACGGAAGCACAAACAAAGAAAGTTAGTCCAGTTTCTAACTTTTGGCAGATTAAACTGTTACTTCTGATGCAGGGCAATAGCTTATATTCAGAAGTAGATAGTGGCAAAATCATGAAAGAAAAGAAAAGAAAAAAGAGGATGTGATACAGGTCAAATACAATACATGCAGTTTTCATGGAGCAAGAATGAAACAGAGTTTCTTCGTTCATGTCCGAGCAATATGATAATATAAAACTATGTTGACAGACAAGACCAACCCAATAACTCAATGATAAATGTAATGCAAGAGGATTCTTCCACTTAAAAGACCATAGTTTTCATATAGAGTGACTTAATTTTGAACAACACCTTATACAGGACAAAATAAATGCAGTCTCGGTTCCATGTTAACAACAAATTTTCCTAATAGAATATCATATTCATATACCTTGGCTTATTAGACAGGTCTCCCTCTAGAATCATCCTTTATGCCAACAGTTAATGTCATGATTTCTGTGTAATATTAAAAAGAATAAATATGTTCGCCAATTTGTTAATTGCTTTGCTGAAAGTTTAAAAGAAAAGTAGAAGTCTCACTTTTCTCAACAGCCGGCCCATTGTTCTTGAAAATTTCGGCAATTGTGACAACTGTGGCAATAGCTGCAGTAGCACAATAAGAAATTAGTCCGTGCGTAGAGCATTGATACCAAAGGAATATAAGCTATGATGATGGACATATTCATATTAAACATAGCTTTTCAGATTCATAAAGGATCAAAGCTACTCTACCACTAACGTCAAAACCACAAAACGGATCACCATGCCAGGGAATATAAGAAAAGAACAGTTGGTACTTAATAATAGGACAAAGTTTTGAATGCAAACCTTTTTCTGTATGTTCCTATCACTTGTATCAGCATTGACACAATAATCAGCCTGAAAGATCTTGTCCCGGACCTCCAGGAACAAAAACAACCAACCTAAGGGATGAAAAGCTTGGTTAAATAATTAACCAAAATATAATGTAAACCATATGGCCAACGGACCTCTAATAAACCAAAAAATAAAAAATAAAAAACAAAAACTACAACTTGAAAAATGGAAATTTGATGCAATAGAACAAAATTATGAATGCAAACCTTTTTCTGTATGATCTTGTCTCGGACCTACAAAATAAAAAAGTCAAATTAATCCAAGATGGTAAGATTCAAAGAATCCCCAAGTAATTGTAGTATAAGCATTTCTAATTTAAATAAATTTAAGAAAGAAAAACATACTTCAATCGTAATTACTATCAATCCCAGAAACAGGTTACTGGAAATACTAGATTAACCTAGGTTTCACCAAACCATATCGGTTATTGGCTCAAGTCTGATTCAAGCGTAACCAAAACTGTTAACTAACTTTCCACAGGAGATAGTAACCTACTCTAGCTTGGTAAACAATTAGCTAGCCATGAGAGTCTACTAAACTAATTTAGTGTTTGGCTTGCAAAATGAGCAGGCCTACATAGAAAGGCTAAAAAAATAGACAAACAACGGATGCAGGAAGAAGAAACACGGAAAACCAACTATTATTGACTTAATTTAAGACACTCAGAAGTTAGAACAAAAGAACATGTCTCTAAGAGTACCATTATTATGATTGACTACTGTAGGAATAAAGAACATGTCAGCACTCCACAACCATAAAATGTGCAACATATTTAATAGCACTAATGCACAGGAAATCTATAATTCCTTGAAATAGGACCAGCAAATTACTAATAAAATTTTGAAGTAGTCAACCAGTAAAGGCCAAAAAAAGTATATTTCAAACTACCTGCTGAGCATAGGGCTCCTAAGCCAGAGTGACCATTTCCCCTTGTAGTGCTCCAGTAGTATAGCAAACATACGCTCAACAGAACCCAAAATGGCTCTGTGTATCATAACAGGTGCCTCCTTCTTGTCTTCTTCACCCTTTGTTGAGTAATACAACTCAAAGCAAGCAGGTAGCTGAAAATCAAGCTGCAACAAAAGTATTTTTCCCCAAGACAGTTACATTTACATAACGAGAAAACAAAAGAACAAGAGATCGTTGAACAAAAAAAGTGGTAACAACATACCTGTAATGTTGCACCATCCTTTCATTTATTTGTAACATGACTGAAAATATAAAACTCCGCACACAAACAATCATTCAGAGGCACGTATAAAATAAATACATAATGGACCTAAACAACACACCATCAGTCCCAATATTTTGGCCAATCCTATGATAAAATTTTGGCATCCATCAAGCTAAACTTTCCAGCAAAACCATTATATAAACTTATATGCTATACGTCAATCTTATGATCACACTATATTAGATGCCTTTCACCAAAAAATAAACACTAGATGAGGTACCAAATAAAACATTAGCTAGATGCCTAGAGGCAACTAGAACATTATTAAAAGTACCTGCCAAGGTTTGCCAAGCTCATTCAATGCTTCTGTAAGAGTTGCCTCAGCTTTCTCCCATGTTTCTATCTCTCCAAGGTATTTTTCTGGCCTCTACAACACAAACACCAAAACTATTATTGCACAACACAATTAAGTTGAATTCCCCATCCTTCAAAGAGAAAGTGTACCTGTTTCAAGGATTAGAGCTTGGAGACTGAGGTAGCCAGCAAGAGTGAGAAGCAATCCAATGCCAGCTCTAAGGATGAAACCTCCTCCTTCTCCACTGAGCTTGCCGTTTCCACTTTCACCTACCAGATTCCAATAAAATCAAACACAACAAAAAAAAACAAAAACAAAAGTCTACTAAAAAGAACAATGAAAAACTTCAAAACAAAATAACATACAATAAGATACTCAATAGATTCATTAGCATAAATGGGAGAGATTAGGGACCTGTTGAAGAAATAAAGCCAGGACATGCCCTTGTCTTTGAGTTTGGCTCCTTCACTGATATAAAGCTTCCATTAAAGCTTCTCGAAGAGCAAGATGGATATAAATAGGATCTTGGAGCTTTCGCCAAGGAGTTCGGCAAAGGCGACGTCCTAGAGGGAGGTCGGAGTCTTGTTCCTGGCCGAGAATTTGGAGTGGTAATTAGGGAAGATTCCGAAGCGGTCGAGATTGGCCTTCTGATTGGGGAAGCAATTGGATGAGATGAAGAAGATTAGGGGATTTGAAATTTGAGGGTTTTGAATGAGAGGATTAAGGGAAAGCTCTGAGCTTTTGGCTAAGAGGACTGAGTGTCAAGAAAGAGAGTCGAGAGGACTGCTGGGTTTTGTTGTTGTTTCTTTTTTTTTAGCTTTTGGACAAGATGTGGCGATTAAACCTAGCAAAAAATTTCTAAAGTTACTCCCGCAACAGAAACTAAAACAAACTGTCGTATAAGTGCACTACATAAAATTAAAATGCCAAAACATAGAGGGAAACATACTGCCTGCAGCATTTCCACTCAAAATGTTGCTGCCTATGTTCCCACTTCACACAATAGAAAAGTATAACTTCTGTTGTCCAATTTCTATGACTTACACTAGGTTTACTTAGTGGAAGACATTCAAGTAAGCTTCCTCAAAATTTGGCCTCCAATTTTCAATCACACAACGGAAATCTCAAGCACCGTTGTACCTAGTAGCCCAAATTTCAGATTTCAAGAGGCAAACAAGACCCCAAAGTGGAGGAAAATATGCTGCAAAATTTTTTAGGACTCAAACAATAGACAATACTTAATTGTGTTGTGCAATGTAGTTCTGAGAAAAAGTTATCACTTTGTTGACATTCACACAACAGAACATCATTAATATCGTTGTACAATAGATTTCACTTGAACACACAATAGGCAATTTCTGTTCCGTTGTGTGATTAGTGTTGTGTGATTAACTTTTTATAGTAGTGTGGCCATTAGGATCAACTCACTCATAGTAATCACTAGGCGACCTCTAACAGAAGATGTTGTAAATGATGGCTACTGACTCACCTGTAGCTCTTACCAAGCAGTTACTAGGATCGTCTCGTCAGTAACATTCACCCGACAACCACTAGGATCACTTCATCAATAGCACTCACTAGGTGGTCACTAGGATCAACGCACTAATAGTACTCATTAGGTGGCCACTAAAGAAAGATGTTGCAAAGGGCGGATTACACAAAATAACCACTCGCCCTAACTGAATTATGTATATTTTACTACTAAATAACTCATAAGCGATGGGATATGACTAGAAGGTACTGTTGACTAGTCGTCTCGTGTCAAATAGAGGTACCCGCAACTGGATGACGCATCTGAGGATACTGTCAACTACAATGCTCATATCACTTTATTTGAAGTATCTAAATAACACATACGATATGAGTGATGATTAAAGGGTACTGTCGTCTAGTCATTTCATGCCATCTGGAGCCTCCTAGATGACATATCGAATGGTACTACCGATCGGAATACTATGAGGCAATGACTAAAGGGTACTGCCGACTAACCATCTCATGCCATCTTGATGGTATTGCCGATCAGATGACCCATCGAAGGGTACTATCGATTGGATATATATTTTGGAGGGTACTGCAGACCAGAATTTTGTTTGGAGGGTAATGCCGACTAGTTAAGGCATGCATGCACTTCATAATAAACCTCCTTAATCAACCTCTGAGCGCGACGACATTTAATGATATTACTACTGGGCCTATGCTGGTTTTCAAGGTTAAGCCGCCTTCTGTGGTGCCTTCTTCACTTGCACGAGCGAACTTTGGAGGCTTCTCTCTCAACTCCGAAGCAGAAAAGGAGACTAGTGAAACAGGAGTTAGAAGCTGGGGAATCATCTTGAACTACCCTTAGTAGGTAGCGTCGAGCAAGAGAGGAACCTTTCGAGTCCTCCCTGAAAAAAAAACCTAGATTGAGTCTTGCAGTGGGTAAGTTCAATCTTGATGCTGAGAGTATAGGGCTTGCAATGGTTCTTGTGTTAAAGGCTGAGAAGAAGAGGGGGCGCCCTAGGGGCTGCTGCTCGTTCAAGGTCATGTCCAGTGAAGATCAAAACTTCACCAAAGAGTGTAAGGTTTTGGAAGAAGAAAGCTGATGTGGGGAAGGATTACTTGCACCTATTTTCTTTCCCTAAAGGTTCTAATAACTCCAACCTTAAGGGAAAGGAGGTTGCAGCTGCTTGATTATTTGCAGGTTGATTGGTCGCTATTGGCAAGTGGTGTTTCTATGAGTCTTCTAAGAAGTGCTAGATGTTCACGTACCACAATTGCATGGGTGGCAAGCAATATATATTTCTCCCTTTGAAGACGAGGCACTTTTTGTTTGTAAGAGGCATCGCAGCGCTTAATTCTTATAGAATAGTTGTGTATTAGTGTATGCCTAGTTTTGCTTATTGGTGTATGTACTATATATTCTGATTTTGATTAAATGAAACCTTCACCTGTCAAAAAAAAAAAAAAAGATGAAGTTAATTGAGTATGTATCACAATTATATTAGCTATTGATATTGTTGTATTATCTCTATTTCTCTCATTCGGTATAAGAATAAGTAATGGAAACAAAAATTTTAGAGATTCTTTAACATCCCTAAAATAGAGAATGAGATGAGAATATATTGGAGACCTTTTTTTTTTGTTTATGTTTTTGAGAAGAATACGTTGGAGTTGAAATTTAGAGATACCCTTATAATATTAAAACTAATGTATAACTTCATTGGAATTGTTCTTGGCCTTTTTTTTATTATTTTTTTATCTTTTTTGAATCAAAGTATCAACTTCATTCAACACAAGTCAAAATGGCACGGATGCATACATTCCATTGTCATCTCTAAGGCAATTTTAGACGTGATATGCTAGCATCACTCATTAGACAATCAGTGCTCACTTATTTAAAGCGGGCCTATGAACTATAAAACATACATAGCAAATAGACACCTAAAAACACAAAAAGTGCATAGTTTCCTACAAAAATAGAAAATAGGAAAGTAAAGGGCCGCAGCCCAATGGTCCAAGAAACAGTCCAACCTATTGCTCAACAAGTGAACCAGCCGCCTTTGCCATCTTGTGCACGCCAGAGTGAATCTTTAATTTAGTGAACCTTTGTTATTTAATATATAACCTTACAACACCATATATCTTTTCTGCAATAACTTAAAAACCTTACTGACCTAGCTCTGCTAGGGTTTGCTCGACAACAGGCACTTTCGACAAAATTTCTTCTTCATGGCTGATAGTGGTGAACCTATGACTAGGAGGGCAGGGATTTATTCCCTTCCCTTCTTTGTTGGCTTGAGGGCAACGGTGGTGGAAAGTTTTCTCGACGTATTTTCTTAATTCTTGGCTTCTATTTTGTCTTTGAGGTCGTTCTAGCTACTGGACATGTAGTGATTCCGGGACCAATTAGGATGTTGTCTTATATTGGTAACGGGTTTGTGGTGAATAGATTGGCAGAGTTTGACATTAGGACCCGGATGTTGGTATCGGGTTCGAGATAGGAACAATGGTCCACTACAGATGCAGTGGTGTGGCGAGTGGATGGGTTCATCCCATATTTTGTTGGCATTCGTTGCAGATTAAATGACATAAGTGATGATGGTCGCAGTGGTTTTCTGATTTCTCCTATCGCTGGGTGCGGTGGGGATGGTGACTATTCTAACCACCTTTGGAAGCTACATCGTAAAGTCTTCTAGCGATGGAAGGTCGTCCGTCATGGTGACTTGGGGTGCGGTGGTGGTGACCGTAGGGTGGCAATTTTGACTAGTTAGGCCTTTTACGCTTTCAACTAGTTTGTGGGCCTCAAGTTTGGCTATGAATGGTTGGGCTGGGCCTTATGGGTTATTAGGGCTTTATCTTTTTCTTTGTCTTGTTTCTTTCTTTCGGTCATCTTTCTTCTTTATTATAGGTGATTATGACTATTCTGGTTTTTTTTTTTTTTTTTTTTTGAGAGAATGAAAGAAGTTAGTAGCTCTGTTATCTTTTTAATCTTGTTTGACGCACTGGTTTCTTTAGTTTGGGCATAACTCTAAAAAGCAAGTGTAGGTCGTTTATTCTATATTTACTTATTTAGAGATATGCTTTATGGTGTGCTCTATGTAACGATTTTATGGGTGTATCATTTTTATAAAGACTGACCTCACTAATCTCAAAAAAGGGCAAAAAAAAAAAAAAAAAAAGATCTTTTGTGCAACATTACCCAAACTCCAAAATTTCCCAGAAGGAATGCACGGGTTATATTTTCAAACATGGTTTTTTTCCCATTACAGCATCCGAACATATATTCAAAATATAATAATAAGATCCAAAAAAATGGAAAATCAAGACTCAAGAGACAATGGAGTTTTATAAATTGAGCTTGATGTCACCCAAATCCAGCTGAGCAGCGATTTCCTCAAGCTGCTTCTTGACACTCATATCAATCAGCTTTGACCCAGAATTGCCATATCTCACAGTGAACCCCGCAACCAAACTGGGATCAATCTCCGACTTGATCCTGACATTCTTGGCGCCAGTGAGCTTCTGCACCTGCTTGGCTATCTGCGCCAAGTGCTGCGACTCCAGCTTCACCACCGAGCTCACTATCGCCAGCTCCGTATCCGTAAGCTTGTTGTAGACGATCTCAAACTCCTTAACAATGTCTTTGATGACGTCAATTCTCTTGGCCTCAACCAAAATGTTGAGGAAGTTCACCGTATGGGGCTGCAGCGCCGACGACTTGGCGATTTCGTCGAGGACGCCGCGCTTCTTCTCCAGGTCGACTGTGGGGTTGGTGAAGAAGTCGAACACCGACGGTTCCGCGAATAACTTCTCGAGCTTCTCCACGTCGGCGACGGTGGTCTCCAGGGTGTTGTTGGATATCGCCACGTCGGCCAGAGCCGCGGCGTAGCTTGCGGCGGCGGTGGCATTCATGCGCGCGCCGCACGCGCCGCCTCCTCCGCGGCGGACGGAGGTGGATGCTGCTGCGGCGGTGAGTTTGAGGTTGAGGGGTGTGAATGTGGAGGAGAAGGAGACGGCGGTGGATCTAGCGGTGAGGGCGGAGGAGAGCGGCGGCGGTGGGGTTTTGGATTGGAGAGAGATTGGGGTTTGTTGGAGGGTGGCCATTGCTTCAATGATTTGGTGAATCGAAAAGAACAGGAATTGTTGGCTCTCCTCTCTTTTTTCTCCGTCTGATGATTTGAGAGGAGGGGAAGTGAAAACAAGTGGTTTTGGGTGGTTTGGAGATGATATGAGGGGTTGACGGTAGGGATTGAGGGGGATGGAGGAGATGGACGGTTGGAGATGTGGTGTGGTGGAATTTTATCCAATATTTGAAGGTTCATGGCCACTTATATTTTGAGGAGATTTTGAGGAGATAATGGATTTGACGCGTGGATAAGTTTGACAGGATAATCCTGTATTGTTCGAGAAAATCTTCCAAACCTTTTCTAAGGACTCGTCTCGTTACACTCTCCGTAGTTTCCTAACTGTTGTAATTGCTCAAAGCACTAGCATAACAGCATTGTACAGGGGAAGCGATTATTTACCTAATTTTGGAGTTAATTAACCTCATTTATCAAAACACTCTAAGAGATTCACACTTACCAAAATACTCTAAGAGATTACTTCCCTAATACCCAATTAATTATTATTTTTTTATTTTTTTATTTATTTTTGAGACTTTTTTGCCCTCTCATTCTTTCTCACTTAGAGAGAGAAGTCATTGGAGACCTTGTGGGACTCCGGTGACCAGTGGCTGGCCGCCGACTGCTGTGATCGGAATCTGGCGACCGTTCACCGGAATCCCGAATCCAGCTACCGGACTAATGATCGGATTCGGCGTCTGAATTTATTGCCCCCTAATAATACCCAGTAACCATATTATTGCCTCTCAATAACCATATTATTGCCTCTCAATAATCATATTATTACCTCCCAATAATCATATTATTGTCCCTAATAATTCAAGACCACGTGAGAAAGAACCCGACTCCTAACCCCAATTTCAAAACCAAATCCGCGTCGTCCACAATCTATGATTCCCGACCTCCAATTTCTGCGATGCAAGACCACATTAGAGAGAACCTGACCCCTAAACCCCATGCCCAACCCCAATTCCTACCAAATCCGCATCTTCAATTCTCTATTAGTTAACCCTAATTCCTGCTACATAAGAGATTGGGGTTTTTCTTCAACATTTAGACACCTGAGATAGAGCAATTGGAGAGGGAGATTAAAAAAAAGGAAAGAGAAGCAGATTAGGGAGATTCAAGAGATGGAAGAGGAGCGGACTAGGATGGCGGAGGTTTTTAAGAAGAATGACACCGATTGGGACTAGGAGCAAATTGTCGACGAAGACTGCGCCTGGGACGTGCTTGCCGGCGCGGATCTCGAAGAAGAAGGTGTTGAAGGCGTTGTCTCTCGGCATCTGGCCGGCCGGCTAGAGAGAGAGAGAGAGTATGAGATGAGTTGAGAGAAAGAGAGAGAGAAATCGGTGAGGGGAAAGGGAGAGAGAGATATAAGTGTAATTTATTAACTAAAATGAGGGTAATATTGTCAATAGAAGTTAGATTGAGTAAATGAGATTACAAAAATGTTAGTACAGTATGTGAGCAATTTTTAGGCTAAAATTGGGTAAATGGTCACGGAAATGATCATTTATCCAATTTTGGGGTTAATTAACCCCACTTACCCAAACACTCTAAGAGATTGCCCACTTACCCAAACTGTCACGTCATGTATCTCAATTTACCCGTTTACTAGTCATTTGGACGGTAAACGACAACTATTTTCACTTTTTACTTTGTTACGATACTTTTAGTGGTCCTAAAAGTTGACTTTTTGTTCCGGTTAAAACTTGGGAAAATTTTCTTCATGGAAGTCATAGAGGACGTTAAACCAAGTTCGTGGACATGTGTTTTGTAAAAATCAGAGTTCGTATACGAAAGTTATGGGCAAAAAACTGAAGTTACTGTTAATGGTAAATTAGTATATATTCAAATTTTTACTGTATGGGGAGTAAGTTTTTATTTTCTTCTTCGCTCTCCCCCCGCGCGCTCTCTCTTTTTCTCCCCCCGTCGGCCCTTTTTCTTCTTTTTTTGATTTCTTCTCCGTTTGACGATAGATTTGAGTGAAACCGGTGGCTTCGGACTCGTCTCGACCTCCTCTTGTTGCCTGCGGTGGTGGCTCATGGCGGCTTGGCTGGAAAACGACGCATCCAGCTGTGGAAGTTTCACTGTAGCAGAAGTGGTCAACGCCGGTTTCTCCCAATTCCGGCCACCTCCAGCGACAAACCTTGGTCCATTGGAAGCGTCGTGCGATGTAGATAATGCTCCCCAAATCGCTTGGGGCGATTTGTAGCCTGAAGGAAGAAAACATAATTGGAATATTTTACTGTTCACTCGGGTTCAACCTTCTTCTTAATTGTTGAGGTACTTCTACTCATTTTCAGATTTTGTCACAGTGAAAAAGTTGTTAGGTTTGTTGAGTAGATGCGGTTGCTAAAATTTGGTGGCCATGGAAGCAGGTGGCGGCGAAGGCGTTGCCGCCACTATGGGCGGCAGTGGCAGCGTGTAGGGCAGCCTTTTAATTGTGATTTCTGGCTAGTTAAATCCTATAAATGTCATAGAGTTTATATATGAAGTTTGGTGAGGATTGGGAAAGTTTTGAATTGATTATGAATTTCTGAAATTTAGAGATTCGATTATCAATTTATGAGAACCCGACCGTCGGATTTCTCTCAAATTTGTTTAGAAATTGTAAATCGATAAATCGATATTATGGGTGGAGTTTGGATGGAATTGGATTAGAATAGAAGATTGTGGGATGTAGAGAAGAGGATTAGAAACTCAATTCCTATTTATCGTAAATTGAATTTCTGTCCTATATTCATTCGTTTACGGATTATAATTGTTCAGGGCTACGTATCGGACTATTAATTGGCAAAGGAGCTTTATTGTGTGGTCGCCTAAATAGTACTATGAGTGGACTTTTATTTTCAAAGAATGATGCATACATTTAGTTTTCCAGAAATAACATTTATTTTTTTCCTTCATTGGTCGAGTATAATATATTTTGCTTTGGATTATAATTTTAGGTATTGTTTTTCCTCACGAATTTTGGATATGAAATTATTATGCTCGGATTTGGAATTATGATTTGTTTTCTGGAACATAATTTAATGTCGGAGATTGATTATGTTTTGTGTGATTTTCGACGAATTATTTTCCGAAGTGATTTCCGGAATTTATTAATACATTTTATTTGTCGATATTGAGATTTCTGGAATATTTTTGAAAACGGGATTTTCGATGGAATCATTTTTGTTTAATATTCCTCGCTTATAGGTTTATAATTTCGAGATTATCTTGGCATGTGGGACACGCTGTTAGTATATTTAGTTTCTTGAGATTTTTCGAGTATGAATGGGATTCAAACTCGTGTTTTGTTGCGAGGTTGGTGAAGCCTTATGGATTTACTAGTTTTCGAATTATTTTAATCCACTGTACCTGGGTCGTCATTTAGTTATCCTCCTCACGTGGATGTAGTCGAGCCTTATTAGTACTCCTCCCCGTTTACTCTGTATTTGCGGGTGAGTAGAGCAGAGCATGCGATGCTCAAGAGCCTAGGAGGCTCCGACCCGAGCCTAGGAGGCTCCCTTATTTGTATGGTGAGAACTTCTTCCCCATATCTTACGATTACTTGACTAGTGGGACTAGTCCGATCTTATTTAGCCAGCGGGGATGGTCTTATCTTCTTGAGTACCGGAGTTTTGCTATTATTGGTTGTTTGTGACGGCTTTTGGTAAGCTAAACATTTTTTGGTTTTCTATTAAATTGTTTCATGCATCGGGTTTTTTTTAAAGAAATAAACATGAGAAAGTATGAAATCCTTTTTCTTTTTATTTTATTTATTTTTGTCCACTCACGCTAACGTGTTTTGTAATTACTTTCCCCTGAGCCCTTCAGTTTTTTAAATGCCCAGTTTGAAGGCGATATTAGTGAGGTCGGACGTACATGGATTTGAAACATAGTCGACAGTACGACTTCAACTTATGTTCTTTTTTTTTTTCTCCTTGTTTGCATCTTTACTGTTAGTATTACTCTGATGAACTACGAGATTAATGGTTGTGAGTTGTGGCTCGTGTTTGTGAATAATGAGTTGATGGTATTTTAGGAGCAAGGTGGCTCAAGGAGTATAAGTTTGGTTGTTAGAAGTGTAATTGTGTGGTTTGCAGGTTTTGGGTAGTCTACTTTGGGAGAAGTTCTGCCAAATTCTTGGTAAAATTTCTTCAAAGGTGGGCCATGTAGGGCCTCTTCGGGTTTCAGGGTGAAATCCGGGGAGGTCCATATTTTCCTAATACCCAATTAAATATTTTTTTATTCTTTTTTATTTTGTTTTTGGGACATTTTTGCCCTCTTCTTCGTTGTCACTTAGAGAGAGAAGTGATCAGAGACCTTGCCGGATTCCAGTGACCAGTGGCCGGCCGCGGACTCTGGCGACCAGTGACCAGAATCCAGAATCCGGCTACCAGATCGGTGAATCTGATTTTATTACCCCTAATAATACCCAATAATTATATTATTGCCCCCCCCCCCCCCCCCAATAACAAGTTTATTGGGGATCAATAATTAGTGAAAAATGAAGATGTTTTGAATTTTGAAAGCTTTCGGATGTTTATCCAAATAAATAATCTTATTATTACCCCAATAAACATTTTATTGCCCCTTAGTAATCTTATCATTGCCTTCCAATAATCTTATTATTGCCAACCAAATCATAATAAAAAAAACAATCACTACTGGCAAAATTTCTTCCATTCTCAGAGTTCACAGTTTACCACAAAAACTAAAATTTTACCACTCAGAAAATGTTGTGGGTAGCAAAAAAAAAAGAGTTAGAAATTGATTTGGGCACCCAAAGAAGCTCTGGGCAACCAATCACCATCTTCGCCGCTTTCTTGCATCAGAAACACTTCCTCCCAAGTACAACAACACCTACAAGGAGATCTTCAAGGGCTGGAATTGCATTTCCAACAACAAATCCAACAGCCGCGAACTCGTCAAGTGGAGGTGGAAGCCTAAGCACTGTGATCTGGCGAATCTCCCTCACTAACGGTGTCGACATCAAGTCAAGACCAGCCCTAACGTTGAGGGGACTAGGGTTGTGCAGTCGGAGGCAGCTCGAGGTGCCATGGTCAAGGCGGCGCGGTCGGGCTCTACTTGGATGAACCTGATCTGGGTTGGTTTTCTTGGATCTGATTTGGAGAAGGAGTTGTTTGGCTGGGGTGGTGATCCATGGCGCGACGTTGGCGAAAGGATGATGAAGGCGGTCTGGCGAAACCGGCGGGGTGATGCAGTCGGCCGGAGGTGGAGAGAGAGAATGGATGTGAAGATCGTCGGGAGGGGGGGGGGGGATGAGTTTCCATTTAATTAATAGGGGCAAAAATGTCAATATATGTTAGATTGGATAAGTGAGGTTAAAAATCTCTTAGTGGAGTAAGTGAGCAATTTTTAAGCTGAAATTAGGTAAGTGTCACAGCCCCTTTATTTATTTATTTTCCAACAAAATTACTAGATGTCTAACATGCAGTAACATCGTACAGTTTCCTAATGCAATATAGTCATTGTCCAACCCTACCGTAACATTAAGAATATCGATATTTTGAAGTTGACAATATTATTTATACTCAAGATATAAATATAATTACCTCTATACATATACTTCCAATATATATAGACATAAAAAAAAAGTATGAAGTAAAATGCATTTTTAAGTCTCTATTTTTCCAAAAGATGTAATGGTCAATTGCAATATATTTTTGTAGTAGATGCAAATGGTTTAGTCTCTCTTCAAAGTAGTCTCACCCAAAGTAAGTGTGATGTCTAGGAAGATTCTGAGATTAGTGGTACTTAAGTGAGTCTTGCTCCACCGACATCTCTCTACTCACCTGGTCACATTTATTTTGGAATTACCAAAAGAAATTAGACGACTACTATTGTTTTACATTAGCTAGCATTTTGGATTAGATTTTCTTTGGTCAAAGAGACAATGATGTAACTTCATTGGCTTATGAATAAAATTTTCGAGTTCTTTTCATTATGACTCTATTTTGATTCTGAACATATGACTTTGTGACTACTATGGCTAGGTCATCAGTATTAATTCAAGGACATGGAATAGCCCAAGTTCCCCTTGCCAAATGGCACCTTGATTACTGTCATAGAAACTCTCTACGTTCCTAGGGCAAATCGCACCTATGAATAGCTAACGGATACCATGCGAAAACGCATGTAGAGAAGGGAAATGAGTTCCTTTGCAATACCTCTAATGATTACGAACAAAGGCGCATCTTAGTAAAGTTTATGTGTATCTCTAGTGGACTCTATGTCACTATTCAAGCTATTAAATCCAATGAAGTTATGAGAGAAGATCTCTTGGATTTCGATACATATTGGTTTTGTCAAGACAGGATAAGTCATCCTAATCATGACATGATGATCCATCATGGTGATGGCCCCCCAGGTGACGTTGCAATCACCAACTTTGCATCAAATAGTGTTTCAGACGCTTCGGCCCAACCAAAATCTTTATTGGTTGATTCTAAGGCCTCTCGCTCATTTTACAAAGCTCGTTCCTTAGGGAAATTAGGACTAAGACCGTCCTATGCAAAGGATATGAAAATACTCATTCTGTTATTACATAGAATCCATGGGGATTGTATGGACTGATTCAACCAACTTGTGGATGTTTAAATATCTCATGATGTTGATTGACACGCAAACACACTGGTCACGTGTTGTGCGATTGTCCATCTGTAAATGTTGCTTATGCTACACTCCTAGCATATATCATATGACAACGGGCTTACTCTCCGGATCATCCTATTCAGTCAATTGGATTTGACTATGCTAGAGACTTTACATCGAAGACTTTCGATGGTTATTGCAATGGGACTGATGTTGGACATCACACTCCCATGTACGCACCCAAATGGTCTAGCAGAAATGACTACGATGGTAGTCCGGACATTGGTAATGCGCACCAATCTTCTTATATCCGCTTAGGGTGATGCAATATCGCATACAGCTGTACTAATTTGTCTACGACCTACCGTCACTCAATGTATCTCTACGTTACAGCTAGTGACTGGGTACAAGTATTTCGTACTTTCACACATTTGAATGAGCCATTTATGTGCCAATTGCGCTGCAACAGTACACTATGACAGGTCCTATCGTTGGGAGACACCTCAACGTCAGAACCTATTCCTGAGAATATAGAGCTCTAAGAAAATTACACTAGTGTACATGAGACGTGGGATAGAAACTCCATCACAATTGATGACGTAATCGCGCATTTTGTTGCGTATGCGTTTGTTGAGTCCGATGATATCGAACCACACTCCGTTGATGAATGAATGCCAACGTAGAGAAATTTAGCCTAAATGGAAAGATGCGATCCAGGTTAAGTTGGATTCTCTAATGAGTAGAAAGGTTTTTGAGCCAGTGATGCCAACATCTCCTAACATAAAACCTATTGACTAATGGGTCTTTGTTAGAAAGTGTGATGAGAAAAAGAGATAGCAATCTCGCCTTATGGCGCAAGGCTTCTCATAAAACACCCTGGAATCGACTACGATGAGACATATTCTCTCATAATGGATGTCATTGCACTCCACTACCCTATCAGTTTGGTAGTTTCTGAATAACTGAACATGCAGCTTACAAATGTCGTCACTACGAATCTATATGGGGATCGAGATATAGAATGTACATGAAGGTACGTGATGAACTTCATTTACCTAAGTGAAGTGGCTTTAGACCACGGAGCGCGTTTGCAAAGATGTTGAAACGCTCACTAAAGTGACTAATTGGTTGGGAAGGGATATGTCGCGCGTTCTCATAACAAGTTCCAGATTCTATCGCGGTTTATGTTGGACATGATCTTCATTAGAAACTCTTAAAGAGTTAAGGGAAACCGCTGAACACTTGAAATCCGAGTTTGAGATGAAGGATTTTGAGAGAACAAGATTATGTCTTGGTTTGGAACTTGAGCACAATATTGATAGAGGCTTAGGCATTTTGACAAGGTCAAGCCTTCAAGCACTCTATAAATCTTAACTAAATATAAATTTCTTAATCAAACTTGTGTTTTAAAAATTAATGTCTAATCAATAAGAAAATGCCATGAACAATTATGTTTTTTTTTAAATAAAAAATTCTTCTATTTTAGCTGTGCAAAAAAAAATGAAGAAATCATGTACCACATGATTATTTAAATAATTTTTTTTTGTGCAAATATAATAGATTGACTTAGATTTAGGTCATAAATCATAAGAGGATTTATTTTGTTTTCCCCCACCAATATGTGTTCAACATATATATCATGCATTTTTATGTCACATGATCTTAATCATATTTTTAATTATTATTAAATATATATATATATATATATATATATATGAATGCTTTAATCAGTATGTAGTGAAAGAGTATTTTTATTAGGACCTCCAAATTTGCTCACTTGACCTCACTCTATTATAAATTATTAAATGACATTTATAACCTCTTGTAAAATGACTATTAAGGATAATAATTATACTAAAATTTTTGTTTATTTTCTTTAGAGTTTACAATTCAATAATATTAGATTTCATTCTTTATTATTTTCCTTATCTATTTTCATTTGTCAACTTCACTACATATTCATTAAAGCATTTATATATATTTAATAAGAATTAAAACTATGATGGTATGATAGATCATGGGACATAAAAATTTCTATCATTTGTTGAACGCATATTGGTGAGAGAGAACAAAAGAAATTCTATTATGACCTAAATCTAAGTCTAGCCATTATATTTGTCAAAAAAAAAAAATAGCTACCAATTAAGAATAAAAAATTAAGAATAAATGTTTACTCTTTTTTTTTTTTTGCACAGCTAAAAGAGAAAAGAATAGTCACAAAAAAAAAAACAGAGATTAATTCATGCTAAAACATTTTCTTGTTGATTAGAAATTAATTTTTGAAACCCAATACCTTGTGTTTGATTTTTTTTATTGGATAAGAGATTTATGTTTTCTGATTAAGGAATGAACATGTAATTAAGATTTATAGAGTAATTATATCATTGAAATAGCTAAGTTTTTTTATTTTAAAGATGAAAGTTTCTTTGCAAATTATATGAGTGAGGTTATTTGAGGAAGTTTAGTGAGGTTTAGTGAGTAAATTTAGTATTTGAAAATTTAGTAGGAGGTGTAAAAAGTACGGAGGTCAAGTGAGTAAATTTAGATGTTCCAATAAAAAAACTCGTAGTGAAATTAGAAAATAAAAATACATAAGGAAAATAATGAGGAATACAATCTAATATTGTTGAATTGGAAACTGAAAAGTCTACATAAAATATATAGAATATTTTTTTGGTATAATTATTATCTTTAATAGTCATTTTATAGTAGGTTATACATGTCATTTAATAATTCATAAAAGAATGAGGTTAAGTGAGCAGATTTGAAAGTCCCAGTAGAAACTCTCATAATTAATTGACAGTAACCAATTTTGTAGGCAATTGGTAATTGGCCGGTTCATCAGTGCATTTGCTCTTAAGAATTTAGCAAAATTTTTGGGCCAGGTCTCTACTTGACCTGCTCATTCAACTCATCCAAAAGTGCATTTGGAAGCTATGAAACTAGTAGTGAAGAAAGATACGAAAAAAGTTATTTATTTCCAGAAGGAATACTATTGTACATTGCAGACCCAAATCCTCCCAACGGTCCAACACCAGAAGCAAAAACTCAAACTCAGCCATATATGTAACAACAGTTCTCTGATAGTAATAGTACACATCACTGCTATACAAATAATTGAAAAACACCATATATGTAGCCACTGTTCTCTGACAGGATAAACATATCCAATGACCAGCAAGACATGAGAAAATAATGAAGAGCAAAGCCCTATATGGGAAATATTCAATTCAGTGTTCATGCGAGATGCGAGAATTATCTGTAGAAGACTGAGCACCAGATCCAACATTGTTTTCTGATGTGAATAAGTTTGGGCACGAGAAGTACGGGTCATCATCCATTGAAGTCAATCTCTGAGGCTGGTGATGAGCCGGCTCGTGTTCAAAAACATTATCGCTGGGAAGTGGGGAATCAAAATCCACTTTAGCCGAGTCCTTAAATGAAAGATTTGATGTCTCTGATCCCCGGCCATATTCATGGGCTTGATAAGGCTCTGGAGAATTCATAACACCACTAGAATCACCATCGGGGATATGATGATCAAGATCCGACTTTTCTTTAGTAGCTGACTGATTAGGAACGTCTTCATGAAATGGGTTTTCACAGCTACTTTCAGATACTTCTTCACTGTTTTTCTTGGTCAGCTCATTTATTCTTACCTGTGCAAGACTAGCTGCTGAGCGAGCTGCCGCTGCCGCACGTTCTGCCGAATCTGCAGCAGCCTGAGCAGCAGCTAACACATCTTGCATATCTACATTGACCTCACTTTTTCTTCTTGAAAGAGAGGGTGGTGGTGGATTCGTTTGTCTCACAGGAAACGGTGCAGAATCTGCAGCAGCCTGAGCAGCAGCTAACTCATCTTGCATATCTACATTGACCTCACTTTTTCTTCTTGAAAGAGGAAACGATGCAGACGAAAGAGATGGGGGAGATATAAATGGCAAAAACTGTACACCATCCCCATGACCAACTGAAGCATGAGATTCATGCTTGTCTGCCACTGCTCTTTCTTCTCCAGACTCAAAGGACGGCTCTTTGGATGGATGTCCAATCGCCTCAGAATTTTTTGATAACTGGTGATCAAAATCAGGGTGTGGTGGGGGTGGAAAAGGTGGAGCCATCGCTGGTGCTGAGGGTATACTCTCAGTTGGTCTTAATGATACCTTCGGAACTTCCGGAAAGTCTAAACCATCATCAGAATCGGACTGTTCTTTCTGAGCTTGATCAGGAGCACAGTACAATGTCTCATCATGTTTTTCTTCGGGAAGCGGCAACTTAGACCCGCTGACAAACTGTGTCGGACCATTCTACCAAAGAGATGAGGGATTTAAAGCAGATAGAGGTAAAAAAGAGAAAGGGAAAATAATAAAGTAAAAGCGCGACCATTCAAAGGAGTACAACTTACCAGCAGATCCTCATGCGGTTTGAAAATTTCAGCTTCAGATGCAGCAGGATCCCAATCCAGTTCATGCTCTTCAGCAATTTCTTTCAAAAGCTTCAGCTTTTTCTCAGCTGAAGGAGCCCGAACAGATAGCAGCTCTATCAACTGCAGTAAAAGTGCAGTGTCACAACCATAAAGTAGAAACCTAAATAGAACAACTACTGTCCTTGCAATTAGTTCACTACAAGATGAACATCAAGAAAAACCAGTATACTAGTAGAAGATCATAAAACCTGGCGATTGACACCACAATCTGGCATTAGCTCTGTTGCAGCTGATACAAATTCTTTCCCATATTTAGATACAAATAGCATTTGAACTTGAAGCAACTCCGGCAGATCAGCGCATCTTGGTGCAGCAAAACACACACTGGATATTGCTTCTTTCAAGTCTAGAGGGCACTCCCTATATCAGATCAAAGTTTAGTTCTTAAATCTCTAAAGATTGGGCGAGTAATAAACTGCATGAAACTGCAAAGCCTTAAATGATAAACAAGCAAATCAAGTAGCATAGCCTCCAAAAAGCAACAATATTTACAGCAAATGAAACCATGGTTAAATCGACCACATGAACCTTGTAAAGCTTTAAAACAGATCAAAAAAGATAATAAGCTAAGCATCATGCTGATTTAGAGTGTTTGAGATGCTACTTTACAAAGTAACATGGTGTCCGATATAACAGTACCATGCTGATTTATGAAATTCTACAAGCATCCGTGAGGGCATGCCATCTGCATCTCTGTTGCCACAACAGGCTGCAGAAAGTCTAAAACAAATAGCACTTGCCTAATAGGTTCCTCAGATGCTCATTCAAGGATAGCGCCAAAGAATAGTGCAAATGACTATGTAAAACTGAGGATATTGAGTCCTCTGTCCCACAGCCACCAGATTTAAACACCCAGGTAGAGAGCAGAGATGATGCTTTACATTTCGATTGCTGTGGGTGTGTGAGTCAATTGCAATCCTCCAATTACAAGATCCATTTTATTTCAAGAACATGGTGATAGAAAAGGTAAAATACTTTAATTGTAACAATTTGGGAAACAAAACAACAAGCCGAATACAGAAAGTGCTTCAGCTTTCAAGACTTCAGTAGGATGGAGAAATTAAGGGTTATATAGTTACTTTTTGGAGCTCTGGGTAATGGACATTAAAAAATGAGAAAAGACCTCAGTTTTGATCTAGTTGATTCAATAGAAGAAACGCTGGTAACTAGCTTTCTCTCTTCATGTATTCTATCTCCATTCTCTCATTGATATTTTGTTTTTGTTGCTTTAAAATCAGGTAGAGAAGAAAAAGAATAATTAAAGGTTGATAATTTATGATTGGTGTTTGGATCTCTTAGTTGTTGAGAGGGTTTACCCAAACACAGAGCTTTTGAGCCTGTGAACATCCTTAACAATCTAACAAGCTTTTGAGCCTTTCTTTTTATTGACTATCTATTTCCCCGACATACAAACTAGACAACTTGATGATTCCTACTTTTCCAAACCCTACTTCTAATTTAGTTTCGTTTAAGAAGATAGAAAACAATTTATGGAAAAGCAATTCAGAGTGACAAAGATGAAACTACATACAATTCCTTACGAGAATAGGGACACAAGTTAAAAACTAGAACAACCATTACAACAAATCCCAAGGTGAACAACCAGCTTTTAAATTCCCAAACGCTGAAGCATTTTTCATCACAAGCAAGCTGACTTAGTCAAATGTATGGGCTTTGGCACAGAGATTCAAGTTTGAGAATCAAATACTCCATAGTTTTCGGAGAAAGCAAATACCAAGAGTGTTGTTGTCAGCAAATTTTATTTTGTTCCTGTTCTACAGTTAGCAGCCAAGTTTTGGTGATGTCAGAGTGGAGGGAAAGGGGGATGGGCATGGTGCAGTTTTGTTTTATTTATTTATTAATCCACAGGGCTAAATTTGGAATGCAGTTTAAGATGCTTAGGTATATGATTGTTTCAACTAGCAGCTCCTTTTTTATAACACACTGTTTGGCTTGCTTTCTCCTGTGTGTTTCTTTCCATTATAGGTATTGAGGGATCTGCAGTGCTAATTGTTAGCCATTCAAATGGATGGGTTCACAGAAACATCTGCTTCAGCAAGTCTGAATGACCTAAGACTGTGCCCTTCAGGTGATATTTAGGGGAAAGAGAAGAACACTTAATAATTTCAAAAGTTCATTTGAGATGTTTGTTTTCAATCACATTTTCAACCATTATTTCACAGTTTTTTTATTTCAAATTATGTTGCCTTCATGCTTTCAGCAATACATGCCTGCTACTGAATACATTGGATACAACCTAGAAGCCAAGATTATCCACTGACACATATCTGAACTGCTTAAAATTTTAGACGGAATTACAATGCATTAGTTGGTTCATAAGAATAAGTTTCTAATTCACAAAAGGATGACTTACTGCCAAAAAAGAGGATAAATATATGTACAAGAGATCCACCAAGAGGCAATAAAGGAACAGAAAAGAGTAGCAGCACAAATCACAGAAATGTAACCAACTAAGCCAAAGAAAACAATATTGAAACTAAACTAAAGCACCAGAGTGCTCCAATTGTAAGGAAAACTGCAAACAAGACATCTTTGAAATTTTAAAAGATATTCTTCTTAAATACAACACACACGCAATTTTCTTCATCATATTTACTAAAACTTCCGAATTAAGATCCAGTATTTACTCATCCCCTTTTCAAATCTAATGATGATAGTACCGAGGTTTTGGAAATTGGCAAACAAACCTAGATCATGCATGAAAACCAATCTACAGTTGTACTATGATGCCATTCAAGAGCATAACAGAGACAGCAGCATGCATTATGCTCCTGCTCTCCAAATCATCTCAGTTTATTATATTTATATCTAAATTGAAAATGTTCCTTCTGCAGAGAGAACTTGAAATATTACATAATTTCAACGCAACTGTTCTCTTACAGAAACACTAAACTAGAGGTCGATCAGATAAAGTTTTTAGAAATAATCAGATATTCAAATCATATACCAAATAATTGAAGCAAAGAGACATAGTAGAAAGAATCACAACTTTTAGAGGCTAACCTTTGTGATTCAACTATTGGAAGGCGGACAGAAATAAGCTCAGCATATAGCTCGATGATCTCCTGAGCTGCCATCATATTCTCTTCTCTAATAATATGCTCTACCTGAAATGCATATACCAAATAGATCATTACTAAACAATCATCACTAACCAAAAACTTAGAACTTGATCGGGCTACTGCGCAAGTAAATTAACCCCATTACATATTGGGATGAAAAAAGAGAAATTACCCGAATCCGAGCTGTAGCTTCCTGGCCAGTCTCAAGAAGCTTGGCAATGTCACGGCGCATCTGTTTAATCTGAATTTCTCTCCTGTTCCTCAACAACTTTATCCGCGGAATCGTCAATTTCAGCAGAGTTTTGCTACACACACAGAATACAACTTACATAAAATCACTGTAAAACCAAACCTTGACATAAATCATAGTAGATTGCAATTATTATATACGGGATTGTCACATTTGTTGCTAAATAATGGCCATATGTTGATGTTTAAGTTCTTGTAGTGCTAAATTGACACAGCTAAGTTAGGAATCTTCACTTATCGATGAACTTTTCTACTTCCTCAACAGCCCCACAGCAATAAAAAAATAAAACCAACCCAAGTCTTAGATCTCCAAAAATTCACAAACCCAGAAGGTAGAAATAAAAGACATATCAAATATCAAAACTATCTGAGAGATGAGACAGATAATGATACCATTTGGCAGCTTTGAAGCCCTTGTTGAAGAAGGAATCGAGCATCGACATCGTCGCTAAAATTCCCCAAAAAAAAAATCAAAGAGATTTGGGGGGAGAGAGAGGGAGATTGAAGAGCTTGTTTGGTTGTGATGTCAGAGGGAGAAGAGAAGGAATGATCAACCTCTGTGACTAACTGGCTACCTGCTACGTAAAGGTGACAGGGGATTTTCTGGGTGGAGAGTATAGAGAAGAGACGCGACGCGTCGGTACAGGGTTTCGTTTTCTTAACAGAGAAGGAGAGTTTGATCTGCGCCTACTCCGTGGCTGTCCGTGTTTGCGCGGGCGGTATGTGTGCGCGTCTGTGCTGCTATAGTTTATGGCCCCCGGTCAGTTATTGAGGGGGTGGGCCAAACGCGGCCTTACCCAGAGGTCCTTCTACCCGACACTGCTGTTTTCGAAATTAAAAAGAAAAAAAGAAAACAACACAAACTGACAAAAGCAAAACAAATAATTACGAAAATAGATAATTTACTTACAAGGACAAAAGTCCTTAAAATTTTAAATTTTCCCACCTAAGGGTCTAAAAACAGTTTCCCCATTGATATACTAAACCTACGATGCACAGACATGGGTACGAGGTATGGTGTGCGATACGATACGATACGTGGCTACGTTTTTCATCTAAAAAAAAAAATATATATGTTTCGGACATGTTATTTAAAATAATATGCATATAAAATGATGAAATTATAATGAAACAAGTAATTAAAAGACATAATATTCAAATGGCCTCAATTTGGCATTTTTCCATTGGGTAAAACCCGCGGGTAATATACCCACCCAGCAACCAAAATGGGTATTATCCATGATACCCATACCCATTCTTATTTTTCACCGGTATTTCCATACCCGCCCATCGAGTAAATGGGTACCCAACTACCCATATGCTTTATTTCTTTAATTTTTTTCCTGAAAATTAAAAACCATAATTTCAAAAATAAAAACACCCTTAAAAAAAAAACCATCTACACTCTTGCTCTTGGAATACCGAAGTCAGTTTTTTCAATTCTTCATCAGTTCATCTTGATCCCAATTCCTAACCTCCTTCACCAAAAAAGCTTGAAGAGGACGAAGTATGCTTCACCGTCGGAGACGAGAACAAGCACGACAAGCCTCCTCCATCTCCGCCTGCGGCTTCCAGTATCTCGACCGATTCGATGCCTCCGATTTGCTCAACGGATCTCGAGTTGTCATCGCTGGTCACGGTTTCTTGCTCAGTATGGTTTTGGATTCGGAGCGGATGGACAAGGTTCGGGGTGACATGTTCAAGCGTCACAGTGATTATCAGATTGTGGGATGCCACTTTGAGAAGATGAATGATCTCAAATTGATTACCAAACGTGAAAAAGTTTCTTTCTTTTTCATCTTTTTTCTTTTTTCATTTTTTTTAAATCATAAACTTAATTCTGATTGGAAATTGTAAAAACAAAATAAAAACCATTTTTTTCTGTAGGAATATAGTTTAACAAGTTTTGATTAAAAAACAAAAGTTTGATAAGTTATATAGGCATGGGTACCAGCGGATATACCCATACCAGAGCGGGTATCCAACACCCATTACCCATATAGGGGTAATCTACTACTACGCATACCCGAATATTCTTACCCAAATGGAACGGGTACTCGTGAATACCCATACCCATGGGTTTTTATATCATCTCTAATTCAAACAATCATACAAAACATAAATCCGAAGATCAAATTACTTAACAAAAAGTTCAAGTAACATAAATAACTCTAAGTTCAAGCACAATAAACAGGCTTCTACAACTTCAACCAACTTCATCTCATCATCAAAGATTACACCCTCCAAGGCCAGTTCATCAAGAGAGAAGCTGGCAACCTCAAAAATGCCTCCATTAACAGTATCCATCGAATCATAATCATCCCCTCTAATATCTTACATCTCTCCAATTTGGTATTGTGGAGTTCTCCTTGCTAAAAGCCGAAGATTATTATGCACAAATATCAAATCTTCGGCTCTTTTTGGTGTAATCCTATTCCTCCTCAAAGAAAGTATAAACTTATAGGTGCTCCAATTTCATAAGATATTCTTTTCTTTCCTTAGAAATCTGACCATCTTGATGTGAAGGAAGACGATTAGGAGCTCCATGAAGATATTCATGCTATAATATCTACAAGTTCCATATATATAACGAAAAATTAACAATATGTAGTTGCAAGTAAAAATGTAAAATAAATCTCAAATAAATAGTTCGAATTTACCTTTGATTCAATGAATGTGCCATGTAATGAAGATGTGAGGAGCTGTTAGTCCATCTTGCTAGCAAAATTGTGTACGCCACATCATAACATTCTGAGGGCTCTTCATGTTCCTTGCCCTCTTGTTTATAGATAGCGGTCATTAATTGCTCAATCATAGTGTCCTACCACTCATAAACCTTGTGAAGACATGGCTCATCCATATCACTTCTTCTAAGCATCTCATAGATGGGTAATGCGAAGGCAAGCATGTAATCAATATTTCCCCAAGCATCATCATCTAATATCATATCTTTTAGGGACCTTGCTTTTGCCACATCATCTCTATAAGCATCCCATTGATCACTTATCACCATCCGTTCCAGAGCTTGCTTGATCTTCCTAAATCTCTTGAGCATCACCACACTGGAAGCAAAGCGTGTAACGGCAATAGATAACATCTTCAAGTGGAAATGCTCATTAAACGTAGCCAACCTCATAGTATGGTTCATAATAAAATTCTTTATGAACTACACATCCTCAGCAACTTGTGAAATCTAATTACATGCATCACAAACAACCTTTTTAGAAGTAATTGAACTTCGTATACACATGTTCTTCAAAGCAAGGTTAAGTGTATGCACAACACATGGAGTCCAAAATATGTGTGGAAATCTAGCATTGATAATAGCTCAAACAGCTTTGCAATTGCTAACATTATTAGTGATTACCTGGACAACATGTTGTGAACCAATCTCCAAAATGCTCTCAATGAGCAAGTCGGAATTGAAGAACTTGTCTTTGGAATCCCCTTCACAGTTCACTGCTCTAAAAGACATAGGTCCAGATTCATAAGCTGCCATAACATTGATAAGTGGTCTTCTTTGAGAATCGGACCACCCATCACTACACACACTAATACAATTTTGTTGCCATGAGGGCTTAATCGGTTCCAACATCTTCTCAATGTGCATCATTTCCTTGTGTACAATAGTGGTTCTCAAAGCATTATAACCAAGTGACTGATAACCAGGAATTAGACAAGAAGCAACCCGATTAGAGACGAATATAGTGTGGATTCTTGGCAAAGTTGAATGACAAACCATCAATATAAACATGACAAACCATCAATATAAAACATTCTTGCTATTTCACCATCCAATTGTTCTCTAGCATTGTTATTGAACGCTTTTTCAAGCAGGTGCACTTACTCCCTTCCTCTTCTTTGGAACCTCCACTACTTCATCCATTTAATCTAACCCAAATATACTTTCACTTGAAGAACCTTCAATGCTTGATGATGTGAGAGGAACTAATCTAGGCTGTGAGTTCTTTTTACGGACCTCATAAGCTTCTACAAAGGCTTCAAGCTCTCTTTTCTTCTCCTCTGGGATTGATCTACATATTCTAATCTCTTTGCCACTAATCTTGAGAATATGCAACCTCACTTTATAATGTGATCCACTGAAAGTAGCATTACAAAAATCCACTTGAATGTACAATTGCCTCCTTCACATTTCTTAGATTGAACAAGGATAGTAACAAATTTCTACAAAAGAGAACCCTTATTATTTTGTCCCACACCTTCACCCTCATTAGTAGATGAATTTGTTGTTGTTGCATCACTCATCTTCCTGAACATAAAAGAATCACAATAAAAACAAAAACCAATTTATATAACAATTTATAATTGAAACAGATGGTTGCAAACATAGGTATCAATTCGGACATTTACGACTTGGTCTTACATTTATAATTCATGTAATTCAATTAATAACAAGCTCTACTCCAAGACATAATATAAGGATAATTTATACTCCAAGACGTTTAATACCAAACCCTACTCACTCTATAATTGATATAAGATGATTTAAAAATTTACGTCTATCAACTGAGATCGAAAAATCTGGACATACCTTTAAGGCTTGAACCCACAGACTGACCTTCAAGCTTCAACCCATAAAGTTTTAACACACAGTGGTTGTTTGTTCGTTGACAAAGACGCAAAGAGAGAACTCAAGAGAGAAGTGCGGCTATGATGTTTTTTTTTTAATTGATAACAAATTGTCAAAAATACCCACAAAACTTATCCAAAAATATGTCAGTGCATATCTAAGACTTATCAAAATAGTCAACAGCACTACATAGTCAATGATATACCAGGAGGGTCTCAGATACGCACCTAACGCATATCCAACTCTTATCCGTATCTGACACGGATACGATACACCATAGTAAGATTTCTGACGTATCCATGCTTCATAGTACTAAACTCATAACTAATACGAAATTACAACATTACCTCTCAACTACTCCAAACTAGTTTCACTCCATTGCGAACTCTCCATCTCTCTCTCTTAACCCGACTCTCTCTGATTCCAATTTAGCTTCTCGTTCTCACTAAAACAATCGAATTCTACAATCCAAAATCTCTCTCGCTCTCTTACAGTCGATCAGACAACATTGAGAGGTTATCTAGATATGCAAAAACCAAATTGAAAGAAAAGATTAAGGTTTTGAAATTTGCATAAAATTCATTTTCATTTGAATGCGATGGTGATTGTAAATGAATATATGGTTGGGTGTTGAATTCATATACTAATTTTGGTTAGGAGAAACGATGTCGTCGTAAGCTTCACTATCACTCAATTCCTACTCGGTTCTTCTTCAAAGTTGATCCTAGTGCATTTGTTGAAGAATCAAAGTGCTCAGCACAAAATTAAAGATACAGTTTCTTTTTTATTAGTTGATTTTGCTCTTCTCTAAACCACTGTAGCTTTTCATTTTTGTAAAGCTATGGTTATTTGATTTTTTTTATTCAATAATGATTCAAACTAGTCATTAGTTACTTGAAATTGAAATTGAAGTTAGTTAACTTACTCTTTTTTTTTTCTTTTTTTTTTTTTTATACAGGGGGCCTAACTAGAAGACTTATCCTCATGCCTGTACATATTATTTATAGATAAATAAGAAAACAACAGAGAGGACATTAGTGTAGAAGTGCAAAGATCCTCATAGAGAACGTCCCGAAAAATAATAGAGGTCTTCTCTAACCAATATCCATCAACATAATCAAAACTATTAAGGTGTGATGATTTATTTGTAACATAATTTACTTCACGATATCCATGTTGGAATTGAGAAGAAAAAAAAGCTATATATATACCTTTTACAATCCTCCATAATCCAAACAATAGAAGAATAGTCTTCATCCCCCTCGTTGAGAGCATCAATCAGCGTGGCATAATCACTCTCAACCTTAACTTCTATTCAACCTTTGTGGATAGTAATTAAGAACCTAACTTGGACTGCTTTTGCCTCCATATGCAATGCAAATTGTGCATGGTTGAAAGGCCTAGCCATGACCGCAACACACCGACCCAAGTCATTGCGCACAACAACTCCCACTCCCCCACGCTCAACATCAACTCTATAGGCACCATCTACATTAATATTCAGCCTTCCTCTCGGTAGACAGCTCCAATTTGAAAACTGTCTCCTTTTATTTTTTTCATTTTCTGGCCTCGCTTTCTTATAATCATCAAGCAATATACAAGCATATTAAGCGATGTTATTTAGGTTGTAGCTAGCCCTATTCCAACAATATTATTCCTCTCACGCCAAAGCACCCAAAACTTCATTAAGAAGCTCAAGTGAGCTCCCAGTTAGCTCGTCAAAAAGAGCTTTAACCCATTCAAACAAAGTGTGAGCCCTATGGTCAACAGACTTGTCACGCCCCGAATTTCGAATAAAGATATTCGAATCCGAAACGCGAAAACATAACAATAACAAGAAAACACATAGAGAATTTTTCATTTAAACTAAGCAACAAACAAACCAAGCTTACAAATATTAATACCGACTCGTTCTCTAGAGTCACATAACACATCACCAAGTGTTTACAAATTAAACTGAGTTACAATTCAATAAGTAAACAAGCTCACCAACTCTCTACACAGCGGAAGACTAAAATCAATATACTTCTACGTCCAAGTTTCAAAAAGTACGCCTCAGCTTTGACGATGATTAATCAATATTCTTACCTGCAAAATAAACTCTACACCGTGGAATAGTGCACCGGGTTTGCAAACAACAAACCCGGTAAGCTTGTGAAGCTCGTATGAGTAAATCTAAATAACCACAATTGTACTCGTAAGCAATCTAAATAAAAACAGTAATCTCTGCATAGAAAAGTAATTCAGGAGTTCACCAAATTCACACAATTCAAATCATAGCAACTCCTGCATATAACTTAGTTAAGGAGATCACCAAATTCACACAATTCAAATCATAGCAACTCCTGCATATAACTTAGTTCAGGAGATTATATTTAAAGTCAAACAATTTGAATGACACGGAAAATAGATAAAGAAGTCAAACAACATCAACTCCCAATAAATCACAAAGTGATAAAATCATATTAATTCAACTCACAACATAATATAAAACTCATATCCCTCTTGGACAACAAAAGAACCCACATGAACTCTCTTTTAAAAATATGTACTCATGGACCTAAGTAACCCACGTGCTACCCCTATGATGTACAATGACAGACAGACTAAGTTCATATCATTCGAAAACAAATATTTATTTGCATATAACGATTTCACGATTTAGAAATAAAATGTACTAAAAGTAATTTGATTCGTAAATGAACCATGTGAGATTTACTCACCTCAAAATCCCGCTGCGTCTTCTCTTACAGCAGATAAGGTAATGAATACGTTCATTCAGTCACTTAAGTACAATACGATCTTTACTTAGTCCATGAATCGAAAACGATTATATTTTGAACTCCCATTTGCCCTAAAATTCCTAAAGTAATCCCGATTGAGACGAAACTTCATCCGAGACCACTTGAGGTCTCCGGAATACTTATACGAGCAACATATCAAAACTATAAGTCAATCGGACGGCCGAATCCTCACTGATCGAACATCGATCGAACCGAAAACCCTAAAACGCTAATATTCATAACTTAATCATGCGATCTCCAAAATGACCTTATAATATATCAAAACAGAACATATTTTGGAAGACCAAAGAGCCGCCACGCTCCACCACAAGCTGCGGGTCAGCGGGTGGTCAACGACGGTAGTCAACACCGGCTCAACCACTTCCGATGCAAAAGTCGTCAACTACAAACTTGTTCAAAATGAAGAGGTGATCAACTTTCATACCTGGGGCTAAGCGAGATTCGGTCTAGATCGTCCTAAATCAAGCTTGGAAGTTGGATTAATGTCGGCCACACGATCAGATTCCAGATCGAATCAGGGCTGTCGAAAACTTCAAATCTTGATCTTTTGCTCCACACTCAAAATCGTGATGCAAGGCGAGTATGCGGATGATCAGGAGGGGAAGGACAACCCAAAATCGAGGAGGATAGGACCGTGCAACACCGCAGTAGAGGAGGTCCGGCCGGGTCGGGTCGCGCGGGCTGGGGGCCTCTTCGATCCAGGCCTGGGGGCTGCGGCGGGGCAACGTCGGGGAGGGCCGGGTCGTGGCCGGAGGACGCTGGGAAGTGGCTGTTCCGGCCGGGTCAAGTCACTCGGGTCGCGCGGGTACGGAAGAGATAGAAGAGAGAAACCCGGGGGAGAAAAATAGAATAAAAGGAAAACTTGGGATTTATGAAATAATCCTGATTTTTCTCCTATTTATAGAAATTTCCCCAAATTTCAATCACTCATAACTTTCTCATATGAACTCCGATTTTTGCGTTCCACATGTCCACGAACTCATATCGATGTGCTTTACAACTTTCATGAAGAAAGTTTCCACAAAATCCTTGCATATAAAAATTCAACTTCGTAACCCCCCTAAAATGTGCATTTCGAATAGTTATTCGCTCGAAAATAATTTTACTCCACCCTCGAACCACGAAATCATACTAATGAACACTTTATTAATTCCCTAAAACCATTAGGAATTAATAACGAATTTCCGGGTATTACAAGACTTTACCTTAAGGGGGTTGTGTAACAAGAATAAGCTAACAGTCGTACAATCTTTGAAGTGGTGCGTCCCATCCTCCATTTGCTTAGAGTAGAACACAAACGTTAAGTTTGAGATCTGCACTTTTTTATACAAGGCATCCTTTGTAGGTAATATTCCTCTCACCAAACACCAAGCATGTATACGTATTTTAGGAGGGACATAAACTCTCCAGAGTTTGTTCCAAAATTTATTAATCACTCCGCCTCCACTATCAGATGAAGAAGAAACCTTCTGCTGCAAGTTAATTGTCGCCCCAGCCACTTGGTAGCCTCTCTTCACATTATACATCCATGTTTCTCATAGTGCCAAATCAAGCGATCTACAGTAGCTCTCATTCCTAAAGGAATTCTAGTAATAATCTCAACCTCATTTTTAGTAAACAATTCAAACAGGAGCTCCTAAATCTAATACTCATTCTCTATGTCTATTAATTTCGCAAACTTTATGTCTTTAGTACCCAACAAGATAAAAGCAAACAACCTGAAGTTATAAGGAAGATGCATCCAATGATCTGCCCAAATTGATATAGACCCGCCTTCCCCCACTTGATATTAGAGATCCCTTCGAATAAGTACCCTCCAATAGATGATACTCCTCCAAGTATAAAAAGCACCTTTAGGAAGAGTTGCACCTATGAAGTCCTTATTGGGAAAATAACGAGTCTTAAGAAGCCTAGAACCAAGAGAGTCTGGTATACGTAAAACCATTCACCCTACATATCTAGAAGAGCTTGATTGAAAAGGTTCATGTTTCTAAACCTCATTCTACCCTCAAACTTAGGATTGCACAACTTATCCCAGGATAACTCGTGCATCTTCTTATCAGTGCTATTCTTCCCTTACTAAAACTTGGCCATCAAACTATGCATTTCTAAACACATATGCCTTAGACGTTCAAAATAACTCATGACATAATTAGGTATCCATTAGGCAACAACTTTGATAAGCACTTCTTTCCTAGCAGTACTAAGCAACTTGTCTCTCCACCTTTGTGTCTTCTTACGTACTTTCTCACTCAGATAACCAAAAACTTCTTCTTTGGAGTAGCTAATCTCTATTAGAAGGCCAAGATATTTATTGTGCTTCTCCACCTTCTGCACTCCGAAAACATCAACCAACTCATCTTGAACATCTTTAGGCACATTGTGGCTGAAAGAGATACAACTCTCTTGAAAGTTAATATGCTGCCATGACAACTTTTGATATTGAATGAGTATGTTTCTTAGAACCATGCATTTATGTAGCTCTGCTTTTAAAAATATGAAAGAATTGTTAGTTAAAAAAAAGTGACTAATAGAAGGTGCATCTGTACAAATGCGTACATCATGTAGGAGTTCCCTTTTCTTCTTGCACAATTAATCTAGAGATAAACTCCGCACATAATAGGGATAGATAAGGTGAAATCGCATCCCCTTGTCAAAAGCAAAACAAATAAGATCTTTTTTTTATTCTGTTCGACAATGTAACTCCTCACCCCTAATATCAGTGAGATTTAAACTTATGACCTCCACGATTTTAGTTATGCTAGCTGACCAACATGCCACTGCTCACCGACAGTAAAACAAATAATTAAAAGAAAAAGGGATAAATAACTCATAAGGACAAAAGTCCCTAAAATTTTCCCACCTCTAAACGAAATTACAACATTACCCCATACCAGTTTCACTTCATTTCGAACTCTCTCTCCCCCCCTCCTTCCCTCTAAGAATACAAAAAATGTGAAGCATTGTTCAAGTATGATTCTATCATAGGAACATGTATCCTTTTATGTCATTATGATGATCATTACACGTCGAGTAATCTAGTGCCACCATACTCTGCTACATGTTCTTCAAAATTTCGGTGTGAAAAGTTTTCTTAGTTTTTGATTGAGGACATTATTCAACATGATTTCCCTTTTAATTTTGAGGAGTTTGAGGGAATTGAGTTGCTTTTCATATTTTTTTTCATCATTTGAATTACCTTATAGAAATACTGTTTAAGCCCATCATCTGAAGTTATCTAAAAGTGAAGAGTTGAAGCTTCAGAATATGTTAAATTCAATTCAAAGGAGGATTTCTTTAATACGTACTGATTTGTGGACTTTCCTAGCAACTGATGGTTATTTGACACTCACAACATATTTCATTGATTCTAAATGGAAATTGTATAAAAGATTATTAATTTTTGTAATCTACCCCATTGCATAAAGGGAAATTTTTTCAAATAGTACCTGAACTAAAGGTCACTGTGAATTAACGTGCCTCACTTTACACATTACATTTTGGTACTTGGAGTATGAAACCCGACTACATTTCAGTACATGCCATTAACTTTTCCGTAACGTCAGATGCCATTATGAAATAAACGAGGGAAAATTGTATTTTGACTAACCCAGCAACCTTATTCTCTTCCCTTTCAGTCAACCCTTTTCTTTTCCCTTTTAGTCAATCTATCCATATAGCATGTTGCAGATAAACTAGCCTTCAACTCCACCTCCACCTCTTGCTTTTAAAAATTCTAACATGTTGGGTTGGTTAGTTTACAAGTCTGCTAATCTTATAGGATGGGAAAGAATCAATAACAGTTGGATCTCTTTCAAGTATCATCCCTCCATCAACGATGTCATCAATAACAAAAGCATGGGCTACAACAAGGAAACATCTAACCAAAGTCCAAAACCCTTCTCAAATGATTTGTGTGCCAACGCAGTGAATCAGTTGGCCTTCTTTTTGGTGTGATTCATGAAATTGTTTTGATTGGATTAAAAAAAAAAACATCGACCGAAGAAAAAGCAAAAGAGAAAATTTCAGAATTGAACAAATTGTCGAACACTAGAGAACTTCAATGCTAAACCAGATCATCAAACCATTAACTTGGGTGGTCTCCAATCAAGATGATTCATACGTAGCTACTACTTATATTTGTGTTTTCCACATTGGAGAATAATTGCTTCCTTGCACAATTGAACTACTAGGGAGAAAGGGAAACTTTACCGAACTCTGAACCCTTGAAATCTCCTCCACACCCACCAAAATTAGCAAAGAAATTCAGTCAAAGAGGTCAGGGGTAGCATTACTATTCCTCCTGAAAAGTGCAAAATAGCCCAAAACAGCACAAATAGCAGCCACCAAGTTGCCCTCCCTCAACAAAATCTTAAACACAATCCCAACAATCTCTCTAGTAATCTTCCTACCTTCGATGACCAAACTCCTCCTGGGCTTCCCAAAGAAGGCCTCAAGGCCAAGAGAACCACAATCACAATCCACATCAGCAAAATGGCAGGTACTATCACAGCCAGCGCTGCAAACATGGAGAGCAGCCTCCATCAACGCTGAGGAGCACGAAGGCGTAGAGGGCCGGCCACCCATATGACGACGGCGAAGGCTGGCCTGGTAATTTGTATCAAGAGAGTATGGATTTGAGGAAATTCCATGAGCTAGTTAAGAGTATCGCATAGACTAGCACAAAAATACATACCCAGGTTCTTGTTTTGCTCATGATTTTGAGGAACAGCATGAACGGACTGATATGCCCCTATAAATATGCCAGGTGGCTTGCCCGTGAAAAGTTAACTGCGTGTATTTAAATGTAGTCGGGTTTTCTAGTCCAGGTATCAACATGTAATTAATGTATAGGGAGACAGGTTAATTTACAGTGACCTTTAGTTCATATACTGTTTGAAAAATTCTCCCTTGCATAAATGATATTGCATTGCTGAGATCCATAGACCCCGTAAGGAAGAATGTCTGAGATCCCAACTTTGTGTAAAGTTTGATTTTAACTAGGTTGATTAGAATTAGTTGGAAGAATCCTTCATAATCCATAGACCCCTTATGGAAGGATGTCTTCCAGACCATATCTCCATATTTATTTATTTATTTAATTTTTTTTTGAGAGAGAGATTCGGTCAAATTGGGGTGGGGTTTTGTGATAATTAAATCGCTCGGGTCACAGTTTTGAAAGATCACAAGCCTCGCCGGAGCCGTGGTGTCGCCTTTATCCAGTTCATCGTCGGAGTACAAGGACAAAAGCTAGTGCTACAAGTGTGGAGCGGACGAATTGGAGTGGGGATTGGGGGTGCGAGGTTTGGGGATGATAATTGGGCGTCTGCGGTGGATAGTGGGGCTGGGCAAAGTTTGCTGTTGAGTGAGGAGATGGAGGAGGAGAAGAAGAGGAGGAAGAAGATTTAAGGATGTAGAGAGAAATTTTGGGTGTCCATAGCAACAATATACCATTTTTTTCTTCTGTCTTTTCATCAATCCTTAAAAAAAGGGATTTGTCCTTAGCAATATGACGAAATGCGTAGGAGCAGATAACAGGATGTACTAAAATTGAGTCGGGTTTGAAAGCCAAGTACTATTTTAATATTTTAGAGAGTAAATTAATCTTAATTCGGAGTGGCCCAAACGTCATGTACCGTTCTTAAAATTTTTCATTAAGATATTAGATATTTTCATCATTTTGTTGTTTTCTTTTGTGTTCGTTTTTCTATTTTTTTTTTTTTTGATTGGAGGAGGTTATCCTTAGAAAGTTAGCAGCACACACCCTTCGGAGGGTATCCCAGCAGAGACGGACTAATCCATTCCGAACGCCACGGGACATTAAGCACCCATTAGCTAGCCACCAAGGCCTCATGGGCGTTTTTCTATTTCTTGTGATGCCAGGCGTAAAAGAGAAGAAATTTATAACTCTCTTAAACCCCTTTTTTCTGCTCGTTTGACGTTTCTTTTCTGCCCAGCCAAACTCCCCAGAAAAACAAGTAGCCACCGTGCGCTCCACTGCCTCAACCGCCAAACTGGTAATATCTTCAAATTTTTCCCTCGACTTTGGTTTATATTTTTCGAT
This sequence comes from Rosa persica, assembly GCA_025331145.1. Classification (NCBI taxonomy): domain Eukaryota; kingdom Viridiplantae; phylum Streptophyta; class Magnoliopsida; order Rosales; family Rosaceae; genus Rosa; species Rosa persica. The sequence continues at coordinate 22,418,356 of WFKR01000006.1, read as the reverse complement.
TAACTTATGCGGCTGGATGATTTTCTAGTACTCCTCGATTTGTATCTTGCTCGATAAATATTATACTAAGAATTTTCAAGCGTTTGGCTTCAGTATTTTAGTAGTGCTAAAAAAGTCTTGAATTTTCCCTTCAATTCTATAATCTCTGTACACATGAATTGAAGGGTCTGTATTTTATTGTTAGATTACGGCTTTCATCAGTTCGCTTTAGAAAAGCTAGCACTCTCCAGAAAGAACTCAACCTCATTAATCTCTCCTTGTCTCAGTGGGGACTTAGAAGATGAGCAATCCAGGTCATGTTGTTCACGAAGAAGAAGATGATGACCAAGGCGAGGTTTACATTGATGAAGCTGAGATCCTTAATGAAGTCGATTTCGATGAGGAAGGTCCTCAGTTGTTGTCTATCTCTCTCTCTGTATGAATTATGTATACTGTGTTTGTTAAGTTCTCAATCGATGTGTTGTTGGCTGCAGATCTTCCTGATGCAGACGACCAAGTTGTTGGTACATCATCGTTTGGCATACAATTCCTTATTTATGATCTTTTTCTTTCGCTTGTTTTCGAGTCAATTTGATTTCTTGGTATTGTACTTTTTTGTTGTTTTCAGATGAGCCTGATGATTCCATGCATACATTTACTGGTCATACGGGTAAGAGTTTGCCTTTCTGTGGTTACTTCCTATTTGTAATGCTTTTTACGTGTTTGTTACAGGCATAATGCATTCTTAGTCAATAGTGTGTTATCAGTAGTGACTTTATAAAAGCTAGATCAAATTGTTAATTTCAATTGGAAATGTGTTATACACAAAGTTTATAATTATTACTACATAGGGTAGCCACTGTATGCTCTATCCATGTCAGAGTTACGTTTCTTTGGATTTAGAATGTGAGAGAAACAATTGCTCAGGGAAAAAAAAAAAAGTGGGAGAATAAGTATAGATACATAACAGCGAACAAGCTGTCTACTGGAAAAGTGGATAGATTAAAGATCTCTAAACAACCAGCTACTATAAAAGTCCTACAATTCCTATAGTATGTCAATTATCATTTGAAAACATCTGTCTTCTATGATAAGAAAGATTAACCTTAAGAGACAACTGCCTTTCAATCTTCATGAATAAGCAAGAAAGATGCATCCTCAAATTCAAAGGAAGTTGAAATGCATAATGATGCCAAGCATCCTACCCTTATATCTTATTTTATTCCACTATACAGCCATTCACACTAGAACTCCACAAAGGAAAGTGGGAATATGTTTTCTTACCCTCTAGATGCATTGATTTTGAAATGTCATGCATGATATCTTAGAATGGAGTGTCTCTTTGTGTTCTTCCTAGTTGCTTTCTTGTATCTAAGTTGTGGATTTTTAATGTTATTTCATCTCTCAAGCATAATTTTTGTTGCATTATAGAATTGGAAGCGATGTATCTTTGACTTAAGGTTAATGCTTTGCTACTTAACTTAGGCTATGCCATGTCTTGGATTACCTTTTATTTTAGAATTTCAAGTGTAGTATCGTCTTCCTTTTTTTTGGACAGGTGAACTTTATACAGTTGTTTGCAGTCCGACAGATCCAGTGTTAGTTGCAACAGGGGGTGGAGATGACAGAGGGTTTCTTTGGAAGATTGGACAAGGAGATTGGGCTTCTGAGCTCCAAGGTAGGCGCATGTCAAAAAAGCTACATATGCCATCTACTTTGGTGTCCATACATTACTAAATATGTTTGATTTAGTGCTTTTGTCTGGACCCAATTTCACCTTAGAACTCTAGCTCCAGCAGTTGTGGACTATTTATTTATTAAATTCTGTGTTCACTTTTCTGCATTCTAACTTGTTGCGAGTTACTCTGCAGGCCATAAGGATTCTGTTTCTAGTTTAGCATTTAGTACTGACGGACAGTTGCTTGCATCTGGAAGCTTGGATGGAATTATTCAAATTTGGGATATAACATCAGCAAATCTAAAAAGCACTCTTGAAGGTCCTGGAGGGGGCATTGAGGTAAATTCTTAGGCAGTATTTCTTACTGCTTCTGTAATGTAGATTATCTGGAATTTATTCTGGACTATGTGACTTCTCAGTGGGTCAGGTGGCATCCTAGAGGGCATCTGGTCTTGGCTGGTTCGGAAGACTCTACAGTTTGGATGTGGAATGGCGACAAAGGTTCCTATCTTCAATTGTTTTCAGGGCATGGTGGTAGCGTGACTTGTGGTGATTTTACCCCCGATGGTATTGGAACTATTCTTCATCTCCAATTCTGGATTTTCCTCACTCGTTGTCATGCATTTCAATTATATAAACTGGTTCAAAATTAGTTTTTCTTTTTTAATATTTTTATTTTTTATTTTTTGTCTCTTTTGGTTGTTGCTTAAGGTAAAACAATCTGCACCGGTTCTAATGATGCAAGTTTGAGAATATGGAACCCAAAAAGTGGAGAGAACATTCATGTGGTACAAGGTACGCTTTCAATTTACTTATTAAATTTTCTTTGTTCCTTGAAGTTAAAGTAGTTGACACTGTAGGTAGTATGAATTCAAATCTTGGTTAATTTCCTTGCTTATTGGGATCTGGAATTGTTGTTAAAACTATTGAAAGGCAGCCTAGGTTGATGTGAAGAAGGTTGAACTCTCTACTTATTGTACCTATGACAATTGCTTCATTAAGAAGCTTATAGTTCGAGGACCCTGATAATTTGATGGAGCAGAAGAACTTCTACAAAATACAAATATGAGAGTGGTTCATTTGTTGTTTAGAATAGATCTGAGGAGAAACAAGTATCTGTTTCTGTAGCAATCATTGTGCAAAGGGTTTGAAATTTAGCCAACTTGAAAGTTATATAGGGGAAGTTTTGGTTTTTGTGAGTGTCAATACTGAATCTGGGGTGGAAGGTTACACATCCGTCACCTACCTACAGTTTAGGTGGCCCTCCACCCTTTGACCAAATAAATAATCTTTTGTGATTTTCTTTTAAATTCTTTGTTTTCCTTCTCCTATAGTTCAAATCTTACTTCGTTTTATCAAAGTTGTCGTTTCCTGCCATTATCTGAGTCATTCCTTATCTTTGTTGAGTTGACTCCTCTGGATAGAAGCATACTTTGTTCTTAATATTGAGAATTTTAACACATTTTGTTTTCTAGGTCACCCTTACCATTCTGCAGGGTTGACATGCTTGGCTATAAGCTCTGATTCAACTCTAGCTGTTACTGGTTCTGAAGATGGCTCTGTCCATATTGTAAATATAACTGCTGGAAAGGTATGCTCTTTTTGTTCCCATATTGTTGGAAGGGATTATCGGTTGTTAGTTCCCTGGTTTCACATATTTAAACATTAGGCCTTTACTTTTTCCCATCAACAGGTTGTTAGTTCCCTGGCTTCACATTCAGATTCAGTAGAATGTATCGGACTTGCACCAAGGTACAATAACCAGTCAGCCTCTCTCTACAATTGAATTTTGCACTGGTGTGTCCAGTTAGCAACTAACTTTAATTCACATAGATCCACCCTTTCCTGTAATATAATGTAATTTCCACTTACATCAACTAGTTCTCTGTTGGTTGTTTCAACCTTAATTCGAGATTGTCTGATGCCATCAACTAATGCCGGACAGATCAGGCTTTCTGATACTTGCTTCGAACTTTTAATTTAGTACTGAAAAGTTTTGTCTAATCTTTCTCCGTTTATTCTGAGTTGTGTCGATTATCACTTATTATCCCAAAATCTGCATCTTTACATGAGTCTGTAGGAGAGACTTTTTTTTAGGAGAATCTCTACAAGCTATGTCTCTTAACTCATTGAGTTCACTGCTATTGTACTCATGCCTTAATAATTGTGTATGTAGTTTCCCTTGGGCTGCAACAGGAGGTATGGATAACAAGCTTATCATCTGGGATTTGCAACATTCGTTGCCCCGTTCTACATGTGACCATGAGGTCTGTGAGAGTTTCATCTCTACATTATCTCAAATGATTATCACCATCTGGTTCTCTTTTTCTTTATCTAACTTATTATGGTCATCAGCTTGTTTGCTTCCATTAAATGTCAATTGTTGGATGTCATACTTCAGGTTTTAAATCTCTGCAACTGGTCTAATGGAAGAAATCTTCATTGTATGGCAGGATGGAGTGACATGCTTGACCTGGCTTGGGGTATCTAGGTACCTAGCAACAGGTTGTGCGGATGGGAAGGTCCGATTATGGGATAGTCTCTCTGGTGATTGTGTAAGAACCTTCAATGGGCATAGTGAACCTATTCAGTCTCTCTCTGTATCTGCCAACAAGGACTTCCTTGTTTCAGTATCTACTGATGGAACCGCCCAAGTTTTTGAGATTGAAGAATATAAGCAAGCAATATACCCTTCATAGTTGGTAACAAGGATGGCCTTGGAGTTATATAGTACTTTTTTGTATAAACAATATGAATTACATGCTTTTCTTATGGTATTTGCAAGAGAGTATTTGCCTTCTCTTTTCAGTACTATCTAGGATCTGTATCATAACGCCCTACATTATTGTTATAAAATTTGTTCTTTAGGTACCATCCAATCCAAGTGTTTGAAGAGTTTCATAGTGTGCTGATCCCGTTTCCACTAATTTTGCTTCAGGTACTGTGGTGCTGAATTTGTTAGACGATAGGCAGTTTAGCTAGCCAAAGAAAGAAAAAAAAAAAAAAAAGAGTAATAATTAAAGGGCGTAGTATGTATAATTAAGAGCTGCAAATTAGCAACAAAACAAATAGGGACCATCATTTATCTAGTTAGTTTTCGATGAGCAAGTGCTCGTCTCTCTCATTGAGGCAGTTGAGTCTGTCTGTCTTGCTGTGCTAGGCTCGGATGGGTGTTCATGTCTGGGGATACTCTTTCGACAATGCGTTGCGTTTTTCAGAAATCGTATTGTTGTAGCTATGTTGTTAGTTTGTTCTCTTTGGCAAGATATGTACAAAAATAAGAATAAAAATTCAACAGTGCACCTATGGTTATCGGGGTTCATCTACGGTACAGTACATCAATGACCGATACATTTATGTAGTGTTAGATTAATTTAGAACTACTTTATTTTTATAACGAATTAAGTATTCTTAATGTATCGGTCCATTGATGTATCGTAGAACTTCATAATGGAGTTATTTCTTTTATTTATTACAACTTACAAGTTGGTGTGATGCTGACAGATCAATCTACACAGCAATTTTCATCAGACCAACACTCAAATTTTTGAATACCAAACTTGAATTCCATGATGGAAGAATTAGGAAAGCCGCACAATTTGTGATAGCTATCATTTTCCAAGTCACGTGTAGTGAGCACAATGGGCAACAGGAAATGGATAGAAGAGGCTTATTGAAGTCCCAGGTTGAGCTTCACGTTTACAGCAGAGACCTTATTTATTTTCCAAAGATGGATGAGTTTTAGTGTACGTGTCTGAGCACGTGAACTCCCTCTTTCCCTCGAATCTTAGAGTTGGTTTATTGAAACTTAGAAGCCTTCGAACATAACGCATCAGTTAATGTTCATGCCCCTTCATTCAATGTGTGTACGGTAAGAAGATGTCCCCAGCAAATCTCCATAGTAGTTCATCGTTCTTTAAAGTAATATATAGTTCTTTTTTTTTTTTTTTTTTTTTTCTGTTTTGGAACAAGGACCAGCTACAAAACTGAACTCCTGCTAGTATCATATCATAAGAGGAAGAATAAGATGAAACAGGAAATATCGAGATTAGAGGATTTTTTTTTTCTTTGTATATATGGATTAACCAATCAGGCTCAATCTCTAATATATCGTTATTATGAGATACCGCATCACATTTACTTTATTTAAACGAAATGAACTTATCAGAGCAATAAACCTTTAATCTCCTCCGCAATGACACATTTTCAAAATTAAGCAACATATATTATTTGACATTGACACCTACAGGGAATACAATTCAAATATTAAAAGGCTAAAACTCCGTCTAGGACAAATTGGCGTGTCACATAAATATCCCAAACTTGGATCATGTTGGCCACCCCAGTTGAGAGCTCTTCATGGTTTCTAACTCTTGCAACAACTCCATGTAACCGCAACCCATTCGACTCGAATGTAGTGTCGTTGGCATCTTGCTTATACTAGTCTACAAGGGAGGCTCTTATACTAGTCTACAACAGAGGCTAAGGCTCCGAGTGAACGCCCACAGATCGTGATAGAAGATGGTAACAATTCCTGCAGAATGCAGATTAAGTGAGTAAATGTAGACCAAATTAACTTCATAACATAAAACTAATCACTCATTTGAATCGACTCACTACGCAATATTATCATATCACTTGAATAATATTAATTTCTCTTCAAAGATTATTATGTAAGAATTCAAACAAATCAGAAATTGTTTAATTCTCCAATTGGCGATCAAACAAACTTTTTTTTTTTGGCCAATGGACAATTTTTTCATAAAACATTAAATATATGTGATATTAGTTAAGCAGCTAAACAACAACAAATTTGCTTTTCGCAATCCATGTGATGGGCTCAATGTCCCCCCTGTATTCGACAGTTTCATTAATTAAGGTTTGAGGATAGCCGCACCAACCCTTTATTAAAAAAAAAACACATCTATTAACCTATTAATTAGTAGTTAATCACTTTTTGAGTGTTCCAAAGATGAGCTATAAGTGAAGTTCAAAAATGATGAACCTCTGATGGTTAGATCATATGTTATGCTTCTGTATAAAATTTTCTCTTTTTTCATTTTCATTTTTTTTTTTTGGGTGAAGGATGGATTGATCATGGTAGTTTTGAAATTATTCTGTTCATCAGAAAATATACTGAATTTGACATGGACTTTATGATGGTTAAAATTAATTGCATACATGACTTGCCATAACGTGTGATACTTGAAATTTGAAAATGGTCGTGGATCATGTGAAGTGCAACAGACAGATCCTTGTTCATTAATGTTTATCAAAACCCACTCGATTCAAATTTGGGCCTTCTATTTATACCGAAACCCCAAGTACTCCTTTTCATTTCTTCTGCTTCATCTTCTCACTGCTACATACATATCTAGCTGAGCTCCATCTCTAACATTTATTTCCTTCACTATCCTTTGTTATGAAATCTATCTCCAAGCTTTGAGTTTCTCAAACTTTAGCTTCGAGTCTCTCTCTCTCTCTCTCTCTCTCTCCTAGCTAAGCTAGCTAGTTAACCAAAAAAGTAAGAAGAATATGAAGAACTTGTCATCTCTTGTAGTAGCACACACAAGTTTCCTACTTGTGATTTTCTTCATTCTAATCTTGACAAGCACAAGCCTACGTGTGACACCTCATCCTTGTATGTCCACTATATGATAATTCTTCAGGAGTATAAGTTATTGATTCTGCATACATTTTTTTGTTTTCTTTTACTATCATATTATTAATTGTTTTTCTTGTTCTATATCTCAGCAAATCTTCAAAAACAAATTGCCGCTTCTGCATACAATAGGGATGACGTCCGGACGTATCTTCAGGTTTGTTCTTGCAGCAATTTTGACAATGCATGCCGTGTCGCTAGCTATATTCATGAAATTTGTCGATAAAATTTGTTCACTAGCTAGACTAAATTAAGTAGATTTAGTAATATTTATTATTGCACGCAATGAGTTTTAAATTATATACAACCACAGAAAGGAGGAAAGAAAGAAGTAGGAACAAAGATGGAAATGGAACTATACCCGACCGGTACCGGGTCTACCTTGCCGGACTGTTCACACGCCTGTGGGCCGTGCTTTCCATGCAAAAGGGTGATGGTGAGCTTCAGTAAATGCTCCAGTACTTCAGAATCATGCCCTATTGTCTACAGGTGCATTTGCAAAGGCAAATACTACCATGTCCCCGGCCTCTAAATCTAAGTCACTCTACTTCTGGGTTTCTTGTCATTTGGTTGTTGGGAGGCTTAATTTGTAGCTTAGGGGACGAACAGATTAATTTGAAGAGTTTGTAGGGAAGATCGAGTTTGTATATGGCAGAATGATCCAATTTCTTGCTTTTTAATTTTCTTTTTCTAGTAACAGTTGATTAATTAGTGGATTTGAGTTTATTTCTTGTTGAATTTGATAAATCCAATCTGTGTTCTTATGTGATTAATTATATCAATGAATGTTTGGACACCAATGTCATCACTTCTATGAAAATGAGAGACGCGAGAAGCATTAATTTAATGCTTGTAAGGGTCCATAAGGAAACTATATCAAGAATGGTATGTGTCATTATTTTCCCGCATCAGCGAAGTGGAAAGACCACTTAAACCATGGAGAGTGTACCATGAGGAGTGAAATATATACTTTCTATTTTACAATCCACATTTCTTATTTTATTTTCTAGTAACATCAATTTTGTCTTTAGTAACTTAAACTTTGTCTTTTTATAAGAAGTTCAACCAAAAAAGGAAAGAGGGAGTGTTGATTGTATAATAGGGAGTGTGAATTTCATTATCCTAAATCATATGCTTCATTTGTGATTATATAGGTTGCCAAGTTCTAACATAAAGTCTTGTGAAGCAAGAAATCTAACCAAGATAAAAAAAATTCAAAACAAAATTGGATTAAAATAAAGGAGCTTATTTGGATAAATCTAGCACGGGTAAGGTTCTAACAAACGCTAGGCGCAAGTAGGACGGTGATCCAGGGACTAGCGACTAGGGGCCTAGGCGGTTTTTTTTTTTTTTTAATTTAAATTATTTTTATCATATATAATAATATAAATAACAATATTTAAAGCCTAAAACTTAATTATAAATATAAAAATAGTCAAAATATAGAATAAATTACGGTCCGCCTAGTCTCCTTCTAGCCCCGCCTAGTCCGCGCCTAGTCCGCCTAGGCGGCCGCCTAGTAGCCCAGTGCCTAAGGGAAATGCCTAGGCCAAAATCCGAGCGGTTCCTTGCCGCCTGCGCCTAGGCGCCGCATAGACCATTTTTTAGAACATTGAGCACGGGCATAATTGAATTTATTATAGGGCTTTACTCTTTTACGAAAAATGATGCTGCCCACTCACAAAAATAAATCTTGTAAAGTTTGTTGTTTTCCTAAAAAGATATTATGGAGCCCAAGGGTTAGCTTGGCGGGGATGCTACATACATTGATTCGATGAGGACACCCTCAAATAAATCCAAGGAGGACCAATAGTGGTAGAACCACAAGGTATTGGAAAAGATAATGGAGCATTTTTAGGGCCAATGACATATAAGGTCATTTTTACTAACATTATTGTTCTCTAGGCCACTTAAACTTCTTATCCTTAATAAACCACCAAAATATAAGAAATATCAATATTTATAAAAATGCCACCACATTATAAATTTTTATTATTTATAAAAATTTCACTAAGTCAAAACAATTATTGTCATTAATTGAAAAGCTACTACCAATGAAGAAAAAAGCTACTGTCGAAAAACCAAAAAACTATCAATGAAGAATTGAGAAACTATTGCCATTTTTCAAAAAAATTATTATTATTTGTCGAGACTTAGTTGATAATTAAGTCTTAAAAAAATTTCGTATAATTTGTTATAAATAGTTTTATGGTTTGTCTATAATAGTTTTTCAAAATATGCTGATAGCTTTTCAAAATATTATCATGAATGACAATCCCTTTTTTGAAGAATGACAGGAACATTTTTGGCAATAAATAACTCTTCGTGTTGGAGCAGCAGCTTTTTGAATGAATGACAGTAACTTTCTTGGAGACTGACAGTAGTTTTTCAGTTATTCAGTAATAGTATTTTTGTTCATTCGTAATAGGTTTATAATTAATGACAATAACTGTTTGGATGCAGTGATATTTTCATAAATAACAAATAGTAAAGATATGGTGCTATTTTTGTAAATAGTGATAGAGTTAAATTCATTTTACCTTATTGAACTTTACGCCTCAAATCGTCTGTACCCCTGAACTTTTAATTTAATCACATATGCTCTTATACTCTCTAATCTGATCAAAAGCTAAAATCATTCTATCACCCTGAACTTTACACTTAAAATCGGTTGTGCATCTAAACTTCTAATTTGATCACATGTGCCCTTGTACTCTTCAATTTGATCAATTATGGCCAATCCTTCACTAATCTATCAATTTATCCATAGATTGTTGTCCAGTCAAACTAGTTTTTAGCCTTTAATCATGCAAGAAACACAGTACTTACATGATCAAAGCTAAAAATTGACCCTAAGTGGGCATGCATTGTCATTAATTTATGAAGAGGTTAAGGAATTAGTTTGCTTATGATTATGATTGATCAAATTAGAGAGTATCAGGGCATATGTGATTAAATTAAAAGTTCAGAGGCACAGACGATTTTAAGCATAAAGTTCAAGGAGATAAAATCGATTTAACTAAAAAAATAATAATTTGGCCACATTGTAGCTGAGTCAATTGTAGGTAAAAGACTCTCATAAAATATAAGAAATTGACACGCTGAAAATGATGAATATTTCTTTGGAGAAAACCTTCTTTAAAAAAAAAAAAAAATTTAAATAAGTACACACTTGTGCTGACAGTTCTTTCACTGGAAAAACTCAAAAGCCTTACATAAAAAAATGAAAATGAAAAAGAAAAAGAAAAAAGGACACTAACAAAATTGTCAAGGTGTAAAGCCTTCCATAGGAAAAACAGAAAAATTAGACGCACTTTTGCCAAGGGACATTCCTTTGCTAATGAATGCTTTGTTACCAAAAATCACCCATAAATGTACCTCGCCCACAAACAATTTTGTCCGTAAAATCGTCCCTTCAGATAAATTAAAAACAGATGCATAGCGAATGAAATATTTGTCGATAAAGGCTTCCCAACTAAAAACATATAAGTAGCCAATTTTTGCAGGGCCTGAGTTTTGAGCCTCTTTTTCTGGGGCTGTCCTCTTTGGGCTTCTACGGTGGGCTAGGATGTTTGTCCTTGGCCCATCCCTAAGTTTTAGCTTTGGCTATTACAATAAATTCCTTGCCTTTGAGAAGATCCCGGAGAGCAAGGAGAAATTTTTAGGTTTTTTTTTTTGTTTCTAGCCTACAGAATGATAGTTAATTCTATACATCTAGGTGCAAAGTTCTTTGGTGTACCGCAATTGAGCGCATTGGCACCGGGAACTCTGTATGCTATTATTATAGTTTAGAATTTTCTTATTCTGCTAGGCTCTTGCATAAATGAGCGGAATTGTTTTTAAGTGTAATGACACCTATCTCCTTGGTGGGAACTATGTATTGGGCTATTCTAGCATGTGGTTGCTATGAATGAAATCATTAATTAAAAAAAAAAACTAAAAATTAAAATAAAACAGACGGACTGTTGTCATATTGATTATTGAGTGCAGAATATGTAGCAATTAATTCAGAGCCTTAATTTTGTTGTTTATCTAATAAAAACGGAAAAAGAATAAATTTTTTTTTTTGGTTGTTATTCAATAACCAATAGCCAAAAGGCCATAGCTTACAAAACTTACATAAGAATTCAGACAAGAAAATCCGGTAATACCTCTCTAAGCTAAAGCAAACTAATTAACATCATTGGGTAGCTCACATTTAAGCAAGCCTATCTAAGAATGATAAAATTTCGCCTCCTACGGAAAGAAATCATTCAACTAACCCTCACTTGTCAATCACGCAATTGTGATACAAGTAAGAAACTAGAAACGTCATAGAAGGCTTATAGAAACTGAATCATACTCACACAGACTTAAATCATAATAATAACAATTAAGCAATAAACAAATCCTTTCTTGCCGAGTTAGAGCTTATATCCACACCTGCATTATTACCTGTATCTTTTGTCTTAATGAGTTTGCGTGGAAGACCCTTTTTCTTAGGGGCTGGCCCCATAGAAACAGGAACCTCCACCAACTCATCCAGCTAAAATCCCCGCGGTATAATCGCCAAACTAGGTTTGAATTGTCTCTTCCTCACACCCAAAGCCTTTGAGTGTTTGTCCACAGAAAAAAGCCCAACAGAATCCTCCATATGTGCCCCATCAGCATTGAGGCCCGACCGAAAAACCTGCAGCTCTGGCCCAGTAGCGGACCCATCAGCATCCGGCCCAAAACCTGGCAGCCCTAGCCCAGTCAACCCGACGGTCAACCCTAATTCAAAATTAGGGTTTCCCGCCAGTTTTTCCGGAAGGACCACAGCTATACTGGCAGCCATAACTGTCGATCCCACTACCGTCTCTAGGTGCTTTACCCCCTTCCGGCACTAATATCCCCGCTGACGCCGTATAAGTTAACCCTGGCCCACCGACCGCAGCCACAGAAGCTGGCGATGTCGGCAGCGAAACAAACCCACGCTCCAGCTTTTCTCTGCCCGACACCACCAGCGGCCACGCCTTCCCCTCCAATCTGAAATCACAGATCCCACCTCCATGCCCGAAGAATCCACATGCCGTGGAAAGCCTATGACACTTCTCGTACTAGAGCTCTACCCATATAGAAACCACTGGCAAAAACTCAAACTTCCGCTGCGCCCATATCCGTCGGCGAATGTCCTGGATCACATGGATCCTCTGAACCGTGTCTTTCCTCTGCATTGCCCCTTGGTCAACCTGAACGAAAGTCCCCAGAGCACAGCCAATCAGCGTCAGCGCCTTCTCGTTGCGCATAGCTATGCGCAAACCCCTCACCGTCACCAAAACCTCAAGAAAGTGCAGCGGTGCCGCATCGAGTGCTAAAACACCGTCATAATCTGCCAGCAACAACATGGAGTTGTTGTAGAACCATGGACCTCCTGAAAGAACCCTATTCTTCACCTCCCTATCCTTGAATTGGAAGACGAAGATGTCCTCCTCCTCCTATCGAATCAGAACTCTCTCTCTTAATCCCCATAAGCTGGAGATCACCGCCGAAAACTACAGGATCACCACCGTCTTCTTGGACAAGAGCTGGCCAAATAAGTAGAAAAATGAGTCGTGGATCACATCCTCTCCTCCAACAAGCTCACAACGGCCTCCTCAGAAATTACAGGAGGAGCCTCCATCATCATCTCGCAGACTCGATCAATTTAGAATGCTAGGGCAAAGAAACCCTAGCAGAGCAAAAAAGTCGACTATTCACTAAGCGTCTTGGGCCTGATCACAGTGTTTTGTTTGCCTAAACCTGTAGGAGTTTCCATGATCAGTTCTTGACTTTTTTGTTCATAATTTGCTGAGTTTAATATAAATATATGTAGATGTGTACACTTTGCTTGATATTTTTGTTTGTACGTGTGAAGGTTTGTTCTTTGTTATTGTTGTTTCTACATCCTAATACCAATATCTGTGTGTGTGTGTTGTTATTAACTAGATTTCCCAACTTTATTGCTTGGTAGCTCAATTGAAAACAGTTGATTGAGCCTTCAAACATTTAAAACCAATTGCAGGTGCTTGGCAGCAAAGGGTGAAGTGTCTGGTGAATGTGAAAGATTTCCCAAATATTATCGTTCTCTTAGCCCAGGTGAATGGGTCAGTATTTCTTAGCTTAATTCTTCTGCAATTGGCGGAGAGGCTTTTTTATATTTTGCATATTATGTAGTTCTAGAACACCATTTTAATCTTTTGTAGTCCCGTTTCATAATTTTGAGATAAAAGGAACTTGGCAATAGAAAGCTTTGGTTGTAAGTTCTCCAATCTGCAATTTTAATCCTAAGGTGAGCAAGATGGTTATTCCAGCATCTGGTATTGCTTTATCAATTGCCAAACAATGGTTATGGAATATGACATACCCACCCTGAATTTCTTCATGACTTGGTTATTGATTCAGTATTTAACCATATGGGAAAATCATACAGAGAACATAGGGTTGAAAGTTGCCTAATACTTGGTAATTGATTCAGTTTTTCATCAATTACTGAGAACTTTCCTCTATGATACATTGATTCAGCAGTAATCCTCACGTTTATTTTATCAGGTGATTCAAAGATCAGTTTTACACTTCAAAATAAGCCTTGCGAATAATTTGCATTACAATGCTTTTATATTTTTGTGAAGGGATCAGGATATCAGTTCCTATTACTAAACTAACCAACAAACAGTACTTCGGGTTTTGTTGTATAGATTACAATGCTTTTATATTTTGTGAAGGAATCAGGATGTCAGGTCTTCTATTTTGGCTAAATAGAAATTGGGTTTTTATGGATGTATTGAAAAGAAGAAATCTTGATAGCGTGAAGAATTGGATGGCCTTTACTATCATCGTTCGTTAAGGTTGGGGTTTATCAGCAAACACCAATATCACACACACACACACACACGGGGACACCCAGGAGAGAGGTAGCAATCAACAATGGTCTACGGTCCAACAGAGCCGATCAAGGGACCTCGACAAGCTCCTCCTCCGACCCGGAAATCTCGTCGGACCCAACTTCGAACCCGGCCCAGGACTGAGAGAAGACCTCAAGGAGTACGTCAGAGTGTTGGTGGTAGGGGCTGGCGGGATGGGTTGTGAATTGCTCAAGGACTTGGCTTTCTCTGGCTTTCGCGAAATCGAAGTCATCCCCGACATGGATCGCATTGAGGTTTCTAACCTCAATCGACAATTTCTCTTCAGGTTCTTTTCCTTTTTACCATTTTGGTCGTGCTTTTGGTGTTGAAATTTGCTATGGCTGTTGTTTGAATCACAGAGTTGCAACCTATTCTTGTTGGTGACTAATACTATAAGCCTTTGCTTTAGGTCTTAAGTGGTGTAATGAATGCTTTGTCTTTCAATGCTTTGGGTTTGCTATTTCAGGCTGAAATTTTGGGTTTGCTATTTTAGGCTGAAGTTTTACGAACCCGAAGTTTTGTCCTGTAACTTGTCATTGATGTTTGTTATGAGATTATTACGAGCTTTAACAGATGGTCCCTGTTTGGGAAGCAGTCATTGTATGCACTGTGTATATGAATTGGTCAATGAAAATGTTGTTAGAGATTAGAGGAGTGTCGGGTGGCATCTTATGTTGCTAAGAAAGAAACTGTTATCTGAGGGGTGTTGTGTGAGTGGACCTTACTAGGCTGACGAATATCCATGCGCTTCCTTGGTTGGAAGGTGATGCTAGTTGCTAAGTTGTCAAGGAAAATTACAAGAGAGGACTCCCAAGTCCTTGTCCTTGTTTGTGATAATCTATTTTATGTATGTATCGATGCTAGTAAGATGATTACAAAAGTGCATGCCAGTCTCAATTTCAAGGTCCGGATGTTATCCTGTTTCTCAAATTTTAATATGTTTTCCAGCTTCCATGGTTGGAATGTCATGCTATTTGGTAAGTCATTAGGGCAAAACGAAAGAAGAAAGAACTCGTGAGTCCTCGTTTGTGATAATCTATCTATGCTATGTACGTACAGATGGTTATTAGTTTGCAGTCTTTATAAGATGGTTACAAATATGCATTCTAGTCTCAATTTCATATCCTATATGATTTCCTGTTTCCCAAATTCTATTGTATTTACCGATACACCCTACATACTGCATTTAGTAGTTTATTTGTTTTGGCTTCATCTATATTTGATACTCATTGCTGCTGCCATATACTACTGTACTGTGTAGTTTGCTTTAAATCCAGATGTGTTATGAGCATGCCAAACAATGATATAAAAACTGTTCGCATTTACATTTCTATTTAGAATGCTTCCTCATGAAGTTGTTGTTGCAGGCTTGAAGATGTGGGCAAGCCAATGGCTGAGGTTGCTGCAAGACGAGTAATGCAAAGAGTTGCTGGGTTTAACATCGTTCCGCACTTCTGCTGGATTGAGGACAAAGAGCTTGATTTTTACAGCAATTTCAGCATCATTGCTCTTGGTCTCGATTCAATTGAAGCTCGGAGCTATAGAAATTCTGTTGCTTGTAGCTTTCTTGGTGTGTCTCTCCAACCTATCCGCTTTACTCATATATTATCCAATTGTTAAACACGGTGTAATTATTAAAGTATGACATGATTTTAGGTGCTTCCGTAATCAAGTTTTTGTAGTTTATCAAGTGAAATAGATCTGTTATTTGCTGATGATTCTTGACCTTGTTGTAGTATTTTTGCATAATCACTGATATTTAAGAAAACAGAAGAAATATATCTGAATAGAATAATTCCTAGAAAGCCTGCAGAGGGTTCAAATTAGACTTATTTTGGTCATTAAGCTTGCTTGTTGAAATGTTTGATATTTCTGATTTTTACGTGTTGTAGTCGGTTCAATTTTGTCTTGAACTTTCATCTCTAGTATCATGTCTTTTGAACTTGTTTTTGTTTAGGTGACATTTCCCTTGATGCCCCTTTGCATAATGCCACAGTCGGATTATTTTCAAGTGCTTTTTTTATCCTGTGATTATCCCATGATGCCTATTAGATCTCATTCTGGGAATGACTTGCTTTTCCTGTACTACTATGCTTTAGCTGATGTGGGTAGTTTAATTTTTCTTTTGGCAGAGTATGATGCTGATGATAAACCCCAAGAAGAAACTGTCAAACCTATGGTAGATGGTGGGACTGAAGGTTTTCAAGGACATGCCAGGGATCACTCCATGCTTTGAGTGTACAATCTGGCTTTTTCCCCCTCAAGTGAAGTTCCCTTTATGCACACTTGCAGAAACCCCTAGAACTGCTGCTCATTGTATTGAATATGCTCACCTAATTAAATGGGATGAGGTAATGGATTAGTCATTATGTTCCGTCTACCCACTGCTTTTACCAAAAAAAAAAAAAAAAAAACTATTGCGTGAATATGCTATCTAAACTTGCATTCTACATATTGGTACATATCGGAGAGGCTTTTGATCCAGATGACCCTGAACATATGAAGTGGGTGTACGATGAGGTCAATTATGGCAATTATTTAGTGATTTCTCTCTTCCTTTTATGGACCTTTAATTATCTTCCTTTCATTTATTTAATTATTTACTCTTTTTTTTTTCTCCCATCCAATAGGCTAACAAGAGAGCTGAGCTGTTTGGTATTCCAGGAGTTATATTGTCTCTCACTTAGGTATGCATACTTATAGAAGCAGTTACCCCTATGATTATTTTCGTCAAGTTTTTTCTGCAACATAACTGCGTAGTTAGGCTTTTGTTGTTAAATCATGTGGGTGACAAAAGGATTTAGGACTTTGAAACTATATGTAACTAAACTTTTTTCTTACAGCTTTTAAACTTTTAACTAGCACTCTTGTTGGAAGCTGATTATGTTGTCTACAGGGGGTTGTGAAGAACATCATACCGGCTATTGCTTCCACAAATGCGATTATATCAGCTGCCTGTGCACTAGAAACATTGAAGATTGCATCTTGATGCAGTAAAACTGTATCGAACTATCTAACGTGCGTTCCTCTTTCTTATCAATAACTACACTAAATATCCTTAGAAATCCTTTCCTAGATATCATGAACCATTTTTTGGATGCATAACAGATGCATTGGATCATCATTTTCTATGTATGAGCACAACATCAGATCCAATCGTTACCTGTTTGGGAAGTCAGTATAACACTCTATCTCTATTAGAAATACTTAGCACACCTATTATTATACTAGCAGAACATATTCTAGGTCCTGGCACAAAGGAAATCAGAAGTGGAAAGACTTCCGGTTGTGTGTCTAATTTCTGTTCACAGTTCTGATCTTATTTGTTCCTCCAATTTCTTATTCGTACCTGATAGCAAAGTGTGGTCTCTGCATGTTGATATGAAGTGTTGGTGCAAAAGGTGAGAATTCTCACTAAGGAATCAATTCCCATTAAGTTTTCGTAATCTGTATGTGTCATATATACGCAGTTAGTTATTCCATTCTAATGAGAAAATGTTTGATGCACCATTGCATTCCAACCTCTTTTATGCCACCTCTGTGGCGATTTATCTCAGTTAAATATAGTTTTGTAGAAGCCAACTTTCTGCATAGTTGTAGGCATCAAAATCCGTTCTTTTATTCTCTTACTGTGGTAAGTATATGGGACTCATAGGCATCTTGTCATTGTTACTAGATTTCAACGTTCCCCATATTTTTTCATGAACAAATGCTAAGGTCGTGCAACTACCAATGTTTTCTTGCATGTTCAAATTAGCAGCTCTGGCAGCTCACTGTTAAATATCAATGTGAAGAATAGAGTGAACAATTGCATTGTCTTTGTAGTTATAATCTAATCAAACAAAGGCACTTAAATGGTCAGAATCTTTTGTAGGTATAATGGTGCAGAAGGCCTCCACTCGAAAGTGACCGAGTTTGTCAGGGACAAAGACTGTCCTGTATGTGGCCCAGGTGTTCTTATTGAGCTGGACACCTCAGTTACTTTGCAAAAGGTATTTTCAGTTTCCTATGGTTTTATTGGATTTCTGTGAATCATGAATAGTAAGAGAAGAAAGTTCTTGATTAAGAGTACTTACTGGTATAGATAGTCTTCTATAAATGATGCTAAAGTCCGTGTGTTGTAGTGTTCCTAAAATCAATTAAAAGTGTTTGCTTGTCTAATCCTTGTTTAATTGAACTTGTGTGCCAACAGTTCATTGAGCTACTTGAAGAACAACCTAAATTGCTGTTGTCAAAAGCAAGTATTGCGCATAGAGGGAAGAATTTTGTACTTGCAAGCGCCACCTGTACTGGAAGAGATGACCAAATCAAACTTAAGCAAGTCTCTCTATGACCTAATGCGTAGAATTCCCAAAGATGTTGTCTATGCAACTGGTACTACCAACAAGAATGACAAAAAGACTTCAGTTCTGAGAAAGTTACGAGTTGTTTTCAAGGGAGGTGATGGAATTACAGATATGGAGACTGCAGCAGCTGGGGCATGAGTTTTATACTGCATCATCTAATCAAATGCCAGGACTTGATTAACTTTTGAAGATTGTCTATTGTCTAAAATTGTTCAAGCGAAGTTTGGTGAGGCAAGGTTGATTACCATTTGAACCTTTAATTTTTTGTTTCTCGAATACAGAGAAGAAAGCATCAATCATTTGATGTCATCGAGAGAGCAATGAGATTTTACAGTTCTCAGTTGCACTCGAAGTCATTTGGATGAGAATGTGTCAGATGAAAGGTGCAGGGGGCTTTTGTTATGAATTCCTATAATTTCCAAATACCTATGCCTCATGCATTTTAACCTAGTAATATTAGTATATTTGTACATTTTTGTTTCATTAATATCTGAGGTTACCTAAAGAGAGAATGATTTTCAGTACATGAATATGATTTTGATGTGATAGATACTGGGAGGGCTGTCGGCGTTGATAGGCTATATGGGTTTGTATGGTGGAACCTATCCTTTGGTTTCAATTTCTCTTGGGAAAACTTAAGTAGATAATATGCCCTCTTGTTGAGGGATTTCATTGCAATTTTTCTGTTGGTCCTAAACCCAAAGATTCTTATCCGACCAAAAAAAAAAAAAAACAAAACCCAAAGATTCTTACGTCTCATTGCTAAGGAGAACTCTGAGATCCAAAATATCACACGAAGTCACTTGTCCAGTATATGTAATTTTACTTTAGGGATAATGCTCGTATACCTTAAATTCATCAATATACTTCCCATACACCCTACCAACTTATTTTTTTTCTCACTCACACAAAACTTTTTACTTTATTCCTCTACTTTTCAAAACCACTCTATTTATCCCACTAATACCCATTTCTTTTCTCTCTTAAATATTACTTATTTTCTTTTGATAAAACGTGGTGGGTCAATATCTTGAAATTATCTGTTTAAATGTTAATTGCAGCTAAGCTTCATCCTCTGAATTCGAAGGTAAACAGTTAAACACCTTATTATCCATAATTGCACATTTAGATATTATTCTATCTAGATTGGATTTACTTGCAAATTGTAGAAAATTTGAAAAAGAACTAGAAGAAGAACGAGAAAAGCTAAGAAGAGCAAAAAGCTATAGAGATAGGCTCAGTCGAGCCACTCCTGATTATTGGGATAGAATATTCCTAAAAAATAATCTACAAAATCGAGAAAAATATAGAAGAATTGAAGTTCATGATTAAGGAGGAACAAAAATCTCTTGATTATTTGAGCATCGGTTAGATCCGCACATCACTGGTATCAGAGCTTGAAGAAAAAGCTCAAGGGGAATCCCCAATGGGGACAATGTTTGAATTAATATTAGAGAAGTTGAATTCTCTACTAAAATCTTCTAATGATAAACATTAGAATCTGCAAAAAGAATTATCTAGATGTCAAAATCATCTAGAAAAACTACCAAATATAATCTACCAATTAGAAAAATTGGAAAACAAAATAGATTATAAAAGAACTTCCAAAAACGGAAGAAGAAAGGCTAACAAGTGTTAGCATAAAAATCCATGAACAACAAAAAACGCTGGATTCTATGAAGAATATACTGAAGGACAAGAAAGTGCCTCCAGTAAAAACAAAGAAAGCTAATGGATTCAAACCATTAGGAAAACCAAAAAAGAATCATGTTCCAAACATGATTTTTCTAGAACCATCTACTAGTCTGACTAGTATTCGGTATGAAAAACCAAAACACTTAGTAGCAAGAGATGTCAAGATGATGAGCATCTTTGGAAAAAAGAAGGGAGTACAACTCCTAAATGCAGAAGAATTTGAATACAATGAAATTGAACAGGAGGTGAAAAACTCCGCAATTCCAAAGCTAGATTTTAAACAAATCTACAAAAGGGGGAAGTTTGAATTGATGGACAGCCATCATTTTAAATTACTAGAATTTACAACCCCTTCAACAACAAGACAAACAGATCTCTTAATGATCACTCCTGAAGAAGTTACTAGAGCAAAGGCAAAAAAATTACCAATTTATGCATATTGGAGCAGTCCAAGTAGGCATAAAATTACTTGCCCGAGAACGCATAAATTGTTCAGTTCTATGTGTCCTACAGAATAGACTAACAGATTTTTAAGCTAGTCTGTTGGGAACCCTTGAAGCATCTTTATACAATCAAGTGGCATATTTCAACTGTTCCCCAAATTTCTCAACCAGCTTGAAAGATGCAGCCCACTGTCTCAGACTAAGAGTCAAGACAGATGGAATATCAATGAAAAAGGAAATGCAAGAACTTGTAACAGTATACAGAATATACTATAAACTGATGAGCACCACAATAGAACTAAGGGCAAGGATATCAAATATCACAAGTCTCAGTACTGGATTCCTCACCAGTCAGAAGAACCATTCACAACAGATTCATAAGGTTACACTTGGAATGAAGTAACTTTTCCAATCGAATGGAAATTATCTGGTCCGAAAAAACCACCAGAAAATGCCAAAGCGGCAATATATGAAAGCAGAAAGACTGGAGATATCAGTCTAAAATTCAACGATCACAGAAAAAGTGAGGTATATCCTGAGAATATCAGGGTAAACAAAAATCTTCTCAGAAGAACCTTTAGTACTAGAGAAGCTAGTACTAGTGGCACTGAATTCACTGTTGAAGAACCAACAGATCCTATTACTGAACAAGAATTAGAAGCTGATCTAAACAGACCAGCAAATATGCTTAGAGCAGAAAAACTCTATGCACTCTATGATGAAGCAAAATTTTGTGAAAATCCTAAAAGATTAGAAAAACTAATCAAAGAAATGAAAAACTTCAAACCAGGAAAGATAAGAAAAATCCTTCCTTATCAAGATGTTGAAATGGAAGACGGAGAAAGCTTCAATTCCAAAACCTTCACCATTAGAGAAAAGGGAAAATTGAAATTCCATGTACATAAAGCTCCTACAGGCAGAAAAGAGGAAAGAAATTCTCAAAGATTTATCCCAGAAGACAATATGCCTAGGGTGCCAATCACAAAGTAAGGTATCTGGTTAAATCTAGACAAAGCTCTAAATAAGAGAAAAGCCATTAATCAATGGGTAGATAGCCTGATGAGCTCTGCTCTTACCGTTGGAAAATTTGAAGCACCAGATTTGCAGGTATACTATGAAACTACTCTTACTGGAGTAGCAAAAAAGTACTATCTGTCTTTCAAAGAAATCGCCAGAGGAAGAGACTGGCTAGAAGAAATAAAAAATTCAAAATCTCCGTATGATTTTGCAGTACCTCTGTACGATCAATTTTGTGGAGATCTCTTAAATCTGAGTGAGAAGGCTAAAGAAACGGTCAAATCAAATATCTATGCTCTCAAAATTTGTGACATGAGATATTTTGAAGAATACTTGAATGAATTTCAAGAATACTACTATACAATAGGTGAACTGGAAAATACTGATCTAGTAAACCTGTTACACAGGAAACTTCATGAACCATAGAGAACAGCTGTGAGAGAAAACATAGATGAAAAACCAATTGAAAGATTTTCAGTTAGAAGTATTGCCGACAGAATCAGGCAACTACTAAAAGAACAATGCAAAGCAAATCTTAGAGACAAGATGGCCAAGAAGTAGCTCAAAGAAGTAGAAAACTTCTGTTACGGAATACTGGATGTGCCAACCAACTAGGGATGTCATGAATCCAAGTTTCGTAAAAATCACAAGTTTCACTTAAAAACGGTTTAGAAAGAGTGAAAACAAAAAGGATTGGAAATTTAAGAAACGAGATGAAGATCCAAAAAAGAGATTCTTTAAGAAGAAGAAAAATAATCACCAAAAGAATCATCAGGATAGACAACCAGGCAAGAAAGCTTGCAGGTGCTGGTTATTTAAAGCTGAAGGGCACTATGCCAATGAATGCCCAGAAAAGAGTAAAAGATCTACTAAAGCTCTATTTGAAGAATACGAGCTTATTGTAGAAACTGCATATATGAAAGGCTACGAAATATCCTATTTTGATGAAGAAGATGATGACAAGTCAATATACTAGGTCTGGTCTAAAGACAAAGAATCATCTGACTCTGAAGTTGATTTTGAAGTAGAATATTTAGAATTTAGACAGATGAATGTTCTCAAAGTCCAAAACTAGGAAGAAAGTAAGACACAAACAATAGTGTCTTCTTATCAGGTGAACCCTAGTACACTCGTTTATGACTACTGCCTATGTCATGATAAGAATGGACTTCCTATGTTTTGTGAAGAGTCAAAAAAGACTTATCACAAAGAATGCTTTATAGCTGAAGCAAGAAGAAAAACCAAGAATGGTCTTATCAGCCAATTGGTAGAACAAGAATATGAAGAATATTTCTCTGAACAAAAAGAGAAAAAGGTAGAAACCTTGTTCCAAGAAATCATGGAACCATCTTCCTCAGAAATAAAGGAAGAAACGATTTATGAAAATTTTGAACTGGTTAAACCAGAAAATATTTCAGAAGAATGTAAACCATTCATATCACAAGGACAAGCTCAAGAAAAGGAGCTTCAACAATCGAAAGTAATCTTTACTAGTAGATAGAGCAACTACATAGAGATTGGATTGAAATTCCCTGATCACAGGAAGTATCATCTACATGCATTTGTAGACAATGGATCAGGATTTATAGTTGCAAAAAGATTTGCAATTCAAGATGAACTCTGTAAAGAAGATAATAAAAGAATAGCTACTGGTGTCCAGTTTGATAGAAGTCACCTAGTCATGAAAAAAGTAGCTAAAGATGTTCACATCACTATTGGTGGAGGAACGTTTATCATCCATACTCTTTGGCAATCTGAAGACCAAGGGTTAGATCTCTTGTTGGGAAATAATTTCCTTATTCAACAGAGATTTGTTCAAGATGAAGAAGCAATGGGCTTCAGAAAAGGAGATAGAATGTTTTTGGCAGACAAACTTACCCAAAGCATGGTAGGCCAAAACTTTACTAAATATCAGAGATCGCAATAAAATAGTGATGATCATAAGCCCTATAAGCCCATATTTGAACCTATGCTACAAATCAAACAAGAAGAAGAATTGTTTGTTGATGAAACTTCTGAAACAAAAGAAGAAGAAACTAGTGAAGATGAAGAAGCTAGTTTCATCCACGAGCATAATATAAAGCACTTTCAGAATAATCTTGAATCTCAGAAAATTATTACTCTTGATAAAATCAAGAAAATGCTCGAACAAAATATAGATGTTGACCCTTAGAAATTTTGGGAAAAGACCCAGTGGTCTGTGAGCTAAGATTACATAATATGAATGCTATCTGTCATGTCAAAACCATTCCTCAATACAAAGAGGAAGATAAAAAAGAATTCAAAAAAGATATAGATGATCTCCTGAGCAAGTGATTAATTCAACCATCCACTAGCTCTCATGATGCTCCAGCATTGTACGTGAGAAATCATGCATGCAGAAAGTGTTAGAGGAAAAGCTAGAATGGTGATTGACTACAGAGATGTCTATAAGAAGACGGTCAAAGATGGTTATCAAATCGCTCAAATAAGAGTCTTAATCAACCAGCTCAGAGGAGCTAAAGTCTTTTCAAAATTCGATGCAAAGTCGGATTTTTGGCAAGTCAAGATGCATCCAGATAGTGTTCCTATCACTGCATTCGGAATACCACAAGGTCATTATGAATGGTTAGTAATGCCCTTTGGCTTAAAACAAACCCCCTCAATATCCAGAGAAAGATGGATAACATCTTCAAACATGTTGTTGAATTATGTGTCGTCTACATTGATGATATCCTTGTCTTCTCCAAAAACAGAGAAGAACACATGAAACACCTCTACAAGGTTGTAAAGCTGATAGTTCAGCATGGAATCATCTTAGAGAAAAGAAAATCTTCCTTAAGAAAAGAAAACTTCTTTATCTTAGATGAAGTTGATTTCCTTGGAATAAACATTAAGAATGGAGTGATAAAACTCCAATCCCACATCCTTGATAAAATCTGGAAGTTTCCAGATAGAATTCCCGATGCTAAGAGTCTAGAAAGATTCTTAGGAGTCATCAATTATGGGAGAGATTTTATTCCCAAAATCTCAGGATTAATAGCAATGTTATCTCCGAAAACAAGTTCCAAAAGAAAATGGAACTTCACAGAAGATGATGAAAAAGTTGTCAAGCAGATAAAAGCCCTCTGCAAAAATCTCCCTCCTCTCCAACAACCAGAAGAAAATGATGAAATCATTCTCTAAACAAACGCTAGTGATAATTACTGGTTCGGTGTTGTTCTGGCAAAAGCCTCAGAAACCAACATTGAAAAAATCTGTAAATTTTGTAGTGGCAAGTTCAGCCCTGCAGAACAAAATTATCCCACAGGAGAAAGAGAAATTATGGCTGTCAAGAAAACAATTTTAAATTCTCCAGCTTTTCTTGGAAAACCCTTTACTGTACGCACCGATTGTGCTAGAGTAAAGAATGTCAAAAATTTTAAACTTGATATAGCTGCTGATAGAGGAAGATTAGCAAACTAGTAATTATTTCTTAACCAATATGATTATAATGTTGAATTAATTGCAGGAAAAAAGAATTATCTTCCAAACTCCTTAACCAAAGAATTGACAATGTTCAGCCGAAGAGATGACGACGATGGTCTCAAGTCCAGAAACAGAAGAACTGGGAAAGAACCTGAAAAGGCCGAAGATTCTAAACAAGAAATCCTCAAAAGGTTTCTGCTAAGCCCCAAAGGACTAGCCACAACTGATTAATCCCAGGGTAAAGATTTGGCTAGTCCGTCTCAAACGGCAGACGGTAAAGGCTCATCAAGACCTTTAAAGGTTGTTGCTTTGCGAAAAAGCAAATCAACTCCAAATGGAGTAATAAATGTTTTTAACTATGAATTAAAAACTTTTACAGATCCTGTATTCCGAACTGGCAGGAGGTTAGCATACCACCAAAAGGCAATCCTAGACAACCTCTTATATGCCATTCAAGAAAGAAACAGTGGCCCAGCTTTGTTCGCCCTAGCTAAAGAACTCCATGAAAATGCCAGACCACAGTTTGAAGAAATCTATGAAAATACACAATAGAGTGATGTCCAGAATGAGAAAATCTAGTATCTTGAAGATCCTGAGAGTGCTAGAGTTCCTGTTTTAGCACTAAAAAAATTAGATTGGTTTGACTTTCATAATCTTATTGGAAGTCAGAATTCTGCCTCATTTCCTCCAACCCTCTTTGTCATCCCTGGACCATATGTTGGAAGATATGTGGTAAATGTTCAGAGTGAACATCCTCAAGAACACAAGCTATGCCTTATTGAAAATGGTTTTGTCCATAATCTTTGGACCAAGACCAATGATGATCTTAACGGCTTACTACCCATCATAGTCAATATAGTCAAAAATGTCAGAAAAATCAACTGTATCCTTAGGCTGAAATTCAGATAAACTCCTCCTGAATCGATTCAGAACAGAAATGGTGAAGTTGAATATATTTCTCTATATCATTATGTGAGGATTATACAAGGAAGATATCTCAAGCCTCCCTGCGTGGGATATAACGGCCAGCCAAATTCTAGCCATGTCCCTAGACTATACCCAGAAGATCATCAAAGAAGATAAAAAAAATACATTCCTAGCAGCAGGAGAGAAAATCTTAATCACTACCTATGATCACCCTGACGTGATAAGCAATGACCTTTTTCTATCACTGAAGAGAAAGGAAATCGATTCTACGTTGGCATGCTTACAGTGGATCCAAAAGCTTGAAACTGACAACCACTATAAGATGTATGCAAATACAGAAGATAATGAAGTAAAAGCTAGGATGGATGACAACTCTTTTGTTCTAGGCCACAATTCTGAAATAGATGAAAACATGTGAAGCAGCAGTTGTAGAAAGCACCAAAAGCAACTTTGCTTTTTCCTGAAGATGCTTTTGCTTTTCAAAAAGGAACAAGGTGAAAAAGTTTTTCACCTAAAGGAATCTGCTTTTCGCCGAACGACTTCCATCATCAGGAGCACTCACAAGAGCAGAAAATAATGAAGTTGTGTTGTACATTTTTATGTTTTGAATTCTAGTTTGAGTTCCGCTCCCTTTATAAGGAGTCTTAGGTTCAGTTGTAAGGCATCAGAAAATTGAGGAGAAAACATATTATCTTAAGAAGTAAGAAAGCCATAGTAGTAGTGTGCTCTTTCCTTCCTGTCTAGTGTAGAAGGACTATCTTTCCAAGTAAGTATCTGTAGATCATTCTCATGGATAGCTAAACAGCTTTTTAACTGTTTACCTGAGAATGAGGCTCTGAATTTTTAGTCTGTAATTATGTTTGAATAAATAATTTCAGATTGCTCATCCACCTTGTCAATATTTCTTCAATATTTAAATGTTTGTTTATATTTGTTGTTAGCCTTATTAGATTATATAGTTCGTTGCACGAGACCCCACCTTGATCCACAACTCTATATCAAGGGTTCTCGACCTACGACTCATGCCGATCTAGCCACTAGCATGATGACAATATATTTAATCGCATATGCTGATCATCTAGACCATTAAAGGAAATATTCCCACCTACCTAATGACATGTCACAATCCTAAGATTCCAAATTGAGTAAGGGTTTTGACTTGCAGGTTATAAAAAAGGCTCCCTCCTTACAGCTAGTAGACTAGCCCTTGTTAAATCAAACCTTAGAGGTATGCCAAACAATGTCATATCCTGTTTTAAATGCCCTAGTAAACTTACAAAAGCTATTGATAAGGAAGTTAGAAATTTCATTTAGAGCTCTAATTACAAGTATCCCGCAATTGCTTGGGAAAAAGTTTGTAATCCTAAATCTGTTGATGGATTAGGTATAAGACATGTTGCTTTCTTTAACAATGCAACCGTTGCTAATTAGCAATGAAGTTAATTACTAAACCTAATAAATGTTGAATTCATATGATGAAAATCAAATAACTTAAGAATGTTTCTTTCTTCCCAACAAACTAAAATAAAATAAAAAGAACGGACTATTGTCATCTCGAGTGTAGTCTATGTAGAATATGTAGCAATTCACCACTTCGTCTAACGAATTTAGAACCTTAATTTTGTTTTTATCAAAAAGAAAAAAAAAATTTTATTAGTTCTCTTTTCTAAAACCCACAGAAAAGAATAATTTTTGTCTAAATGTACTCATTCTTCATACTGATAGTGATTCAGCCATCTCTACCAAAAATAAAAAAAATAATAACCCTATCACCCTGTAGGCATGCAGCTTCCTACACCATCCAACTCTATATATATCCATCGGTAGCTTCTCCTGCTTCCATTCAAGCTCAAACTCAAGACTTTCTAACATAGGAAAACACGACTATTACTTCTACTCCACACTGCTCGACTCCACACCATAATCAATGGCGGACCCCAACTTTTCCTTCCTCCTCCTCTTCCCTCTCGCTCTCCTTCTCCTCCTATACTTCATCATCCGCCCCCGCCCCACCATCGTCCCAATTAAAAACTGCCACGTCTTCATCACCGGTGGTTCCAGCGGCATCGGCCTCACCCTGGCCCACCGCGCCGCCTTTGAGGGTGCCAAAGTCTCCATCCTCGCACTACCTTTCGACAAGCTCGAGGGGGCCAAGACTTACAATAAGCTCTCCACCGGCATCGACATTGCCGTCTTTGCCGCCGATGTGCGTGACTGTGACGCAGTTTGGAAGACTTCCAGGCGACGGGCCCGATTGATGTGTTGGTCGTCAATCAGGGAGTGTCTGTGGCCAGGGAGTTGGAGAAACAAGGATTGGATGAGATCAAGTTCATGGTGGATGTCAATTTGATGGGTAGCTTCAACATGATCGAAGCTTCTTCGCCGGGGATGAAAGACAGGAAGGACCGTGGACCGGGCTCGATTGCTCTCATGTCATCTCAGGCCGGTCAGGTTGGGATTTACGGCTACGCGGCTTATTTGGCTAGCAAATTTGGCCTTCGGGGTTTGGCTGAAGCTCTACAGTAAGAGGTCATTGTATACGACATTCACGTTTCACTAATTTTCCCTCCAGCCACTGACACCCCTGGACTCACTAAAGGTAGATAAACCATGAATCCTATTGTAATTATTGTCAATCTTAGCAATATGTGATTTCACCCCATCGAGCTTTGCATTTGTGTCTGAGTTGCAACACTTTGATTGCAGATTTAAGAATTCTTTTGGTTAGTACTGTAAATTTTAAAATGTACACTCAATTGCAGAAACTAAGACGAGACCGCAACTTACCAGCACTATAGTGGAAACCTATAGTGGAAACCTCTGGCACAATGAAAGCCGAGGAAGTTGCGAAGAAAGCTTTGGATGGAATCAAGTTTGCTTCCTTTATTGTGCCTTGCAACATTGTAGGGCTTGTGTTGTCCATTGCCATAACTAGGTTGTCGCCCCAGAGATCATTCATCATGCATTTATGGAGGTGGTTGCTGCTGGTATAATACGGATAATTGCTCTTGGATTTCAGCGGAATTGGTATACAAATATACAGAAGTGGCATGGACAAAACAGAGTAAGTAGTTTGCTCTTTCATGTCACTGCTTGAATAGTCTAATTTTAGTATTGAATTTCATGTTACTGCATAGACCATTATGTTATGTAAACACAATTCCCTGTTATTTCTAATAACTTGACAATTATGTGCCTAGTTTTGATTCCGGATGGCTTTTTCTATCTCTTGTGTTTCCACTTTAGATGGTCCATGCACTTAAAACTTTAAAGTAAATCATATAGTTAAAGAACTTTGAATACGAAGAGGAGCTTAATTTGTTAGACAGACTTATCATCATTTCCTTGCTATTTGGCTTTGGTTCTGTGCTACGAGCCTACAAAGTATATTGATGATCAATAGATGCTCCAATGAGAGGATAGTGATAAGAGAAGAAGATTAGAAAAGAATGGTGCATGTAACTTGTGTTATGTAATAGGCAATGACTTAAAAATTAAAATACAATCAATCATAGAATGACCCTACTGAGACTCGGCTTTGTGTAGGTGGCTTCCAATAATTGGGAAAGAGGAAGGCTCTGGTGATGCACCTACTAGTTGGTTAGAAATATAACTAAAATTTTCTTAAATCCAACCAGTCAGATTAAAGGGTTGTAGTCTGCTCTAGTCATTTGTTTCCGTTGTGTGCAGCTCATTATTTTTTTGGTTTATGCACTTGAGTAGCTTCCCATTTCCTTATTCATTTTTCCACAATATCATATGATCTTTGTTTGTCCAACCACAATGGTATCTCATGAAACCTCTTTTCCTTCGAAAGCAACACTCCAAGAATCTGGTTGTTTACTCTGCTTGTGAATTTCCTTGCATTAATTGGTTATCTATGAAACTCACACAAATTCTTGTTTCCATATGATTTTTTATTTCAGGGACGTAAAGTTCTTGCTGCATGATTTGGGCATTAATAGTTTCTGAAGTTAGCAGAAAGTAGATTTTAGCTTTTGAAATGTAGAGCCTAACACAATTGCTCAGAGAAGGATTTCAATTTTTGACTATGATACAATCATAGAGTTTTAGGCTTTTAGACAGAGAAGCTGAATTATATATATCTTTGAACTTTGAATTCCATTTTGCTTATATTATTATGTTTTTTGACCCAGAACGAATGTAAGGGTGCTGATAATCGAATAGTGTATGATAATTTGAAATGAGTTGCCCTATTTTAATAGCAAATACATCCAATAATCTCTTCTAATGAAATAATTTGCTGCATAAGAAGTTCAGAATGGATGAAATCTTGGACTTGATTGTAAAAATCTAATTTTGTTCACTTAACTACTTTGTACATACATCTTATCCATCTGTAAACAAAAAATGAGAGAGAGTGCTCTCCCTTCTCTTCCTTTCAGGCTGCATCAAAACCTAGCTTTAGGGTTTCACCCTTCGAGCTCTTTGGCTCCGACAAAGGCCTCCCTTCCTTGTGGTGTTTATTAGTTCACCTCCCCAAGATCGTGGCTCTCATATGTTCAACCTGCTGGTTCTTGCACTGGTTCTCATTGGCATGTCGATCAGAAACTCATAGTGCTGTAAGTGGTTAAATTGACTAGGGTTATAGTCTTTTAGTAAAATGGTGACACTTGATTCGTGTTTGGGATCTAAGTAGTATTTTGGGAATTATAAATCGGGATACTAGTAGTTGTGCATTATGGCTTTGCAAGGCTGGTTGTACTCTGAGCCTGCGATGGTTTACTTTAGGGTGGGCATTATGGCTTGCAGGATTGTAGTAGTTTGAGCTTGCAGTAGTTGGGTGGTGGAGAATCAAGACCTGACTTGGTGGATCTCTTCTCTTTCTAGCGCAACGACGAGGATTTTGATTTGTTGCCATAGGTCCTTCACAGAATTACAGGGTCTTCTGGTCTATCGCTATGGTACTATTTAATAAACATGGTGAGACTGACTGGTGGCTTAGGAGCAAGGCTGTGCGGTGTTTAGTGGGGGTAGAGCCATGTGCTCATTCCCGTGTGTACAGTAGAGGACACCGCCTGCTTGGGTTCTCTTTTTATGGCTTGTTTATAGAGTTATCCGTTTACTAATCACTTGAACGGTAACCAATAAGATTCTTTCCTTTTCATCTTCGTAAAACCATTTAGGGAGTCTAAAGTTTGATTTTTTTTATTTGTACACTTTTTGAAGAAATTTTCTACATAGAAGTTGTAGATGATACTAAATTGAGCCTATAGATACATAGCATGCAAAAATCGGGGCACATTTGAACGAGTTATGGTCTACGGAAATTGAATGTCAACGCTACATAGGAGGTATCTCTACCAGTTTGGGCTAAGATTCCACATTAAGTAAGGCTTTTGACTTGCAGGTTATAAAAAAGGCTCCCTCCCTAGAGCTAGTAGACTAACCCTTGTTAAATCAAGTACAAGTTTTGAAGAAATTTTCTTCATAGAAGTTCTAGATGATACTAAACTGAGTCTATAGACACGTAGCATGCAAAAATCGGGGCATATTGAATGAGTCTATGAAAATCGAACTTCAACGCTATATAGGAGCTAGTAGACTAACCCTTGTTAAATCAAGCCTGACAGGTATGCCTAACTATGTCACGTCTTGTTTTAAATGCCCTAGTAAACTTTACCAAAGCTATTGATAAGGAAGTTAGAAATTTCTTTTGGTGCTCTAATTACAAATTTCCCCAAATTGCTTGGAACAAGTTTGTATTCCTAAATTGGTTGGTGGATTAGGTATAAGACTAGCTGCTTTCATTGACAATGCTGTCCTTGCAAATTCAGCATGGAAGATAATTAATGAACCTAATAAATGGTGGCTTCAAATCATGAAAATCAAATATTTAGGTATGTGTCTTTCTTCCAAGCCAAAAAGAAACAACCTTGTTCCTTGCTTGGAAAAGTATTGTAGATAGTAGAGAATCTAGTTTCACAAGGGCTGACATGGATAATTGGTCAAGGTAAGAACATCAAGTTCTGGACCTTTAACTTGGCGTACCTCTTTTCTTGAAGTAATTTACTTTATGATGCTCAAAAACTTGCTATAGACTAGAATGGTGATGTTGAAGATTTTATTATTAACAGATGTTGGGATAAGCAAAATTACTTGAATTTCTTGACCACAAAGTGGTTGATCAAATTTTGGGAATTCATGTTTCTACTTCTGTGTAGGATGATGAATTTGTTTGGAGATTTGTAACTAATGGAGAGTTTTCTATTAAGTCTACTACCTATCCATTTCAGTATGCGCATTTCATCGTGAGCAAAGTCATTTCTCCATTGATGAGCAAATTAGACTCGATTCGATAGACACGAAGTATTCACCCCCCCCCCCCCCCCCAAAAAAAAAATAATAATAAATGATCGTGTAGTGACCCACTGTAGTAACTAGGCCAGTTGTACAAACTACGCCAAAAAAGATTATATAGTTCGCTGCACAGGAGCCCACCTTGATCCACTGAGTTCACCTCCTAAACTCTATATCAAGGATTCTCGACCTACGGCTCATGCCGATCTAGCCACTAGCATGATGACAATATATTTAGTCGCATATGCTGATCATCTAGACCGTTAAAGGAAATATTCCCAACTACCTAATGACATGTCACAATCCTAAGGACTTGCAGGTTATAAAAAACGCTCCTTCCCTAGAGCTAATAGACTAACCCTTGTTAAATCAAACCTTATAGGTATGCCAAACTATGCCATATCTTGTTTTAAATGCCCTAGTAAACTTACCAAAGCTATTGATAAGGAAGTTAAAATTTTCATTTAAGGCTCTAATTACAAGTGTCCCACAATTGCTTGGGAAAAAGTTTGTATTCCTAAATCTGTTGGTGGATTAGGTATAAGACATGTTGCTTTCTTTAACAATGCTGCCGTTGGTAGTTTAGCATGGAAGATAATTACTTTCTTTCTTTCCAACAAACTAAAATGAAATAAAAAAGATGGACTATCGTCATCTCGAGTGTAGTCTATGTAGAATGTGTAGCCACTTCGTCTAACGAATTTAGAACCTTAGTTTTGTTTTTATCAAAAAGAAAAGAAAAAAAAATAAGTTTATTAATTCTCTTTTCTAAAACCTACGAAAAAGAATAATTTTGGTCTGAACGTACTCATTCTTCATACTGATAGTGATTCATTCGTCTCTACCAAAAACAAAAAGAATAATAGCCCTATCACCTTGTAGGCATGCAACTTCCTACACCACCCAACTCTATATATAACCATCGGTAGCTGCTCCTGCTTCCTTTCAAACTCAAACTCTCCAACATAGGAAAACACGACCAATTCTTCTACTCCACACTACTCGACTCCACACCATAATCAATGGTGGACCCCAACTTCTCCTTCCTCCTCCTCTTCCCTCTCGCTCTCCTTCTGCTCCTATACTTCATCGTCCGCCCCCGCCCCACCATCGTCCCAATCAAGAACCGCCATGTCTTCATCACCGGCGGTTCGAGCGGCATCGGCCTTGCCCTGGCCCATCGTGCCGCCTCTGAGGGTGCCAAAGTCTCCATCCTCGCGCGCTCTTTCGACAAGCTCGAGGAGGCCAAGAACTACATCCAGCTCTCCACAGGTATCAAAGTCGCCATCTTCGCCGCTGATGTGCGTGACTACGATGCAGTTTCGAAGGCTGTCGAGGCAGCTGGACCGATCGACGTGTTGGTCGTTAACCAGGGAGTGTTTATGGCCAGGGAGTTGGAGAAGTAGGGATTGGATGAAGTCAGGTTCATGGTGGATGTCAATTTGATGGGTTGCTTCAATATGATCAAAGCTGCTTTTCCGAGAATGAAAGACAGGAAGGACCGTGGACCGGGTTAGATTGCTCTGATGTCATCTCAGGTCGGTCAGGTTGGGATTTATGGTTACGCAGCTTATTTGGCTAGCAAATTTGGGCTTCGGGGTTTGGCTGAAGCTCTGCAGCAAGAGGTCATTATTGACAACATTCACGTTTCGCTGATTTTCCCTCCGGCAACTGACACTCCTGGACTCACTAAAGGTAAATAAACCATGAATCCTGTGGGAATTATTGTCAGCAATCTGCAATTTCGATGCTTCAAGCTTTGCATTTTGTAACTGATTTTGATTTAGGACTTGTGAATTTTTTTGGTTAGTACGTAATTTGAAATGTGTACTGAATTACAGAAACTAGGAGGAGGCCACAGCTGACCCGCATTATCACGGAATCCTCTAGTGTAATGAAAGCTGAGCAAGTTGCTAAGAAAGCTTTGGATGGAATCAAGTCTGCTTCTTTTATTGTGCCTTGCAACTTTGAAGGGCTTTTGTTGTCTATTGCCACTGCCGGGTTGTCGCCTCAGAGATCATTTGTGATGGCATTTTTGGAGGTGGTTGCTGCTGGTGTAATATGTATTGTTGCTCTGGGATTTCAGTGGAATTGGTATACAAGTATACACAAGTGGCAAGGACAAAATGAAAGTAAGTAGTCTGCACTTTCATGTCACTGCTTGAACAATCTAGTTTTAGGGTT
The DNA here is from genome assembly GCA_025331145.1 of Rosa persica. NCBI lineage: Eukaryota > Viridiplantae > Streptophyta > Magnoliopsida > Rosales > Rosaceae > Rosa > Rosa persica. Next base: position 22,383,755 of record WFKR01000006.1, on the reverse strand, counting down.
GAATTTGATATCACTGCATTAGCCATTATGTTTTTTAACACACAATTGCCAATTATATCTAATATTCTTGTTGTTACTAATTTAACAAGTAATCTGGCTAGTTTTGATGCTTGATAGCTTTTACTATCTCTTCTGTTTACCCTTCAGATGTTTCATGCACTTAAAAAGTAAAGAACTTTGAAATTGAAGAAGAACTTAATATGTTAGAGAGACTTATTATCAATTCCTTGCCATTTCGGCTTCTTGTTTGTGTGCTACAAGCCTAAAGAGTATTTCAATCATCAATAGATGCAACACCTAGGAAGAGTGACTTAATAAACATAGAGGATAGCATTAAGAGAAGAGGCTTAGAATAGAATGGTGCATGTAGTGTTATGTAATAGGTAATGACTTAAAAATGAAAATACAGTCCATTGTAGGATGGCCCTGCTAGTTGGCAGGAGACAAGGCTTTGCGTAGCTGGCTTCCAATAATTGGGGAAGAGGAAGGCTCTGGTGCTTCCCCTGCTAGTTGGTAGGGGATACAAGTGAAATTATTTTGCATCAAACCAGCCAGAGTAAAGAGTTGTAGTCTATTCTAGTCATTTGTTTCCGCTTTGTGCAGCTCCTTATTTATTTGGTGTACAATGACACTTAAGTACTAGTTTCCCTTTTCCTTAATCATTTTTCCACAATGGCATAGGTTCTTTGTTTGTCCAACCACAGTGGTATCTCAATAACCCTCTTTTCCTTCTAAAGTAACACTCTAAGAATCTGATGGTTTCCTTTGACTGCGATGATTTCCTTGCATTAATTGGTTATCAGTGAAACTCATAAAAATTCTTGTTTTCATATGATTTCTTATATTAGGTACCTGATGTTCTTGCTGCATGATTTGGGTGCTTGTTGAATTATAGCGCTGAACACAGTTGCTCGGAGGACAACTTCAATTTTTGACTATTTTCATGGAGTTTTAGACTTCCAGACATGGGGAAGCCGAACTATGTCTTTAAACTTTGAGTTTAGGCTTTGAATTCCATTTTGCTTAGATTATCTTGTTTATTAACCCAGAATGAATGTAAACTCCTGTAAGGGTGTGGATAATCGAAAAGTGTAGCGATAATTTGAAATGAGTTGCCCTATTTTCAGCAGCAAACATTCAATAATCTCTTCTAATGAAATAATTTGCTACATAAGAAGTTGAGAATGAAATCAAAACCTGGACATGATGTTTAAAATTCATTTTAACTGCTATGCACGGTTAATAGTGTAATCTTTTTTTTTTGGCAATGTTTTTTTTTTTTTTATCGAGACCACGCGGTTTCTCAAAAGTTTCCTAGGGCTAAGGACTAATCTATGTCAAGAGATCATGTTAGAACGCTTCCTTCTCCCTAACCACCAAGAATATGCATGTTGGAATTTAACTTCAATCAGCATAGGCAAGATTCAAACCCGGGTGTGGGGGCTCCACATCTGGAAGCTCTTACCAACTTGACCACCTGTAGTGGTTTTTGGCAATGTTTCTTTGGTGAAGGGTTAATAGTGAGCGATGAGCCGGGTGAACCGTTATGTCATATATGATAGGCAGTAGTAACTAAATTAATAGTTGAAACCATCTTCACCGAGTATTCAAGACCAAAAGCAAACCAAACGAATCGAGTGAGTCGACTCAACTCAGTGGTGTCTACACTTGTAAAGTGAGCAAGCTACTCCTTGATGAGATCGGTCGACGGTCGCAGTCGGGACGGACTTAGTCTCCGCCGCACCTGATGTTTTCCTTTGCACGAGGATGTCTCCTCTCAAAGACAGTTTCAAGGTCTCCCCTTTCGTCTTTCTTCTCCACTACCTTTCTTTACCTCTTATTTCCAATATTTTGGGCACTCAATTTTGGTGAATTTTGTGTTTACATAACAAGAAAGTCGTCATCTTTGGCTTCCCTGTAAGTTGCTCTCCCTAATGGTTAATGTTCTTTTTTTTTTTTTTTGCGCTGAGTGTGCCAAGTTTACGAGGGATTTTATAGAAATGGGTACTATTTTTGGAGTATGTCAGGGTGCATATACGGGGTTTGTTCCCAGCAGCATGTGCCTAGTTACAAGAACCAGAACCAATGGCGGATCTAGGATTCGAAAATGGGGTAGGCTACATATTCAAGGGTCTTTTTTTGAGCGAAGTCCAAATTTTTTTTCAGTACAACTATGTACAAATGTAAGAAGTATCATGTTGTATTGACGTCAATGGAGGCCGGGAGGCGAGAGTATTTGGAAGAGAACAAGCGGTAACTGATAGGCTATAGAAACGAGAGTGAGAAACCTGAGAGAAGAAGAAAATGATGGCTCAATCGCTGATGAGTAATAGAATGGACGAAGAGGAGACTGGAGATTGGTCCCTAATTATTTTCGGGTAGGCTTCAACATCAAGACGACAACATTTTGATGAAGCAACCTATTTGAAGCACAAAGTTGATTAGCACAGCACTTTAATTAAACCCAAACTTGATTAGCAGAGCATCGTTATACAACTTGATTAAACCCAAACTTGATTACTCATTACTACCACAATTGCTGCGTTATACTTTAATTAAACCCACTGACCTTGATAAGTATTGAAATCAATTGAACGCACAACAATTGCACAGCAGAAAGATGACCCATTGATCGACCTTGATAAGTTTTGAAATCAATTAAACCCACTTACCCACATCACATTTAACCCACATCAATTAAACAATAAATTGTAGATTTGCAGAACAAGGAGACGGAGAGAATGCTGCATACCAGATTTCCAGAGCAAGAGAATTTGACAACAACCTTCATTCTTCAATCCACGAAATATTCAATCCAATACAACCTGCGAAATTGAATTTCATATCAACCCTTAACCGTATAAATTGCCCCAAATTGGATTGATTCAATTAAACAAAATTGAACTTACATTGAATTCATTGCCCCAAATTGAAGGGGGAGAGTAAGAGAAGTAGATACGACTTGATCTCTGAGAGAAGTGGAGAAGGGCAAAGCCGCAGGAGGTGAGAGGAGGAGGAAGAGGAAAGACAATTCTCCAATTCGAATAGGTCATAGTCGATTTCTACAGTCGGGAGTAGGGAGTACTTCGGGTGGGCTACTGTGCTTCAATATGGACAATACCCAATTAGGAAAAAAAAAAGTATACATCTAATTTTTTTTTTAAGCCCAAAAATCTCGGACGGGCTTGAGCGTGCCCCAGCCTCTACCTAGATCCACCACTGACAAGAAATTGATAAGTCTAGGCTAAAGAGATTGATTATTGATTTGTATAGCAGTTAATGATCCCTTTGTTTTTAATGCATGGGCAGATAAACTTGAAGCCAAAGATTCGGTATGTCATTATTTAACTGCAATTCCATCTCTTTTGATTTCCAGAGATAAATATGTTTTCTCAATTTGCAATACCATGCTTCTTTTGTACTAAATATGAATTCCCTTATTCTCTTTATTCACTGTTTATTTTAGTTGGAAACGTAGTTATATTAAGCTCTGTATTACTTAACTGTTTGTGGGGCCACTCATGGATCACTGGATCATTCAATTCCAAAACCGTATTTTGCATTCTATTGAGAATTATATTATGAGGAAGTCTTGAGATTATCTGACTTCTAGAGGATTTAGCTTTCCTTTATGTATATTTTTTTATTATTATTTTTTCTAATAAATTTTAAGTAGTTTAGGAAATAAGGTAACTCGTCCATAAGGAGCAATTCCTCCAAAGTGTAGCAATAGCGTCATTCAGTTTTTCCTTCCATTCAAAGTTTCGAAATCATATCTTGCATGGTAGTGATTATATTACCAGTCACTATTGAGGTAAATTGAGTTCTAAAGCAATTAGCTTTGTTTGTTCATACTCCATAGCTTCTGTTCATGTTTCAGATGTTGTTTGTCACTATAAAGTAAACTAATTAAGGAAATAACATAACTTGTACATAATGCAGAGCTCTTCTAAAGTGTAGCAATGGTGTGATTCACTTTTTCCGCTGATGCAATAGTAATTTTATTGTTTCTGTTTAAACTAGAGCAGCATTGTTTGACTTGGTTGAATACTTTTCTTAATAGATTGAGTTCTATGAGGATTTTGATGGGAGCTTCACAAAAGCTTAGAGTTGGATAAAGATCTCTCTGTTGCTTTGCTTGGACCTTGCTCTCAGAGGTATAATCTCTAGTCCAGTTTGTTTGTTGTTAGAAATTGGCTGCATTAAAAAATAATTAAAAAAAAATAGAAATCTTAGTGATGAGAGCAATATTTGCTATGTTTTTAACGTTATTCTCTCTACATTTTACTTAGTTGTTTCCTTAACATTATCATTTCTAACTTAGTTTTCATTGTTCGGTACTTTTGAGTCTATAAATGGAAGGCAAGGAGTAAATAGCGCAAAAATGACAAGAAATGGAGAAATGAAGTTTTCCCAATCCTACTAGGATAAGGAATTCCAGTTGAAGTAAGAATCATGAGTCAACTAGGAGTGACCTCGTGGAAATGAAAGCAGAAATGAGAAATGACGGAATCCCAGTTAGATAAGGATACCTGACATGACTAGGAGGACCTGTTGAACAAGGAGAGCTCATGAAGGTTCCAGTACGTCTCGGAAATTAAGAGTCCTAATTGGACTAGGAAACCTATTTGCATTAGGAGTCTTGATGATACTAGATACCTGGAAAGGCTAGGAGATGTTGTGGTGTTACGTCATGAACCTAAATTTACTGGTTTACTAGTCATTTGGACGGTAAACGACAATTACTTTCACCTTTTACTTTGTTTCGATACTTTTAGTGGCCCTAAAAGTTGACTTTTTGTTCGAATCAGTTTTTGAGAAAATCTCCTTCATGAAAGTCGTAGAGGACGTTAAACTGAGCGCGTGCCTATGTGGTACGTAAAAATCGGAGTTCGTATGAGAAAGTTACTGTTCATGGTAATTTAGTATAAATTTGAATTTTTTACTGTATTGCACGGTAACTTTCTATTTCTCCCCCCTCCCCCCCTCCCCGGTGGTTCTCTCTCTTCTCTGTAACTCTATCTCTCTCCAGCGTTTCTTCGCCGTTCGACCACGAACAAGCAAGCTATCGGACCCCACAGGCGCGTCTCCTCCTCCCCTTGAAGCATGCGATGGTGGCTTGTGACGATTTGGCCGGAAAACTGAGAACCAACACTGAGAAGCTTACGGTTACTGTAGCAGAAAGTGATCAACATCGGTTTCTCTCAAATTCGGCCACCTTAGGTGACTAAACTAGGTTCTTTGGAAGCGCCTTGAACCGCACTTCATGCTCCCCAAACCTCTTCCAGCGATTTGAAGCGTGGAGAAAGAAAGCACAATTGGAAAATTTCACTGTACGATCGGGTTGCTTACTTTTTCGACCACTTTGAGATATTTTCTGACTTTATCACAGTTAAGAAAGTTGTTGGGCTTGTTGAGTAGGTGTTGCTGTCAAAATTTGATGGCCATCGGAGGTGGTGGTCGACGGAGCGTTGAGGTGGATAAAGCAGGTTTCTGGCTTCGACTTTTAGCCTATTAAATCCTATAATTGATGTAGAGCTTGTAAATGTGATTTTTGTTGAAGTTGGAGAAGTTTGATATCGATTGTGAATTTCTGAAATTTGGAGTTTCGGATGACGATTTATGGGAATCCGACCTTCAGATTTCCCTTGTTTCCGCTATGGAATACTTTAATCGACAGATTGATATTACCAGGACTGGCCCTGAGGGCTGCAGCCTGAGGTAGCTGTCTCAAGCCACCGATTCCTGGGGGCCTCGAAAAATTTAGTTATATATATATATGTTATATAGGGTATATATTTTGTTTTTGCTTCTACATGTGCGCACAAGTGTGTTGCTTCAGTGGAAGCACTGTTAATCTACTTTCTCCCTAACCAAAATTCGAACCCTGCTTCTTCCCCTTTCCTTTTTTTTGCTTTTTCAGTCAGTTAATTCAATTTTTGTTGGCCCCAGTTCGAACCTTGTTTCCTCTTTCACTTCTTTTTGTTTTGTTTTTTTTTTTTTGCAATCACCTCTTTGACTTGGTTTTTTTGGCAATCACTTATTAATTCTATATCTATTTTTATTCAAAACAGATTATTTTGTACTATTATTTTGTGCAAATGTGTGTGTTTCTATGTAGAGGCCACATTTTAATTGTTCGCCTCACGCTGTTAAAATCTCAAAACCAGCCCTGGATATTAGTGGTGAAGTTTGGGTTGAATCCGGAAGTAAATGGAGAAAATGGTTTACGAGGGGTTTCGGGTTTCGTTTTAGATTCGTATCAATTTGTCGAATTGTTGTTTATGGAATATAATTGTGTACAGGACAAGGTACTGACCCATCGCTCGACGAGGATCTTTATGCTTGGGTACCACGTTAGCCGTATACTGAAAGTAGAAGTTTGATTTTAAATAATGCATTCAATTATTTTTTGAATTAAGAATTTATTTAAATTATCGTTTTAAATTATTGCGCATATTATCCTAGTTTTTAAAATATTGAATTATTTGATCGATTGGACTTTCGGATTAGAAATTGGTGTGTTCGATTTTAAACTCATGATTTATAATGATTTTCGATGAATTATTTTCTGAGGTGATTTCCGGAATTAACTATTGTTTTCATTCGTCGATTTTGAGTTTTTCAAAGGATCTTCAAAGTTAGGATTTTCGTTGGGATTCATGAATTTACTTTAATCTCACATATTAGTTTATGAATTAGAGAATATTTAGGCGTGCGGGGCCACGTCATTGATATATATATTTTTCTCATGAGATTTTGGGGAAGCTTTATTGGTTTTTCGGTTTTTGTATGATTTTAACCCACCATACCTGGAACGTATTATTTTTTTTGCTAGCTAGCCTATTAGTACTTCTCCCTACTTACTATGTGCTTGTGAGTGAGTTGAGCAAAGAGCATGGGATGCTCAAAAGCCTGGGAGGCTCCCTTATTCGTATGGTGATGACTTCTTCCCCATACTCTATTGTTACTTGAGTAGCGGGGCTAGTCCGATTTTGTTTAACCAGCGGAGCTGATATGTTCTCACGAGTTTTTGAGCTTAAAGATAGTTATTTTATAATTGTTGCATGCATTGGATTTTATAAAGGAATAAATGTGGGAAAGTATAAACTCCCTCTTCTGTACAATTTTTTATTTTTGTCCACTCACGTTAACGTTTTTATGTACTTTTCCCCTGGGCCTTTAGGTTTCAAATGCCTAGTCTGTAAAGTAGCTGGTTCGACATTGTAGGGTTCGGGGCATAGCATCTACTGTTGTTGTTTTCTATATTGTAGTTATTTATTTAACCTACTTGTATCTTGAATTCTTTTCCTCTTTTAGATTGCTCGGATAACCTGTGGGACAATTGTTGTAAAGTTTGGGAATTTCTTTTGTGTATTGGAACATATTGTATTCCGGATTTTAGTTACTTATTGTGGAGTTGTTGTGATTTGGGGAGCAGGGTGGCTCCAGAAAAGTAAGGATGGTTTATTAGAAGTGTGTATGTATTTCTACAGGTTTTGGGTTGTCTATTTTTGAGGGTGACTCTTCTAAATTTTAGGTAGAGTTATTCCTAAGGTGGGTCCCACATGACCACCTCAGATTTTAGGGTGAAACTCAGGGCAGGTCCTGTCATGTGGTTTTATAATGACTCAAGTTTGTACAAGAATGTTCTAGAAGACCAAGAATGACATCACATTTGAAGATGGGCTTTGTAATTGTCCAAAGATTGAAGCATGTGACTTACATGTGAGACTCTAGAAGCATCTTGATGTCTTGGAGGAATCCTAATCCCACCATTATTGCTTTTTGCTGTGAGATATACAAGGAATATACTAGAAGATTTCGGCAACATCAATTTGGGAGAGTGTTGGAGAATATCTACTTCGTGTGAGTTATGGAAAAGAAAATAAAAGAAAATAAATATTGATTTAGGTTTCCTGATTGCATACGAGCTGAACGAAGATCAAATTGAGGGAAGATGCATGATAATTTCAGCGAATAAGATTACAAGGAAGATTCAAGATTGTTCTATACTTCTTGTGCAAAATTTTGATTGGTTGAATGACATTATTGAAGTAAAGAATATCTAGGATACCTTGGCTAGCCATGCACCATATAAAGGAAGGTTTGTGAGACTTTTTTCACGACCACAAAATTCAGAATCATAAATGCAAACACATCCCCTTATTCTCTCTTGTTTTCGACAATCTTCCATTCTTCAAAGTTCAAGACCGTGAAGCATCCTCCTCTCCATTCAAGCATCCTTGCCGTGAGCCACCTTCCATTCCCCACCTTTGAAGCTTCTTGCACCCTTGAAGATTTCAAAAGTGTAACCATGAACACCTCTATTTTGTTTTCAGTTTTGTTTCTTTGTAAAACAATGATTTCGGTTTTTGTTTTATTGAATTAGAATTTGCGATTACATGTTAGATTGAAGTATTGATTTTAGATATATAGTTTTTGAATACTATGAAGCATGTTTTAGGTTTTAGGTTTTCAAAGTTATAAGTTCCGATTTCAATATTGTTATGCATGTTTGTTGGTTTTGTGTGAATAACTCATCATTTATGTGTTAATTGATCTTAGGATGCATGCATACTTTGATTGATGAGCATGTAATTGAATCCATATTAAGATATGCTAGCGTTCTAGGTCTTAATAATCGAAGTGGAAGACCTATAATTTCATAGGTAAATCAACAATGAGTTTTGCATGACAAGATTAGCGTTTTAGCTTGTTATCTTTGCTTGAATTGATCAAACTTCCTGTAAAGACCCGAAATTTCATTAGATAAATTTTTGTAATTCAATAATTGTTCATATATTTGAATTATGAATATTGAGACTATTACGTAAGTCATTGTGCGGGAAATTTGGTTTCAAATCGATTTTATTTTCGAAACTAACGTTATTTAGGGGGTCGTGAAAATTGACTTTTCATACGTACAAAATTTGGGAAAACTTCCATCATGAAAGTTGTAGATCTTGACGATACGAGTTCGTACATATATGGAACGTAAAAATCGGAATTCATATGAGGACGTTATTGACGATTGAAAATTGAGAATTTTCTATAAATATAAGAAAATTCCGGATTGTTTCATAAATCCGAAATTTTCCTTTTTTTCTATTTTCCTCCCCAGTTTTCTCTCCCTCCCGTTGCGATTTCTGGGCTCCCCTTTGTCCAGCCATATCTTCCTCCTCAGTCGACCAATTGACTTGATTCCAAAAGCAATTTTGCTCGCCTTGAAGTCATTTAAAACTTCCTAGAAGACATCGAAGTCAAAAAAGAACCGTGAGAGGCGCTACAAGGCCGAGAAGCTGCACAGGTCGGGCTGAAATCGCCCGAGCTGCTCCTCCCTTCGCCGGTAGATTTCTTCCTCCTCCGGCCACCAATCGACGAGTAGCTTGTCCCTATCTCTTCGCCTTGAAACAAGCTTTCCATACATGTATGCCTTGCATCCTATCATTCACCATAGACAACAAATCGAAGCAAAGAAGATCAGATCATTTTATGGGCATTTCTTCAAATTCCGGCCAACTCCGGTCAAAGTAGGAGGAGAGACCAACTGGGTTTTTTTCGTCTTGCCATTCTCTACAAACTCACCAAGTTTCACATCTCCATTTAACCCGAGGAAGACGAATTTCAGATTTGATCGATTTTAGGCTATTTCGGCCTCTTTCTTTTTTAGGTAAATTTCGACCATTAGAATTGAAATTTGACTTTGTGCTAATTATGAAAGTTGAAATTGGAGTTGAGATGAAGAACTTTGATGTTGGGAGTTTTGGCAAATTTTGACTTTGGTATGGCGGCGGCGCCGCCACTGTGATGGTGGTTTCCGGTGACCTCCGGCCACCCCAAGAGCAGTTTCTGCTCATTGTTAGATTGTACATGTCGATACGATCATTTTGATATATAGCATGTGAATTTTAGATATCGTATGAATTAGTTATGAATTTTACGATTTCGATTGATTTCGATCGTTCGATTTATGATCTGTGAAGATTGAACCGTCCAATAGATGTGTAGTTTTGATATAATGATCGTAGGACTATCCCGATGACTTTATGTGGTCATGGGGAAGATCCAACCGATGGATGTTCATATAAGTGCGTTTTTGAATTGTACGCTAAGTTAATTATCGTATTTGATTAGGTGATTGATGGTGTTACTTTGGTGGACGATTTCATGGTGAATTTGTTAAATTGAAGACGCAGCGGGAGTATCGAGATGAGTAAAACTCACGTGATTCATATTATGAACCGAGCGCTTTAAATTATTTATTTTTGTAATTGTGTGAAAAATATTTGTGGATTAAATATTTGTTTTTAAAATCACATGGGCTTGATCACTACGGTCCATAGGTAAGTAAAATGAATTTTAATTATACGAATGAATTTCACTATTTTCTTGTGTGAACTATAGATGGTATTAGTGGTCATCCCTGAGTGGATGATTACGTATATATATATATTTACGTGGAATATACATATTGATTGATAGATTGTCGAGTGGTGATATGATTGAGTTGAATTGATAATTTGAATTATATTTCAAATGATTAATTTCATATTAATATTGTGTATCTTGGTGGGGTTGATTTCATTATGTGATAATACATGTTGTGCTCATTTATGGATTTCGGGTCAGCGTGGTGACCGGTGTAGGGTAATCGGACGCTCTAATCCTGGGTGGATGATGGGATACGATTGGTTGAGTATGTGCAATTATCGGACGTTCTAAATATGTCTATAAGTATAAATATTGATGAAATACGATAATGATAAATATGTCGGATGCCATAACCTAGGCCAGGTGACGGGCTACGATTCAGTTAGAGCTCTAGTCCGTCAAATACCGTATTTTTATAAATACGATGTTGGGGTTTTGTGAAGAAAGATGTGAATTAGGGTTTGGGTGTTGAGTTGTTGATTGATTGAGAGTGTTGTTTTCTTGTGGATGTAGAAATTATTGTGCGTTGACTTGGGTGAAAATGATTATGATTTAATTAAACAACCGTTCTTTCTTTTTACTCATACGAGCTTTCAAAAGTTTACCGGGTTTTGTGTTGTTGAAATCCCGGTACACTATTCAAATGTTGTAGCGGATATTCCTGCAGGTCAGGATAATCAGGGAGATGACCGTGCTGTTTAGGTGTTGCAGCATTTATTTTGATTTCTTTTTCAGTTGTGAGGTTTGTTATGCTCAATTAGAGCTTTACAATTTATTTTGTGAGTGAGTTGTAATAATTACCCGAGACTAAATTCGGGTTTTGAAATTAAATTGTGTGGTGAGGTTGTTAAGAAAAAGAAATTTTCAAGATGATTATTTGAGTTGTATTATTTTTCATGTTTCGGATTTTTGAATTTTATTCAAAAAATTCGGGGCTTGACACTTCCATATGTTCCTAATGCGTTGATTGTATTCTTGTTAGTGATGAGCTACCACTAATAATTACGTGCTTAATATGGTTAACTATGGTGCGTTCATCTAGTTAATTTAATTAAGGGAAGTAAAAAGGACTTTGTATGTGTTCATCTCTGTTCTTGATCGATTCCTTGCTATAATATGTTTCGATTCGTGATTGATACTTTGAAACCTTGCCAACTTGTTAATAGTGGTTAACTATATCTATTTTCTTTCCATCCATAATTATCTACTTGATTCTTTGTTTTGGTGTGTCACTTGTATATAATTAGTTGTTAATTTAGAAAATAAAATCCTAAATCCTCATTTCATGTATTTTCGTAAATACCGTATGTATATACTTTTTTTTGTTTAATCTAATATTTTATTTTGCAAGAATAAATACCCCTAATCCCCGGTTGAGGACGATCCCTACTTATTCTTACCACATTGATAGAGTTTTAAATTGGGCACTCAATTTTGTGTAGGTCACTTAGATGGTCTCGAACTCATTCTATCCAACACATTCCCTCCTATTGTCATTCTATTTGTGTTTTACTATATCCATTAAAGTTTGTTAGTCTTGAAGATATGGTTACTCACTTTCAACAGATGGTCCGCATGCGTGGTTGATGGGAAGGTTAAAGTTCTAAATGTTGAGGAAGCCCCATCACACTTCAAGGTCTCTGGTGGAAGTCGTTTTGGGACATATCTAGAGAGACAGTTTACATGAATGCTTCTGAGACATGTCATCTATTTTCATAATTGATAGCATCAAGGTCTTGTATGCTAAAAGTTACTCTTGGACCTATGTAGTTGTTCTCCTTCAAAATAACATGCTTCCTGAGCAAACTTCGAATTACTCTTGAGTATCTCCTCTTTTATAAAGGGGCAAATGGTAAATGGCTCAACTATGATGGAATTAACTATGATGGAAAGAGTTATCTTCACCACATCATCATATCCCAATCATGAAGAGCTAGCTACAATAGTCCAATTGTTCAAGTTAATACCAGAAGGCAAAGCTTAAAAAGCTTGTTATACCTCCTGAACTATGTATCAAGGGTTCTCGACCTATGGCTCATGCCAGTCTAGCCACTAGCATGATGACAAGTATATTCCCTCGCATATGCTGATCATCTACACCGTTTAAGGAAATATTCCCACCTACCTAATGACATGTCATAATCCTAAGATTCCACGTTTAGTGAGGGTTTTGACTTGCAAGTTATAAAAATGACTCCCTCCCTAGAGCTAGTAGACTCACTCTTGTTAAATCAAACCTTACAGGTATGCCTAACTATGTCATGTCTTGTTTTAAATGCCCTACTAAACTTACCAAAGCTATTGATAAGGAAGTTAGAAATTTCTTTTGGGGCTCTAATTACAAGTGTTCCCAAATTGCTTGGAACAAGTTTGTATTGCTAAATCGGTTGGTGGATTAGGTATAAGACCTGTTGCTTTCTTTAACAATGTTGTCCTTGCTAATTTAGCATGGAAGATAATTAATGACCTAATAAATGGTGGGTTCAAATCATGAAAATCAAAATATTTTTGGTATGTGTCTTTCTTCCAAGCCAAAAAGAAACAAACCTTGTTCGTTCCTTGAAAAAGTATTGTAGATGGTAAAGAATATAGTTTCACAAGGGATGAGATGGATAATTGGTGATGGTAAGAACATCAAGTTCTGGACCTTTAACTGTGTGTACCCTTTTTCTTTAAGTAATTTACTTTATGATGCTCAAAAACTTGCTATAGACTAGAATGGTAATATTGAAGATTTTATTATTAATAGATGTTGGGATAAGCAAAATTCCTTGAATTTCTTGACCACAAAGTGGTTGATCAAATTTTGGGAATTCATGTTCCTACTTCTGCGTAGGATGATGAACTTGTTTGGAGGCTTGTAACAAATGCAGTGTTTTCTATTATGTCTACTACCTATCTGGTTTAGTGTGAGCAAATTCATTTCTCCACTAACGAGCAAATTAGACTCGATTCGATAGACACAAAGAGTCCACCCCTCCCCCAAATAAATGATAGTGTAGTGGCCCCACTGTATTAACTAAGCCAGTTGTACAAACTACACCTAAACATATTATATGGTTCGCTACACGGGACCCACCTTGATCCATCGAGTTCACCTCCTAAACTCTATATCAAGGGTTCTCGACCTACGACTCATGCCGATCTAGCCACTAGCATGATGACAAGTATATTTACTCGCATATGCTGATCATCTAGACCGTTAAAGAAAATATTCCCACCTACCTAATGGCATGTCATAATCCTAAGATTCCACATTAAGTAAGGGTTTTGACTTGCAGGTTATAAAAAGGGCTCCCTCCCTAGAGCTAGTAGACTAACCCTTGTTAAAGAAAACCTTATAGGTATGCGTAACTATGTCATGTCTTGTTTTAAATGCCCTAGTAAACTCACCAAAACTATTGATAAGGAAGTTAGAAATTTCTTTTGGGGCTCTAATACAAGTGTCCCACAATTGCTTGAGAAAAAGTTTGTATTCCTAAATCTGTTGGTGGATTAGGTATAAGATATGTTGCTTTCTTTAACAATGTTGCGGTTGCTAATTTAGCATGGAAGATAATTACTGAAGCTAATAACAGTTGAATTGAAATCATAAAAATCAAATATCTAGGAATGTTTCTTTCTTCCCAACAAACTAAAATTAAATAAAAAAGACAGACTATTGTCATCTAAAGTGTAGTCGTGTAGAATGTGTGGCAATTCACCATCTCGCCTAACGAATTTAGAACCTTAATTTTGCTTTTATCAAAAAGGGAAAAAAATAATAAGTTTATTGATTCTCTTTTCTAAAACCCACCAAAAAGAATAATTTTGGCCTGAACTTACTCATTCAACATACTAATAGCGATTCAGTTGTCTCTACCAAAACAAAAAAGAATAATAGTGCTATCACCCTATAGGCATTGAGCTTCCTACACCACCCTAATCTATATATAACCATTGGTTGCTGCTCCTACTTCCATTTAAACTCAAACTCAAACTCTCAAACCAACACAGGAAAACTCTACATATTACTACTACTCCACACCACAATCAAGGGCGGACTCTAACTTCTCCTTCCTCCTCCTCCTCCTCCTCTCTCTCGCTCTCCTCCTCCTCCTCTACTTCATCGTCCACCCCCGTCCTACCACTGTCCCAATCAAGAACCACCACGTCTTCATCACTGCTAGTTCCAGTGGCATCAGACTTACCCTGGCCCACCGCGCTGCCTCTGGGAGCGCTAAAGTCTCCATCCTCGCGCTACCTTTTGATAAGCTTGAGGAGGCCAAGAACTACTTCCAGCTCTCCACCGGTAATGATGTCGCCGTCTTCACCGCCAATGGTCAGTGACTATGACGCAGTTTCGATGGTTGTCAGGGCGGCGGGCCTGATCAATGTGTTGGTCATCAACCAGGGAGTGTTTGTGGCCATAGAGTTGGAGAAGCAAGGATTGGATTAGGTCAATTTCATGGTGGACGTCAAGTTGATGGGTAGCTTCAACATGATCAAAGTTGCTTTACTGGGGATAAAGGACAGAAAGGACAGTGGACCGGGTTCGATTGCTCTAATGTCATCTCAGGCCGGTTAGGTTGGGATTTATGGCTACACAAAATATTTCGCTAGAAAATTTAGGCTTCGGGGTTTGGCTGAAGCTCTATAGCAAGAGGTCATTATAGATGATATTCACGTTTCGCTAATTTTCCCTCTGGCTACTGACACTCCTGGACTCACTAAAGGTAAATAAACCATCAATCCTGTTGTAATTATTGTCAATCTTAGTAATGTGTGATTTCATCCCATCGAGCTTTGCATTTTGTGTTTGAATTGCAATACTTTGATTTCGATTTAAGAATTCTTTTGATTAATACTGTAAATTTTAAGATGTGCACTCAATTGCAGAAACTAAGACAAGGCCGCAACTTACCAGCACTATAGTGGAAACCTCTAGTACAATGTGAGCCGAGGAAGTTGTGAAGAAAGTTTTGGATGGAATCAAGTCTGCTAGCTTTATTGTGCCTTGCATTTTGTAGGGCTTTTGTTGTCCATTGCCACAACTGGGTTGTCGCCCCAGAGATCATTCATTATGGCATTTCTGGAGGGAGTTGTTGCTGGTATAATACGGATAACTGCTCTGGGATTTCAGTGGAATTGGTATACAAGTATTCACAAGTGTCATGGACATAACAAAGTAAGTAGTCTACTATTTCATGTCACTGCTTGAATAATCTGGTTTTAGTAAAATTGATTTTACTGCATAGACCATTATGTTATGTAAACACAGTTCTCTATTATTTCTAATATGTGCCTAGTTTTGATTCCTGATAGCTTTTTCTATCTCTTGTGTTTACACTTTAGATGTTCCATGCACTTAAAACTTTAAAGTAAATCATATAGTTAAAGAATTTTGAATATGAAGGGGAGCTTAATATGTTAGACAGAGTTATCATCTTTTCCTTACTATTTGGCTTCGGTTTTTGTGCTGCAGGCCTACAAAGTATATTGACGATCAATAGATGCACCAATGAGAAGATAGTGATAAGAGAAGAATATCATAATAGAATGGTGCTTGTAGCTCGTGTTATGTAATAGGTAATGACTTAAAAATAAAATACAATCCATCATAGAATGCCCTTGCTAGCTGGTAGAAGACTCAGCTTTGTGTGGCTGGCTTCCAATAATTGGGGAAGAGGAAGGCTTTGGTGCTGCACCTGGCCACCTACTAGTTGGTTGGAGATATAAGTGAAATTCTCTTGAATCCCACCAGTCAGATTAAAGAGTTGTAGGCTACTCTAGTCTTTTGTTTCCGCTGTGTGCAGCTCATTATTTATTTGGTTTATTGACACTTAAGTAGCTTCCCATTTCCTTATTCATTTTTCCACAGTATTATACGTTCTTTGTTTGTCCAACCACAATGGTATCTCAAGAACCCTCTTTTCCTTCTAAAGTAACACTCTAAGAATCTGGTTGTTTCTTTTGCTTGTGATGATTTCCTATCATTAATAGGTTATCTGTGAAACTCATACAAATTCTTGTTTCCATATGATTTCTTATTTCAGGGACCTAAAATTCTTGCTG
Source organism: Rosa persica (assembly GCA_025331145.1). Lineage (NCBI taxonomy): Eukaryota > Viridiplantae > Streptophyta > Magnoliopsida > Rosales > Rosaceae > Rosa > Rosa persica. Next base: position 22,367,267 of record WFKR01000006.1, on the reverse strand, counting down.
CATGTGGATTTTAGATGTTGAAATATAGAGCTTAACACAATTGCTTAGAGGAGGATTTCAATTTTTGACTATGATACATTCATAGATGTTTAGGCTTTTAGACAATGGAGCCGAATCATATATATCTTTGAACTTTGAATTCCATTTTGCTTATATTACCGTTTTTATTGACCCAGAACGAACGTAACTCCTAAATGGGTGCCGATAATTGAATAATGTGCGATAATTTGAAATCAGTTGCCCTATTTTACTAGCAAACATCCAATAATCTGTTCTAAAGAAATAATTTGCTGCATAAGAAGTTCAGAATGGATGAACTCTTGGACTTGATTGTAAAAATCTAATTTATTTACTCACTTGTTGTACATACATGTTATCTATCTGCAAACAAAAAATGAGAGATAAAGCTCTCCCTTCTCTTCCTTTCGGGCGGCAGCAAACCCTAGCTTTAAGGTTTCGCCCTTCGAACTCTTTGGCTTTTGCAGAGGTCTCCCTTCCTTGTGGTGTTTATCAGTTCATCTCCCTAAGATCGTGGCTCTCGTGTGTTACACCCACTGGTTTTTGCACTAGTTCTCGTCAGCATGTCAATCAGAAACTCGTAGTGCTGCAAGTGGTTAAATTGACTACGGTTAGTCTTTTAGTGAAATGGCAAGACCCGATTCGCGTTTGGGATCTAAGTACTATTTTGGGAATTATGGATCAGGATACTAGTGGCAGTGCGTCATGGCTTTGCATGGATGGTTGTAGTCTGAGCCAGCGCTGGTTGGGTTTAAGGTGGTGTGTTATGGCTTTGCAGGAATGTAGTAGTTTGAGCCTGTGGTGGTTGGGTGATGGAGAATCAAGGCCTGATTCGGTGGATCTCTTCTCTCCCTAGCGCAACGACAAGGATTTCGATTTTTTGCCATAGGTCCTTCACAAAATTACATGGACTTCCATTTTGTTAATGTGGTACACTTTGATGAACATGGTGAAACTGACTGCTAGCTCGAGAGCAAGGCTGTGCAGTGTTTTAGTGGGAGTAGATCCATGTGCTCATTCCATGGTGTACATCAGAGGACACCGCCTGCTTGGGTTCTCATGTTATGCCTCATTCCTAAAGTTACCCGTTTAATAGTCACTTGGACGGTAAACGATAAGATTCTTCCCTTTTCACCTTCATAAAACCATTTAGGCAGCTTTAAAGTTGATTTTTATTCGGTACACTTTTTGAAGAAATTTCCTTCATAGAATTGTACATGACATTAAACTGAGTTTATAGACATGTAGCATGCAAAAATTAGAGCACATTTGAATGAGTCATAGTCTACAGAAATCAAACTTCTACGCGAAGTTCTTTGGAGATTTTTATGTAGGTAAAACAGACATTTCGCATCATAAGTATATATAGGAGGTATCCCTACCAATTTGGGACACCCTCAACCTTCTCTCCCCCACTTCACAAGCTTGATCTATTTGCCTTGACCTGACTCAAAAATAAACCCGACCTTGACCCGCCTCTCGTCCGACCACCTCAGCCTGCTCTGCCGGTTGAAAAATGATCACCTTTACCTTTTCCCTTCGATTTATGACTCCACTTCAGTTTGAATGATATATATAGCATACTGAAGGTAATTCGAAGCCATAAGCCAAACCGGGTTCGGAAGCCTTGCCCGGATGCTTCTCTCACCACTGATCACCTTCGGCCTTGAAATTAGTCGTGTTTGGAAGCTCCATGGTAGGTGACACGAATACCTATCTCATAGATCAATTCGTTACATGGAGGTTGATCGATCAATTTCAAGTTTCGGGCTTCTGAAACTTTCAAAGCATTTCTAGGTCATTCCACAGCAAATTGATCATTAGTGCAGGTATCAAAGTTAATCCTTGACTCATTGTTATCTTTTTTTTTGTAAGCCATGCTCTCTAATTCAAAGCCTAATTGTGGCATGTGAAGCCTACGCAACAACATTGGCTACAGCACGTGAGGGCGCGTGCCACCTCTTCTGGCTTTCTGCCTTAGGCCGTTAGGTAAAGCTCACTATTAGGAGTACATTGATATGATTTTCGTGGCTATTAGAGACGTTTGGTGAGTAGGGGTGGGCGTTTTCACCCGAAAGTCCGAGAAACTGACCCGATCCAAACCGAAACCGACCATTCGGTCTCGGTTTCCAAATTCTCCGACCCGATTAAAACCGATCCGGACCGAGAATGTGTACAAGTATACGTGTCGAACTTTGATTGGTTGTAAGGCAAGCTTAATGAGCATACCCTAAACTCACTTGCAGGCAATCACCCACTTCATTTGGTCTTCGACCTAAACCTGAGAACCCTATTCCAATTTGCAAGCCGTCCTCTTCAGTTCGAGAAGACCCTAATTTCTTCTTTTCTTCTGTCCTTCTTCATTCTCGAATCTTGACTGACTCTATGTTGATCACTTTGTGTCTTGATCAAACCCAATCCACGGAATCATGATCATCCATGGATTCCTCCACTGGAACCACACCACAAACGCAATCTGAATCCCAATCTCATAGCCATTCTGAAGAATCTGAACCCAATTCAAATTCTGATTCAAGTGATTCAAATCCCAACACCGAAATTGCCGAGAATGTTGTCGTTGCTATAACAGACCAGCCATCTTCTGCTGCAACTCCATCTACGATGACATCGGCCCGACCACCAAGACCCAAAAAGAGTACATCCACAGGTTCGAGGGAGCGTTCAATGGTATGGGAGCACTACGACAAGGTTGACAAGCCACTATATGAGATCAAAGATGGAAAGAAGGTCCAGGTCGGGACTACCAAGCGGGCCAAATGCAGGTATTGCTCTACAGACCTTGCTTGTAATCCATACGATAATGGTACTAATAGTTTAAAGAGGCATATAGAGGTTGTGTGTAAAAAATACCCTGGTAGGATAGACCTAGAAGAGTTTTAGCAAGTTTTTGTAGCTGGTGGGAACTTGAATGAACCTTCTTTAACTATGAGGGCATTCAGTCAAGATGCTTGCATAAGAGCCTGTGTTGAGATGATAGTAATAGACGAGCTGCCATTTAGTCACCCGGCGAAGGAGGGGTTTCAAAGGTTTTGTAAAGTTGCATGTCCTAGGTTTAAGACTCCTTCTAGGAGATTGGTTGTAAGCACATTTTGGAAATTGTATGATGCTGAGAAGAAGAAACTTAGGCAGGAGCTAGCTAGTCACTGTGTTAATTTAACCACCGATACATGGACATCGGTGCAAAACATAAATTACATGGTGGTTACGGCTCATTTCATAGATGGTGGATGGAATTTACATAAAAGAATTCTTAACTTTTGTGTAATTCCTAATCATCAAGGGAACACCATAGGGAGGCTGCTAGAAACATGCCTACTTGAATGGGGAATCGAGAGAGTATTGACTGTTTCGGTGGATAATGCATCCGCAAACAAAGTTGCTGTCGATTACGTTAGGAACAAGATGTTGGCTTCGAAGAAACCACCTGTTTTAGGAGGCAAATGGCTTCATGTGAGGTGTTTAGCTCATATTCTGAACTTGATTGTGAAATCAGGGTTAAGAATGATGGATAAGTCTGTGGCTTCGATTAGAAATGCAGTTCGTTATGTTAGGAGTTCATCTTCAAGGCTTGATGTTTTTAAGCAATGTGTTTCCATAGAACAATTGGATTGCAAGAAGGTCTGCATATTGGATGTGCCAACTCGGTGGAATTCCACCTTTTTAATGTTGGATGTAGCCCTTGAGCTTCGGAAAGCGTTTGATCGCATGGCGGAAGACGAAGATTTGAAATACCCATACCGAAGTTATTTTGATGGGGATGAAGTTGAGGATGATGACTGGTTAGAAGTAGCTGAAACAGAAGCGGCCACAAGGCCAAAAAAGAACATAAAAAGGGTAGGGCCACCCGTCGGAACTGATTGGGAAAGAGCTACTGTTTTTGTGAATTTCCTCAAGGTAATCGACCACTTTTCATTTACAGTGGTACCGGTTTCTGCATTTATAGTTTCTGCATATTACAGTTTACAGTTTCTGCATTTTACAAATTTCTGCATTTTACAGTTTCTGCATTTTACAGTTTCTGCATTTTACAAGTTTCTGCATTTTACAAGTTTCTGCATTTTACAGTTTCTGCATTTATTTTTCAGGTGTTTTATGATGTGACAATGAGGATATCGGCCACAAATAGTCCCACAGCTCAGAAAGCATTCCATGATATCGTCGCAATTGAAGCTGAGATTGACGACCTCTTTGACCGGCCTGAGATGTGTATTGGAAGCCCTACAGAAAAGATCTTGATAGATATGGCAGTGAAGATGAAGAGCAAGTTTAAAAAATATTTTGCAAGCCTCGATGACATGAATCATTTGCTTTTGGTGGCTTTGGTGTTAGATCCTCGATACAAGCTTCGCAATTTTGAGAGGGTATGTAGAATATGGCTTAAACTTGATTCTTCAACAATCAAGGAAAGGTCTACTGAGCTGAAGGAATTGTTGGTGAACCTGACGGACTTGTATTCATCGGCATTGGGCACCAAAAAGTCGAAACCAAGTGGCAATGAGGCTGAGAAACCTGCAGCAAGTGGTACCGGCAGCTCTAGCACAAGGAGTTCAAGAACCCAAATGAGTGGGAAGATGGCTGCCATGCAAGCTGATTGGAAACAAGAGTTGGAAGACTCAGATCAAACTGTAATTTCACACGAGGTGGATAGGTATTTGTTGGATCCTATTGAAGACCCTCCAGAACATGAAGATTGGTAGCTTCTTGTGTGGTGGAAGCTTAATGGTGCTAAGTACCCCAACCTTGCATTAGTCGCCAAAGATGTGCTTGCAATTCAAGTAAGCACAATTGCTAGTGAAAGCTGTTTTAGCACGGGGAGGAGAGTAATCGATCCATTCAGGAGTTCACTATCTGCAAAAACAGTTGAAGCATTGATATGCTTCCAAAATTGGTTGAGGTCAGAAAGCATTCAAAGCATCGAATATGTCCCAACAGTTGAGGATATGAACTTCTATAAAGAAGTTGAAAGAGGTACAATTTTTGAAATATTTGAATATTTGAGTTTTGTGTTTTAATGACTTTGCAGTTTGCACTTTCATGGTAATGTCATTAATGTGAACTTGTTCTTTCGTAGACCATCACCATGCGCTTCAAGACACAGCAGATAGTACGCAAGTCAAAGCTGCCAAAGGGAAAAGAATCAAAGCAGCAACTGCATCATCAAAAAAAATAGATGATGTTCCAGCAATAAGGATATCTAGAGCATCAGCAGCACCAAAAAAGCCAGTGAAGGGACTACAGGCTGGTGGAAGTTCAAAGAGGCACGCCAAATAAAGAAGTACCTACTGTAGAAGTGCTTATTGTTTTAAACTTTTTAATAGTCTTAACTACTTGAAGTGTGCATAGTTGGATGGCTTTACTGCTTTACTTTGTAATTTTGCATGGTTTGCATCAGTTTGCATAGTTTGGCAACTTGCGCACTTGCTAGTTACTGCTTTGCTTCAGTTTGGATAGTTTGGATTGAAATGGCAGTTTGCTCACTTGCTACTTTTCTAGTTGCTGCTTTGGTTCAATTTGGACAGTTTGTTACTTTGTTATTTGGATATTGGATAGCTTCATTTGCAAGGATGTGCTTATGCTTCAGTCTGCAGTTTGCACTACTTTGTAGTCTGTGAATCTGCATTCTGCAATTCTGCAGTTTGCATTTTGCAACTTTGTATGGTTTTGCATAAATCTGTTTTCACTTGTTTTGTACAGTTTTCTAGGCCCGAAAAACTGATAGACCGGACTGATTGTGTTCGGGTCAGTTTGTAATCGGTTTTGACATGCAAAAACACCGATCCGGACCGAACCGATAGTGTCGGTTTCGGTCTCGGTTTCCAACATTTTCAGACCGGACCGATCCGAACACAGCCCTATTGGTGAGCAATCAGAATCTCGATTTTTCAAGAATTTTGGATTTTAATTCGTGACGATCCAACTATTGGATCATCGTGATTTTTCCTTAGGTTATCCGATTTATTGAGTTAATGAAACTATTAAAGTTCAAGCCAATTCCAATGTGAGTATAGATTTTTGGGATTTATGATGAACTTGTTTAAAGGGTTTCGGAGTTTCGCCTTGAATTCAAATATATGGTTTATAGTTTATTTGTGACAGGAGTGTTAGATTTGAATTTGAGAAGTAAGTATATTTTTACTGAGTATAAGTTGCGGATTTGATTTCTGTTATGATTTACGGCTTTAGATCAATATTCCCGATTGAGTTTTGAGTAGGTTTGCAAAATACTATATATGCGGTGTAAATTATGATCATATTTCTCATCTTGAAATCTAAGAGATTAGTTGTGGGGAGTCAATAATTTAGGCTTATGGGCAAATGTGATTAGGGGCCGTGACCACTTACCCAATTTCAGCTTAAAAATTGCCTACTTACTCCACTAAGAGTTCTCTAACCCCATTTACCCAATCTAACATCTATTGATAGTTTTGCCCTTAACTCAATTAATTAATTACATGTACATCTCCCTATCTCTCTCCACTCTCCCCCGATCTGTTATTTCTCTCTCATCCCCAATCTCTCTCTCTCTCTCTGTGCCTCGGATCTCTGTTTCACCTGAAAGCTTCCATCGCATCCATCACTACTACCTCCTCTTCCATCAAACCTTCCATGAAATCCGTGAGCTTGACTTCCCGCGCAACCGCAAGGTCTCCCTTTACCTTTACCTCAGGCGATGATCCTCATTCCTTCGGCGGACCACTGGAGGTCATCAATCAGACTCGAGAGGACTTTGAACTCGTTCTTGAGGACTAAATGGTTGTGGGTCCCCAGATCTTGACTGTGCCGAAGATGTTGGCGGACGCGATCCACTGGCCGTTGGGAGATAATCTAGCGACGGTGGCAAGGTAGGAGTGCTCCGCGCACATGGCGACGTCGAGAGGGTTGTTGAAGTTCATAATGATCATGGATCTCGGCGCTGGAAGAGTTATCGGTGAAGCGGCTCTGTCGTTTTGGGCCAGAGCAATCCCCGGCGTCTTTGTCCCCGGGCAATTCGATCTAGTGCCCAGAGCAAATTCCGGGTGCCCAGAGCACTTTTTTTTTTTGGTATACTTTGAGTTCCGAGAATGGGGAAGGAAAAAAAAAGTGAACTTGTATAATTGACATATAAATTGAACAATTGTGTCTGTAATGTATTTACTTTGGTTTTGGGAGTTTATGCAATTCACTTAAGGGCAGTAATATGATTATTGGAAAGTAATAATATGATTATTGGGAGCAATAATATGATTATTGGGAGGCAGTAATATGATTATTGGGGATATGATTATTGGAAGGTAATAATATGATTATTAGGAGCAATAATATGATTATTAGGAGTAATAATATGATTATTGGGAGACAGTAATATGATTATTGGGGAGCAATAATATGGTTATTAGGGGGCAATAAATTCAAACGCCGGAATCCCGTCACTGGTCCGGTAGCCAAAATCAGGATTTCGGTGACTGGTTGCCTGATTCCGGCCACTGGAGTCGGCAGCCGGCCGCTGGTCACCGGAGTTCGGCAAGGTCTCCGATGACTACTCTCTCTAAGTGAGAAAGAATGAGAGGGCAAAAAAGTCCCAAAAATAAATAAATAATTGGGTATTAGGGAAATAATCTCTTAGAGTGTTTGGGTAAGTGGGCAATCTCTTAGAGTGTTTGGGCAAGTGGGGTTAATTAACTCCAAAATTAGGTAAATGATCATTTCCCCATGTTATTAAGGTCATTAATTATTATTAAGTGAATGCATACCTTACCTAGTCGGCAATACCCTCTAGGTAACATTCTGGTCCGCAATACTTTCCAAAATATTTATCGAGTCAGTAGTACTCTCTGATGCTTCATCTAGTCAGCAGTGCCTGTTAATGTCTAAGATTCAGCGGTAGCCAAATCTTGCTAACGCTGGTCCTAGCTTGGACTGCTACAAAAAGGAATGTAGCGCTAGTGTCACCTGTCAAGTAAAATACAAAGTGTGTCAAAGAGAAGACTGCGCTTGGCGGTCTTCTCTACTCCGATGTCTAAGTCGGTCAACGTATTTATGTTGACAGTGTAATGTTAGGTAAGTAATAAATGCGTAGTTAATGAGGAGAGATGAGTGGATCATTTATAGGTGAGGGAGGGACTGATCTCTTCCTTGCCTTCGATGTGGGACTAATGTGCATCAGTTCACAGCTTCCAATGCTTCAGTGAGGTGATGTTGGCGCTGCGCGTAGAGGCGCTTTGGTGGTAATCTCAGGCTAGGCCGGAGCTCAGGCGATAGCTCATATGGCGGTGCTTCCGTAGGTAGCATCCTTGGTGGTGTTGTTGCCACTGGCGGTAGTATGAGCATGGCTCAATATAGCTAATTATGCTTAGGCAAATGCTTATGTAATTATAGTACCCTATAGATGTAGTACCCTCTAACCATTACCTCCTACTATTCCAGTCAGTAGTACTTTTCGATGAGTCATCTAGTCGGTAGTGCCCTCCAGATGGCAGGAAATGTTTACTCAGCAGCACCCTCAAACCATTACCATATAGTATTAAGGTCGGTAGTACCCTCTAGGTGGCATGAGATGGTTAGTCGACAGTACTCTTTAGCCATCGCCTACCAGTATTCCGGTTAGGAATACCCTCAGTCGACAGTATCCTCTAGATGGTATGAAATGACTACTTGGCAGTACTTTTTAATTATTGCTTATTTCGTATGTATTATTTAGATGCTTCAGATAAAGAGAGAAAAGTTTTCCATTTGGTAGGACCCTCCATATGACATGAGATCTATTAGTCTGCAACACCCTCTAGCCTTAGCCCATTTCTTAAGAGTTAATTAGCATTAGAATATAGATACTCCAACCAAAATGAGTAGTTATATAGTGTAATTCTTCCTTCTGACATCTTCCTTTTAGTGGCCACCTAGTGATTACTACAGGTGAACTGTTCTTAGAAGCCGCCTAATGAGTGACATAATCCTAGTGATCGTCTGATGAGTGCTACTAATGACATGATCGTTGTGGCCATCTGATGAATACTACTGGTGGCATGATCCTAATGGTCGTCTGATAAGTGTTGCAAGTGAGGTAACTCCAGCTAGTAACTGCTACAGGTGAAGTGTTAGACATTTATTTTGTATTATTGATTTCTGATTTAAAATATATTACTTTAATTAGTGTTACTTATTTCGTATCGAAATTTAATGATCGAGTTTTAAGAGTACTAACCTATATGTATTTTGGTTGGAGTTTGTTGTTATTATAGGAGCAGGTAGGCTCCAAGAGTTTGAGGTTGAATCTGTGTAATAGGAGTGTTGATTTTGTCTTCTAGGTTGGATAGTCCACTTTAAGGGGAAATTCTGCCAAATCTTAGGTAGAACTTCTCCTTAGGTGGGCCCCAGGCTCACTTTGGTGAAATACGGGGTGGATCTTGCTAGCCCTGAGAAGTTTCTTTTGGGCCTGGATCCCTGTTGCTTGCCTTGTGCTTTGATTCTAATTGGTCTTTTCTTGCTATAGTTCTTCGGCCCATTTACTCTTAGATCTGTATTTGGAATTCAAGAGGCTTCTACTTATAAGGTTGGACTTCGGTTCATCTTTGAATTGGGTTTTAGGTTTTCCTTGTTCTTGTTCTTGAGAGTTCAATTGCTAACGTCCAAGTATTTTGACACCTTTGGTCCCCTTCATTCTCTTAAGACCCTCACCTTGCTCAGGTATTGGAAATTCTATTGGGGTGCATCTCCCTAGTTATTACTATGATCCTGGTTACGTTAGTTCTACATTTACACTGTTCAAATGCAGTGCAGTTCGATGTCTTTCGGCACTTAGTCATGTTCTGCTTACTCTTCAATTTTAGATGTGCTTGTGCATCTTGTTTGGTTACATTGCTTTTCTTTCGATACGGTTACATCGCTCCATGTACTCAATTTCAATTAATATAGCATATCATCATTCCCTTAAAAAATAATAAAAAAATACTACTATTGTCACGCTCCAATTTTCAATCACAAATAATAATACAATTTAATCAACATAAATACTTTGGGCATGATGGTTCGGATATCCACACTAAATACCTGTAAAAATTTTCCTTTAACAAAGGCAACCAACAATATCCCGAACCCAACAATGTGAATACATACTCATTCTTTAGAGTCATATATTACATTATACAAAGTTAACAAATTAAACTGAAACATCAATCCAATGAGTAAACGCACACACTATTGAATGCACACCAGGTTGCAACAACAAACCCAATAAGCTTATAAAAGCTCGTATGAGTAAACTCAAACAAGCAAACTAGATAAACAAGCTTAAGTCATCTCAACCTAAACAATCAATAAGCATATGTCACATCATCAATTATCAATTTCTCATCATTCAATAGCATGCATCAGCAAGTCCACTCGTGACTAAAATCTATATGCTCAGACTTCAATTTAGCATTCAATTTCACGATCATAGTCAAACAAAACCACTTCAAGTAATGTTTGAAATCATTTTAACGCTAGGTGAATTTCAAAATCACACAATCTGCAAGAATTCCACCCAATTCAACTTAAGGAAAAAGGCCTGAACTATACTTCAATCTTATCAATGGTACCTAAACTTCAATTTTGATCACAACCAATACCCGAACTTTTCAATTTCATTTTAAATTGTACCTAGAGCCACCTCCGGTCACTATTCCGACTAAAAATAGCATGTAAGGCGATCATAGTGATGATATTTGATGATTTCAAGGGTTGCGATCATATATAGTGATGATCTTTTTGGTAATAGACTTGCCTTAAACTTGTTTTTTTTTTTTTTTTTTTTTTTAGATTTGGCTTTTTGGCCAGAATAGTGATCGAAGGTGGCTTAGGTACCATTTAAAATGAAATCGAAAAGTTCGGATACTGGTTGTGATCAAAATTGAAGTTCAGGTATCATCGATAAAATAGAGGATAAGTTCATGTACCATTTGTGATAATAACCCTAAGGAAAATAACTCACACTTTGATTATTTCCAAAACATAGCAAAGGAGAACAACTCACACTTTGATTCCATACAAATAATGTAAGAAAGGAAAACAACTCACACTTTGATTCCTTTCAAATAACCTAACAAAGGAAAACAACTCACAATTTGATTCCTTTCAAATAACTTAACAAAGGAAAACAACTCACGATTTGATTCTTTTCAAATAACGTAATAAAGGAAAACAACTCACACTTTGATTCCTTTCAAATAACATAACAAAGGAAAATAACTCACACTTTGATTCCTTTCGGAAAACGTAACAAAGGAAAACAACTCACACTTTGATTCCTTTTGAAAAACGTACTCATGAGTTGAAAGCAACCTCGCATTGTTACCCCATGAGATACCCTGTCAGAAAAACTAGAGTTCTAACTGAATCCTAACCATTAACCTAGCCAAATGCATAGTTACTCGATTTTCTTGCCGCAGATCATGGAGCAACCTAAATCCTCAGGCCTTTCTGGCCCTTGGAGAAAAACATTTAAAGGAGTCGTATAAGACCCAAAATGTTACACAAATCTAAATATAAGATTTCACACACTTTGTCACCATCAATGATTCCTGGTACAAAGACCAAAACATTAAAAAAGGTCACGCAAGATCCAAAAATATTATATCAATCTTAATACTTTTTAAAACAATAGAAATCATAATTTCCACGATATATTGTTTTCTGAAAAGTCACATCCCAAGACAATAATACGAACAGATCATGCATATTACTTTCATCACACAACAAATCCCCAATGATAGATATATTTCACGTAAATATATCTATACGTAGTCATTCACTCAGGAATGTCACTAATACCAACTATAGTCCACAGTTAAATAAATAACTCTTCAATCATGAATGTCACTAATACCAACTATAATCCATAGTTAAATAAATAACTCCAAGGAGATAAGGAACTTTATTCATAAATGAACACAAACCGAGATAATCACTAATCGCCACAATCCACTCAACATAATTTTGTCACGTACCTAATCACATCAAGGTCACATCTTAATACCACTTGAGGTACGAATGCATCTAAGTTCGAAACATGAGAACTAAAGCTCGAAAACTACATTAATCGAGATGAAGCTTCATCCTAGACTCCCCAAAGACTCCTGAATACTTCAAGAGTCAGATCACCCAAACAAGAGGACGACCCAATGGCCGGATCCTCACGTATCGAAAACCAAACGAACCGAAACTTACAAAAACCTTAAGATGCTCAAACAATTGCCAAATGCTACAAACCATATATTAAAATGCTCATATCGATGAGTAGATGATAACAGAGCAAAGTTCTACTCCAACAGAGGCTGGACACGCCGCCACAAGCGGCTGAGCCCCAGGCGTCATTCTGTCAAACTTCAAACGAGGACGATCCAACTGTCCAAAATGGAGAGAGCACCATGAGGTCCAACTCTAATACCTGGAGTTTTGGCCGATTAAGCCTAGATCGCCGCTGCAAGCCGAATTAAGCTTCCCACCAAGAATTGAAGCTCGACACGATGGTTCGAGCTACAAAACCACCAAGGATCAAATGGGGACGCCGTGGGCTACAAAACTAGACCAGTTTCAAGCCGTGTCGCCGCAAGAAAACGGACAAGTCGTCGGGTCTGCCGTCGCTGAGTTTCCTCACTTTGATCTGCAGTTTTCGGTGAAAGATGACGTCAGAGAGTGCCAGAGGAGGAGGAAGAAGGCTAGACGAATTGATCTAAGCCGATAGCATTGCTGAATATGGCCGGAATGGGGAGATACAGCGGAGTCAGGTTGGCCAGATACAGATGTAATACCCGCAATTTTCATTTTAAATTCGAGTAATTGTGTTGAGTGATTATTATACGATTTAACGATTATTGTTCGATAATAATTCACTTTTACATTTATCGAAGTTTCGAAACAATTATTTTTAACGAAAAGCTCGAAATACTCAGTTTGAGAAATCGACTTTTTCTACGTACGAAATTTGGAGAAACTTCCTTCATGAAAGTTGTAGAGCTCGTCGATACGAGTCCGTACACGTGCGGAACACAAAGATTGGATTGTTTCTGATTTAGTTATCGAATTTAGAAGTTTTCCGAAACTCGTATGTATAGAATTTTTTTTTGGGAAACCCTAATTTTCCACCGGCCTCTCTCTCTTTCTTTTTTTTTGAAACCGGACTGTTCATCCTCTCTCTCAACCCTCGCATCGCTCTCTCCCTCGGCCGAAAACAGAGGCAAACAAGAACAAGCCACCACCAGCTCGTCCGGCCACCCCACGACTTCAAACCACTTCCAGGAGCTTCGTCTCGACCTTGCGCAACTGCCAGAGGCGGCCTTGCCCCGCGACACGGCCTGTAGCGGCGGCGGCACGGCCCGAACCGAAAAGGGTCGATTTCGGTTCGATCTCGATATCTCGAGCTACACACCACCATTTCACTTGATTCTTGGCTCATTGAGCTCACCTCAACTTCCTCTACAAGACCAAGAAGGACCGGAACTGGGTCGAACGTTTTCACGTTCGTCGGAGCTCGACCCGAACGGATCGAAACACCGAAGCTTTCGATCAAGATATCTTGAGCTATACACGATCGTTTCTTGTGATTCTTGGCTTGTTGAGTTCGCAAGGAAGTTCTGAACAAGTTTCCAGAAGGGATCGGGGCCTGAGGTTGTGGTTTTCACGTCGGTTTTCAAGCTCGCCGGTTTCTGGAATTTTTTCGTCCGCCGACTATAAATGGGTACTTTTCGATCCCTTCCTGTCATTTTTAGGTCTTGTGCTAGTTATGAAAGTTGCTCAGAATGGTGAAACGAAGGGGAAAATCTCGGCCCCGACACCATTGGCGGTGGTCGGTGGCGGCTCTGTCCCTAACTCCGGCGGCCCTTTCCGGCCACCTCCAGAGGTCTAAAATTTGGTTTCTGTCTATTTTATGATTCTATGTTTCGATACGATCATTTCGGCGTATTATACGTATTTTTCGGATATCGTATGAATTAGTTATGAATTTTGTGATTTCGATCGATTTCGATAGTTAGATTTTTGATCTGTGAAATTATGACCGTCGGATGAACTTGTAAATTTTTTATGATGACATATGACTGTCCCAGAGGCTTTGTGTGGTCATGGGCGAAGATCCGACCGTTGGATCTTCGTATATGTGCAAAACGGTAATTAGGGGAGCGATTCATGAGAAACCGCTCGTCGGATTTTAATGTAAATTAGAATCCGGCCGTTAAATGGTAGTTAATTTATGTGTTGAAATTGTTGGCTAAATTCGAATCATATTTGATTAGGTGATTGACGGATTTTATATTGAAGACGCAGCGGGAATTTCGAGGTGAGTAAATCTCACATGGTTCATATTACGAACCGAGCGTTTAAATTTATTTATTTTTAGTAATTGTGTGAAAAATATTTACGGATGAAATATTTGTTTTAAAATTTCATGGACTTGAATCACCACGGTCCATAGGTAAGTAAAATGAATTTTAATTATACAAATGAATTTCATGATTTTCTTGTGTGAACTATAGATGGTATTAGTGGTCATTCCTGAGTGGATGATTACGTATATATATATATTTACGTGGAAAATATATAATGTTGAGTGATGATATGATTGACTGAATTGATGAATTGATTATATTTCAATTGTGTAATTCCATAATAATATGGTGTATCTTGGTTGGGTTGATTTCAGTATGTGATATTATATGTTGTGCTCATTTATGGGTTTAGGGTCGACGTAGTGACCGGTGTGGGGTAATCGGACGCTCTAATCCTGGGTGGATGATGCGATACGATTGGTCGAGTATGTGGAATTATCGGACGTTCTAAATATGTATATAGGTATATATATTGATGAAATATGATAATGATAAATATGTCGGATGCCATAACCTAGGCCAGGTGACGGGCTACGATTCAGTTAGAGCTCTAGTCTGTCAAGTACCGTATTTTTATAAATACGATGTTGAGAGTTGTGTAGAAAGATGTGTGTTGGGGTTTATCTTGATGTATTGAGTTGGTGTTGATTTAGATTGTTAGTACTTGTGGATGTGGAAATTGTTTAGTGTTGTTGTGTGTGGGAATAATTATGAATTGAATTAAGCAATAGCTCTTTCCTTTTACTCATACGAGCTTTCATAAGCTTACCGGGTTTTGTGTTGTTGCAATCCCGGTACACTATTCAAATGGTGTAGCGAATATTCCTGCAGGTCAGGATAATCAGGGAGGTGACCGAGCTGCTTAGGTGTTATAGCAGTTTTTGTTATTTCATTTACTTGTGAGGTGTGTATGCTCATTTAGAGCTTTACATTTCATTTTGGATTTGAGTTGTAATAATTAACTGAGACTAAATTCGGTTTGATTTTATTTCGTGTGGTGAGGATGTTATGAAAAGAAATTTTCAGGATGATTATTTTGAGTTTGTAGTATTTTCATGTTTCGGATTTTGAATTGTTATTCTAAAATTCGGGGCGTGACAACAGATCAAGTCGCCCTGTTTTCTGGGGAGAATTAACGTTTCAGCAGATAAAGAGAAAAGGGAGGAGATGTTTCCCAATTTAAAAATTTAGGAAATTATGAAAAATTTCTGGAAAAACTCTATTTATAGGAATATTTTTGAAAATAGAAATAACTTCCGCTGACCATAACTTTATCATACGATCTCCGATTTACACGTGCTACATGGCCACGAAGTCGTATCGACGTGCTCTAGGACTTTTGTAAAGAAAGTTTTTGGAGAAACTCAACACATAAAAAGTCAACCGCGAGCTCCCTAAAACGACACATTCGAAAATAATTCTATACAACCCACGAACCGCGTAATCGTCCTAACAACCAACTTAACAATTTCTGAAAAATCATCAGAAATTAATGACGAATTTCTGGGGTATTATAGCTATGGTATGTCTAAATCATGTAATATTACCGAATGAACTATTACGCCATATCTAATCGTGTACTACTATCGGATGAACCATTACGCCGTATCTGAATCATGTTGTTCCTAATAAAACCACATGATATATAATGTTCCCAATAAGACCATTTTCTTAGGAAAAAATCTAAAAAGGATAATCATTTTTAAGATAATGACTTCTATGTCCTATGCTGACTTAAGCAAAATTCAAAAATTATTTTTGCTTAGAAGACTTATTAAGAGCATTGAAATTAAAAAAAAAATAAAAAAAAACTAGCATTTGTCATGCCACAAATTCACCTAATGGTTGTAATGTCCCAAACTATGCATCTCCAACTTCAGCAGATTACAGTGTCGTGGGTCTCTAAAGCGTAAACCGAAGGTTCAACTTACATCCTAGAAATTGATTAGGCAATTTATTTTAACAAACAATTTTCGTAAAACGTGCAGCGGAAACTTTAGAATTTCTTTTAGGTGAAAGCCTTTTCAAAACATTAAGTTAAATTTGTTCATCTACGACTTAGACATTTTGATTAGTCAAAAATAACAGGCTATTTTGGTATGGTTACGTAATCAGATAACAACATTATATATTTTAGTAGCATTGTTAGCATTTATGACCATTTTAGTAATTATAATCAGCCACAACACTGTTTACTTATAACTTACCAAACACTCTGAAATTGCTTTTCGTTCACTTTTCAAAACAATTTACCAAACACTTAGCTGCTTCTTCTCACAGCAATATCAGAAGTGCTTCTTCTCATAGCACAACAATGCTAAAGAGGACATAAATTCGATAAATCAAGAGGACCAAAATTCCAAAGGCGAAGATGCCCAACAACCCATGACAAATGTGTATAGCAAATATCTAGCGGCAAGAAGCTTGATGAGCCTAAACAACTATCGCATCCACCGATCACAAGCCCGTATATTGCAGAGAATAGGGCAAGAATACCTATGTAATCACAAAGCCAACCAAAACTTCCCAAGTTCATGGAGCCACAAATACCCATGCGAACCACCATCTTCACAAATTGCATAGGATGATCATGGCTAGCTCTGGTCCTACAGGAGATTAGAGTGTTTCATGGAGGCAACTTTATAAGGGTGAAAATCACTATTCTTGGATTTGGGATACAGAGACGGATACACCTTAGCTGTGGAACTATTTGTGAGCAACCAAAAAAGAAAAGAGAGAGTGTTGACTATATATTAGGGAGTGTGAATTTCATTCTTCTAAACCATATGCTTCATTTTTGATTATATAAGTTGCTAAGTTCGAACCTAAATTCTAGTGAAGCAAGAAATCTAAGATAAAAAAGATAAAAGAAAACTTAAAACAAAAATGGATCTTCAATTTCTTTAAACTCCTAAATTGATTGAGGTAAAGGAGCTTATTTTGATAAATCTAGTAGAGGCAGAATTGAATTTATTATAGGGGTTACCCATTTAGAAAAACTGATGACGCCCACTCACAAAAATAAATCTTGTACAGTTTGTTGTTCATTTCCTGCAAAGATATTATGCGCCCAAAGGGTTAGCTTGGTGGAGATGCTACATGCATTGATTGGATGAGGACACCCTCAAATAAATCCAAAGAGGACCAATAGTAGTAGAACCAAATAGAGAATGGAGCATTTTTAGGGCCAATGACATATAAGGTTATTTTTACTAACCTTGTTGTTCTGTAGGCCACCTAATCTTCTTATCCCTCATAGACCACCAAAACATAATAAGTATCAATATTTATAAAAATGCTGCCACTGCATTTCTAATTTTTCATTGTTTATAAGTATCAATATTTAGTAATACTTTTCTTGTTCATCAGTAGTAACTTTGAAATTAATGACAACAACTGTTTGGATAGAGTGACATTTTCAGAAATAACAAATAGTAAACATGTGGTGCTATTTATGCAAATAGTGATATTTCTTATTTTCGGTGGCTTTATGAAGAAGAAATATATAGAGTGGCATAATTGAAAATATAATTTTTTTAATTATTATCAGATAAATAACTCAAACGTTACAACTAGTTTTCGTGAGTTGAACTCACAACCTCCCACTTACAAAGAGAAGACTATGCCACTAGACCAAATGGTACTAGGCTGATAGTATAAGTTTTAAAATGAATTTGTAAATAATTTTTTTTATTTATTTATTATTTATTTTTCTCGTTAAAACACCTGATAAATTCGTTAAATGAGATTTTTACCAAAATTTATGATTACATACAATTGAGCATAAAAAAATAGAGTGAAATTCACATTCTCTATTTTACAGTCCACGTTTTTGTTTTTTTGGTATCTCAAGTTTTGTGTTTTTATAGTGTGAATTGAACAGAAAAAAAAAAATTATAAATTATAAAATAAAGGGCGTAAGTTTCATTCTCCATAAAAAAAATTTCACAATTAATCATTGACGTGGTATCGGGCCAAGTAGTAGACTAGTGGTAGCATATACCGGGGGATACATCAATGGGGGCATAAAAACTGTTCGCAACAATAGCACCCTTTACGCTTGCGCCTTCACGGCACGAGAGAGTTTGTTTTTCCTTTTGATCTGATGTAGAAGGCCGATGCCCACTGCCAGTGGCTGCTGCTCAGTTGTAACATTAGCATGGTATTGGCGTATTCTGTACTCCAGGGTCAAACCCCATTGAAATCTGTGTCTGTAGGAAATTCTGCTGCTTCGAGCCCAAGTCAGCGGAAACAATGGATGCCCGCCACTTGTTCGATAAAATGCCTGAACTAGAAGCTGAGAGCACCCTACACTAACGTAGAGGAGGTACTTGGTGGACAAGGTGACATAGTTGAATATATTCCTCTCTTTTCTTTTGTCGACTGCGGTTGGTGGATGTCCCTCTCCTCTTGCAACTTATATAGAATTTCCTACAAGAAAACTATTAGATAACAATGTAAGCGTGTTAGACTCTCTCACATAATTTGGCTTTGTATGCTGTCAGTAATATATTCCCACTATGAGCAGAGTATACGGCAAAATAATAGCAAATGAACTGAACTTGGACAGTCGTTCAGTTTGGAAAATTTTAAAAAGTCATAGACATGTATAATGTGTTGTCTCATGCTTCTATACTTACATTTTCTATTTTCCGTTTTGTTCTAGTTTTATAGTAGTTTCCATTACAGCCTCTACTTGTGAAATAGGCTTAAGGAGCTTCACAGAGGATTCAAAACAGTAGGTTTCCAATGGCTTTGATGACCAACAGAAACACCTCTTCCTCATCATCTTTTCCTTCTCTTTCCTCAAACCCACAATGGAGTGAAAGGACATATGACGTTTTCCTAAGTTTCAGAGGTGAGGATACCCGCAAAGGTTTTACAGATCATCTATACGTTGCTTTGGAACGAGAAGGAATTTTCACCTTCAGGGATGATGAAGAACTTGAGAGAGGAAAACCGATTTCAGCAAAGCTCTTGCAAGCAATACAAGAATCAAGGATAGCCGTTATTGTTTTCTCCAGAAACTATGCTTCTTCCAGGTGGTGCTTGGATGAGCTTGTCAAGATTGTTGAGTGCATGAAAGAGATTGGACAGACAGTGCTTCCAGTTTTCTATGATGTAGATCCATCAGAGGTACGGAATCAGACAGGAGCATTTGGGAAAGCGTTTGCTGATCATGAAAAAAGGTTCAAGAATAACTTGGAGAAGGTGGAAAGGTGGAGAGCTGCTTTAACTGAAGTGGCCAATCTCTCTGGATTTCCTTTACAAAACAGGTACATAATGTCTATGATGATTAAATTAGATCAATAATATAATTACAGTTTTGTTGTAGCCTTCTTTTATTTAAGGGTGTTGGTGGCAAAGGGCATGGCATTCTTGAGGGTGTGAATGCCAAAGTTTTCGAAACTGGCAAGTAGATTGGTTCCGATGTATCCTAGGATTTCTGTTTGGGGCCCTAGGTTGTCCACCATGCTAGTCAGTTCTATGTGGGTTTTTAGTAATTTTTTTAGAGGTAAAAACTGATCATAGATTATGAAACTCTACAATCAAAGTTTAACGCCTCCTCCACAAACGGAGGGGGTTCCAACAAGTGAACAGAATCAAAACTAAATAATAAAGCTTCTTAGGCTAACAAGTGAGCTTCTTGGTTGCCAGATCTCCGTGTATATTGGAGTTTAGCAACATTCAGTTGAGTAGGAATGGAACGAAGGTCTTCCACCAAGAAACCCAAAACAGATAGAGCTTCACCTCTAGAGTTGACCTCTGTGACCATCTCCAAGCAATCCGACTCAATAGTGATAAGGAAAAAAAAAAATCATTCTCCAATGCAATCTTTGCTCCATATAAACATGCTAATTCGGCATGTTTTGGGGAAAGAAGATTCGTTCGAGAATGCATAAACCCACCAACAAAATCACCATTTTCATCCCTGAAAAGACCACCCAAACCTGCCCCTGAACTTTGATGTACAAATGCTGCATCAATATTCAAATTTAGATGGCCTGATTGAATGTTGTCCTAGCATATGATTGATACTATCCATACCCTATTAGTCATTAATAATGAAATCATCATCTTCTCTCAGACATTAGGGATAATTTTTAATGCATACATATTGTCCCTTGTTTCCTAGTTTTTCTTATTCACTTGTTCTCTGTGCATCAGTTTACTTATTTACAAACCACATAATAGAAACTGTTTATGTTCTATAATAATGATTTAGTACTATGCATAAATAATTGCATATTTTTAATAGCCATGCTTTCTATAATTTCCTTCACATTACACATGCAGTGTGATATTTCTAGTGGTAAATAAGCAGAAAAGAACATAAGATTGCGATATGATTTACAGACGAATAAATTATTGACTATTGTGTAAAAACAATAGGATTATAAAGCCTCTGCTCTTACTTGCTGCTAATTGTGAATGAGCCAGAGAAAAGATGAGGTAAAACCAAGTAAATAATACATTGAGAAAAATCCTGAATGCCTGGCCACAAGTAGTAGTAGTGTAGTCTTACTACCTGACTGTTGAACTGACTGCAGGGGCCAAAAAAGATGAGTGAAATTTTTTGTTATAGTTGCTGTACAGTTGAACTTATTCTTAATTAGCAAATTATTATACTGTACCATGGCTGCACCCCATAAACCTCAGTTTTAGTGTGTGTGAAATTTGTTCTCTTTGATGATCAATGGTACGGATTTTAGTTTTGTTGATTTATCTCGTTCCAAATCTAATAGAACACATTTGCAGATATGAGTCAGAATTCATCCAAGGAATTGTCAAGAAGATAAGAAGTGATTTGGACAGTACCCTCTCAGTTATTTCTAAAGACCTTGTAGGAATTGGCCTCCGTGTAGAAGAAATGAGGGGATATTGTTTAGGTATTGAAGAAGAGAACGATGTTGGCTTTATAGGGATATGGGGGATGGGTGGGATTGGTAAGACCACTCTTGCAAGAGCTTTTTATGAGAAGGTCCGCAATCAATTTCAAGCTTCAAGCTATCTTAACAATGTTAGAGAGGTTTCAACTAAAAGTGACGGTCTAGTTTCTTTACAAGAAAAACTCCTTTTTGATGTCCAGATGAAAAGTATTACAAGCAAAGGGGATGTTCACATGGGAATTAGTAAGATACAGCGAAGACTGTGCCATAAAAAGGTTCTCATCATTCTTGATGATGTTGATAAATTAGAACAATTGCAAGCATTAGCAGGAAGCAAGAATTGGTTTGGTCGAGGAAGTAGGGTCATTATAACAACAAGAGACGAACAATTGTTGATCACTCATGGAGTGGAGAAAAGATACAAGGCCAGAGAATTGAAAAATGATGAAGCCCTTGAGCTTTTTAGTTGGAAGGCCTTCAAGGATAGCCATCCCCAAAAGATTATATGGAGGTCTCCCAAGACTTTGTAAATTATGCTAAAGGCCTTCCTTTAGCAATTGAAGTTGTCGGACCCTTTTTGAGCGGTAAAACCATAATTGAATGGAAAAGTTCCTTGAGCAGGCTAAAAGGCAATCTTGACAGAGAAATTATGCGTGTACTTCTAATGGGCTTTGATGGATTGCATGAGAAAGAGCAACAAATATTTTTAGATATTGCATATTTCTTCAAAGGGGAGGACAGAGATCGTGTGACAAAGATATTAGAGAGTTTTGGTTTCGACCCAACCATTAGTATAGGTGTTCTCATTCGTAAATCTCTCATCACAGTAATAGCGAGAACATTGGGAATGCATGATTTGCTTCAGGAACTGGGTTGGGAAATTGTTCGTCAGGAATGTGCCAAAGAGCCTGGGAAGCGCAGTAGATTGTGGCATTACGATGATGTGCTGGATGTCATGAAGTATGATCAGGTACAACTATATGATTTGACCAAAATATATTAACTCAAGAGATTCCATCTTTAAATTGAGAAATATCTAAATATTCAATATTTATGTAACATGCTAGTAATTCTATATTACTGTCATTATTATTATCTAATATTCTTTTAATGCTTAGTATTCTGGGTAAGCAGGGAACAGATGCAGTTGAAGGGATAGTCCTAAAATTTTCCCAGGAAGAAAAGGTACAATTGAAAAATGAAGCCTTCTCGATGATGAAAAGGCTGAGATTTCTTAGAATTTCAAATGTGCTTCTTCCTAATGGGCTCAAATATCTATCTACTGAGTTACGATATATTGAATGGCATGGATATCCCTCAAAGCTTTTGCCACAAAATTTCCCCTCTAGTAAGCTTGCTGAACTCAACATGTATGGCAGCCAAATTACACATCTATGGAAGGGAATCAAGGTAACAATTTTCTCTATAATTTGTCGGTTTTGCTATATTAATATTTAATTAAAGCTTACTAGCCTTTTATCTTAATTTTGTAACAGGCTTTAGACAAGTTAAAGTCTATTGATCTCAGTTACTCTGAAAGCTTGATTGAGACCCCAAATTTTACCGGGGTCCCAAATCTTGAGATCTTGATTTTTGAAGGTTGCAAAAAGTTATCTAAGGTTCACCCATCCATTGTTATTCTTAGACGACTTACTTTGTTAAATATGAAGAATTGTGAGAGTCTGAAGAGCATTTCACACAACATTAGCTTGGAGTCTCTTGAAACTTTTATTCTTTCTGGCTGTGCACAACTCAAGAGATTTCCAGAGATTGTAGGTGATATGGAATGCTTGTCGAAGCTTTATTTAGATGGGACTGCTATAAAAGAGCTGCCATCGTCAATTAATTTTCTAGCTGGACTTACTTTATTGGATCTAAGCGATTGCAAAAATCTTTTGAGACTTCCAAATGCCATTTGTAGTTTGACATGGCTTAAAAAAATCACTGTATCAGGCTGCTCAAAACTTCGTAATATTCCTGAGAGTCTTGTGGGTCTGGAAAGTCTTGAAGAACTTGATGTAAGTAGAACTGCTATAACACAGATGCCATTGTCCATTGTGTATCTGAAGAACCTCAAAGTGTTATCCTACTCTATGTGCACAAGTCAGCTATCAAAATCTTTTATTCTTCCAGCAGCATGCCCAAGAATGAGCTTGTCATTACCTTCTTCATTTTCAGGTCTATGTTATTTAACTGATCTAGACTTAAGTTACTGCAACTTATTTGATGGAGGAATCCCTGATGATCTGGACCGCCTATCTTCGTTGAGAAATATGTTTTTGAGGGGAAACAATTTTACAAGCATGCCTAAAAGCTTCTGTCGGCTTAATAAGCTTATTCATCTGTCTGTGAGAGATTGTAGCAAATTGCAGGCACTGCCAGAGCTCCCAACAAGCATAATATTTGTCTGGGCAGAAGGTTGTACCTCATTGAGAAGTGATTCTGATCAGTATGAAGTTTGGCCTTCAACTGAAGGACAACTTCGTGTTATTAAGCGCTCAATATCGCCCGCTACTTTTATTCAAATGTTTGATTTACAATTTGTATCATGGCTTCAAAGATATCATGAGGTCAACTCTCTCTCTCTCTCTCTCTCTCAACATCTTTCGTTTCAATGTAGGTAGAAGGAAGAGCACCGTTGAAGATGGCCCATGGTTTTTCATCAGCTAGCGTTGTTCCAGAGTGGTTTAATACTCAAAGCAGCAGCTCTTCTTTAACAGTCCAAATTCCTGCCCAGATAGATGATAAAAGCAAGCCGTGGATTGGATACACCATGTATGTTAGTTTTCTAATGCATGAAAGTTTTGATACTAGTTGTGGCTTCAAAGTTAAGCACGAGTTTGATTGTTATTTGCATACCAACGAAGGTCCTCTTCGTAAACAAACGTTATACCATGAACTAAACGTTAAGAACATCCCATTCACTGGCTCAAATGGGTATTGGATAATTGTCCCGCATCTCTGGTTTATAGAACGGTTGAATTACTTGAATGAGTGCACAAGCATTGAGGCTTGCACTAGAAATGATAGTCCAGCTGTGGAGGTGAAAATGAGTGGTGCCCGTCTACTATACGAGCATGATTTTTTTGGGTTTCTCCAAGCAATAAAAACTTCATGCAGTGTAAGAATTACAAAGATTAAGAAGGAGAATTTAAGTGAGGAAACCAAGTTGACTATAAAAGAACGAGGAGAATCCGTCTTACTAACTGAACGCCTGGAATCACTGCCTTTACAATGCTATGAGGTGTTTACATTTCCATTGACTCTCTCTCTCTCTCTCTCTCTCTCTCTCTCTCTCTCTCTCTCTCTCTCTACACACACACACACACACATATACATATACATATACATATATACGTTGAACATTAAATTTCTTTTATACAGGGTAGACTCAACTCTGGAGGCAAAACATACTATATAAAAGGCAACCTCATTGATTCTCAGAGTGCAACTGATTTCAGAGAAATCCTTCAGGTCTCTCTCTCTCTCTCTCTCTCTCTCTCTCTCTCTCTCTCTCTCTCTCTCTCTCTCTCTCTCTCTCTCTCTCTCTCTCTCTCTCTCTCTCTCAACGTGCGCGCGCGCGCACACATTCACAGACAAGCAAACGATTGTGATTCCATATTTTCTCCTGTACAGCAATGTTCCGACCAGCACTTTAAGTATGAGAATTGGTTTCCAAAACGTGAAGTCCCTAAGTGGTTCTGCCGTGTCAATGGTTTCTCAGCAAGTTTCCCGCTAAATCCCAGTTTGGATTATATGAAAGATTGGAAAGGAATTGCGATTTGTGCTGCTTTTACAGTCCGCAGAGACCCCTCTCGTATACATGATAATTTGGACAAGGAAAAATTTGATCGTGTTGAATGCTATTTATCACGTACGGGCACAAGTTGGGGAACACGAATGCGTTTTGACATCCCCAAGTCTGAAAATCCTCTTCTTTTGAAACGGTGTGGTTTCATCTGGTTATCTTATACGTCACGTGGATCATTTCCAGATTTTATCTTGAATGGATGCATTTCCATGAAAGCCACCTTTCGTAGTACAAGCCAGGACATAATGGTGCACAACTGTGGTTACCAACTTGTATTCCATGACAATGTGGAAGGTTTTGTGCAAACGATTATGAAATGTTCAACTACATCTCAGTCCGAACCAAAAGCTGGAAAAGAGCTCAACAAAAGCAGTCCAAGTACTCGGGTCTGCTTTATATTTCAGAGTTTATTTCTTATCTTTTTTGTAGTTTCAGTGGTTTTGTTTGTAAATATTGCGTACCACTAGCAAAAACAAAATAATTTCCTGGGAGATGACCCTGAGCAAAGGCCTGCACATGGCGATAATTAGATCTGGATTAACTTCGTTGTATAATTTAGATGTTTTGTAGCCAATCATTGAATGTAAACAGCAAAGCAGGCCCTTCAAGAACGTATAATATTATGAAGAACTCGTCATCTCTTATTGGAGGAGCCCAAGCAAGTTTTCCTTGCGATTTTCTTCGTTCTAATTTTGAGAAGCACAAGCCTACGTGTGACGTCTTATCCTTGTCTGTCCACTATATGATAATTCCTCATGAGGTTTCGTTTTTTTATGATCAGATTATTAATAATTTTCTTGCTTCATATTTCAGAAAATCTTCAAATGAAAGTCTTTGATTCCCCATACAATGGAGATGATGTTGGAACGTATCTTCATGTTTGTTTCTCACTATAATTTTGAGGGTGCACGCCGTGCCGCTATATCCATCAAATTTGTAGCCAAAGTTTTGTTCACTTGCCGGACCGTTAGCACGCCTGCCAGCCATGCTTTCCGTGCAAAAGGGTGATGGTGAGCTTCAGTAAGTGCTCCAGTACTTCGGAGTTGTGCCCGATTGTCTACAGGTGCATTTGCAAAGGCAAATACTGAGTCCCTGGTCTCTTCTGAGAGTTCTGGGTTTCTTGTCATTTGGTCTATAGGCTTAATTTGTAGTTTGGGGGAATAGATTAATTGAAGAGGCTGTAGGGGAGAATGATCCAATTTCTTGCTTCTTTTTTTTCCTTCTTCTTTTTCTAGTCACAGTTGATATTAATTAGTGGATTTGAGTTATTTCTTGTTGAATTTGATAAATCCAAGCTCTGTGTTTCTCTGTAATTGATTAAATTAATGAATGTTGTGACACTGATGCCATTACTTCTATGAAAATGAGATGCGCGGGAATTGGCATTAATGTAATGCATGTATAGACAAACAATGCATATCACGAGTTTCTTACACCAGCCAAGTGATGAGACCAGTTAGACCATATGCTTCATTCGTTGCCACGCTCTAACCTACTGTCTTGCGAAGCAAGAAAACTATCTTTAAAAATAAATAAAAAACACAGGATCTTAAATTTCTTAAAATTTTAAATCCTAAATCGAATAATGTAAACGAGCTTATTTGACTAAATTGAACAAGAGCTCACAAAGATGAATCTTGTAGAACTTGTTCATTTCTCCTAAAGATGTTGTGGGCCTTAAATGGCTAAAGTTATGTTAACGTTTTTTTTTTTTTTTTTTGAGAGAACAAGATACTTTAATTTGAATTCACAATCTAAATGTTTTTGCATTATCTCGTTCGAGTTCAAGTAGACTGAAGGATGGGGTAGCCTTGAGGCTAGATCATCAGTATACGGACTCAATCGGTACTTGTCAAATATAATACACTAGACGTCAAGAGATAGACCGAGTACGTGTGCTGGTCTTCAGTAGTCTGATGTCTAAGTTAGTATCCTTGTACTAATGTTTACAGAGTATTTATAGGTGGTAGGTAAATGTTTATAATTAATTATAAGAGAGAAGACCTTTTATAAGAGAACCCTTGGGAGTGTAGGAACTCGTCTTTCAATATGGAAAGGGGTAGTCTTTTGTAGGTTCAAAAGGCTTACTCGAAAGCCTTTTAGTGGAGATTTGTGCTCCTCATAGATAGCCATCATGTGTGTCTATAAATATATACGTCCTTGTAGTGAGGGATTTTTTTTTTTTTATCATTTTAAGAGATCGTTTATTAGACCAACTTTTCGATATAAATGGATATCTCGACCGTTCAGTTTTTAGGTTTATATGAATAGATCACTTCTGAAAATTTTCAGCCACATTGATAATTGTTAAGGCATTCGTAACTGTGATATACAATTTAAGCATGAGTGGTTCAAGTTTGACAAATTTGGTTCTTCCATTAATTTAATCTAGTTCGATACCTTAACGGTCATCAATTTGGCTGAAAATTTGCTGAAATAATCTATTCATGGAGTCTTAAGAACTGAACAGACAAAATGCCAATATATAATCGAAATGACCAAAAACAAAGATTTTTTAGTGGAAGGACTCTCTATATATATATATGTATATATATATAGACACACACATTAAATAACCACTAAAAAAAGATTAACTTAAATATCATAAAACTAATCTTATAAGTTATCATTACACAGAAATTTTCGATCATTACAACCACGATTATTTAGTTTAGTGTCATAAGTTTTAAAGACGCCTTTAGTTTGATGCGCGTAGCTGTCAAAATTATCTTTAATAAAGAGTAATTTAGATATTTTAAAAGTTGATAAAATCCGATAAATTAGATACTAGATAGATAGATCTCTTTTATGGCATTGATTGGTCATTTGTTACAGCATTCTAAAAGAAAAAATAAGACACGTGGCCAACTACTGGTACAAGTATCCACCGTTTTGGCCATGATTGAAGACTTGAAGTTAACAGCAAAGCAGGCGCTCCAAAAACGTAACTCTGTAGCCGCTCCCATTTCGACACGTGGACTTGGGTTACAAAGGTCGGTCCGCATTTGAACTTTGCCCTCTCTTCTCATACGAGCCAACTTTGACATTTGACAAACCCTCTGGTCTTTGTCTTTGATTAAGTAAATAACTAGTAAATTAGTATTAGAAAAAAGACAAAGCCGTCTTTTCCAAGTCATTAGATTGGACAAAGTCTTGGATGCTATTGCTGCCCTTGATTTTCTCTCTCATTTATATGCCACTTTCTATAGTTTATGTGCTTCATTTGTACTTTTCTTTGTTTTTTATTCTTTTGATAAGCTCTTGATTTGTACGTTTAATTAATTAATCTTATGATTATTCATTACCAAATCACATTACAAAAGCTAAACTGAGGACCTTTTTCACCTTTACCTAGTATTTAAGTGAGTCAGTCTTTTTCATGAACCTTAGGTAACAAAGTTTGTTTCAACGAATCCTATAAATTTTTTTTTTTTTAAGACAAGTTTACGTAGAAGATGAGAGAAAATAATGAGGAAGCGTAAAAATTGGAAATTGATGGAAAAAAATAAAAATAATAAAAGATTAATTTTATGACGCAGCTATTTCAGACTATGCGAAAGTTAACGCAATTATTAAAAATAACAGGTGGAAGTGCCCTGCTAGTTTTTTTTTTTATTTTTTCAAAAAAGGCTTACTACCGCCTTCCAAATCCCGCAAGTGACTAAGCGACCTAAAATCCTAGGAGCTAATCCAAAACCCACCTACTCGATTAACAGAGATAGCTTTTGTAGCCAAACATCCAATACTTCGACTGCTATAGTCTTGAAAGATCAAGTCATCTTAAGAAAATACTGCTAAATATTTCCCAAATAAGAGAAGCGCCTCTTCAAGAAAGCTTTGCTTGGTAGGCAGAAAAGGAGATGTTTATTTTGGGGAGAGACTCTAATGAGGACCTTTAAAATTAGGACTTCATGAGGACTTTCTAAACAACGGTTGAAAGATCAACTTTTCGATTACATTTCGGTAAATCAACTATTAGATGTCTAGGTATGCATGAGCAGATTACTTCTGAAAATTTTCTTCCAAATTCTTATTATTAAGGTACCTAACTAGATCAAATCAATGAACGAATCAAATCCGATAAACCTAAATCTATCGTGTTCATAAATGATAAATCACGATTATAAATGCTTTAAATTTTTTTAATTTAGTTAAAAATTTACAGAAATGATCCACTCATGAATATCTAAACATCTAACCGTTGATTTGTCAAATAGTAATGCTAAGTGAAACACCTTTTTGGGTACCACATACATCCCTTAAGTGGTAGTGGATGTAACAGAAGGTCGAAGCTATAACAAAATTTCCTCAAATGGCGTGGTTGTGCCATATCATCTACCACGTAAGGTGGGATACATGTGGTGTCCAAAAATGTAGTTCACCTTGCATTATTCTTTGTTGAAATGTGATATAAAAAAAAAAAGTTAACCTCATAACCATTGATTAGAAAGTTCTCATGAAATTCTCATATTAATGGTCCTCATTAGAGTCTCACCTATGTAATTTGTAGCTTGATGTATGACTATAAAACTACTCAGGCTAATTGTATGAAAAATCTATAACAATTACTATTTATTAGAATTATTTTTTTTAGATAAAAACGAGTAAATGACAGTAGATTAAAAAGCAAAATTACTTATCATAATTCTCCTAATTGGAATGTGACCGAAAGAGCTACAAACTAAAAATTTTACATATTCTCTAAATAAGCCCATCATATAAAGTGCAGGAACCAGGAACCTTACAAACTAAAAAAAAAAAAAAAAACTCTAAACTCAATGTACAAATCCAGTTATTGTATTGTCATTTTTAGTAAAAAAGTCTTTAGAATTTCTATATAGTTTTTATCACAAATAGTCCTTAAATTTTGGGCTATTCAACACTTTGCTTCCTAACATTTTAAAACTATCACATTGATACCTCAAAATTCATGCCTGATATATTATAAGTACACTCCGTTAATAACATCATTAATTCCTCCTTTTTGCCAAGAGCATTTTCATCTTTCCCTCTCATGTTAGTTAATTAGTAGTTATTTGCATATACTAGTACTATTTATGCTTTGTATTTTTCTTATTTTTAGTTAGTGATCAGTGACGAATTGTAATACCCGCAAACTTCATTTTAAATTCGAGTAATTGTATCGAATGATTATTATGCGATTTCACGATTTATATTCGATAATAATTCATTTTTACAATTATCGAAGTTTCGAAACAATTTTTTTTAACGAAAAGCTCGAAATACTGGGTTTGAGAAATCGACTTTTTCTACGTACGAAATTTGGAGAAAATTCCTTCATGAAAGTTGTAGAGCTCGTCGATACGAGTCCTTACACGTGCGGAACACGAAGATCGGATTTTTTCTGAATTAGTTATCGAATTTCGAAGTTTTCCGAAACATGTATATATAGAAAAATTTGGGAAACCCTAATTTTTTCTACCGGTTCCTCTCTTTCTCTTCTTCCTTCTATTTCTGGAAAAAAACTCAGTTTTTTTCTCTTTCTCAGCTCTCTCACCGTCTCTCTCGACCGAAAATGGGAGAAAACTTCTCCTTAATTGTTCTCCCTCCACAGACCACCTCTCGACCTCAAACCAAGTCCCAGACGTTCGTCTCGAGCTGCTCTAGCTCTCGGAGGCAGTTTCACAAGGCGGCGCAGCCTGTGGCGGCGGCGGCACTGCCCGAACCGAAAACGATCATTTTCGGTTCGATCTCGATATCTCGAGCTACACTCCACCATTTCACTTGATTCTTGTCTCATTGAGCTCGTCTCAACTTCCTCTACAAGCACCAAGAAGGACCGGAACTGGGTCGAACGTTTTCACGTTCGTCGGAGCTCGACCCGAACGGATCGAAATACCGAAACTTTCGATCAAGATATCTCGAGCTATACACGATCGTTTCTTGTGATTCTTGGCTTGTCGAGTTCGCAAGGAAGTTCTGAACAAGTTTCCAGAAGGGATCGGGGTCTGAGGTTGCAGTTTTCACGTTGGTTTTCAAGCTCACCGGTTTCTGCATTTTTTCCGGCCGCCGACTGTAAATCGGTAATTTTGATGCATTCCCGTCATTTTTAGGTCTTGTGATAGTTATGAAAGTTGCTCAGAATGATGAAACGAAGGGGACAAGCTTGGCCCCGACACCATTGGCCGTGGTCGGTGGCGGCTCTGTCCCTAACTCCGGCGGCCTTTTCCGGCCACCTCCGGAGGTCTAAAATTTGGTTTCTGTCCATTTTATGATTCTATGTTTCGATACGATCATTTCGACGTATTATACGTATTTTTCGGATATCGTATGAATTAGTTATGAATTTTGTGATTTCGATCGATTTCGATCGTTAGATTTTTGATCTGTGAAATTATGACCGTCGGATGAACTTGTAAATTTGTTATGATGATCATATGACTGTCCCAGAGGCTTTGTGTGGTCATGGGTGAAGATCCGACCGTTGGATCTTCGTATATGTGAAAAACGGTAATTAGGGGAGCGATTCGTGAGAAACCGCTCGTCGGATTTTAATGTAAATTAGAATCTGGCCGTTAATTAGAAGTTAAATTATGTGTTGAAATTTTTGGCTAAATTCGAATCACATTTGATTAGGTGATTGACGGATTTTATTTGAGTGGGCTATTCGGCGTTAATTATAAATTATAATTATATTGAAGACGCAGCGGGAGTATCGAGGTGAGTAAAACTCACGTGGTTCATATTTCGAACCGAGCATTTTAATTTATTTATTTTTGGTAATTGTGTGAAAATATATTTGCGGATTTAATATTTGTTTTAAAATTTCATGGACTTGAATCACCACGGTCCATAGGTAAGTAAAATGAATTTTAACTATACAAATGAATTTCATGATTTTCTTGTGTGAACTATAGATGGTATTAGTGGTCATTCCTGAGTGGATGATTACGTATATATATATTTACGTGGAAAATATATATTGATGAGTGGATTGTTGTGTGATGATATGATTGAGTTGAATTGATGAGTTGATTTTATTACAATTGTGTAATTCCATAATAATATGATGTATTTTGGTTGAGTTGATTTCAGTATGTGATATTATATGTTGCGTTCATTTATGGGTTTAGGATCGACGTAATGACCGGTGTGGGTAATCGGACGCTCTAATCCTAGTGTGGATGATGAGATACGATTGGTTGAGTATGTGGAATTATTGGACGTTCTAAATATGTATATAAATATACATATTGATGAAATACAATAATTGATAAATATGTCGGATGCCATAACCTAGGCCAGGTGACGGGCTACGATTCAGTTAGAGCTCTAGTCTGTCAAGTACCGTATTTTTATAAATACGATGATGAGAGTTGTGGAGAAAGTTGTGAGTTGGGTTGCCTTGATATATTGAGTTGGCGTTGATTGAGATTGTTATTATTTGCATATGTGGAAATTATTGAGTGTTGCTGTGTGTGGGAATAAATGAGATTAAATTAAGTAACAGTTCCTTCTTTTACTCATACGAGCTTTCATAAGCTTACCGGGTTTTGTGTTGTTGCAATCCCGGTACACTATTCAATGGTGTAGCGGATATTCCTGTAGGTCAGGATAACCAGGGAGGTGACTGATACGTGCAAAAGTTACGCCAATTTAAACCCTGAAAAATATCATCATTAGTATAGAGCAAATAGGGTATCGTTCAAAACCGGGGATTGAGGGTACAAACATGTGAAACGAAAACAAAGAAATTAAAGAGAAGAATTTACAAGTTACGAAATTATTAGAACACTTTACAAGTTTACAATTACAAGCATGCTTTAAAGTTAGAACAACAAAGAGTTAGAGAGAAGAACATACATGTATCACATGAAAGTTAGAAAGAAAGAATGAGAGAGAGAAACGAAAATCACAAGTATATATATACACATAATTCGAAAGGAAGAGAGAATTCAAGTTAGAAAAGGTTTTGGAAATCCTACTCCTATTTATACACAATTTACAAGTCATAATCACATTAGAAAACCATAAACAACGAGGATACAAAGTCTAAACCAAGTCAAACAAGAAATCCTAAGTCAAAACTAACTCTAACTACTTTTCCTAAAAAACACTAAAAGAATTCCTATATTTTAACAACTCCTAAAAAATACAAAACAAATCCCTAAAAACCACCAAATTAATTCCTAGAAAACACTAACACATATTTACTATTCACGGAGACACTATTCATGAATTTTTAAAAACATTTATTTTATTTTATTTATTTTATTATTTCCATGAACATGCTACCTAAGAATCTAAGTTAAATTTAATTATTTACAAATATACACGAACAAGAAAACATAAAGATATGGGGGTTTATGAAGATTAAAATGTAAATTTTCAGAAAACAAATAAAAGAATAAAAGCAAAGAAATCGTTTTATATACATAGGTGGGAAAAGAAGAATTTTTGGAAAACAATTCATCAAGAACAATTCAAGAACAACATATTCATGCATCCCTTAATCTTGTTTATTACCAAGAGCGCCATCAATCAAGACACAAAGATCAAAGCAACCAATGTCCCTTTTAACTTTCTTTCTTAAGTTAATCGAAATAGCAAAGCACCAAATCAATTTATTTTGAAAACCCGAATACACACATACGTTGAAAATTCGTTTTCAAATCATTAAGTTCAAGAAAGAATTGATGAACATGCAAATCCAAGCGTGTCAAAACTATTCATCACATGCATAATCTGATTTACGACTCAAAGCAAGCCTTCACTACATATTGAATTAGAGTTTACAAAGCAAACCTAATTACTAGCAAGTTACATGCAATTCATCCTATTATGTTTGTCAGACCAAGTGAATCGTTGACATGTACTGAAGCACAAAATCAGATCATCATTCTATCAATTCGGCAATTAACAAAGATCAAGAACACATAAACATATCAAACACGAAAAGAACTATCTAAATTGAATCCAAAAATAGGTTTGTCACATCATAGTTTCGGTTTAAACAACAGAAATTCCAAAGCAGAAATTCTAACTACAAGAAAGCCATAACCGCAAATTAACATGAGAAGATGATGGTATGAACAACCCTTGATCACGTCCCAAGGTCCAAAGCAGATCCAAGATGATGCACAAGTGATGAACACGGCTAGAAAGGTGGATGGTCACGGCTATGCTCCTTGAAGATTGCAAAAACTGAAACTTAGAGAGAACAAGTGAGAAATCAAAATTGTGGAGAAAGAATGTGTCACCTATGAGACGTCAAATACACTAGGTATATATAGGAGAACGTCTCAAGGCACTCCCAATTCGTTCCTACTTGACCTCTCCAAGTTCTTGTTGATTTAGGACTTCTTTGACACAAAACAGTTTCCCGGAAGACTTGACCTCTATATACCAAATCGGCCATAACTTCTTCTAGAAAATAGATATCACTGAGCTGTAAAAATTTCTGAAAACTAGACATCTGTAGCTTTCCAACCATATAAAGATCATAATTTTCTGAGCTCTGAGCTGTTTTTGACACTCCGTTGAAGTTGACTGATCTGCACAGGCAGATTTCCGAATCTGTAATGGATTTGACTTTCAAAGCACAACTCTTGTCCATTTAGGATTTCCTTCACATCACATGCCTCTCACATGTCTTCCATGCCTTGTTGAAGAATGAAACGTCAATAACTCCCTAGAACCTTCAAGAATCTCACGGAAAATCCAATCCAAACTCAACTAGAAATCCAAACTCCTCATTGCTTTGAAATCCGAATTCTTTGAGACTTCCTCCAAGTGTGCACGGCACATGATCTTCTTGAGACTTCTAGATGCTTCATGAACGTTCCAAGGACTTCTCCTAGCTTCCACAGGTCTCCTAGTGTGAGTAGAACTCCATATGCAAGTAGGTTTCCTAGTCAAATACGAACTTCTTTTCCGAGATGCTTCTACACTCTTCCGGAACTTTCTTGAGTAATCCTTATCCAACAGGGACTCCTTATCACACTAGTATTCCTTATCTGAGTAGAATTGGGTTTCCTTGTCCAAGTAGAACTCCTAGTCCAAGTCAGCTTCAGATTCCTACTCCAACTAGGATTCATTTCCCTAGTCAAACTGGGAAAACTTCCATTTCTTCATTTCTTTCCATTTCTGCGCCACTTGTGCTTCCTTAGCCATTTTTGGACTTTGAGACTCCATTTTACCTGAAAAACACTAACTAAGTTAAATTGATCAAGTTAAAAGAAATAACTTAGCAAAATATAGGGTTTAGATACTTATAACGTCACATTTCATGCTCCTATCAGTGACCGAGCTGCTTAGGTGTTACAGCAGTTTTGTTATTTATCTAGTTGTGAGGTGTGTGTATGCTCATTTAGAGCTTTACATTACAGTTTGGATTTGAGTTGTAATAATTAACCGAGACTAAATTCGGTTTGATTTTATTTCGTGTGGTGAGTATGTTAAGAAAAGAAAAATTTTCAGGATGATTATTTTGAGTTTGTAGTATTTTCATGTTTCGGATTTTGAATTGTTATTCTAAAATTCGGGGCATGACAGTTTGGTATCAGAGCGTAAGGTACATATTTGGTGATATGTCAATACTTACCGAGTGATGGCCCGTCTGCAGCGGATCCCCATCGTGTGCTCTTCGGTATTGACAATGTCATTGGGTATGTGAGTGCGTTAGGTTGGCTAGGAACGTTAGTACTTTTAGGAAATTTAAGCATCGTTATGTATGATCAGTACTTGGTTAATATGGACTTACATTTGACTTATGCTTTGTTTAAGTGTTATGCGTGTATTAATCAAGTATATCATGCTTATTAGGTAATGGAGATTGAGGGAAACGAGGCCAGAGGTCGGGGTAGAGGTAGACCTCGTGGCAGGGGTAGAGGCCGAGGAAGGGGTAGGGCCACTCCAGTCGAAGAAGTATTCGAGTCGGAGGAAGATGCACCTTATGAGGATCAGCCTATTCCTCCTGTGGCTGTGGTTGATAATCCTGCTCGCTGGCTGATGCTAGCAAGGGAAATTACTCGCTTGGGAGCAACCAAGTTTGGAGGAGGCACTGATTATATGGTGGCGGATCGTTGGATAGAGGATTTGCAGACTTATTTCGATCTGCTTGATTGCACTGAGACGGATAAGAGGAAGCTAGCCGCTTTCATGCTGAAGGATGAGGCTAGGGTGTGGTGGAACGTCACTCAGAGGAGCATTGAGGTGTCTACCTTGACATGAGACGGCTTTGAGAGGCTGTTCAGGGAGAAGTACTTTCCACCAACAGTGAAGGAGAGGTTGGAGCGAGAGTTCCTTGCACTTGTACAGGGGAAGATGACCGTCATTGAGTATGATGCGGAGTTCTCCAGACTGTACAAGTATGTGAGGTAGATGGAGGATGAGGACTTGGCCAAGAAGTTTCAGAGAGGGTTGAGTCCTTCGATTGAGCGTGATGTAGCCATCTTGGAGCTGAAGACCAAGAGAGAGATCTTGGCTAAGGCACAGATCATTGAGCAACAGAACCTGATTCGTAGAGAGAAGGAGTCTGCTGAGAGAGATTTCCAGGGCAAGGGAAAGGCCATAGCAGGGAGCAGTAGAGCTAGAGACTTCAGGGGTGGGTTCTGGAAGAGATAGAGAACTCAGTTTCAGCATCAGGCTCCAGCTAGGGCAGCAGTAGCTCCTCCTGTTCAGGCTATGCCTATCAGGCAGATAGCACCAGCAGCTCCGGTGAAGTGCTTTAACTGTGGCAAGCCGGGCCACATCTCTCGTGCGTGCACGAAGCCACGGGATAGGTTATGCTACAGCTGTGGACAGGCAGGGCATCAGGCTAGGGAGTGTCCTCGAAATCAGGGTAGAGTGCAGGGTAACCAGCAGAGGCAGTTACCACCTGCTCATGCTAGAGTCTTTGCCATCGGTCAGGCAGGCACGAGAGTGGAAGGTACCTTATCTGTTTATCACTTTCTTGCTAGAGTACTGTTTGATACGGGAGCCTCACACTCTTTCATATCTAGTTCGGTTGTGGATGTTTTGGGTTTGATTGCTATGCCTGTGACTAGATCATTGTGTGTTACATCACCTCTCGGTGTGTCTCTTGAGCTTAGCATGCTTTGTGATGATTGCCCTATGGGGATTGGTGGCATAGAGTTATCTGCATCTTTGATTGTGATTCCGGATCACACGTATGATGTGATTTTGGGTATGGATTGGTTGAGCCCGAACCATGCTGTTATTGATTGCTTTAGGATGATTGTGTCCTTCCATGTTCCGGGACAACCGGTGTTTCATTACCGTTGTCTGAAGTCTGACATCACCATGAGGATAGGGATTTTGGCCCATATTGAATCAGGGAGTAGTACTTCAAAGATTACAGGGATTCCTGTAGTTTCAGAGTATGAAGACGTGTTTCAGGAGATCCCTGGGTTACCTCCGAAGAGGGTAATGGACTTCTCCATTGATGTGATACCAGGTACTTCACCTGTGTCGAAAGCACCCTATCGAATGGCTCCAGCTGAACTTCAGGAGTTGAAGGTTCAGATTGAGGGCTTACTTGCACAAGGGTTCATTCAGGCAAGTGTGTCTCCTTGGGGCGCACCAGTGTTGTTTGTGAAGAAGAAGGATAGTTCACTTCGTCTATGTGTGGATTATCGACAGTTGAACAAGGTGACCATCAAGAATAGGTACCCTTTACCTAGGATTGATGACTTGTTCGATCAGCTTATAGAAGCTACTGTATTCTCGAAGATTGACTTGAGGTCTGGATATCACCAGTTGAGGGTGAAGGAGGAAGATATTCCAAAGACGGTGTTCAGGACCAGGTATGGACATTTTGAGTTTCTTGTCATGCCTTTTGGTCTCACGAATGCCCCCGCAGCATTTATGGACTTGATGAACCGTACGTTCAGTCCTTACTTGGATCAGTTTGTGGTAGTGTTCGTTGACGACATCTTGATTTATTCAAGGTCGTCAGCTGAGCATGAGAGGCATCTGCGGATAGTGCTGCAGACATTGAGAGAGTAGAAACTATTTGCCAAGTTCGAGAAGTGCGACTTCTGGTAGAGTCAAGTCAAGTTCCTTGGTCATGTGGTCTCGAAGGATGGAGTTTCTGTGGATCCTTCGAAGGTTGAAGCAGTGATGAGTTGGAGTCGCCCTACTACGGTTACAGAAATCCGTAGCTTCCTTGGATTGGCTGGTTATTACAGGCGGTTCATTGAAGGGTTTTCTGGTATTGCTTCGGCTTTGACCAAATTGACCAGGAAAGACACTCAGTTCGTATGGTCGGACGAGTGTGAGAAGGCTTTCATTGAGCTGAAGACTAGATTGACTACAGCTCCGGTGTTGACTATTCCTACTAGTGGTGGTGGATTAGTCATTTACAGCGATGCATCTCATCAGGGTTTGGGGTGTGTGTTGATGCAGAATGGTAGTGTTGTTGCTTATGGTTCTAGACAGTTGAAGGTACATGAGCGGAATTACCCTACTCATGATCTAGAGCTAGCAGTTGTGGTGTTTGCCTTGAAGATTTGGAGGCACTATCTTTATGGTGAGAAATTTGAACTCTTTTCTGATCACAAGAGTTTGAAGTATCTATTCTCCCAGAAGGAATTGAACATGAGGCAGAGGAGATGGATGGAGCTCATTAAGGACTATGATTTCACCTTGGAGTATCATCCCGGAAAGGCGAATGTAGTCGCGGATGCTTTGAGTAGGAAACCGCGGGTAATCATGGCATCGATAATGGTGCGGGAGTGGCGTATGTTAGAAGCTGCATCTGAGTTCGACCTTATGCCCGCAGGAGCAGGACAGGGAATCTTTCTCGGTAGTATCACCTTACAGCCCACCTTGATCTCCAGGATCATTCAGGGTCAGACACTTGATGAGTTTGCTCAGGCGAGGATTGTTGAGATGACTGCTGACCCGGATGTGGAGGGTCCTTCTGAGTGGATGATTGGGGCTGATGGAGGGTTGAGATTTCGAGGGAGATTGTATGTACCGAGTGTTGATAACCTTAGGGAGGAGATCATGCGGGAAGCACATAGGTCTCGATATACTATACATCCAGGAGGTACTAAAATGTATATGGATCTAAGAAGGCAGTTTTGGTGGTATGGTATGAAGAGGGATGTGGCGGAACACGTGTCGAAGTGTCTTACCTGTCAACAGGTGAAGGTAGAGCATCAGAGACCAGCAGGAATGCTGAACCCCTTATCGATTCCTGTTTGGAAATGGGAAGACATCTCTATGGACTTTGTGACTGGATTGCCCAGATCCAGGCAAAGTTATGACTCGATTTGGGTGATTGTTGACCGGTTGACTAAATCAGCACACTTCCTTCCGGTGGCAAAAACGTACTCAGGTGATGCATTGTGTAAGTTATATGTGAACGAGATAGTGAGGCTTCATGGAGTACCTGTGACGATTGTATCTGATCGTGATGCTCGTTTCACTTCAGAATTCTGGCGTAGGTTCCATAAGGCATTTGGTACGTCTCTTGCTATGAGCACTGCATTTCACCCACAAACAGATGGACAGACCGAGAGAGTGAATCAGGTGATGGAGGACATGCTCAGAGCTTGTGTTCTGGATTTTAAGGGTAGTTGGGCAGATCATCTGCCATTGGTAGAGTTTGCCTACAACAACAGCTATCACTCTAGTATCGGTATGGCTCCATATGAGGCTCTTTATGGTAGACCATGTAGGACTCCTATCTGTTGGGCGGAAGCAGGGGATAAAGGGCTCATCGGACCTGAGATTGTACAGGAGACCACAGAGAAGGTCACTACTATTCGGGACAGAATCCGAACCGCTCAGAGTAGACAGAAGAGTTATGCTGACTTGAAGAGGAGACCGTTGGAGTTTGAGACAGGTGATCATGTGTTCTTGAAAGTGTCACCTATGAAAGGTGTGGTGAGATTTGGCAAGAAGGGGAAACTCGCACCGAGGTATGTTGGACCCTTTGAGATTCTAGAAAGGGTTGGTAACTTGGCATATCGTCTTGCATTACCTGTTAGCATGTAGGGTGTGCACAACGTCTTCCATGTGTCTCTGCTCAGGAAGTATGTTCGAGATGAGTCTCACGTGATTGACCACGGTACGATCGAAGTGAACCCGGATGTGACGTTTGTGGTTGAACCTGTTCGTATCTTGGATAGGTCTACAAAGAAACTTCGTAGGAAAGAGGTTGATCTCGTAAAGGTGTTGTGGAGTCATCATGATGAGGGTGATGCATCATGGGAGTTAGAATCTGACATGAGGACGAGGTATCCACAGCTTTTTGGGGAATTGGGTACTTGAATTTCGGGACGAAATTCCTTTAAGGGGGTAGATTGTAATACCCGCAAACTTCATTTTAAATTCGAGTAATTGTATCGAATGATTATTATGCGATTTCACGATTTATGTTCGATAATAATTCATTTTTACAATTATCGAAGTTTCGAAACAATTTTTTTTTAACGAAAAGCTCGAAATACTCGGTTTGAGAAATCGACTTTTTCTATGTACGAAATTTGAAGAAACTTCCTTCATGAAAGTTGTAGAGCTCGTCGATACGAGTCCTTACACGTGCGGAACACGAAGATCGGATTTTTTCTGAATTAGTTATCGAATTTCGAAGTTTTCCGAAACATGTATATATAGAAAAATTTGGGAAACCCTAATTTTTTCTACCGGTTCCTCTCTTTCTCTTCTTCCTTCTGTTTCTGGAAAAAAACTCAGTTTTTTTCTCTCTCTCAGCTCTCTCACCGTCTCTCTCGACCGAAAAGGGGAGAAAACTTCTCCTTAATTGTTCTCCCTCCACAGACCACCTCTCGACCTCAAACCAAGTCCCAGGCGTTCGTCTCGAGCTGCTCTAGCTCCTGGAGGTAGTTTCACAAGGCGGCGCAGCCTGTGGCGGCGGCGGCA
Source organism: Rosa persica (assembly GCA_025331145.1). NCBI lineage: Eukaryota > Viridiplantae > Streptophyta > Magnoliopsida > Rosales > Rosaceae > Rosa > Rosa persica. The sequence continues at coordinate 22,326,339 of WFKR01000006.1, read as the reverse complement.
CGGCCCGAACCGAAAAAGACCATTTTCGGTTCGATCTCGATATCTCGAGCTACACTCCACCATTTCACTTGATTCTTGTCTCATTGAGCTCGCCTCAACTTCCTCTACAAGCACCAAGAAGGACCGGAACTGGGTCGAACGTTTTCACGTTCGTCGGAGCTCGACCCGAACGGATCGAAATACCGAAACTTTCGATCAAGATATCTCGAGCTATACACGATCGTTTCTTGTGATTCTTGGCTTGTCGAGTTCGTAAGGAAGTTCTGAACAAGTTTCCAGAAGGGATCGGGGCCTGAGGTTGCAGTTTTCACGTCGGTTTTCAAGCTCACCGGTTTCTGCATTTTTTCCGGCCGCCGACTGTAAATCGGTAATTTCGATGCATTCCCGTCATTTTTAGGTCTTGTGCTAGTTATGAAAGTTGCTCAGAATGATGAAACGAAGGGGACAAGCTCGGCCCCGACACCATTGGCGGTGGTCGGTGGCGGCTCTGTCCCTAACTCCGGCGGCCTTTTCCGGCCACCTCCGGAGGTCTAAAATTTGGTTTCTGTCCATTTTATGATTCTATGTTTCGATATGATCATTTCGGCGTATTATACGTATTTTTCGGATATCGTATGAATTAGTTATGAATTTTGTGATTTCAATCGATTTCGATAGTTAGATTTTTGATCTGTGAAATTATGACCGTCGGATGAACTTGTAAATTTGTTATGATGATCATATGACTGTCCCAGAGGCTTTGTGTGGTCATGGGTGAAGATCCGACCGTTGGATCTTCGTATATGTGAAAAACGGTAATTAGGGGAGCGATTCGTGAGAAACCGCTCGTCGGATTTTAATGTGAATTAGAATCTGGTCGTTAATTAGAAGTTAAATTATGTGTTGAAATTGTTGGCTAAATTCGAATCACATTTGTTTAGGTGATTGACGGATTTTATTTGAGTGGGCTATTCGGCGTTAATTATAAATTATAATTATATTGAAGACGCAGCGGGAGTATCGAGATGAGTAAAACTCACGTGGTTCATATTTCGAACCGAGCATTTTAATTTATTTATTTTTGGTAATTGTGTGAAAATATATTTGCAGATTTAATATTTTTATTAAAATTTCATGGACTTGAATCACCACGGTCCATAGGTAAGTAAAATGAATTTTAACTATACAAATGAATTTCATGATTTTCTTGTGTGAACTATAGATGATATTAGTGGTCATTCCTGAGTGGATGATTACGTATATATATATTTACGTGGAAAATATATATTGATGAGTGGATTGTTGTGTGATGATATGATTGAGTTGAATTGATGAGTTGATTTTATTACAATTGTGTAATTCCATAATAATATGATGTATTTTGGTTGAGTTGATTTCAGTATGTGATATTATATGTTGCGTTCATTTATGGGTTTAGGATCGACGTAATGACCGGTGTGGGTAATCGGACGCTCTAATCCTAGTGTGGATGATGGGATACGATTGGTTGAGTATGTGGAATTATTGGACGTTCTAAATATGTATATAAATATACATATTGATGAAATACAATAATTGATAAATATGTCGGATGCCATAACCTAGGCCAGGTGACGGGCTACGATTCAGTTAGAGCTCTAGTCTGTCAAGTACCGTATTTTTATAAATACGATGATGAGAGTTGTGGAGAAAGTTGTGAGTTGGGTTGTCTTGATATGTTGAGTTGGTGTTGATTGAGATTGTTATTATTTGCATATGTGGAAATTATTGAGTGTTGCTGTGTGTGGGAATAAATGAGATTAAATTAAGTAACAGTTCATTCTTTTACTTATACGAGCTTTCATAAGCTTACCGGGTTTTGTGTTGTTGCAATCCCGGTACACTATTCAATGGTGTAGCGGATATTCCTGCAGGTCAGGATAACCAGGGAGGTGACCGAGCTGCTTAGGTATTACAGCAGTTTTGTTATTTATCTAGTTGTGAGGTGTGTGTATGCTCATTTAGAGCTTTACATTACAGTTTGGATTTGAGTTGTAATAATTAACCGAGACTAAATTCGGTTTGATTTTATTTCGTGTGGTGAGTATATTAAGAAAAGAAAAATTTTCAGGATGATTATTTTGAGTTTGTAGTATTTTCATGTTTTGGATTTTGAATTGTTATTCTAAAATTCGGGGCGTGACACGAATTATCTTGATCAAGACGATAATGAGTCTTGATCTAGTAGCCACTCAAGGGGTTGAAAACCCTAACTAAGTAGCCAAGACCTTCAATACCCTAAAAACTAGGTCTGTTGACTTCTCGGCCAGTAACGCCATCCCCACATATGTTGCTATCCACACCATAAGCACTGGCCTAATAAGATTCTCGAATTTGAGGACCAAGTTCAAAACCATACCATCTTCAGCGTTGAAGCTATGTTTGAACAATAACGGTCGAACGAGATCCACCATAACCCGGATATGAACCCTATCCACATATAACTTTGCCAGGTCCCTCACAATGTAGTGACCCCCAATATACCTTCGATGAGAGGATGATCCTGAGATCAAAAGTCAGGGTAATCCCCTTCACCTTAATTAACCCAAAAACCTAAGGTTTCCATTGGAATAATATTAATCTCCTAGACTTCGTCATAGGGAGCCAAAACTACTATAGCTTTGTCAAAGTACCACAATTCACCCTTCAAAATCATGTTTCGATCTGATAGATAAGTGACAAAAATAGATCAGCCTCTTGTTCCTCTACATGAATAGTAGCATTGAGACTCCATGCGGGCCTCAACAACACTAGATGTACCCAATCAGTTAAAGTGAAGGAGGAAGACAACCTTGCAGCCATTGTATCAACAGAAGTCATTGCCAAATTTCAAGCTAGCTAAAGATCCTAACCCTAACCCCAGGAGGGAGGGAGGGAGCGAGAGAGAGAGAGAGAGATACGGCCATCTAGACTAACGTATTCGGTAAATATTGAAATCTTGAGGTTTGTAAATACAAAACCTTAGAACAATATTTTAATGTTTGATGACAATAATAAATAAATATTAGGGCCAATGATATATACGATCACTTTTACTAACTTTATTATTTTCTAGGCCACCTATTTTTTTCCTCTCTCATAAAGTTATCAAAATATAAAAAATATCAATATTTATAAAAATGCCACCGCATTTTGATTTTCATTATTTATGAAAATGTCACTATATCAAAACTGCTATTGTTATTAATTGAAAAGTTATTGTCAATGAATAAAATAGATAATGTCAACGAATAAAAAAACTACAGTCATATAACCAAAAAACTACTATGGATAAATCGAAAATGTATTGTCATTTTTCAGAAAAATTATTGTCATACTTCGACACTTAGTGATAAAAGTATATGTGACTTAATTGATAATAAGTTTTAAAAAGACACTCATAAGTAAGTTGCTATAACTAGCTTATGGTTCGTCAATAATAACTTTTCAAAAGATGTCAATAGCTTTTCAAAATATTATCGTGAATGACAATAGCGTTTTTGGAGAATGACAGTAACATTTTAGTTTGTCAGTAATAAGTTATTAGTATGCGGTAGTAGCTTTTGAATGATGGTAATGACTTTTTTAACGAATGACATCAACTTTTATGAGGAATGACAATAGTGTTTTGATTAATCGACAGTAGCTTTTTTATTTATCTGTAGTAACTTTTCAATGAACAACAATTAGTTGTTCGGATGTAGTGACATTTTCATAAATAATCAAAAGCAAAAATGCCAAAATGCGGTGGCATTTTGTAAATATTGATATAAGGAGGAGAATTTGAAATTGGATGTCATTCCGCAGAAAACAAAATCTAAAAAGTAATCGTCAACTACTTGCTTTATTTTTCCAGGTTCAGTGACCCTACCCGCCTTCATTGGAAGAGTAAGGAGAATTTACCTACCAGTCCTAATTCTAAGCCATAATCAGAGCACTAAGACCCAGTTTGGTCCTGTTGGTAATACGGATTATCAGTTTTTTTATTAAGTTAAGTTGGTTGATGCGTTTGGTGAAGTAAGAAACTGCAGCTTATTTCTCAAGATCACAACATTATAGAAATTGGCTGAAAAAAGGTTTTTAAAAGAAAAAAAAATTAAGTAAAAGCAGCAATTGGATTTTTTTAAATACCAAAAGAGTCCTCATTTGCTCATAAGTTCCTCTATTCCCTTTATCTCACCAAACACTCAACAACTTAAGTTCACAGCTGATTATTCTAACAACATAGTATAAGTTTGTTTTTTTATAATCACAGCTACACCAAACTTGACCTAAGGATCTTTTACTGATTTACTCCATTAATTAGATAGACCTCCTTCCCTTACTCTTGATGGTTATTTCGGATTTTGTGCATGGTATCTTATAACTACTGATTCAACCTCTTCGGGCATCAATGGGGAATAAAAATATATGGAAATTTAGTTAATAATATTAATTTAAAAATTAAAAAAACACTTGTGAGTAATTTATTATCTTTAGTTCTTCGTTAAATAATATAATGTTGCTAAATTTCGGTGTTAAGTTGTAAAAGAAAAAAGATATAGATAAATGGAAATTGAATACAAAAGTTGAAAAAGAATGAAATATTTCTTTTTACAGCTACTATGGCACTAATACGTGGACCCCATTTTCCGGAATACATTACCTTTTGTTGTAAATTCCCTTCTTGCTTTCTTTCCTTTCTTCATTCTTTGTTTGACATCTTTTCTTTTGTTTCCCTATCCAAATCTTACGCCTCTTTGTCCTCATTCAGACTCAGTGTGGACTCTCCCCCTCTTACACATCAACACCAACACCCACAATCTACTCCTATCTAATTCCTTGCTTTCTATTACCGCTTTCAATTCCCAAATATTATTTTCCACCATGCTTCTTCGGATCCATTCGGAGGCTCTGCTCCTTTGAAATTGCTTTTACTGTAAGTAATGCATTCCTTCCTTCCAAGTTCATGATCTTGTTGTTGTTGTTCTTCGTCTGTGTTTCAATTATAGCTGCTGAAAATGGATTTTTTTCTTATAATATTTTATAATCTATATTTTTTTTTCATTTCTTGTTTTGCTTGTGTAATCTTGGTCCAGTATGGCAGAATTTTCTAGATTCTGTTTTGGAAAATAGTGAGATTCTGATTGCGGATTTTCTTGACTAAACAGACTTTCTGATTAGTCTGAATCATATATTTTCAATGATTTGTTGATAATCATATATTCAAGAATTGGATATTCATCTTCACTGTTACTTGTTCTTGCCTTTTTCTTTTTTTTCCTCTTCTTTTATTCACATAATTGTAATAACAAAATCTCTTTTCAGTTCTGATTCAAGGTAAAAATGGCTGTAAGAAGTTTTTGATCGGTTGTTTCGAATATTTATCTAGATAAATTGATAAATATTGCTCAAGTTCGTTCAAGTTCGTCTCGAACCTTGTCTAGATATTGATTCAACAACATGATTTGCTTTTTCTTTGGTGTGCTGTGCCACTTTTAGTGGTTGCATTTAGACCTTGTTTTGGTGTTTTAGGATCTGATTATGAGTTGAGTCTTATAGGTCTGTTTTAGTTGATTTGATCACAACTGTATCTAAACTGTGAGGGCATGAGGCCGGCGAGGGGATTTAAATTTAAGAAGACAAGTTTCGCTAAGCAAAGATATTGGTTTTCTTAGTAAATTGATTTTTGTTTTCTTTTTGATTTTGCTTGAATCAATAGGTGACGAAAAGTACACAGCTGTTGTCGGATTTTGTTTTGGGATCGGATGTATAGTATGTGTCAGTACTGTGGCGCAGAATTGACACAATCTAAAGATGAAAAGAAGGAACATGATAATCTGAAAACCTTACCGTCAGATAGGGCTTGCAAAGCTTGTGCAGAAAAACAGGAGCGAGGGTCTATCAAGCAGGCCAATGGAATTTCAAGGCCAACGATCAGTCCAATGACTTCCTTGTCAAGCAGTGATAGTTCTGTCTCCAACTGCAGTAAGTTACAGTATTATTGTCTTTATGTCCTGCATTTTGGGCAACTTGAATCAATAACAGTTCATTCTATCCTGAAGTGTTTTCTTAACTACCTTCATATTCTGCTCATTTAGGTGAATTTTCTGTTGACGTCAACTCATATGATCGGTATGTTCACATAATCCCTCGTTTAAAAAATGTTGCTTATGGGTACACATACCCCCTCTATTAGAATTTTTCTTCTCGGTACACTAGTTTTTCCCTAGGTACTTTGGTAATGATTTATCGCATTACAGTACGGCAGGCACGAATAATGACCGGCTATGGGAACCCCCTTCTGCAAACACTTGTGGATCATCTAGCGAAACTGAGAATTCAAATTCTTCAGAAAGTGAAATGGATGACTGGATATGGGATCCTCCTGAACCTGATGATCCGGAGGACGATGTGGAGGGTAGTGTGGCTTTCAATGACGACGATGATGATGAGTGTGGTGATGGCATGAAATGGGGCAAACCAAGTTCTTTGAGTTGCTCTAAAGATGAAGGAAGTGGGAGCTATAAGTTTAAAGAGGAAAAACAAAGAGCAATGGAAGCAGTTATTAATGGGAAGTTCAAGGCTCTTGTCAGTCAACTACTTACATCTGTTGGTGTTGTTGGATCTTCTGGGGAGGATGGTGAAAGTTGGGTGGACATTATTACTTCTTTGTCATGGGAAGCTGCTTCATTTTTGAAACCCGATGCTGTTGTTGGTAAAGCAATGGATCCAGATGGCTATGTGAAAGTAAAATGCATTGCAACTGGTGATCGCTGCCAAAGGTGGTAAAACTAAGCTAATTGTCTTTCCGTTTTTTCTTTTCTAGTCATCTTTACTAAATTGAGTCTGATGTAGGCAAATAATCTAATATATCTTTTCTTGATGTTTTGGTTTTATGCATATGCTGGCATCATGTTTTTTCAGTACTTCCTCGGAAAAATCTAATGCAATTCTTGCCAATGCAAAATAAGATAATTTTTTTGTAACCTTCAAATTATATGAGGTATGAGACTGAGGACAATGATTTAGCTATTTTGCAGGTCAATGATTATTTTCTCATCCCAAATATAGATTTAATTCCATAAATTTTATTTATATTTGTGTCCTTTCAATGAACAAAATGTGGGGTCTGCACCTGGTTGTTTACACACGCCACATAAAGTTATAGAAATGGATAAATAGTAAGAATTATAGAAAAGCGAATGGACCGAGCGTAGTAGTCACCTAAATGATAATAGTTATCAGATTTGGGAAAATTGTTTATTGGGAGTTGGATGCCTGAAATGATTTATGCCATTGCAGTCAATTAGTAAAAGGTATGGTCTTCAAAAAGCATGCTGCACACAAGCATATGCCAATCAAGTACAAGAACCCAAGGTTGTTGCTAATCCAGGGAGTTCTTGGTCAGTCTTCAAGTGGATTGTCATCATTTGATTCAATGGCGCAGGTAACATCATCATATTGTCTGTCTTAATGTGAAGTAAGCAACTATCTGTTTTCACCATCTTTCTTACAAACAGGAAAAAGATTACTTGAAGTCTGTCACAGAAATGCTGGAACTGTGTCATCCAAATGTGGTTTTAGTGGAAAAAACTGTGTCTCGTGATATTCAAGAGTCTATTCTTGCAAAAAGAATGACACTGGTCTATGACATGAAGCTTCATCGTCTACAGAGAATTGCTCTTTGTACTGGATCACCAATTTTATCATCAGATACAATGACGAGTCAAAAGCTAAAGCAGTGCGACTCTTTTCACATTGAAAAATTTATAGAGGAACGTGCTGGTTTGGGTGGAGGAAAGATGCCAAGTAAAACATTGATGTTTATTGAGGGCTGTCCTACACGCCAGGGTTGTACGGTAAGTCACGTACTCCCCATTTTAAATTTGTATATGGTTGAGTTGTATATATAGCTGCACACATCCCACATAGAAAGACAGATTCCAATTGATGAGGTTGTTCTTTGGTTAAGGTTGATGAAACTTTTAATTTCACAATTATAGACTAATAGTTTTCAGGCAGATTTTCATTGTAAGTTGTAAAGTACTCTTTTACTATGATGTTGGTTTGATGCTGTTAGTGGGAACCAGTTTATGCTCCAGTTTTATACTGTTGATATTGAATCTCCAATTCATATCATCAACCATTGACAGTGGAGAACATAGATGACACTATTAATTTATTGTTTAAGTTCACTTATATTGATTCTGAATGTGTGCTGACATTGCAGCTCCTTTTCTTTTACTTTAGAATAGCACTACCCTTATATCTAGCATAATAGTTTTTGTAATCTTTGTAATCAAATAGCTTAATCTTAAAAATGATATATATCATTCTCCAAAAAAAAAAAAAAAAAAAAAAAGAAGATATATGAAACTTATTTTTCCTCACTTCCTGCTATAACAAAAAAAATCTAGGGATATTGTTTGTAGAAGAGCAACTATTCTCTCAGAAATATATTTCTCTCATCTCGTATTGTATTTAGATATAGTTTTTTGTGCCTTTCTTTGAATTACATTTTTGAGAGCCAAAATTTGGTTTTAAATGTTATCATTTTAGTTGAGGCGTATCAGGAACTACCGTTCTTTTTTCATCTGGACTTGTACTTGCTTTCATGAACTGATCATGAGTCTCCTTTTTTTTTTTTTTTTTTTTTTGGTACTTCTAATTTGGTAATGTTTCTATAATTTGTTTTTTAATAGGCATTGACCATTGCTTTAATAATTGATAGGTTGCTTAGTATATCATGTAAAATAATTAATTTCTGCATGAATTGAAACACAGATTTTGCTGAAAGGAGCACAGAGTGATGAATTGAAGAAGATCAAGTGTGTAGTGCAGTGTGCAGTTATCTTAGCATATCATTTAATACTTGAGACTTCTTTCCTTGTTGACCAGAGAGCAATGTTCTCTGCACATCCTTTGTTTAGTGGAGCAAATCACTTCTCCATGGAAGTAGCAAACCAGTTTTCCACTGGTAACAAATCCTTTAATTTAGCATCCAGTAATTCATGCATTCCACATCATAGGGAGTCTAGTGGTGAAACTGAGTCAGATGCAGTTGATATTCCCATTTCTGATGGATTCCATGAAGGATCATCCCAAAATGCTAACTTGGAATTACAAGGCAGTTCCACGGTATATGAACCATACAATCCTGTCATATTTTCTGGCTTCTCGTCCATTTCAGCTTCACTAAAGAAAGTTATAGGGGAAAGCTTGCCTCTAGCATCTACTTCTTATCAATCTCTCTCTTCATACTTTGGATTAAATGGAAGAGAACGGAATGATCAGATTACAAAGTCTGTTTCTAGCTCAACATCTCCAGAGGCGACTGATCAGTGTGATGTTGAAGATAGAGGATATGGTAGAGAAATCCAGTGTCCATTTACTTGCACCGAAGCTTATCTGGAGATTGAAAAGGATGGTGGCAACAATGAAGAGCCAATGCAAAGCAAAAATGACATCAGCAAAGTGTTGGATTCGCAGAGTATTTTGGTTTTGATGTCGAGCAAGAATGCTTTTAAAGGGACTGTTTGTGAGCAAACCCATTTTTCTCATATCATGTTCTACAAGAATTTTGATGTGCCCATCGGAAAGTTTCTACAGGATAATTTACTGAATCAGGTTTGTCACAACTTTATTTATTCGGGGTTTTATGGGCATGTTCCTATATTTTTACTATGATGTGCATGGATCAGCTACTCAGGTTGAATCTGGGTTAACTTTATGTTGCTAGGAATGTTTCACCGTGCCAGTATGCTGACAGTTTCTTTTTTGTATATTATTAATTATTCCACTTAATTTTTAAGTCGTTCAACTACTTTCAGTTCTGTGAGATGAAAAGATGTGATTCTCTCCAAACTATTGGAGACATGAAATTGCAATTGCAGATGAACTGAAAAACCCTTGTGTGTTGCAGCGAAGCCATTGCACAGCATGCGGTGAGCTGCCAGAAGCTCACTTATACTGTTATGCACATCATAGCAAGCAGCTTACCATACGCGTTAAACGGCTTCTTACAGAGCATTTGCCTGGTGAAGCAGAAGGCAAGCTTTGGATGTGGAGTCGATGTGGTAAATGTAAATCTCTGAAGGGAAAATCAAAGTGTACAAAAAGAGTCTTGATTTCCAGTGCTGCACGTTGTCTGTCATTTGGAAATTTCCTGGAGCTCAGTTTCTCAAACCACTCTCTGTCTAATATATTTTCTAGCTGCGGTCATTCTTTGCAGACAGACTTTCTCTACTTCTTTGGGTATGGATAAAATTCATTTATAAGGTCTCATCTTGTGGTTTTTTGGCATAAAATAGGGTTTTTGGTATTTATTCGGTGTAAACTCAAACCTTTTAGTTACAACAAAATTTCATATAACTATCTGGTTAAGATCATATGCATAAGGTGGGAGAAGGTGCGCTCAAGTATTGGAGTTGGGACTGGGAAAATTTGTTATGGATTTTGAACCATTTTTGATCAGGCACTATAATGGACAATATATATATATTTTCCTTTTGCCTTTTGTTACTTTTTAGCACGACTTTGGGAAGGGATTTTACAATCTTGTAGATAGCAACTGTTAGTCTGTTTAGGTCCATCTGCTATCATGTTAAGTGTGTATCCAAGTGCGTGCGCGCATACACACAGATATATATATATATATATATTATATAATTACTTTTCTTGCCTCTTTATTATGTTATTTTTATGCTTTGCAGTTTAGGCCCCATGGTTGCAATGTTCAAAAACTCCCCAGTCACAATTTATACTGTGTCTGTGCCTCCTCTGAAACTTCCATTCAGCAATTCAATTAGACAAGAGTGGTTTGTGAAAGAACTTGAGAACGTAAGTTTCTATTCTGATTGTGCTTGCCTCTTTGATATCTGATAATACATTGATAATTCTTTGGCTGATGCTAGAATACAAATCATAGTTCCTTGCCTAGCCTTTTTAAATTTCCTCAAACTAATGTGGCTCTTTTGTTTTCCTCAAGGTAATAGAGAAAGGATATATGTTGTTAAGTGAGGTTGGCAATTCTTTGAAGAAGATTAAGTCTCAGTTTGATGGCATGACTTTGAAACTGCAAGGCTCCTTGAAAAAATTCTCTGACATCGAAGATATGCTAAGTGAAGAAGAATCTGAGCGCGAGGTCACTTTTCTCTTTGTACATATTTTTCACAGGTTTCATAACAGCATTAAGTAGTAGAAAGGATTGCTAGGAAGTCATCACATTAGGTGAACGCGTCCATTACTTGCTATAGTCCAATTACTTTGAGCTCTGTTCTTCTGTTTAGTTTTCTCTTTCGTGTAGTTCGACATGCTTGTAGATGGTTTTCCTTTCCCTGTCAATTACTCTTCTGATGCATTAGTTTTGTTCTTTTTCATTGTTTTACTCAATCTTGAACATTTTATTTGTTTCCATTTTTGAAACATTTCATAGTCCTGTAAGTGAGAGGATTTTTGCAAATGTTTTAGTTCATAAATTTCTCTGCAAATGTTTCTGTTTGTCTAGTTTGACATTTTCTTCCTTTCGATCTCCTTTTACTTTTCAAATGCATGATGTTTATTTCAGTTAAACTCAATCTTAGTAAATTTCTCCTCATCCTTTTCAACTGAATCATAATTTTAAAACAGGTAAACATTCGTAATGCTGTTAGCGAGAATAGGAACTCAGACCAAGCCGCTTACAAACTTCTTGGCTTTAACCGTGTACATTGGGAACTTCTTCTTCAATCATGCGTTTGGGATCAGCGCTTGCACTCGTTACTGTCACCAACTCCTATGATGATCCATTCCATAGCTTCTGATAAGGTAAGCCAAGAAGTGAATTCAGGTAGTCATGGCACTGCTGAAAGTATTATGCGAAGAGGTGAAAACTGCATTGATGGTTCTTCCAATTTAAAAGTTGAGTTAGATATAGCTGCAGAAGCAGATGAATTTCCAATTAAAGAAATTCCAATTGGTGGTCCTGTTGAAGAATCTGAAGGAGCTGATCAACATAACGTGTCTACTTTGCCTGAGGGTCTTAAGACACCAAATGTGGGTGGTGCAAGTCCAAAAAGATTTACTGACCACGAGTCCAATCCTAGGCCCAATGGCTCCACTGATGGTCATTCTGACAAGTATCTGGAAGGGAATATTAATTTGGCTGATGAACTAGATGAAGATAGAGGAATTCCTCTTTCCAGGGAAAATGAGGATTCTTGTTCAGTTGTTGATTCAAATCTATCACTGATGGGCACTTCTCCACACTCACGGTCATCCAAGTTTGACAGTTCAAGTGATTGGTTTTGGGCGCCCTTCTCTGAGATTCGACAAGTAGGTATGAAGGATCTACAAAGAGTCCTTCCAAGGTTTGAACCCATGAGTAGCTATACATCAGAATACTTACCCACAGCATATCAGTTGATCACTGAGGAAGGGCAAATGTTGCACATTCCTCTAGGAAATGATAATTATATAGTGTCGGACTATGATGGTGAACTTTCAAGTGTGATTGCTTGTGCACTGGCCTTTTTGAAAGATCCACCTCTTCAAACAGATGTTCTTGTTGATGACGAGAGTGGAATTGCTGCTAGAACATTTGAGAGTTTACAGAGTATGGCTCGAGTTCCTTTGCCCTATCAGACCTCAAATGGTTCTTCAGATTCTGATTCAGTCCATTCTATGGCAAGCATTTCATTTGATGAGTCACGCTTCTCCAGTTTCGACGGATTGAACTTGTTGGATTCTCTGGTTCCGGCAGGAACCCACCCAATGGTAACTTTGAGAGTTGCCAAGTCACTTGGCAAGGAGAAATATACTGTATTATGTCCATATGCCAATCAGTTTCGAGACCTCCGGAATCGTTGCTGCCAATCTGAGGTTGATTATATTGCTTCCCTAAGCCGTTGTAGAAACTGGGATGCTAAAGGTGGGAAGAGCAAAGCCTTTTTTGCCAAAACAGTTGATGACAGGTTGATTATAAAAGAAATCAAGAAGACAGAATTTGAGTCGTTTGTAAAGTTTGCAGATGCTTATTTTGAGCATGTGAACAAGTCATTTGAGAAGGGGAATCAAACTTGCCTTGCAAAAATTCTTGGGATTTATCAGGTTGGTAGATTTTTGGTTTCCATCATTGAACCTGTTTCTTCATACTCATAACTTTTTATTTGCAGGTGGTCGTGAGACAGACAAAAAGTGGGAAAGAGATGAAACATGATCTGATGGTTATGGAGAACCTTACCTTTGGTCGGAACTGCACCCGCCTGTACGATCTTAAAGGTGCTCTACATGACCGATTCAATTTGGCACCTGATGGTGTGGGAGATGTTCTTCTGGATCAGAACTTTGTCAATGACATGAACTCATCTCCATTTTATGTCAGTAACCAAGAAAAGCAAAAATTGCAACGGGCTCTGTGGAATGACACGTCTTTTCTCAATGTGAGTTTACAAGTTTTCTGCATTATGATGGTAGTTTCCAGTACATACCTATTTTGGTCGGATGCATGTCCTCATAGCTTGTGATTGTACATCTGAAATTCATTGACTAACAGATTGTGGAGACTATTACATATTCGAAGTTAGCTACATGGAAACATTACATGCTGTTTTCTTTGTTAATTTTGATTCATCTCATTTTTTTCTGTTCATAAAATTTTTAGTTTTTTATCTTAGCATTTTTATTATCATTGGTACCAAAAATCTGTAAACTCACAAATTTTTGTTGTATCTGCAGTCAATCAATGTTATGGATTATTCATTGCTTGTCGGGATTGATACACACAGACAGGAGCTTGTATGTGGCATTATTGATTATCTGAGGCAGTATACATGGGACAAGCACCTAGAGTCATGGGTGAAGTCTTCACTTGTGCCAAAGAATGTCTTGCCGACTGTTATCTCTCCTAAAGAGTACAAGAGGAGATTCAGAAAGTTCATGTCGAAGAATATATGCGGTGTCCCAGATCACTGGTGCTCCTCAGAATCCTCTGATAATTGTGAAGAATATGCCTGCTAGAAATGCTGATTCTCCCAAACAAAATCCGAAATGAAAGGGGGGTTAAACAGCTTTTTCCCTCAAGTCTCTTTTCTTTAACCGGTATCATCATTTTGCTTTTACAAATGTTAGTTGTGCTGCTTTCACAGCTTTAGATACTGTAAATAGTTGGTCGTCTCATTTCTGCCCTGTTATTATGCAATTTTTAGCAAATTTCTGGGGATAGTGTCAGTGGTATAGGTCATAATGTGCAGATTACAAGTATAATTCTTTTGTAAAGCGTATTTAGGAAGTAGAGTTGCGAGTCATCAAGGAACAAGTTGGCGTTATTGTTGATACATGATATTCTTTCTTGTATATGAAAATGTTATTCTTGGATTAGCAGTATCATTTTTTCTTGTTGGGTGCTTGTCCTTTTCATTAACAATGAAATTGGTCCAATGCATATGGTCGAAAACCAAATTAGCACTATGGTAGGTGGATATTATTCTCTTCCTCACCATACTATTTACCTTAACATAAGTCGGCATGCACTGGTTTAACCAAAAAAAAAAAAAAGAGTGCTGTGATTAATTTTCAGTACGGCTGAAATTTACAGAAGAACAGTCCCTGAATTTGCACTAATTTGTACCGTGATTACTTATAAATTTTGGGATGCAATGACGTATCGATACGTTAATATATCAAGGATCTTTTCATTCGATTATGTGATAAACTGTTTGCTTTACGTCCTTAAATCATCATGAAGCGTAGTAGCATATTTACCCTCTGCATGTTTGAGTTTAGATCAAAAATTGAAGTCATGGAGGACCAAAAATTATGAAGGAGATCGAAAAGGTTGTAGCTAGTGGAATATTGGAATTGCTTGCCCCCTCACTTCCACAAAGAATCCTGTTTAGTCTGTTTATCACCTTTGTTTTGCATTCTTATAAAGCAAGTACTTGCCTATTACCACCTCAACTCATCAACTGCTTCTTCAGAAATGGACGACTCTTATCAACCATGACCTGATTGATAGCAGTGACCACGGTGATGGTGATGATTACTTGTGCTTTAAAGAAGATGACACGGATGAATCCCATTGTATGTATGTCATGAATGTAATATTGAGTGGCACTGCACGTCTCAATGTTCTCTTACCTACAGCCACCATTCTTTGTTTCACCATATTTGTTCCTCTCCTTACCAATGATGGCATATGCACCGACTTCAGCCGCTGGCTGATGGGTTTCTTCATTGCCCTTTCTGCAGCCTCCTGCATTATTTTCACATTCACTGATAGCTTTAAAACAGCGACGGGCAGGTTATACTATGGAGTGGCCACATTTCAGGGAATTTGGACTTTCAGTGGTGGCCGGAAGAGGCCTCGCGTTCCATCTGATTACAGAATGAGATGGGCTGATATCTTCCATGCATCACTTTTCCTGGTTGCATTTCTAACATTTGCAGGTTCACATAATGATGTAGTGGGTTGTTATTATCCAGCAATGCCTAGAGGATCACCAACAACCTTCCTCTGGTGGTTGGATTTGTAGTATCTTTCTTCTTTGTGCTGTTTCCTTCCAAGAGAAGGGGAATTGGTTATCCTATCTTGCTGATGAGAGATGCTTTGTACTCTAGATGTTAAGAGGCATGTTCTTTTATTACAGAGAAGTTATGGCAGCTGTAAGTCTTCTAAACCATCAAAGATACTCTTTCTTATGTACTAATTTATGTACGATGAGAAAATTATGCTTTTCCGTTCAGCGGAGACATAGAACTGGAAAATGCATGGTGTTTGGACTAGTGTATAACCTTCTTTTCCTCCTTTCGGGCTGAAAGATAACTTGAAAGTTGGTTCAACAAGAATTTTGACTCAACTCTCGCACTTTACTCAATTGCTAATCATCATAATCAACTCAAAAAATATATGATAATTTATATCATGGAAAGAGTAATGCTCGAAATGATAAAACAATCAATCGAATCGTACTTCACTCAATGTCACACCATCCAATATATATTTCACATTATATATATATATATACGTAATCATTCACTCAGGAATGACCACTAATACCAACTATACGTAATAATTCATTAAAAATAAAAATTTTATTTTATGTTAAAATTCATTTTCTTACCTGTGAGCCGCAACCCTATGAACTGTAGTCGATCAAGTTCATATTATTTCAAACAAATCTTTATTTTCTTAAAACAATTTCACAATTGAATATAAATCACTAAATTTCGGCTCGTAAATGAACCATGTGCGATTTACTCACCTCTAATCCAGTTGCGTCTTCTTAATAGCCCAAAAATAACGATCCGAAATCGTCCACCAATCGATCCGTCAATCACCTATTCCAATATGATCTCATCTTAGCCAACTGCTCATAAGTACACTTAAACGACAAACCAACGGTCGGATTCTAAATTAATGATGATCCAACGGTCGAATTGAAATTAAATGACGATCCAACGATCGACTCTTCACGGATCGCCCTTAGGATCATCCTTCAAAAATTATTACGAAGATCCAATGGTCGGATTTTCCTAAATCATCACCCTAAGGGCCCAGGAACTTTATGATCGACCGTTTGCCCTCAATTGATGATATCTGAATCTTAAATCAATCTTGGAGAACACAGTATCCTCCCTCAGCTGATCGAACAAGTCATCAATCCGGATCTTAAATCAATCAAATGTTTGCCCTCAGTTGATGATATCCAGCTCCTTCACCCTTAGTTGATGATATCCGGATCTTAAATCAATCTTGGAGAACACAGTAGCCTCCCTAAGCTGATCGAACAAGTCATCAATTCTAGGTAAAGGGTGCCCTATTCTTGATGGTCACCTTGTTCAGCTGTCAATAATCCACACATAACCGAAGTGAATTGTCCTTCTTCTTCACAAATATCACTGGTGCACCCCAAGGTGAAACACTAGCCCATATGAACCCTTGTGCAAGTAACCCCTCAATCTGAACCTTCAACTCCTGAAATTCGGCTGGAGCCATCTGATAAGGTGCTTTCGATATAGGAGAAGTACCTAGTATCACATCAATGGAGAAGTCCATTACTCTTTTCGGAGGCAACCCTGGTATCTCCTGGAACACATCTGCATACTCTGAAACTACATGAATTTCTATAATAACCGAACTACTACACACTGATTCGATATGAGCTAAAATCCCTGTTCTCATAGCGATGTTGGACTTCAGACAGCAATAATGAAACACTGGTTGTCTAGGAACATGGAAGGACACAATCATCCTAAAGCAATCAATCACTGCATGGTTCGGGCTCAACCAATCCATACCCAAAATCACATCATACGTTTGATCCGGAATCACAATCAAGGAAGCAGAGAACTCTCTACCACATATCCCAATAGGGAAATCATCACGAAACATATCAAGCTCAAGAGAGACGCCAAGAGGCGAGGTGACACACAAAGATCTAGTGAGAGGCATAACAGTCACATCCAACACATCTACTATGGAACTAGATATAAAGGAGTGGGAGGCCCCAGTATCAAACAATACTCTAGCAAGATAGTTAAAAACAGATAGAATACCTTCCAACCCTGTGGCCCTTTGGCCAATAGCGAAGACTATAGCAGGTGCCGGTGGTAGTATCCTCTGCTGGTTCCCTGGTACTCCACCCTGAGGTCGGGTACACTCTCTAGAAATATGTCCTGGTTGGCCACAGCTAAAGCACACCCTAGTTTGCGCCATCGTACACACTTTAGAGATATGACCATGTTCACCACAGTTGTAGCATTTCACCGGTGCAGCTGGTGCTATCTGCCTCACAGGTACAACCCTAAATGGGGCTTGTGCTGCCCTTGGCTGGGGCCTAGTGCTGATAGGCCATCCTAACTGGAGCCTGTGGATGGAAATGAGTCCGCTGTCCCTTCTACGACCCACCTCCATGATCCCTAGAACCACTGCTCCCCACAATCGCCTTCCCTTTTCCCAGGGATTCTCTCACAACCCCACGTTCACTGGCACGCATGCTCATTGCCTGCTCATGGGCCTTGGCACTAGCAAAGATCTCTTCCTTGGTGGCTAACCGAAGAGGATACACTACCTCATTAATGCTATAATTCAGTCCCTTAGGAACTTCTTAGCCAAGGTTCGGCCATCCAACTGGGGAACGAACCTGTATAACCGGGTGAACCGTGTCTCATACTCCCTCACAGTCATATTCCCATGTTCTAGAGCAATGAAATCTAACTCGATCTGCTCCCTCACTGCATCAGGGAAATACATGTCCTGGAATAATTCCACAAAACCATCCCAAGTCAAAGTAGCCATATCCACCGTATTCCGCTGACCAGCCCACCATACTCTGGCATCCCCCTGAAGTAGATAAGCAGGAATTTTCCACTTCTTAGTCTCGTTGCAGATCACCATTTCGAAGCAGCTTATTATATTCTCAAGTTACTGATCAACAGCTGAATGATCAACCCCCTTCAAACGGGGTTGCACCTAGCCGTTTGATCTCCTTAACCAGTTTGGCTAAGTGAACGGCATCCGCTACCTCCACAACAGGCAGAGTAGGCTGTACATCAAAAGAAGACTTTGCATCACTCTCATAAACCTCCTCTAAAGGACGGGTCATTTCCCTACCACCAACTCTGCCTCATCTTCTGCGCCCATTACGCCCTCTGTGTCTGTCCATCACCTAAGGTGTATAGTATGCTTGTTAATATGTGTCTGCCCATCACTTAAACACATTATAAGTCAAATACAAGTCAATATTAACCAAGTCAATGCTACAAGGAAAGCACTCAAGTTCCTAAAATGACTCAGCGGCCTAAACGATTCCTAACACTCACATATACCCAATAACATGGCCAATGCTGGAGAGCACACGATGAGGATCCACTACAGACGAGCTATCACTCAGAAGGTATTGACATATCACTAAATGTGTACCTTATGCTGTGATACCAAATTGTCACGCCCTGAATTTTGAATAACAAATTCAAATCCGAAACATGAATAATAACAAATACTGGAGGACTAAGTGTCACCGATTGAATGGGTATCCGAATCAACACAATACCTGGAGTAAATGAGTACCTAATCAACAGGGCCGTACAACTACTGCAAATTTAATTCAGAATCTAGACTACCAGGGTATGGAGGAGAAGGATCAGAAGCCAGGTAACCCTTCAATCTATTTTGTTGGAAGAGGTAAATTTGGTAAGGCTTTATTTGTCTCTGACTTTGTTGGGGAATATACTTGGATTATTGATTCTGGTGCATCTGATCATATGACTTATAATAAATCATTTTTTACCTCTCTCTCAACTCCACCAGTGTCTAAAGTTACTAATGCTAATGGTAAAGCCTTTCCCGTATTAGGAATAGGAACAGTTAGAGTCACACCAAACTTAGAGCGTATGAATGTGTTATATGTTCCTGATTTGTCATATCACTTACTCTATGTTCCTTAATTAAATACTGAATCTTAATGCTCTGTGACCTTTTTGCCCATGTATGTGGTTTTTCAAGATCATCAGAAAGGGAGATAATTCGTTGAGGAGATTTGAGAGGGAGGTTGTTTCATCTGGATCGGATGTATGCGGGGATAACACCAGGGAAGAAGGCCCTAGTAGCTTTAATTTCGAGTTCTAAGCACTGATTGAATGAAGTCTTGTTGTGGCATTGTCGTCTTGGTCATCCTTCCTTTAGTAATATGATAAAGTTTATACCCTCTTTGTTTTTAGGTATTTCAGAGTCATCCTTTAAGTGTGAAACTTCTGTTCTGGCCAAAACCATCGGGTTAGCTACCCTTTGATTTTTCAAATAAAAGCCTTGTACCTTTTGAGTTGATTCATTCTGATTTATGGGGACCCTCATGGGATCCTACTCCTTCTGGTATGTGCTATTTTTTGTCTTTTATTGATGATTGCACTCATGTATCTTGGGTTGCTTTACTGAAGTTCAAGGAGGTTGTATTCCCAACTTTTAAAAAATTTCAAAATATGATTCATACATAGTACAATGGTCAGATCAAACTCTTTCCTTCTGACAATTGGGGGGGGGGGGGGGGGAGTATATTAGCAATGAGTTCCAGGAGCAGCTTTGTACACAGGGTATCATACATCAAACCACATGTCTCAAACCCCAGAGCAGAATGACGTTTTTGAGCTTAAGAATCGTCACCTTCTTGAAGTTGCTCGCTTGATTCTCTTTAGTGCAGATATGCTCAAGTATTTATGGGGAGAAGCAGTTCTTGCTGCCTCTTATCTTATCAATAGGACGTCGTCTAGTGTTCTCCAAAATCAGATTCCACTTGAGGTCCTCTTGTCCCACGTATCTCTTCCTCCTTTTCATAATCTTCTGGCTCGAGTTTTTGGGTGCATTGCCTTTGTTCATATTCCTAAGAACCAACCAGAACCTCGTGCCTTGAAGTGTGTTTTTGTTGGGTTTGGGACCCATTAGAAGGGGTATAAGTGTTTTCATCCTCCTACCAGAAAATTCTATGTGACGATGGATGTCACATTTTTCGAGGACGCCTGCTATTTTTCTCCCACTCACTCTTCTCTTTAGGGGGAGCAATATGGTTATTTTGAAGAGATGGTCAGTGGCATTTGCAGCAATATAAGGGACAAAGATGAAAAAACGACAGAAGAGAAAGAAAGAGAAGCAAAAGAAAAAAACGAAAAAGAAAGAGAAAAAGAAGGAAAAGAAAGAGAAAGAGAAACTGATAGAGGTGGAGGCGCCGAAACAGAAGGAGATCGACGAACAGAAGGAGTCCGGCTGGCCCTAGACATTGAACTCGGCCAGTCCAGTCGGCCCATTGAAGGAGACACACGGAACCTGACGGTCTTGGGTCGGAGTGGGTGGCCGAAAATGGAAGTGAGATCGCTTGTTAACTGCGGTAATTTGGAGACGGGGAAGAACAACGATGACTTCGCTTCTTCTTATGAAAAGGATGATGTCGTTTCTGATCAAGGACAGAGGGACATCATTGTTGACAAATCTGAAAACAGAACTCCTCCCTCTCATTCATCTTTCCCCGCGAGCCACACTCTCCAAGGTCCTGAAGGACAACGTGAGGTACCACCCGAACCCAATTTGTCTGTTTTACCTTCTCATTCTACTCGTGGTAAACCACCAAAGAAATATGAACCTAGTCTTAATGCTAAGTCTAGGTAGCCGGTTGCCAATTATGTATCTACACATAGGTTGTCCAAGTCATATGAGTCGTTTATGCATCAGATTTTCTCTGTATCTATTCCTAATAAAGTGCAGGATGCTCTAAGAGAAGAATAACACTTGGGAATTGATGGTTTTACCGAAAGGGAAAAGACCAGGGTCTATATAATTAACGTGATTAGATGGCTCTGTTAGTAGATATAAGGCGAGATTTGTAGCAAAAGGGTTTACATAGACGTATGGTGTAGATTATGATGAGACTTTTGTACCCGTAGCTAAGATCAATACTATCAGAGTGCTTCTCTCTTTGGCGGCTAATTTGGATTGGCCTCTCAACCAACTTGATGTGAAAAATGCTTTTCTACATAGAGATTTGGCTGAAGAAGTGTATATGAGTCTACCTCCTGAATATGAGACTGTCGATAAAACGGATGTTGTGTGTAGGTTCAATAAGTCACTCTATGGTTTGAAACAATCCCCTCGTGCATGGTTTGGGCGCTTTACACAAGCAATGAAGCTGTTTGGGTACAAATAAAGTAACTAGATCATACTTTCTTCCTTAAACATCAGAATGGTAAAGTGATGGAGTTAATCATCTATATTGATGATATGGTGATCACCGGTGATGATCGAGAGGAAATTAGGAGGTTGTAGCAACAGTTAGCTTCAGAGTTTGAGATGAAAGACCTTGGTGACTTGAAATACTTCCTAGGGATAGAGGTAGTCAGGGGGAGTATCAACATCTTCTTGTGCCAATGAAAATATGTTCTAGACTTAGTATCAGAAACAGGTATGTTAGATTGCAGGCCGGCTGATACACCAATTGAACAAAATCACCGTTTAGTGGAGTATCCTGATCAAGTCCCGACTGATAGGGCAAGGTATCAAAGGTTAGTTGGCAGGTTAATCTATTTGTGTCACACTAGACCTGATTTGGCATATGTAGTGAGTGTGGTGAGCTAGTTCATGCATAACCCGAGTGAAGACCATATGGATGCAGTCATGCGAATCCTGCGGTATCTAAAGAAAGCGCTTGGGAAGGGCCTTATGTTCTCAAAACATCACTGCCTGGAGGTGAGTGGTTATATGGATGCTGATTGGGCTGGTTGTATTACTGATAGGAGATCGACCTCGGGTTACTTTACATTTGTTGGAGGGAACCTTGTCACTTGGAAGAGTAAAAAACAAAAGGTGGTGGCAAGGTCGAGTGCAGAAGCCGAGTATAGAGGTATGGCACATGGCGTATATGAGTTGTTATGTAATTTATTGCGTGATCTGGGGTTCAAGCCAAAAAAAGGTTGTGGAGTTGTTTTGTGATAACAAAGCAGCTATTGAAATTTCACACAACCCAGTGCAGCATGATTGTACGAAACATGTGGAAGTTGACCGACATTTTATCAAGCAGAAGTTGGATGCAAACCTGATTGCCTTCCTATTCGTACAAACTGAGGAGCAGTTAGCAGATGTTCTGACTAAGGGTGTGTAAGTTACAACATTTTATGACTCACTTGATAAGTTGGGCATTCGAGATGTGTATGCTCCAACTTGAGGGGGAGTGTTGTGAGTCATAGATTTCAGAATTAATATTAGGAATAGAATTATAATAATTGTATAGAATTTTAGGGATTGTAATTGTGATTTGATTACTTTCCTTGTTAGTCTAGAATTAGGGTTGTATGGTTGTATAAATTAATATGCCTCTGAATAGATAATGAACAACCTTATCTCTTAGTTTCAACTGTTATTATCCAGCAATGCCAAAGAGGATCACCAACAACCTTCCTCTGGTGGTTGGGTTTGTAGTATCTTTCTTCTTTGTGTTGTTTCCTTCCAAGAGAAGAGAAATTGGTTATCCTTTCTTGCTGAAGAGAGATGCTTTGTACTCTAGACGTTAAAAGAGGCAGGTTCTTTTATTATGGCAGCTGTAAGTCTTTCATGTAAACCACCAAAGATACTCTTTGTTATGTACTAATTTATGTACGATGAAAAAATTATGCTTTTACAGTCAACGGAGACACATAACTGGAAAATGCAGATGTATTGGGACTAGTGTGTAACTTTAGTTTCCTCCGTTTGGGCTGAAAGATAACTTGCAAAGATGGTTCAACAAGGATTTTTACAAGGACTTCGAAAGGACAGTTTACGAAGAGATAAGTCATAACTTAAACTAAATTTCTGAATTTTTCAATTGCTAAAAACTTTCAACATAATGAAAAAAAAAAAAAACTAGTAAGGGGAAATGATCATTTACAAAATTTTAGAATAAAAATTACCCACTTACCCAAATACTCTAAGAGATTGCTCATTTACCCAAACACTCTAAGAGATCATTTCCCTAATACCTAATTAATTATTTTTTATTATTTTTTATTTATTTTTGGGACATTTATGCCCTCTCCTTCTTTGTCACTTAGAGAGAGAAGTCATCGAAGACCTTGAGGGACACCGGTGATCAGTGGTCGGCCGCGGACTTCGGTGACCGGAATTCGGCGACCAGTGACCAGAATCCTGTGACCGGTGACCGGGATCCTGAATTCTACTACCGGACTTGTAACGGGATTTCGGCATCTAATTTTATTGCCCCCTAATAATGCTCAGTAATCATATTATTGCCCCCCAGTAACAAGTTTATTAGGGATTAATATTAATGAAAAAGGAAAATGTTTATAATTTTGAAAGTTTTTATAGGTTTATCCAAATAAATAATCTTATTATTGCCCCGTAATAATCTTATTATTCCTGCAATAATAATTTTATTGCCTCGTAATAATGATATTATTGACCGGCAATAATGGTATTATTGACCTGCAATAGACATGTATAACTCCTCAATAAAACCTTTTTTGAAACTTTTTTTCATTCTTCTATCTTCTTTCCTTATAAGCCTTCTGCCAAATTTACCAAAAAAAAAAAAAAAACGACACAGCTTCGTGAAGCCACGCCACTGGCCGCTGTAGCGTCGGCCTTGAGCTTCTGCCCCTCAAGAGCTCCGGGTTATACAAGGACCTCCTCCCCTCCTCCTCCTTCGCTGTCGTCTAGTCCCGACACCCAACTCCGACTACGAGATCACCATCCCCAATCACCTAGTCAATCACCGTCTGGCGGAGATAGTAGTGAACTCGGGATCTGGAGTCCATGAACGGAATCCTTTGGCTGCGATCCAACACCTCGATCAACTCCAAGGATTCGAGGATGGCTTCGTTCACCGAAGCCTCGTCCCAAATCTGGGACTTGATTGTTCGGAGACTGAATTGACGATGGAGATCGAAGCCTCATCCTAAATCTGGGACTTGATTGTTCAGAGACTGAATTGATGATGGAGTAGGGGGCGGTGATGGCCGAGAAACGCCCATTGGTAGTCGGCGGTGATAGAAGCTACGAGGCCTAGGGCTCGACGATGATGGATCTGGGTGGGTAACTTATTAATTAAAATAAGGTTAAAACTGTCAGTAAATGTTCGATTGCGTAAATGAGACTAAAAAACTCTTAATATAATCAGTGAACAATTTTTAAGTTCCAATTAAATAAGTGGTCACGGCCCCAAATGATAAAATCGCTACATCTATGAAACATCACTACAAATCTCTTAGATCGAAGCATCAAGCTGGAGCAATCATCCAAATGATAACCAACAAAGAAGGCGACATGAGAGAGAGAGATAGTTTACAAGGCAGAATGACTACTGTGAATTACCATGTAATCAGATATCATTTTCGCGAAAAAAAAGAAACAGTGACCAAAACTATTGCAAGACAAGAAATACAGTAATGAATTAGTATAGGCATATAAGTCATGTACAATGACAACGGCGTGGAACTGATACACCAGTAGGTTTTCTCCTTTCACGAAGGATTGCTTCCTCAATCATTGGCAGCTTTTGGTAAACCTTTTTCCAGATGTGGTTCACTGCACCATCGGGAGAAACTGGCCCGATGGCTCCAGGATGGCCATTGTCATACTGAAACACAGGCTGTATCTGAGCCATTTTCTGACGAAAGCTTTCCCTCTCCTCTTTTGAAAAGCTCTTAAGATGACCCACAAGCCAGTTTGGTCTCAATGCATCACTAACTGCAACGAAAACTGAAAATTCTGAATAATCAATCATTCCTTCAAAAGGAAGCTCTATGTTGTCGCTGATAATAACAGGTATACAAAGACTTTGAATGGCATCAAAAAGCCGGCATGAAGTGGGAGTGTCCCCAGCTGGGTGCAGGCAAAACTCTGATGCTCTCATCCCTTTTATCGATTGCTCCGTCCCAGTGGCATTAGGGAAGCCTTCCTCCATTACAACATTGGGCACATTAACCAACAAATCCCACAATTTTTCTCGAATTAAGCCTCCCTGTTATCACATCGACTCAATTAATCAACAAGCATAGTGATACCATGGACCCATTTACGTTTCTGACACCCTGTAAGTCGCTAGCATATATAGTCATGGTACACCTCACATAAAGCATGTTAATCTTTAAGACACCAAGATACTTAAGATGAGATATATGACAATTTCATAGGAAATACAATAAGCATGTGGGGTGCAAAATTAAGGGTTTATTAAAGCATGTTAATCTTTAGGACAGCAAGATAATTACAATGAGATGTATGACAATTTCATAGGAAATACAATATGCATGTGGGGTTCAAAATCAAGGGTGTATTACAGAGAAGACAGTCTACAGCAAGGTTGTCTTATGTTCTAAACTGTGTTTACTAATGATCAAGGGGAAGGAAGTGCATTTTACCAACTGATGAGTAGCAGGTAGTCAAAATAAAATGATAATGATGTTATGAAATGAAATGAAAGATACTAAAGCAAAATGCACAGCCAGTCTACAACTACAATTCAATTCTCCTACTGACCCGGTGCCTATGTTTAGCTCCTTTGAAATAAAGTAGAGTCCGACGCTTCTTGTTTTCTGATAATTGCAATCTAGGAAGTAGATGGGTGTATGGCACAATTACATCTTTGAGTATTGAAGCTTGCGTATGCTGAATCACGTCTGATGAATTGTCATTTGACAGCTTAGATTCAAGCCTGTACCACCCGCCAAAATCTACAACTAGAAGGACTGCGGGGGCTAGCTCTGCTCTGACATGCCACATTGCGACTGGGTCTGCCAAAAATGCTTCAAGTTTTAACATAACCTGACAACCCAGAGACTAAATCATAAGCTGCTATTTATATACTATGCATTTTTCATACACATAAGTTCTATCATTCTTCTCCTAGGAAACCATCACTGTAACATGATACATGACCATGAATATATATGGCATTATCTGTCATCACAGTAGCTAGCAAATGTTACTCTGCGTGACCAAATATGGAACTGGAGGAAAGAGTAACTATTCACCTTACATTTGTACATATAAATACTACATAGTGTGTCTGGTTGTACATGTAGTAGATAGACAGTGTTCCATAGAAGTCTTCTATATGTACCAGAGGGAGGTGAATCAGAGCCCATTTAAACGGGTTCCAATTCTAAGGGATTATGTTGAGATATACTAGTTGTAAATTCGAGAACAAGGTTATTAGAAAATCATTTGTAGCAATTCACATCATAACCAAAAATGCCATATGCACAGACACAAATCCAATACAAATAAAAATCAAAACCCAAGATACATACCAGTGAGGACAAACACATGGTCTCTTCCACCTGACCTCTTCCAAGCCTCTGTGTTCTTCACCAAGTCGACCACTTGCCTCTGCCTCTCATAATCTTCATTCCCAGCCTTCTTCTTAAACGCTCCCTTACCAGTAGCCAGCTGCAGCTCGGCGCTCAAAGTAGCGAAAAAGGGTACAAACACGACGTCAGCTTGGGCGGCATCGAAAACCCGTCTGGCAAACGACCCAGTTCTCTGATGCGGAGGGGTCATCAGGTCCCCCAAGATCCAGTACTCGGCGCTGTATTGCTTAATCAACGGATTCTCAGGATAGGGCGGAAATTCAAGGCTTCTGGGCAGATGGGTCTTTGGGAAATCGTGGTCAGCGTCGCTAGTGAGGCGGGAATCGGGCCCGGAAGCCCAGTACTTGTGGAGGAGGCCGTAGTTGAGGGATCTGGGGAGGTCTGCCACGTAGACTTTGATGGAATTATGTTGGGAAAAGATGGATGAGGAAGAAGGAGGAGAAGGTGGGGGATTGGAGAGGAAGAAGAGAGAAAGAGAGAGAGCGCAGAGGAGAGTGAACGCGAAGAAGAGAGCGGGAACGGAGCATAGCGTTATCGATGTGGTCTTCAGTGCCATGGTGGTTTGTTTCTCTATCGATACACGGTGGTGACACCGCTCTCTACATATCAGACACGTACAGCGATGATGCCGTGGAAACACGACAACAGAATAAAGAGCGGTGGCGGTGGATTGTGGAATTGATTATTTCTTATAAAAACGACGATGAATAATAGTTAGTTATTATTATTTGAGTATATTTTTATTGTTGTTTTTATTATAACGAGGTGGATCCGTAGGAGATTAAAGTCAGATTAACACCGTGGTGCCAGAGGAGAACCTTCTAGCTCCCACCTCCCCTAGAAGGTTCTACACCCTGTCTTGGAAACAATTTCCTTCTTTCCTTCGCCCAAACTCGGGTTGTCTGGATTGCGTGGGTAATCAAATGGGCCTTAGATTTTTGTTTCCCACTGGATCTGCTTTCTACAACTTTGGGTCTATCCGCTGAGTTGGTGGTATAGATCATTCTGTTTTCGGTTTCTCTTTCTTCTTTAATTTGCAAGGTTGCCGTTGTTAACCTTTTAGTCTTCTCAGCAATCAAGTATCTTCTTCGGATCGAAAGCTGTGTCATTTTGTCAAGTGGACTTTTTCGGATACTCACTGTTACTCCGAAAGAGTTTTGGGTGGACCAGGGTCCACATGCATCAACAGTTAATTCCACATGTTATTCACGCTATGAATTACACTGTGGTTCACGTGCATCTTGATCCATACTAGAATTTTCAGTGTTACCCCAGTAACTTGATTATGAACCTAGCCATTATTTTGCTTCTCTTGGAAATTTGTAATATCGCAGAACGGCGGAGTTGGGATTTCTAAGCAGGGAGGGAAAAATTTGGAAACCTTCTCTAACGACAATTTAAAGACAAATTATAATTGTGAAGCACCATAAAAAATGTTAATCAACTTAGCTTATTATAAACATTATATTTGTTTTCATCTCAAAGTACGACGTGTTTCTATGTTTATTTTGTGTCAACGTATATATTCTCCGTACAGAGTGTTTATTAATGATTCTCGGCTTTCTATGATGGTAGTGCATGTTGGTGAACAAACTCTGCTTTACACTAACTTCTTTCTTCTATCCTATCTTGCTCTGTTTTACTCTCTCTGGATGGATTCCAATCCAAACTCTAGTCAACTTTCTACCAACTCTCATCCCTTGCCTGATCGTCCCTTACTGGTCCATTTCGGTGAAGGATCGAGCAATACCAATTGCCCCGATAGAGTTTATCATATTGCTTCCAACCTTCCCACAACACCACCTCCCCAGTTTACCATCAATAGAGGTCCTTATAGTGTTCCCTTAACGGCCTCTCCACAAAAGTTTGTGTGATCGATGATATTAGTTCTGATGAAGTGCTAGATAATAATCGTCTTTGGCTTGTTGGCCACATATCCGGTGAAAGGGTCTCTCTCAAAAGTGTCTGAAGCAGATGTATTAATAGCTGGGTTGGCCTTCTTGGTACATTTCAAATCTATCTATTTCGTCCAGATTGGTTGAAGCTGGTTTTTATAGAGGAAGATCTCATCTATATTCTCAACAATAAGCCTTGGTTAATGCAAGGGCAGATATTTGAGCTCAAAAGATGTACCCTTAACTTCTGTCCTATTCAACATTCCTTTACTTCATTGGTGGTTTAGGTTCAGTTCCCACTTTTACCTCCCCGCTGTTGGAAGGAAGTTGTTGTGGCTAAGATGGCTAATGTTGTTGGTCGCTGCTTGTGGGTGGATTAGAGTTCCTTGGATCAGAACTAATCATTCTTTGCAAGAGCTATGTGGAGCTAGATCTAATAAAGACTCAACCTCAAGCCATCTAACTGCATGCTGATCCTTTTCGTCTGATGTACATCTCATTTATCTCAACTATGAAACTTTGTTTGAATGTTGTTTTCTCTGTGGTAGATTAGACCAGCCTTAAGATTTCTGTCCAGAGAAGTCTCCAAAGAATAAACTTTTTATGTTTCCTAGAAATAATGAACCAAGTTACTTGCCTACTTTTGCCAATGTTGCTGGTAATTTTCCAAGTCGAATTCATGGTGGTACTTTTTTCGTCTATCCACATCTTTGAGGTCCAAATTCTCCACAGCAAGGAAACATGCGCCGTAAATCTCCGAATCATGAAGCTGTTTCTTTATCTCAAGCCACCTCTGGTAGACCAACACCTGAATATGGCCCTGATACTAATCATGCTAAACCAATGAACACTTCATCTACTAGGTGTGTTCTTTATTAAGATCTGTACCTAAAGATGCTGATGTTGTTAGACATGCAGTTGAAGTTGCTGATCCTTTAGTTGTTGTCCCTGTTACTGAAGAACCCATTCCCCTGTCACACCTCTTGCATGAGACAATGAAAATTTTCATGTTGTTTCTGATGAGGAAGATGATGTTAATTAAGAAAATGTAGTTGAAAATCAAGACGATGAAGAAGAGAAGATGGTTGATATTGGTGAGGTAAGTTACTCTCCTTACTCTTCTCAATTAATTAATCTTCTGATGATATTAGTATGGGATTTTTACAAAAACTCTCCTTTTATTTATTCTGAAGTGTCTACCTGATGCTATTCCTCTATGGGTTCAGATACTTTTTATAATCCTGCTAAGGCTCCATATAATAGCTTCTTAAGAACTCTTGAGAATCCAATTAATATTGACTTGAATCTCCCGGTGAATACATTGAATCAAGAGGATGAGGCCCCTGATTCAGATATTCATGCTAAAGCTCACTCTGCCTCTGATAATGAAGTCTTTGCACCTGCACTTTCTCACTCTACTCTAGTCAAGATATTGGTGATTACTCTGTTATGCATAAGCCCCAGAAAGAGATGAAAAGAATCCTTGGAGAATACCAATGAAGAACCTACTACTTCTATGATGTCTAAAATGTGTATTTAGTGTTGGAATTGTCAGTGTTGTTCTCGACAAGGTTTAATTTTTTTTCTCCCTCAAGTCACCTTTCTGGGCAGTTTGCTCTCTTTTCATGCGTTATGACTTTTGGATACTAAGCTTGATGCTAATGCATCTAGTGCTTTAGTTAACAAACTTCGTTTTTATAATTTGGGCTAAATACTGGCTATTATCTTGTGATTTAGGTCCGAAATCAATTCAATCCCTGGACTTCTAATTTCATCAAAAATACTACTGCACTTTCAATTGTGATCTAATTGGTCCAATTCGTTAATATTCTATTATGGGTTCAAGTTATAGTTGGATTATTTGTTGAAAAACTATTTATTTTTAATAGTAGGATTCACTCTTAAATTGATTAGAGGTGGCATGCAGATACTACATCATAAAACATAAACCATATATGAGCTACATTAACAAGTTAAATACCTCAATTGTCGGGAAACTAACAAATTGAACTTATTAGATCAAAATTAAAAATACAGTGGTGTTTTTGATGAAATTAGAAATTCAGGGACTGAAATAATTTTAGATCTAAACTATAGGGTAGTAATCTGTATTTAGCCCTTATAATTTTATCTACATTCCAACTAATGGACACAGTATGGTGGCTTGATCCATTTATGGAATAATAATGTTTATAAAATTTCTATTCTTTTTCCTTATGCTTGTTTTATTCATTGTTTATTTACTCATAATGTAAATGATACTACTTGGTTCATTTGACTATCTTATACACGTATCACCAGAAACAATACCAAGCTAATTTGTGGAATACTTTGTTATCCTTAAATGTCTCTTCTTCCTCCCCTTGGTTTATTATGGGAGATTTTAATTGTATTTTGCATCTAGATAGAAAAACGGGGGTGTTAGAGCCACTAATAGATATTGATACGCCTTGTATCTAGTTCACCAGGTGACAATTTTATGGCCATCGAACAGGACCTTCATCTTGATCGGGTTTGAAGGGATTAAAGGCCGTGTATGGCCTGGTCATACTGTAATAGGCTCATAGTCATTCCTTCCCCACCTCTCGACAGCTGTTGGTTTGTTGAGAACAGGACAAGGTCATTCCTTCCTTAACAACAAGCTAGAGGCGAATAATTGTGGGATCGGGTAGTGATATAAACTATTGTGTGAGAAGCCCTAAATTGTTTGTGGGCTCAAAGCATGCTAGGTGTCCACATTAGGCATGGGCGTTATTTGGGCTTAGGTCAATTGTTGATTGGTTTGGACTTTGAATGGCTTATATCCGGTAGGGTTTCGTATATGAGATCCGGGAGGTTTGTTCTGAGTCAACTGTCTTCTGTTTGGAGTTGTTTATGCTATGAAATTCTTATCAAGCTTAATAGTCAAGAAGTGATTTCATCTAGAGGCCACCTGCATTGTGTTAGGGTATCAAGAAAAACTCATGTCTTCTTTTAGTGATTATGTTAATTTATTGTCACTGGAAACTGGTGGAGTTCATTTTGTATTATTTTGACGAGTCTCAGTTGAACTATTGTACTATGAGCACCACAATGCATTGCGTGTAGCATAGCTGGCTTATCTGGGAGGCGGATAGTCAACATGAACTTGTAGTTGCATTGTTTTTCTATTTTCAAGGAATAATATTCAAATTTGTAACTGAACAACCATTTCGACAATTAATGTTTCTGCATTAGTTTTTCATGTTAATCATCTTCAGATAGTTATAGCTTATGCTATCATTCAGGATACCCCTAATAACAATTGTAACCATTGTCTATAATTTAATGTAATTTTAATTCTTCTGTAAAAAAACCCTTTGTTAGATCTTAATCAAACTCTCAAAAAACTGAATGAAAACGAGAGATGTAGGAACATGTTGTATCTTTCATTTAATCAATCATATAAACTTTCAATCATGATCAATACTTCGATAATCAATCATAATACTGTTTCAAGTTATGCAAATTCTTGTTTGCATTGACAGTGCAAGTGACTCAGTACCTATTTGGTGATCTAAGCCCTTAATATTTGTAGTCAACTTTTTTTTTTAATGACCGAAAAGTATATTTTATGTTATCCATCCATCCATTCCTATTGATGCAAGTGCATGTCTGTGCTTTGAATCCGTTATCTTCAAGTTAGCAATAAGTTCACATATTTGATGCATCTGGAAAGATCATTAACATTTGTGTCCATTGGGGAGGACGCTCTAGTCTGCAGGTAACAACCCAAAATTCGTCGCAAAAACTTGGCAAATACAAGGAAATTTCAGTTGTCGCAAATGATACCATCGGTGACAACCAATTTGTCGCATAAAGTACGAATTTACAAGAAATTGGCAGTTGTCGCCCATATGACATTATGCGACACTCAATTCCTCGCAAAATATCACTTAAGCGACAATTTCTACCAATTGTCGGTTAATGTTTATGTGGCAACTTTAACTTCCTCGCAAAAAATTAATTAGGCGATGACTTCTGTGAATTGTCGCTTAATGTTTATGTGACAACTAGATTTCTGTCACTAAATACTGATTTAGTGACCACTTTTGTGAGTTGTCGGTTAATGATTATGTGACAACCTTACCTTCCTCGCTAAAAATCAATTTGGCAATAACTTTATAGGGTTGTCGCTTAATGTTTATGTGACAATTTGAATTTCCTCGCTGAAAATCAATTTGGCGACAACTTTAATGGGTTGTCGCTTAATGTTTATGAGACAATTTGAATTTCCTCAATGAAAATTAATTAGGCGACAACTTATACTAGTTATCGGTTAATGTTTATGTGACAACTTTAATTTTCTCACAAAAGACCTATAAGGTGACGACTTCTACAGGTTGTCACTTGATGATTATGTGACAACTTGAACTTCCTCATTGAAACCCAATTAGGTGACGACTTCTACGAGTTATTAGTTAATGTTAATGTGACAACTTTAATTTTCTCGCAAAAGGCCAATTAGGCGATGATCTTAATATGTTGTCGCTTAATGTTTATGTGACAACTTGAAATTCCTCACTAAAAACCAATTAGGCGACGACTTCTATCAGTTGTCGGTTAATGTTTATGTGACAACTTTAATTTTCTTGCAAAAGACTAATAAGGTGACGACTTCTACAAGTTGTCGCTTAATGTTTATGTGACAACTTGAACTTCGCTAAAAACCAATTAGACGACAATTTGTACGAGTTGTCGCTTAATGTTTATGTGACAACTTTAATTTTGTCACAAAAAACCAATTAGGCGACGAAGGTTGTCGCTTAATGATTACAACTTGAACTTTCTCACAACCTACCGATATATTATAGAGGAAAAATATCATATCTTCCACGGTTTTTTGAAAATTTCTCCGATATATTAGATATTTCAGATATATCCGGATAAAATGAAGAAATATCTGTCAAATGTGAGAAGAGAAAAAAATCAAAAAGTTACTCGATTATTCATAAGGTTTCTATATGGTGGTTATGTGGGGGTGTAAAATTTAATAACGGTTTTGAGACGGGAAATGGCTTAATAGAGATGCACCTCAATCTGTTTGAGAAAAATACCTCAAGGTGATATCTCTCAAAGCGGATTTGGGTGAGGCGACGCGAATCTAGATGAGATGAAACTTCTCAAGGAGGATTTGGGTAAGGCGAAATTCCCTCAAGGTAAATCTATGTAAGGAGAAATCCCCTCAAGACGAATATGGGTGAGGAGTAATCACTTCTTTATGAAGTTTCTACTATTGTTTGTACTTTCTTGTTGAGGTGAAATTTTTCTTTCCCATTTGAATTATATTACTTAGACTGGTTTGATTAGGTACTCTATTCCTTATTGGATTATGATTCTAATCCTATTCAACTTATATTTATTTTTTTTACTTCTCTATTTAATACAATATGTAATTTCTATAAATACCTCCAAGATGAACAAGAATAGATTCATCGAAGCTTATTGATAAATTTTTCATCCAGCATTCTTAGACATCATGATTCATTCAGCCGTCCACTTGCCACGAGAGACTAAACTTGCTCGTCTAATAGGATAGCGTTGGATGTATCCAATTGAGAGGTAATGCATATTATTTTGTTTGAACTTATTTATATTTTTCTAGTGTGCATTCATAAACTAAGTAACTATTTTTAATTCATAGGTTGGTGGGACACATATAAAAAATTGCACAATAAAGAACGACCAGAAGGTTCTATTGCTGAGGCTCATATCTCGTATGAATCATTAACATTTTGTTCAATGTATCTTCCAGATGTCGAGACAGCCTTTAATCGACTAAAACGAAACCAGTCAGGAAGTAAACCCAATGCAGAAGATTCTGTTTTTGCTCAAAAAGTACGTCCAACTGAAAAAGGGGAGTGTACTGAAAACACAGAACAAAGACATATGGAAGACATTATATGACGACGAATATATTAATGATGATTCTACTGATGATGATGATAATAACACAGCTTCAAGAATTAATGGTTGATAATGACACAAATAGTGGCTAGAATTATGACCTGAGTCAATTGAATCATTAGATAATCTATGTTGTTTTATTTTTGACGCTCAGATTCAATGTTCTTTTTTTTTTGTTCTTTTTTTTAAAAAGGGAAATTTCATATGTTCTTTTTTGCTATTTTTTTGTTTTTGTCGCAGGTATATATATAGAAACTAACTATGGTGATTTCATAATTATGTATCATATATAAAACTAATTATAGTTATAATTCCATGATTACGATTCTGATTCTTTTTTTTTTCCTTACACTCTAGTAGAACATTTTTGTTATCAAACATTTTGGCATTAATTGTGGTCCATTAGATTTAGGGTTTAATCAATCCATTAAACTTATTACTTCTTCAATATTTATCTATAAATTTATTAAAAACATAAATAAATATATAAACCATATGGAAGAACTCAGTCAGAGCTTCCCGTTCTTCCCTCAAACAGCCGCAAAATGTTCTTCGAGCTATCAATCTTCTCTCGAAGGCAATATAAAAGTGGTACTGCTCCTTTGATCACCACACAATTGACTGCTCTGTCGTCTCCATAAGGTTGAGTATATATGACGTTAGTTTTTTCTTTTTTCCGATTTCTTCTGTTTTCTTGATTTGACTTTTGTTTTTTTTTTTCTTTTGTTGAATTTCAGATTACAGGTGTTCTTCGGTCAATTTTCCAGTGTTCAATTTGCAAGGTATGCTTCTCAAAAGGTCTTTAAGAACCTATCATGATGGTAATGTTTGCTAGTTTGGTTGGTTCTATGAGATGCTTCATCCATGGAAGCCGTGCAAGTTTTTGTTTTGAATTTCACCTAGATTTTCATCTATTACCGGGTTTTACTTTTAGCTTTAGTAAATTCTTGAAATTTTGGATGCTTTGGAATACCCTTGAATTGCTTCTGCAAAGTAAACCCTACATGATTTTGTTCATGTTTCTAGTTGTGTGTATTACTTTTGTTATCGTCAGTTTATAGATTATTTTCTTGTATAGTTGGATCATAGTGTTGAGCATAGAAAATGGTTCTCTGTGACGTTTTCTGTTGTTGTGTCTAACTCCATGGTTTTTGCTTTGCAATTTTGTGTTTTATCAATGGTTTTTGTGTGACCAAATGGTGAAAGGGCTAATTCTAGGCTTGGTTTGTGCTATGTTCGGCATCTCTTCTCTGTTTGGCAATGTCCCAATTCACCGTGGGTATGTTACTATAGATGGGATAAGATTCCAGCAGATATTAAGAAGACATTGAGAGAGGGATTAACGGTAAGTTATTTAAGTCAAATTGGTTTAATTTAAAGTTAATATATTGTGTTCCTAACATACTTGGATTATTTGAATCTTGATTAGGTACATTTTGATGTGGAAATAGAACATCCGAAAATTGTGAATTTTGTGAATGACAAGATGCGCTTGGTGTATACTCAATTCAAGTGGAAGTTGCATGATCACTATCGAAAATGTAGAACAGTTGCTCAAGGCTATGTGATAAACTCTACACTAATCCAAAGTATATTGTATGTATTCTCTACACCTACATATTTTTTTCTCCAATTTTTTTTTTGTTATGTTTTTTCTAGAATAAAGAATGTTATAGTTTTATGCTTTGATTAAAAATCTTAAAGTACATATATTTGACTTCACATTATTTATAAAGGAAAAATACAACAAGAATTCAGCTAGCTGAAGAAAGCCGAAGAAACAAAAGATTATGAATCGTGGCAGAGCTGTACCTTTCATTTAACATGCCTTAAGGACAGCGAAGAGATGAAGATAGTGTCAATCAATGCAGACAATTTGGAACATGAGGAGTTTGATGAAGATGATGAATTTTGATTCGCAAAGTAGTTTTGAGCAACAATTAGTTTAGGGTTTAGCTAGTCTTGGTAAACTATTTTTTTTTTTCTTTTTTATTAACTATTATTATCTTTGGGTAGAATATTTGTAGACTTTATTTGGGTTATGATTTAATAGGTCTTCGAATATTATTATTTGCAGATAAATATTATTAATCAAGTTTTTTTTTTAAATATTGAAATTATTTTGAAAATTAAAATAAATAATTAAATTTGAGCAAGAAATATTTAGCCATTTATCGCATTCCGCTTATTATTAAATGAGACAAGTAACTTAGCCTCGTCTATAATCGTTTGCAACAAACAATCATTTCTCGTTTAATTGAAAATACAATGACTTTGGGTTGTCGCAACCAGTTGTTGCTTAATGTGTTTTACTAATTGTCAAAAGTGACGAAATTACAAGGTTGTTACTTTTTCAATATGCGACGTAATTAGTTCCTCGACGAAATTATATGAGACAAACAAAAAGTCTTGCATATAAATTTCTACAACAAATACATATGTGTTGCATATTAATATATGCAACAAAAATGAAACCTCGCAGTTATTTTTTGCAACAAAAAGAAGTCTCGCATATAAATTTTTGATCAAACATATAAGCCTCACAGACGGCATATGCAACATAAACGAAGTCTCGTATATTACAAATTTAACAAACATAAAGTCTCATATATAACATTCTGTAACACACTTACGTGTCTCGCAAAATGTCATATGCGAGGAACGAATTGTGTCGCTTATTGAAAATGTGACAAACATGCAAGCCCCGCAGATGGAATATGCGACGTAAACGAAGTGTTGTATATTAAAAATAGTAACAAATATAAAGTCTCGCATATAGTTTTTGGTAACACACTTGTGTGTCTCACAATTTCTGATATGCGAGGAACTGATTGCGTCGCATATTGAAAAAGCGACAACTGTGTAATTTCGTCGCTTTTGACAATCAGTAAAAAAAACACATAAGGTGACAATTGGTTGCGACAACTCAAAGTTGTCTCATTTTCAATTCAGCGAAAAATTAATACTTTTTACGACAACTTTGGGTTGTCGCCGATGACATTTTCTCTTGTAGGATCAGGTGTCTCTAACTTCTAGGCAAATGTGAGACGATGCTTTGGTGTCACAATCTACCTTGATGGTTTCAAGGGTTTTTCCTTTCCATTTGTCATTGTTTCCTATCGCCAATATGGCTTTTCATTTAAAGTAGACTAAGGTAGTGCTTAGATAACATGAGGTTGAAGCTTTGAAATCTGGAGTTATTTTAGGTTCAGCTAAGCCCTACTTGGATACTCATTTCGATAAGCTAACACCCATCGGCCCTTGTTGGTGCTGACCTGATTTCTAGCTTTTTGGTATGGCAGAACTAGGTCTTATATAGGTTTTTGACAAACCACGTGTTACCTGTTTACTGGTCATTGGATGGTAAACAATTCGAATCTTCACTTTTTACTTTCATTTCAAACATTTAAGGACTGCAAGTTTGACTTTTTCTACGATTCACTTTTTGAAGAAACTTCCTTCATGAAAGATGTAGAGCATATTAAATAGAGTTTGTGGACATGCGGCATGCAAAAATCAGAGTTCGTATGAAGAAGTTACGATTTGAAAAGAAGTAGTTACTATCTCGAAAAACCTACTATAAAAAGCAGTTTCAAGTTACTATCTCAAAAAACCTACTATAAAAAGCAGTTTCAACTTTCCACTTCGGGAAGTTTTCATTTTCAGTCAAAATCTACTTCCCGAATCCTCTCAACGCGACTCGAAATTAAAACCCGACCTGACCCGAATTTATTTTCATTGTCCGGCCACTTGATGTGATGCCACTATGTCATTTGGACTGCCTCATCACACTTTTGAAGTCTATGGAGGTAGTTTTAATTGAATGGTGCGGAGAATGAAGAATCAAAGCTCTTATTACTCGCCGTGTTGCACAGGTTTGATAGTTTCCTATCTCATTTTCCGGTGTTTTCAAGTAGCGCCACCACTTAGGCTAGGAAGCCCTCTTCCTTGCGGTCTCCACTCTACTAGTCTCGTCGTCCAATTTCACTGGAGATCACCGAAATTGATGTTGGAAGTTTCCATTCCAGAACCTTTCTATGTAATTTCTAGCCTTCTTGTCCAAAATGGATCTTAGGTGTAGTTAGAAAAGAATTGCTGATGATCATTTTGATATAAGGTTTGCAACACAATTTGGTGGTCAGCATGGCCCCACGCGCCATCACTTATGGCATGAGGGCGTATGCCACCTCATCTGGCCATCTTTGTAAGCTTGTTACGTAGAGTTCTGCATTAGGAACACGTCGGTATGATTTTCATGGTTATTGGAGAACGTTTGGTGAGAGATCAGAATTTTTCAAATTTTGAGAGTTTAGGATTTCAATTCGTGACAATCCGACCGTTGGATCGTTGTGATTTTTCCATAGGTTTTTTAAATTCTGAATTAACAAAAATATTGAAGTTCGAGCCATTTCTGATGTGTGTTCAGATTATTGAGTTTTATGATGAATTTATTTAAAAGGGTTTCGGAGTTTCGTCTTGAATTTACGGTTTATAGTTTATTTCTGATGGGAGTATCAAATTTAAGCTTTATTTATGATTTGAGAAATAAGAATATTTCTTGGTGAGTATTAATTGAATTCCAACATAAGTTGTAGGTTTGATTCCATTATGAATTAAGATTTTTGATAAATATTCTGAATTTGAGTTTTGAGTAAGGTTTGAGAAATACTAAACATGTGATGTGGATTATAATCATATTTCTTCCCTTAAGACTTAATAAGAGATTAGTTGTGGGAAGTCAATAATTCAGGCTCATGGGTGAATGTTTTAAGGAGGTTAATTATGCTATCAAGTGCATGCACGCCTTCCCTGGTCGTTAGTACCCTCCAGGTAATATTATGGTCGACAACACCCTCCAAAATATATATCCAGTCGGTAGTACCCTCTGATACAACATCTGATCGACAATACCTTCCATATGACATGAGATGTGATACTCCGAAATTGAGCGTACAACTTATAACCCTACAGAAGATTGTAGAATAGAGTACCTAGAGTATCGTTAAAGGTTGGGGATGGAAGGTACTTCAAACAATTCATGCAAGACACAGAAAACACTAAACAAACCAATTATCTAAAATTAAAGACGATAAGAAGAAGAAAGAGAAGATGATGAAAATAAAACAAAAGAAGAATGGGGTCTTGATTTTGTAAACGCAAGAAAACAAAGAAAAGATGATTTAGAGTTTGAGAAAGATCAATGAGGTGAGATAGTTAAGAGCATGTAAATCCACTTCCAATCATATGCAAATC
Source organism: Rosa persica (assembly GCA_025331145.1). Taxonomy (NCBI): domain Eukaryota; kingdom Viridiplantae; phylum Streptophyta; class Magnoliopsida; order Rosales; family Rosaceae; genus Rosa; species Rosa persica. Next base: position 22,286,464 of record WFKR01000006.1, on the reverse strand, counting down.
CAATAATTAACTCCTAATTCCTTTACTATGCTTGTGAAAGACAATAATCAAGAACTAACCATGAATACATGCATAATTTTTCTTGTTATTTCCATAGGTTATCGAACTTAGTGAACGCACTCAAGTTACAAATATTCTAAGCATGCGATCTCAAAACATGTAGTGGCACATAACATATTTATTTAATGGATGCTAGATCATTAAGAACAATGGAAGTTTGATTGCTGATTAAGTTCATCCTAGTACATAAAGCATGTCTAGTCAATAACTTAAGCACATATTGATTTATTATTGTCTTATAATAGTTGCTACTTGCGAAATAAGATGCAGAAGATGCTCTCTTAGTTCTAGCTACAGATACATGCAAAACAAAGAACATAAAACAAGCAAGAGTTTTCTATGAAACAAATCAATAAGGCCAATCACATAGCATAGCGTTGAAATTAAGAAGAAAAATACTCATATATTGCACATAGTTAGGGCTTTAAAACAGCCCCCTAACTATAAGGAAGTTAGTTACTCATGACTACGAAGTTCACTTATCAAAAACATATTAAAGAATTTTATTACAAAGGATAGACAAACCGAAAGTTTTAATGAACTATGGTGAGGGGCAGCCACGGCAATAGGTCTTCAAAGCTCCAAGGACATAAGGAGGTTTTTAGGCAGCTCACACTGGCATGGATTGAAGGGACGACAGCTATCCTCCTTTTCGTTTGATGCAAAAACGTAGAAATTTGGAATTGAGGGAGTTGTGGACGAATTGTAGAGAGAGAATGGATTATGGTGTTTCTGAATTAGGTGTTCAATTTTATTGCAGATGGCTTTGTTTATAGTATACATTCAGCCCTTCTTTCCATCTCAAACTATGCTTGCAAATCTTCCCTAGTTGCTTGAGTTTTTCTTTGATTGGTGCACAAATTAATTAATTACAAGCCATTGTAATCTTGCGGTAATCTTGTCAGATTCTTCTAGGACTTTTCCTTGATGATTATGGTGTCATTAACCTTCCAAAACTGCAAAGCAAGGTTCCGCAAAGATTCACTGCTAGACTTCCTTATTTGAATAGGATTCAATTTCTGCTTCTGAAGCTTCCTTCTTAGACTACAATTGACTTGCTATTGTCATGTTTCTGTAGGGGTCGTCAACGGGCCGGGCCCGGCCCATTCATTGCGGGCTTGGGCCGGGTCGGGCCGGGCCTTGCTAAATTTTTTAATAATGACGGGCCGGGCCGGGCCGGGCTTTATTAAAAATCGAAGGATCCAAGCCCGTCCATATAAAGCGGGCCTTGCGGGCTTTTCCGGGCCGGGCCAGGCTGGGCCTTGCGGGCTTTTTCGGGGCTGGGCCTTGCGGGCTTTATTTATAAATAAATATTTAAAGACACAAATATTTTTTTTTGTAATCAAGTTTTGGAAATTCATTGGATAATGATCAAATACAACCAAAGATAATAGATCTATATTGTACCAAAAAACATCTATATTTATATATAGATACTAATTTATTGATAATTAAATTTTTAAAGACACTAATTTTTTATAAATTTATATTGATACATCATACACTCCAAAGAGCAACATATAGCAATTCAAAGAAAATGAGAAAACCGACCGTTGGATGTGATTATTACAATAAATTATACGTGTGGTTAAAAATTTAGTCAATTTCACCGTAGTTTCGAACTCAATCGGATTAGTCAACCGTAGTCACTTGCATGTTTTCTTGGTTGACTGATGGCGTGATAACCGCAAAAATTGCTTATTTTTTTACATCACGTTTGTAAATATTTCATCGATGGATGTGAGTGGACATAAGATAAAAATTTCAATTTTAATTACAAATACATTGACCAATACCAATTTGCCTCTTAAAGTTGTATGACTTGTACATTGCATTTAAATTGTTGAGGTTCATTCTAAAGCAAACATGCAGTGGAAAATGAATTTGAAAAAACCAACCGTTTGATGGAGAGACTGTAATATTTTATGGTGGTTGTAAAAAATCCAGCTAATTTGGTTTTCGTTTCGAATTCGATCAACTAGGTCAAACCTAGTTACTCTTATAAACCTATATTTATATATCACACACTCCAAAAAGCAACCTCTATCAATTCAAAGAAAATGGGAAAACTGACCGTTGGATGTGATTATTATAATAAATTATGAGTGTGGTTAAAAATTTAGTCAATTTTACCATAGTTTCAAACCCGATCGGATTGGTCAACCGTAGTTGCTTGTATGTTTTCTTGATTGACCGATGGCTTGATAACCGCAAAACATGCTTATTTTTTCACATCATATCTGTAAATATCCTATCGATGGATGTACGTGTACATAAGATAAAAATTTCAATTTTATTACAAAGACGTTGCCCTATATCAATTTGTCACTTAAAGTTATATGACTTGTACATTGCATTTAAAACTATTGATGTCCATTCTAAAGCAACCATGAAGTGGAAGATGAATTTGGAGAAACCAACCGTTCGATGGAGAGATTGTAATGTTTTATAGTGGCTGTAAAAAATCCAGCCAATTTAGTTCTCGTTTCGAATTCGATCAACTAGGTCAAACTTAGTTACTATTATAAACCTATATTTATATATCATACACTCCAAAAAGCAACCTCTATCAATTCAAAGAAAATGGGAAAACCGACCGTTGGATTTGATTATTACAATAAATTATGAGTGTGGTTAAAAATTTAGTCAATTTCACCATAGTTTTAAACCCGATCGGATGGTCAACCGTAGTCGCTTGTATGCTTTCTTGATTGACCGGTGGCGTGATGACCGCAAAACTTGCTTATTTTTTTACATCACGTTTGTAAATATTTCATTGATAGATGTGCATGGATATAAGATAAAAATTTCAATTTTAATTACAAATACATTGACCTATACCAACTTGCCTCTTAAAGTTGTATGACTTATACATTACATTTAAATTGTTGAGGTTCATTCTAAAACAACCATAAAGTGGAAAATGAATTTGGAAAAACCAACCGTTTGATAGAGAGATTGTAATATTTTATGGTGGTTGTAAAAAATAAAGCCAATTTGGTTCTCGTTTCGAATTCGATCAACTAGGTCAAACCTAGTTACTCTTATAAACCTATATTTATATATCACACACTCCAAAGAGCAACCTCTATCAATTCAAAGAAAATGGGAAAAACGACCGTTGGATGTGATTATTATAATAAATTATGAGTGTGGTTAAAAATTTAGTCTATTTTACCATAGTTTCAAACCCGATCGGATTGGTCAACCGTAGTCGCTTGTATGTTTTTTTGATTGACCAATGGCTTGATAACCGCAAAACATGCTTATTTTTTCACATCATATCTGTAAATATCCTATCGATGGATGTACGTGTACATAAGATAAAAATTTCAATTTTATTACAAAGACGTTGCCCTATATCAATTTGTCACCTAAAGTTATATGACTTGTACATTGCATTTAAAACTATTGATGTCCATTCTAAAGCAACCATGAAGTGGAAGATGAATTTGGAGAAACCAACCGTTTGATGGAGAGATTGTAATGCTTTATAGTGGCTGTAAAAAATCCAATCAATTTAGTTCTCGTTTCAAATTCGATCAACTAGGTCAAACTTAGTTACTATTATAAACCTATATTTATATATCATACACTCCAAAGAGCAACCTCTATAAATTCAAATAAAATGAAAAAACCGACCGTTGGATGTGATTATTACAACAAATTATGAGTGTGGTAAAAAAATTAGCTAATTTCATCATATTTTCAAATCCGATCTAATTGATCAACCGTTGTCACTTGTTTTTTAGAATATATATGCACATATTTACTATAAAAATATGAGAATTTCCACACACACACACACACATATATATATATATATATAAATATAAACACACACATACACACATCTATCTATATATATATATATATATATATATATAAGCACACACACATATCTATTATATATATATATATATATATAAATATATATATATATATAAGCACACACACATATCTATTATATATATATATATATATATATATAAACATACACACATACACATATATATTAATATATTCACAAACACACACAAATATATATAATATATAAAAAATAGTTTACGGGCTTGTACGGGCCGGGCCTAGGCGGGCTTTTACCGGCCGGGTCTAGCGGGCTTTTGACGGGCCGGGCCTATGGGCCGGGCCGGGTTTTTGCGGGCTTTTTAGCGGGTCTCCATCGGCCCACCGAGGCGGGCTTTTGCGGGCTTTTTGACGGGCCGGGCCGGGCTTTTGGCCCTCCGGGCCGGCGGGCCTCCATCGGCCCACTTGATCCGCGGGCTTTTTGATGAGGCCTATGTTTCTGGATGGTTCTTAACTTCTCTATGTTCTATGACATCATATCTCCTAGAATGTTCAATAACCTTCAAGAAAAATTCCAAGTAAGTCGCCAAAAAAGATCTCCTAAAATGCTATGTGAAAAGTACTAGTTCCTGCTTTCTCAGGAAGCCTTCTTCAAGCCTGAATTCCTGCTAATTTATTGACTATTCTGGCCAGTTTTCGGGATCATATTGCAGTAAAACGTCATGTCTTTAACGAATTTCAGCCCTTTCTTCCAGAGCCCTCTTGGAAGAATGCAAGAAAAGCTCTCCAAAACTCAATCCGAGAAGCTGATTCTGAACTGCAGCTTTCAGCTTTGCACAACAATTTATGTGAGCTTCCTTTGTAATTTTCGGCCATATGAATGATCAAACTTCGTCCTTAACATCAGTATTTCGTGGTTAATGCCTTCAATACTCCATTTAAGCTCCTATTTCTCTTGAATTGCTTCACAAATTACCTCAAAAGATAACAGAGTTAAAACATTTTTTTTTTTTAAAAAATAGCTAAGAAAAATGTTAAGGATTGCACTTTATAATTCGCATTTTATGCACCTATCAAGATGGTTAGTCAGCAATTTCCTCTAGCCATCAACTCCTAGTATTCCGGTCCACAATACCATTTGATACGTCATCTGGTCGGTAGTACTTTTTAGATGACATTAGATGGTTAGTCAGCAATACCCTTTACCCATCGCCTCATAGTTTTTCAGTTGGCAATACCCTCTGATGCATAACCCTCCAGATGTCATGAAATGGCTAGTCGGCAGTACTCTCTAGTCATCACCCATTTTGTATATGCTATTCAGATATTTTAGATAGAGTGAGAAGAGTATTCGGTCGGTAGTACCCTCTGATGCATCATCTAGTAGGCAGTACCCTCTAGATGGCATGAAAGGACTAGTCGGCAATATCTTCTAGTCATATCTTATTTCTTATGAGTTAGTCAGTACTAGAATGTAGATATATCTTTTCAGGAGAGTGATTATATTGTGTAATCCACCCTTTACAGCATCTTTCTTTTAGTGGCCGCCTAATGGGTACTACTATGAGTTGATTCTAGTGGCCACCTGGTGAGCGCTACTGGTGAGTTAATTCTAGTGGCTGCCAAGTGTGAGCGCTACTGGTGAATTAATCCTAGTGGCTGCCTGGTGAGCGCTATTGGTGAGGTGATCCTAGTGGCTGCAGGGTGAATGTTACTAACGATACGACCCTAGTAACCACTTAGTGAGAGCTACGAGTGAGTTAGTAGTCGTCATTTGCAATATTTTCTGTTAGTGGCCGCGTGGTGAGTACTACGGGTGAGTTGATCCTAGTAGCTGCCTGATGGCCACTTAGTGAGATGATCCTAGTAGCCGTTTGGTGAGAGCTACGTTGAAGTGCTAGTAAGTTAATTCGTATTATTGATTTCTAGTTTGAAAATGGATTATCTTGAATAATAGTATTGAGTTTGCATCATAATGTAGTGATAAAGATCTAAGTTGAATAGTATTCTAGTTGGACGTTGGTTGTTTTTATAAGGAGCAAGTAGGCCCTAGAAGTTGAGGTTGGATTTTTGTTATTAGAAGTTATTAGTTTGCTATGCAGGTTTGGGTAGTTCATTTTTAGGGAAAGTTCTGCTAAATTTTTGATAAAATTTCTCTCAAGATGGGCCCCGCATCACCACTTTAAATTTAAGGGTGAAATCCGAGTCAAGTCCTGTCAGCATGTTACCCGTTTCAATGCCCTAGAAGGAAAGGGAAATGTGTCATAAGTCCCAAATTTGGATTTTTGAATAAGTTTTGTGAATCTATGTATTTCCCAATAAGGATGCCATTTGTTTTTTTTTTCTCTTTAAATTCTCATTATGGACAAACAAATTTATTGAGAGTCAATAAAATATTTACCCAAAATAAATCTCAAACCTAAATCACTTTACAGACCTACAATAAATACATTATTAACACCCGATAAAATCCTGAACTCCATCACTTAACCAATAACTTCCATTAAAACCCTTAATATTTATAGAAGGACAATAAAATGTTATTGTGGGTCAATAAAGTGTTGAGGTTTAAGGTTAAGGGTTTACATTTTTATGGGCGTTAATAAAGTGTTTGCTAAGAGTTAGTTACAAGTGTATGGGTTTTAGAATTTGTGATTTAGCGTTTAGAGTTTTGAGTTTTATTGGGGTCCGTGAATTGCTTACTGAGAGTCAATAAAATGTTTATTAAGGGTCAATATGGTGTTTGGGTTTAGAGTGTTGAGGGTTTACTAAAGGTCAACAAAAGAGTTTATTTTGGCTCATTAAAGTGTTTGAGATTTAATGATTATGATTTTAAAAAAGTGCAAAACTGATGGGAATAAAATCCTCAATTTTGTCTTTTTGGGTCAAGGACCCTTGAAGGAAAGCATAAACGAGTTAGGGTTGATCTTGGTTTAAGAGGACCAATCTTCTCAAACTAATGCTCTAACGAGCTCTCAGGAAAATATCTTCGTGCCAGGTTCAAACACAGTTTGGGTTGACGCAATTAATTGATCCTCCAACTTTACCTAATGGAGATAAGCCTCCAAATGCAAAGAGCAAATCAAAGAGCTCAAGTGGTGGGACTAGAAAAAAGAAGCTTCATGAGCCTAAGGCCTCATAGGTTTCTTTATCAGTACAGTGACTAATAACATTAGGGCCATGAGTTCAAATTTTTTTGGTTTGTAAAGTGCCATGTGCTCGTATGGGGCTTAACTGCAAATAAATGGAATTTTTAGGTAATGCCGACATATTATTGTTATGCTCCAAAAAAAGACATCATATTTTCAGTTATTAATTTATTGTCGTCTTTTCATAAAACAAAATTAATTATAAGGTGCGTTTGTGTGAGCCACACTTGGATATGTGGCAAGTTCCTGGAGTTTTTTTAATATTAAATTAAACAATTTTTAGATATATTTTCTTCCATGTATACCCTTGAGTTATCAGCATAACTCGATAACTTAACTGGGCCCGAGTCAATTTCCATAGCATCCATTAACCATAGTCTCACTGTGCTCCCAAACCTCCTCGGCGCTCTTTCCCGGCACCATCTCGACGATTCAAGGGAGAGAGAGAGTGAGAGACAAAAGAGAAAGGCATGAAAATGCACGTGTTCGGTGTTTGATTATACTCAAAAACGACTCTTCCTTCCTCCAATTTTCCCCCATTTTCTTTTGCCCTATTTTTCTGGGTTCGACGATTCACCATGGAAGGTGTTTGGCTCGACCAAGAAGCCCAAAAGGTGCAATTTTGGTGCCTGCTCTGACCTCTCCTCTCTCACCGATCTTGGTGCAATCTTGATCGCCGTCAACCGCATCGGCGATCTCCTCCAGGGGAAGCTCCACAGTTGTGGGAAAAAGGGAATACACAGCAAGCTGTGTCCGTCAGAATCCTACTCGCCGACCTCGATTCTCATCATGTTATTGATCTCGCTAGAGGTTCACCCCATCTGGGTATCGCTTCTTTCTGGGTTTGTGGTTATTTGTGATTACATGATGATGTATGTGCTGAATCTGGTACGAATATGCAAAGAAGAACCTGAATTTTGTATCTATATTCTTCTTTTGCTTCAGAGCTTTGTATTTTGATTTGGGAAAAATTCACCAACGGTGTCTGGTTAGTTAGACGACTTTCAGAATGATACCTGAACTTACAAAATTATCAATGTGGTATCTGGACTCATTTTTTTATATCAACGTCGTACATGTGACCAATTTCCATCACAGTCTGCACGTACGATGCACGTGAGTCACTTAATGAAGACGACAAGACCGATTTATCCTTAAAAGTTTGGGGAAAATTTACCAACCGTGTCTGGACACTTAGGGAACTTTCAGAATAATATCTTAATTTATAAAGTTATCAATGTGATACCTGAACTCATTTTTTTATATCAACATCATACCTACGACCAATTTCCGTCACGGACCTTTAAATTTTGCACGTGCGATGCACGTGAGTCACTTAATGAAGACAAAAAGACCGATTTGCCCTTAAAAGTTTTTTTTTTCTTTTCTTTTCTTTATTCTTCTTCTTTGGTTTCTTTATTCTCTCATTCTCTCCTTGCCAACACCACTGTTTTCGGAGAACTCACCATCAAATATGCAGAAAGAAAAATGGGGGAGAGCCACAACAACCTCCACCACCACACAATGACATCGTCCTCCGTTGTTTCTCGATTGAGTTTGGGAATAAGGACTGCTTCTTCCTCCACCGCCAGCGAAATCGTGGAGGCTCGATGCCACATTCTAAGGGCCACAAGCCGGAAGGAGAGCCATAGTAAGGTCTGCACCGCCAAAGGCCCCAGGGACCACCGCGTCCGTCCGGCTTATCGCCCACACCGCCATTCAATTCTACGACGTGCGAGACCGGCCCAGCAAGGCCATCGATTGGCTCATCAAGAAAGCCAAGGCCGCAATTGACGAGTTAGACGAGCTATCGCCGTGGAACCCGAACTTAATTTCTGTTCAGACAACATCTTCTCCGACGGTGCCGATATCCGCCGCGCAAGACACGCAGAACATGAGCCTTTATTTCTCGATGGTGGAGGCTCCGAGTTCTTTGTCTGCTAATCGGCGAGGCACAATGGTGGGTAGCAGCGGAGCGGCAGAGCTGGTGAATCAGAACAGCTCGAATTTTCTGCAGGTGAGGATGGTGTGGAGGCCGAAGTTGTTAATCTTTGTCTGCCTACAATTGCCTCTGATCGAAGTTGGGCTAGAGGTCGAAGTTGTTGGCTAGACAGATGCAGTTGCATGTGAGGATGGTGTGGAGGTGGTGTTGCATGTTGGGAACGACAGAGAGAATGGCGAGGTGGGATTTGAGCTGTGATTTGAGAGTGGAGGGCTGGCTTTAAGTTTCTGATCAATGGTGTATAAAAGGGGGTCGGAGGAGAGAACGAGAGTGGTGGTGGCTAAGTCGTCGGCGGCGGCGGCAAGGAGGAACTCGGAGTGAGCGGTGAAGCCTCAGTACACAATTTCAATTTGCTGTAGGATTTAAAGTGGGGGGAACCAGAAACATCTGTGGTGCATGAAGATAGATTGAGACGCAGTGGCGGTATTCGATTGGCGATGGACGGTGAAGAAACCAAAAAGAAGAAGAAGAAAGAAAGAAGAAGAATAAAGAAAGAAAGAAGAAGAATAAAGAAAAGAAAAAGAAAAAAAACTTTTGAGGGTAAATCGGTCTTTTTGTTTTCATTAACTTACTCACGTGCAAAATTTAACGGCTCCGTGACGGAAATTAGTGGTAGGTACGACGTTGATATGAAAAAATGAGTCTAGGTATCATATTGATAACTTCGTAAGTTCAGGTATCATTCTGAAAGTCCTTTAAGTGTCCAGACACCGTTGTCACATTTTTCCCTAAAAGAAACTGAGGGCAAAATGTCTTTTTTGCCCTCATTTTTGGGCTCACATGAGTCACACGTGCTCACAGTTGACGGAGACGTGACGGAAGTTCGCCAGAGGTACGACAATAATACGAAAAGTAAAGTTTAGGTATTACATTGATAACATTCAGAGTTTAGAAATCATTCTGAAAGTCACCAGAGTGGCCAGACACTATTGGTGAATTTTTCTCCTTTGATTTTCATGGCTTCCAAATCAAACCCAAATATTGGTTTTCTGGATAGTTAAATTAGAAATTCATTATTTATTTTGTTCTGTTTGGAGCCCTGTGAGACTCTGAGTCATGGATATAGTGGAAATTAACTTAGGCCGAGTCGACTTGCCGAGTGATGCTGATGATTTGGTGATCGGGAGAGACATAGGAACTGAATAGACTCAGGGGTATAGATGGAAGAAAATAAATCCAAAACAGCCTTTGTTGCTATTGTCTAATTTAATATTAAAAAATGATGAGAACTTGCTACATGTCTGAATATAGCTCACACACACTCACCCGAGTGTGAGCCTGAATATATAGCAGAGAAAACAAAACTTGTTACAAAATTAGGCTTCAAGTAACCAGTTTGTTTTTATGTCTAGTTACTTACTTGAGTAACTTTATCTTTACTTAGCCATTTATATATTGCAAAAAAAGGTTTACTTAAGCAATAACTCATTAGGAAATTTTAGGGCAAATACATGTATTACATATATAGATTTACAAGTGTGACGACAAATTTATTATCATTATGGTAATATGAGTTGTGTAATCTATACTATTATTAAAAGAAGAGAGTTTGCTATGTATAACTGAATTTTTTACCAATTATCATTTATATAATAAAAAACTTTTGAGTTAAAAATAATCAAATGGAATAATAAATTTACAAAATAAAAAATAAAAAAAATAAACTGATAGTGGTTTTTTTTTTTTTGCCGATTCAAAATGTGGTGTGGTTTTTCTATGAGATAGTGAGAGTTTTTTGTAACTACTTCCTCACATACTGACACATGCTTAAAAAAAAAATAACACGGTGTGTGTAGGTCATGTTAGTTTTAACTTATTAGAGGTTATTACTCCAGCTACAACCTTATTATAAATTGTGATCAAACTTGTTTTTAATATTATAATGTAGTTCAATTATAATTAAATAATGTAAAAAATTATAATAAATTTATTGTCAGTATAATAACATTGATTCTTATAATGAGTATAAAATAAACATGCCAGTACCAATTCAACATTGTAATTCTTTCTTTTATGTTCAAACGGCTTGATTACTGTGTGTATTGTTGCTTAAGAGATTGACACCTTAATTTTAAAATAAATAATTGTTTTTTACTTGAGATTTACTAACAGCTAAGTAAGGTAGGTTTTGACGGTAACAACTGTAGCTAGCAATTATTGTACTACTGGTTTCTAGTATATATAGACAACTCTAATGATAAAAATGACATAACACCACGGAACAACCACAACTTAAAAATGGCTGGAGGCTCATCTCTGAGACTTTTCATCTTAGGTATCTCCCTCCTCTCTTTCTCATGCCAATGCTTCTGCCATTGTAATGTGAACAGAAAAGGTGAGACTAGAAGTGTTGGGATCAATGGGATGTTCGTATTTGGAAGCTCCCTGGTTGACAATGGGAACAATAACTTCCTACAAAACTCACTGGCCAGAGCTGATTACTTGCCATATGGAGTTGATTTTCCTCTTGGTCCTTCTGGGAGATTCACAAATGGGAAGAACGTTATCGACCTTCTTGGAGAGCAGCTTAAGATACCTTCCTTCATTCCAGTATTCGCCGACCCCCAAACTAAAGGAAGCAAAATTGTTCATGGTGTCAACTTCGCTTCTGGTGCTTCTGGTATACTCGATGATACTGGCAACTTAGCGGTAACAATACCAACACGTACTCGCTTCATTTATTTCGTCTTTATATATTCATCATCTCAACGGTTTTTAGTTAGTTTTTTTTTTTCTTTTGGCTTTCAAGCTCTGAAAATGTTGTAGCTTGTAGTCCTCATTCGAAATGCTCATATATAGTCTAGAATTACGAAGGCATATTAGTCAAAAAACGAAAGAAACTAAGATAATTCCTTCATCACCAGCGATACTATTTGTTGCCGATTAAGCTAATCATCCAACCAACAATAATCACCTGTATGTAGTAAGTACTCCCCTGAAGTTCAATTGTCAACTCTTTAGCAAACAAAAGAAAAAAGAAAGTCATTTCCAACAAAAAGAAGAAAAACCAAAGTTTGTTGCCCATTACTTGTTATAGTGGATACCAAAAATACTAATAATTAAGGTACGTACTCTATTAACTATTAAGAACATCTCTAACAAAGTAACTAAATTCAATTTTTAGCTATATATAATTATTTTTGAAGCAAATTAAACTCAATTCTAACATGTTAGCTATATTTAAGTTAAATTTAACTTTAGTTAAAATGCTTAGCTATATTTAATTAGTCAGCAACTTTAACAAACTCTCTATTTTGACTCCTTAGTTATTTTAGAGAGCATGTTTACTTTTTATCTATTTTAACAGTTGCATTAGACTGCTAAGTGGCTCTCCTTTATAACTTTAAGTTATCACACTCCTAAATATAGAGAGCGAGATGAGGCTCTCTATAATTTAATACATGTCTTTTGAGTTATTTTATGTAATTTATAAATACATTTAAACTATTTAATCTTCATTAAAAATAATATAAATTCAAAATTAGTTAAAATAGAGAGCACTGATATAGATGTAATTCTAAAGTGGCTAGCTAAAATGACTTTGTAACTATTTTGGTTAAAATTTGACTCAAAAATGACTAGTATCGCTAAAGATGCTCTTCATGAATAGCCAAAGCAAAAGTTATATTTCTCTATCATCTTTTATTCATATGTTAATTTATGATTTAATAAAACATATTATTTCACTTACAAATAGCTGCTAGTGCTAGACCAAAATTGTTAGTTTAATAGTTATATTTCACAACTTTAGTTAAATTTGTAATTAAAGTAATAATGCAAGGAAAAAAAAGGGGAAATTGATTCATTTAGAATATGGAATGAACCATTTTCCCTCATATTTTTCTTTACTTTAGGAAAATATTTCCTTTTCTTTTGCATTTCCTTCCTGATGTTTACTTTCTGCGAACCAAACGATGCCAGAATTATGTTGAATCAATTCGTACGTTCTAATGCTGGGTTGTTTGCATTATTAATTTCTTACAGGGACGTGTAATGAGTCTAAATGAGCAAATTAGAAACTTCGAGGAGGTAACTTTGCCAGAGTTAAAAACCCAATTAGGGTTGGGGTGCAGTACAAGCTTTGAATCATCACTTGGTAAGTACTTGTTTGTGGTGGGAACTGGTGGAAACGATTACTCTTTCAACTACTTCCTGGCCAACCCCCATAATGTCAGTCTTCAAGTCTTCACCGCCAATCTGACATCATCTCTCTCCACACAACTAAAGGTACATGCTAGTGGCTGCACACGTATTTTTTCATCATCGTTCCGTATTCCATCTACCAATTAATAATTGACTGATCAATGAAACACATACCTGAATTTAAAATATATCTGTAGTAAAGTTGGTCCGAGTTCCAAACAGAACGGACAGGGTAGGGGCTCTTCTTCATAGTGCAGTGGTGGAGTAAATTAAATGATAGGATAACTACAGCAGATAAAGTATTAATTATGGCCATGACTGGTATCTGTTGCAATGTCGGGAACAGAGACTGTTTTGATTAATATTTACAACCTGCGTCTCCATCTGTCCTGCATTTTATCTCATGGAAGTATTCATTATGTTGTAAGATGTAATTTTCTCTTGCTTGTTTTAGCTAGCTAGCTGACTGAAGGATACATATATAGAGATGATGTGGGGTGCCATCGATCTGCTAGCTAGCTAAGTAGATAGTCGGGCATTATTTTCTATTGGCCCCCCAGGTTCTCTAATCAAATAAATGACCCATCTACCTACGTCAGATCGATTAATCAAAACTGTTGGTAGATATACAGACATGCATAAAATGCAGTATGAAAACCCAATCTACTCACTTATATCACGAGAAACACTCATATATGGCCGGGTTGGATGGTTTCATTCCAGCCACTTCCTACTAGAGGTTATTCGGTTAAAAAAAGGAAATCAACGAAATGTAGATATGACGATTTTTCTGATTTTAACTGTATTATAAATATACAGTCATTTTGGTTTAATTCTACCCTATCATTCTAATTTAACACATTCTAATTATTTGTTGAAAAAATTATGGGAACTACGTACCTCAGTCACTTTGAGGATCAGTTTAATGTATATGTACTGATATTTTGATCGTCAATTTTAGTTTATTTATGATTTTACAATTCTGTTAATTCTATTGGATGGAACATTTAAAACGTACAGAAGTTGCACAGTTTGGGAGCAAGAAAATTTGTGGTGATGTCAATAAACCCACTTGGGTGCAGTCCTATGGCTATGAACATGATGAAGCTGCCAACCGTGACGCGTAATCGTTGCGTACAAGGTATGAACCGTGCAGTTCACCTTTTCAATTCTCGGTTCAAGTCCATGGTTGATGCCACAAGGGCTGAAATGCCCGGTTCAGCACTTGTATTCGTCAACTCCTACAAGATTATCAGGGATATTATCAAGAATCCCATCTCCAAAGGTAAAATACATCCATCTCTTTTTGCTTCTCCATGGGTTTGAAACTTCAAAAGGCACTTGGCGTAATATATAGTCTATACTTATCATCCAAATTTGATGGGGGTTATAGGATTCAAAGATTCGAGCGGTACGTGTTGTGAAGTGGCATCAATAAGTGAAGGAGGAAATGGAATCTTATGCAAAAGGGGAGGGCAAGTGTGCCTGAACAGAAGCAGTCATGTCTTCTTTGATGGCTTGCATCCAACGGAAGCTGTGAACGTTCAAATAGCAACCAAGGCATTCGTCTCCACTCTCAAAACTGAAGTTTATCCAACTAATATCCAACAAATGACCCTAATCTAAATATAGGCTGGTGCATGGCAGCATCTTTGTTTCTTATATGCCTACACTACCAATAAGTTTCATGGTTCTTTCTTTGTCACCTACAATGGTACTCTAATATATAGTGTGTAGCTAAGTTGGGTACGATTTCATTAGAAGTTTGGTAGGAGTGAATAAGTCCATCAGAGGACATCGTAATATATGTATAGTCGACTGGTATGGTATATATTATGGTTTTCTATTAGTTTCTTGAATCGGCTCTTCCCTCTTTTACATGTAACTACCAAGTTGTGCATCTTGCGTGTGCAAATTGTGCATGCCAATAACTTTATTCAAAACTCTGGGAGGTGGGAATGAGCTGTGATGGTCATATTCGAAAGAAATTAAGATGTTCTTTTGGATATCAGTGGAAGCGTAAATATTGAAAATCTTACATTGGTTAGGGAGATGTGATGTATGAATGACACATAATATGGGAGATGTACAATCCAAAGACAAGTACAGAGCTCTTAGAGAGACATGAAAGACAGTATCTCAAAATAACTGATAATAAGAATTAGACTCTAATAAAACTTCTATAATAATACTTAAAATGTTTGGATACATAATGGTCCCAAATTGTATCGAGTTTATGTTCCATAATGATTACTTTATTAACATGTCAAGATCATTCTCTGAGTGACATCTTTGAGTTTCTAATATGCAATGATGACATATGTGCATTTCTATATGTGATGGTTCATTTAAGAGGTTTGATATTGTGAATGGTGTAACTGAAGTTAGAGAACCATGTGCATTGCTATTGAGGATATGTATGCTATTAAGGGTTAGTAACCCTATGTGTGTATTGCAACCTCATTAATTTGATGTTTATTTATGAGGATCAATAGTTTTAGCTTCATGATTGCATTTGCTTGATTGCATGAGGTATTCAACTCAAATCTATTATCAGTATAGTTGAGCTTGCATTTTTAGACAGATTTCTTAGCTTTACTTTATGGGAGGGTCATTGAAATTATGTCTACCTATAGGCTCTGTGGATATTTGATCTTATTACTGTTGTTAGTCTTTTTCTTCTTCTTGAAATTCTGGTCATTTATTTGCTGCAACTGTGAGGACCTTTTGATTAGGTCTTTTGCATTCTTATAAGCTATAATGGTTTTTCAATCAAATTGAGGGTCAGTAAAGTACTAAGGGTCAGTACTCATATATTTGCATTTATCATATACACAGATTAATTGCAAATGGCAAAGAGGAAGGCTGTTGCAATAGACAAATAGGATATACCGATTGAGAACATGAGAAGAATCATTATCTTCACCATGACCAGAGCTGGTATTCGAAAGTATGTGATAATTGAAGGCAAGCAAAGACCATATTAGGTTGGATTGGATTAGAATTAGGATTTGCTTTGATCAATGTTTTGTTTTATTAAGTGAGAGTAATAGCGAAAGGTTGATCTTTTGCGGATGTGGATTTGTGCTTATTAGTTGATAGGATTTTGACGAAAGTAAATTGACATAGATGCATGCTTTTTCAGTCTTCTTTATTGGTTAATGTTAATGGATCGATTTAATTACTAAGTTTCAAACCAAAAAAAATGGTGCAAGGTCAAATAACTTTGACTCTTTTATGTTTATACAAACAATTCAACCGGTTAGTCATTCAGAATTGCCTCTAGAAACTGGAAATAACTGCAAGTCATATATGTCACGCCTCGAATTTTGAATAATAAATTCAAATCCGAAACATGAATACAACTAAACAAATCACGTCCTAAATTTTTTTTCTCAAAACCAATATCTCCAAAATCATAACACAAACCTCGTAGCAAACTATCTCTCGAGTCAATTATTACAATACTAACATAAATAAAATGTTATGCTCACAAGAGTCTACAAAAACACACCAAAATAGACCAAGTGCTGGTCTCAACCCTGCTGCCCTACGCAGCTCGCTCACCACCCTGATTATCCTGACCTGCAGGATTATCCGCTACACCATCTGAATAGTGTACCGGGATTGCAACAACACAAAACCCGGTAAGCTTTCTGAAAGCTCGTGTGAGTAAATAAGAATGAACGGTTGATTTATTAGACCACAACTCATTTATCTCAAGTAAACATCCAACAATCTCAACAACCACAAGCAACATCAATCCAACACACATGAAACAACATGGAACACATTTCCACAATCACCAAATCACAACTCTCGCCACTTTGGCACCCAATCACAACTATCGCCACTTTGGCCCTACGTTAGAGCTCTAACTGCCTCGTTACCTCTGACACCTTGGCCCAGGGTCAAGTAACGGCACCTCCAAGTTACTCAGTAACCCGCGAACTTTGGACCATTTCATGTCCTCAGAACAATATATCCCCGTCATTATTTAACGGTCGAACTTTGGACCTCCCTGTCCTCAGAACACATACACTCCGGTTATCATTAACCAAAGATCCTTGGACCATTCGATACTCGGAATCCTACGTTTCTCTACCTTCTATTCAACTCACAAAATCAACATGCTTATCACCAACATTTATCAAATATTAACAACATAATAAAATCATACTATCAACAATTATCAACAACATATTATCACAATTCCACACCTCAATGTCACACCATTCAATATATAATCACGTAAATATATATATACGTAACCATCCACACAGGAATGATCACTAATACCAACTATAGTTTACACGATGCAAAATCAAGAAATTCATTTTTAATATACTTTAAAACACATTTCTTAAAACCATTTTCTCACACATAACAAATAAATTGGGCAATTAAGGAAATTCGGTTCGTAAATGAACCAAGTGAGATTTACTCACCTCTAAACTCCCGCTGCGTCTTCTTACAACCCAAAATACGATTCACAATCGTCCGCTAACAAATCCGTCAAATACCTAATCAAAACGATAATTAACTTAGCGTATAATTTCAAAAACACACTTATATAAAGATCCAACGGTCGGATCTTCACCCGTGACCACACAAGGTCACCGGGATAGTCCTACGATCATTATATCAAAACTAGAATTCTATCGGACGGTCCAAACTTCATAAATCACAAATTGAGCGATCGAAATCAATCGAAATCGTAAAATTCATAACTAATTCATACGATATCCAAAATTCGCATGCTATATATCAAAATGAGCGTATCAACATGTAGAATCTAAAAATGAGCAGAAACTGCTCATGATACTCCCGGAGGTGGCCGGAAAGGGCCGCCGGAGTTTAGGGTAGAGCCGCCGCCGACCACCACCAATGGTGTTGGGGCCGAGCTTATCCCCTTCGTTTCATCATTTTGAGCAACTTTCATAACTAACACGAAGTGAGAAAATGAGTGGAAGTGGTCGAAAATACCTAAAAACAGTCCGGTTTGCCGGAAAACCGAAATTTTCTGATAGTTGCTCCGTTCGACGTCAAAAGCTTCAGTTCTAGTCTGGTTCTTTTTGCTGCGTGTTCTACTCCTTAATACGAGTTCAACGAGATAAAGAACTCATGTTTTCGTGGCCGGAGCTAGGAGAAATCGCCGCTGGTTCGTTTTAGGGCTCGGATTGAGTTTTGAGTTCCACCGCCGTGTAGCCACCACGAGAGGGGAAAACGTGACCACCAGTCGACTCACAGGAAGTAGTAGAGTCGATCTGGGCTTCGTTTGACCTCAAACGGTGGCCGGAGCTGGGAGAAAGAGGCCGACGAAAATTTGCTCTGTTTTGGAGCTTGGACGCGCGCAAGGGAGAGAAAAATGAAGACGATGAACAGTGCACCGACTGAAAATGGAAACCCCATTTTCGGAAACTTTCCATTTATATATATACCCAAATTGGCAACTTTTCTAAATGCTATAACTTCTTCGTACGAACTCCGATTCTTGCGTTCCGCATATGGACGAACTCGTATCGACGAGCTCTACGACTTTCATGAAGGAAGTTTCCTCAAATTCCTTACGTATAAATAAGTCAATTTTAATAACCCTAAATAACGTTAAATTTCGATACTAAAATCATTCGAAACCAAATTTCTCAAATAACGACATTCGAATCACACTCACAACTCATAATTCATATAATTTGAGAAATATTGAATTACAAAATATTTAACTGAAATTTCGAGTCTTCACAATATATGTCAGAATGATACTGAAGGTCAGTACATTAAGTCTACAATCCCCCAGAATGATACTGAATCCCAGTACATTAAGTTTGTAGAGGTTATTTTGGTAATTTACTAGTTAACAGAATCAATTCAAAAAATGGAAGGAAAATAGCAACATGGGCTTGGACCTTGCGCAAGGTTCAGCTACAGTACCGCTAGGGTTTTGGAAAAAAAAAAGAGGGAAAAAGTCACAAAGAGTACACCAACTTAAATTCATTCTATAGTTTGGTACATCATCTTCTAAATAAATCGTTTTGGTACCTCAACTTATTATTTCTATATAACATTCATACACGCCGTTATTAACACCGTTAACTCAAGCGCCACATGACTTTTTCTATGGGTGTTTTCGTTCGATCCATTTACATTTTCTCCAACCCTTATCTATTACTCAGTGATTCAAAGGCTGCAAAGCCTTCAAGAAACCAGGAGCAACTAATGTTGGCACAAGCACTAAGAATGGAGATGGAGCAAAACCAGGAGCCCACAAGCAATGGAAGTACTGATGCTTGCAGCAAACTTATGACATTTTGTGACATTCATGACCATTTTTATGACATTTTATTATCCTTTTGTATTGGAGAACAATTAAAGTACAATTGATGCTGCTCATTTGAATATTTTGTGTAACAAATGGTTGTGCTTTTGAAACAATGCAAATGTCTTATGGAGCTTGTTAATCTATTTGAACTCATGAATATTAGTAGTACACAATTTTAGTAGCGGTAGTAACTGTGACACTTCATTCCTTATAATACCACCATACGTACGTACTTGTAGTAGCATTGATAATACAAAGGCGGCAAATCTTATGATTCTCATCCAATCAACTATCTAAAACAACAACCCTTTTAAGATGAGCTACCCAACAAAACTAGTTAACGAAAAATAAAAAACAAAATTGCAGTACCCAAAAATTCATTCCCAGGTCCCCAATGATACTAGCTTGGACCATTACCCGGCCTATACCAATCAATCACATAGCCAAAAATGAGTACAATTGGGGAGAAGGGTGAGTCCCAGAAGCTATTCCCATTTCTGGTAATAAACATCCATTCACAATATATCAATGACAGAAATGACACATTGATATATATTGGGTTGGGTTTAACTTAATATTGCAAACCATGAACAAATATTTTGGAGGGAGTTATAACTTTTGGAGGGAACTAATTGATCTAGTGAAAGCTATAAGATCTTTAGAGGGAAAACATTAAAGGACGAAAACACCCATAGAAAAAGCAATATGATACTGAATCAACGGTGTTAGTAAAGGTGTGTATGAATGTTATATAGAAATAATAAATTCAGGTATCAAAGTGATTTATTTAAAAAATGAGGTACCAAAGTGTAGAATGGGTTTAAATTGGAGTACTCTTTGTGACTTTTTTCTGGAAGAAAAAAAAAACAAAAAAAAAGCTTGTTATTAGAAGAAAAAAAAAGTCTGCTATCGGTAATAAATAGGTTGAGATTGTATCTATTAGTAATTTGCTATTCTTTGTTTTTTTCGTTTTGTTTGTTTGTTTATATAAAAAATATATATAAATATTTTATGTCTTTGTATTGCAAAATCTGGTTGCAGTCTTCTAGAATCTAGATGGCTAAGAATGAACACCGTGCCCAATACCAAGAACTGTATGAACAAAAAAGTCATAAAGAAGTTAAGGAAAAACAAACAGTACCTGAAGAAGAGGGAATCCTTCCCTCCAATAAGTGCATACCGGATTACCGGTTTTACCCGGGGCCGCATTCTGACATTCCATATCCCCTCTTTCCATCATCCCCAGAATTAAAAATAATTTAAACAGTTAGGCAGACGATGGCAAGCTTATGGTTCAGTTTGGGATTCATGTGCTGTGAGAAGAAGCACTTCCGAACTTGCTGTGAGAGGAAGTACTTCTGATTTTACTGTGAGAAAATGTCACGCCCCGAATTTTAGAATAACAATTCAAAATCCGAAACATGAAATACTACTAACTCAAAATAATCATCCTGAAATTTTTTTTTTCTTAACATACTCACCACACAAAATAAAATCAAACCGAATTTAGTCTCGGTTAATTATTACAACACAAATCCAAATGTAATGTAAAGCTCTAAATGAGCATACACACACCTCACCACTAATTAATAAAAAAACTGCTGAAACACCTAAGCAGCTCGGTCACCTCCCTGGTTATCCTGACCTGCAGGAATATCCGCTACACCATTGAATAGTGTACCGGGATTGCAACAACACAAAACCCGGTAAGCTTATGAAATCTTGTATGAGCAAAAGAATGAACTGTTACTTAATTTAATCTCATTTATTTCCACACTCAGTAACACTCAATTATTTCCACATATGCAATTAATAAACAATCTCAAACAACACCAATTCAATATATCATGACAACCCCACTCACAACTTTTCCCACAACTCTCATCATCGTATTTATAAAAATACGGTACTTGACAGACTAGAGCTCTAACTGAATCGTAGCCCGTCACCTGGCCTAGGTTATGGCATCCGACATATTTATCAATTATTGTATTTCATCAATATGTATACCTATATACATATTTAGAACGTCCAATAATTCCACATACTCAACCAATCGTATCTCATCATCCACACTAGGATTAGAGCATCCGATTACTCACTCCGGTCATTACGTTGACCCTAAACCCATAAATGAACCCAACATATAATATCACATACTCATCAATCATCCCAACCAAGATACATCATATTATTATGGAATTACACAATTGTAATATAATCAACTCATCAATTCAACACAATCATATCATAAATCAAACAATCCACACATTAATATATATTTTTCACGTAAATATATATATACGTAATCATCCACTCAGGAATGACCACTAATACCATCTATAGTTCACACAAGAAAATTATGAAATTCATTTGTATAGTTAAAATTTATTTTACTTACCTATGGACCGTGGTGATTCAAGTCCATGAATTTTTAAAACAAATATTTAATCCGCACATATTTTTCACACAATTACCAAAAATAAATAAATTAAAATGCTCGGTTCGTAATATGAACCACGTGAGTTTTACTCACCTCGAAACTCCCGCTGCGTCTTCAATATAATTATAAATTATAATTTATAATTAACGCCGAATAGCCCACGCAATTAAAATCCGTCAATCACCTAATCAAATGTGATTCGAATTTAGCCAACAAATTCAACTCATAATTTAACCACTAATTAACGGTCAGATTCTAATTTACATTAAAATCCGACGAGCGGTTTCTCACGAATCGCTCCCCTAATTACCGTTTTTCACATATACGAAGATCCAACGGTCGGATCTTCGCCCATGACCACACAAAGCCTCTGGGACAGTCATATGATCATCATAAAAAATTTACCAAGTTCATCCAACGGTCATAATTTCACAGATCAACAATCTAACGACCGAAATCGATCGAAATCACAAAATTCATAACTAATTCAGAAAAAATCCGATCTTTGTGTTCCGCACGTGTACGGACTCGTATCGACGAGCTCTACAACTTTTATGAAGGAAGTTTCTCCAAATTTTTACGTAGAAAAAGTCGATTTCTCAAACCGAGTATTTCGAGCTTTTCGTTAAAATAAACGTTTCGAAACTTCGATAATTGTAAAAATGAATGATTATCGAACATAAATCGTGAAATCGCATAATAATCATTCGATACAATCACTCGAATTTAAAATGGAAATTGCGCGTATTACAGAAAAAGTAGCTAAGTGTTTGGTAAACTGTTTTTAAAAGTGCTGTGAGAACAAAAAGCAATTTCTGAGTGTTTGGTAAGTTGCAAGTGAAAAGTGATGTGGGTTGGTATAATTACCAAATGGTCATAAATACTAAAAATGCTACTAAAATACATAATTTAGCTTTTTAATCATGTAACCGTACAAAATTATAATTTGCCTCACGTATTGTTCTTGTACACTGGTTAAAAATATTGATGCATTAGTTTCATCTCATCTTCGATATTAATTACACAAATTATATGATTAATTTTAGGTTTGTTGTAATTTTTTGTTACATATTGCTCGGTCCGAATAAAAGCTATGTGATATAACTTTAATATACAGCAAAACTTTTAACTATTACACAAAATAAGTCTAGAATGTTTTGACTAATTCCTCAACCATAGTTCATGGAGATCCACTACACAAAATATATTAAAGACAATTCAAATTTGCAACTAAACGCTAAGTAGATGCATTCATTAGATGTTCTGCAATTGTATTTTTTAACACCTCAATTTCTCATCTTCCCGAACCATCTCATTCATGTGCATTGGCATCTCTTCACTTAAGATTTATGTCATAATCTGCAAATAGGATTTACAAGAACATCAGAAACAAAATATTAGAAGGCGTAAAGATATCCCATGCCCCATTCATGTCATGCCTAATTCATTACTCTAATTCTATATAGGACAAAGTATACACAAGACGACATGGAGATAGGGTGGACTCTATCCAAACTTGACAACTGCTCAGCTATGCTATTGGCTCAATTATAAGTGAATCATGGACAAATCATGCTAGTATGATTTCCTAGTTGCACTAGTCGTAGCGGGTTATGACAGAGATGAGATTTGAAACTCCATTTAACTGAAAATTATGAAAAAGGTTTTGATGAAAAATTCTGGAGGAGGATATAAAATTCTCCACTGTGATGTATTTATACTGACTGCATTAAACTTTACACACTGAATAACTAAGAGAGAAGGTAATATAACCACATATTAACCAAAAACAAATCTACATTGTCCAAAACATCCATAATCAAGGTGAAAATCCATAACTTCCAACTATTCTGGGGTTTTTCCAACAACTCTCAATGATATCACTTGAATTACTAGTAGCAT
Source organism: Rosa persica (assembly GCA_025331145.1). Classification (NCBI taxonomy): domain Eukaryota; kingdom Viridiplantae; phylum Streptophyta; class Magnoliopsida; order Rosales; family Rosaceae; genus Rosa; species Rosa persica. Next base: position 22,262,639 of record WFKR01000006.1, on the reverse strand, counting down.
AAACTGAACACAGAAACTACACATAATAGTGCAACTCTTGCTTCTAAATCGCAACAAAAGATATACAGTGAGTGCTTGATGCCTATACCAGAACCAACCATTCATTATTACGAACATTGCAGAAGTACCTCCTTTTTCAAAGGATTGAAACACTGTGTGCCTTTATCAACAAGATGCATGCAAACATAATAAACTCGAGAAAAACAAATAATCACGCATTGTCACCAAATCTAATGCACAAACCTAAACCACGACTACTCTGGCTTACCTTATAGAGTCATTAGGGGAGAAAAACAACCAAGTTGGTGCATTAATTCACACCTAGTTTAGGCAAGAAATGTCCTGCTTACAAATGACCATTCAGAGCAATAACATGAGTATACAACAGCCAGCCATAACACAAATGACAAGATTTCAAAGCATTTTGCACAGGTCAAGAAACAAAGCATATAATCACAATTCAAGAAAACATCCAGAACCTCCCCACAGTATCCATCTTATATGATCTTAGTAAGAAGCTGTGTTAAAAATTCACAAAGCTTTAATCCTAACATCTATTTCCACTTGATAGTTTGATTAACATAAACCCATCAAACCAAAGGTCTAAGCATTTAAAAGCCAACATGTTTACAAAGCTTTGATCTTTCAAGCACAGAACAAGTCAGAGCGAGCCAGAAAAGTAAATGCAGAACATAAGTGATAGCAAAGCTTTTTTAATAAAAACCTTCCTTTCCTTACCACAGCAATAAGGATCACTTGAACTCAAAAGTGGGCACTGGAGGCGCATCAAAACTCTCCAGGACCTTGGTCTCGCTTCAGCTGCCGACCTCCTCAGGCTGTTTGGATTTCCCAAACCACCCTCCCAAATCGCTATTTGGTAATGAAAAGAAAGGGAAAAAAAAAACAGAACAATAATCCCAAACCAAATAGATTTGATGTTTGATAAAAATAAAATCTAAAATCAGACCAAATAATTCAATAAAATAGTTGGTAAGAGGTTTTACCTTTTAGAATTTAGAATTTGGAGACAAAGCTGCTCTGTCGAGTTTATGATTGATGCTCCTCAGTTCAATGACCGTAGAGAAGGAAGGATCGAGGAGAAGATAATCAGAAATAGAAGTCCTCTCTCGAGTTTCTGATGAGAAGAATGATGCTCCTCAAAATTTTCAGTGACAGCAGAGAGAGAAGGAAGAGAAGTAGAGGCCCTCTCTCGATTTCTTCCGATGAGAATGAATGATTCAAGTGTTTGATGGCAAAGAGAGGAGGAGGAGGAGGAGCAGAATGCGGTGGTTTTGCCTGGCACAGATGAAAAAAAAAGACTGGGTTTTAGTTTAAATTTTAGAAAAGAACGAGGACAAAATAGGTAATTTATTTAATTTCATTAATAGTTCCGTGTTGCAGCCTCGTTCCCCAAAAGTCGCTTTCAAAAGCTACTGAAAGTAGCTTCTTGATTCCTGCTGCCCACAGAAGCACTTCCGCCCAAAAGCAACTATTTTAGAGTTTACCAAATAGCCTCACTTTCCTCCAAGAAGCACTTTTGGACCAAAAGCAGGTTTCAAAAGCAATACCAAACTAAGCCTATGATTGTTACGCAATTACGCGCTAAGGTTGTTCAGATTGGGTTGCATTGTTTTAGACCGGATTCTTATAAATATCATGTATTTGATTATACATGCATATATTTCCATTATTACTTCTCCAACAAACTTCTTCTTCTTCTGGGTCAATATGACAAAAGAAGCTTCAAAACTGGTGTGTTTGTATCTCTCTGTGATATTTGCTTCTGTATCTTCAGCTTCCGCAAGCACTGTTACTTGTAGCTTCAAACAAGATGGTAGTGGGAATACGATCCAAGGGATGTTTGTATTCGGAAGCTCTCTGGTGGACAATGGCAACAATAACTTCTTGGAAACCAAGTCCAAAGCCGATTACTTGCCGTATGGAATCGACTTCCCAAATGGAACTTCTGGGAGATTCACAAATGGTAAAAATGTTATTGATCTCCTCGGTGATCAGCTTAAGCTTCCCTTTATTCCACCATTTCAAGACCCCTCCACTGAGGGAAGTAAAATTTTTCATGGTGTCAATCATGCCTCTGGCTCTTCTGGTATCTTGGATGATACAGGATTAGTTGCGGTACGTATTTCAAAACACCTTATTTTCAGTCATCATCAGCTCATAACACGATTTTCGTCTTCATCCCTATATGTTCCTTTTAATTAGCTAGCTTCATTTCAAAACACGGTTTTGGTTTTGGTTTTGGTTTCTTTTCTCAAATCACGTGCTTCGTCGATCTTTTTCTTCTTCTTCTTTTTCTTCTTCCTCCCTCTGCTATCCCAACTAATCTAGCTTTCTTCTTGTTAATAAATAACTTGTACTTTGTGAATTTTCCGAACCATATATGTTAATATGGAGACGAATATTGACGGTTTTCACATGAAGCCTGTGCTTGCTTGTGTTCAACCATCACATGCATGCCTGCATGGTGAGCTAGCAGATATATAGCATACATCCACATGACAGAATTATGATCTATATATTCATAAAAACTAATTAGTTTCATTAATTTTGTCAAACAATTTTGTGTCTCACTAGCTTAGATTAGTATCACATAAAGTTTCTTTAATTTTCCACGAAAAACTTTAAACTAGTTAGTTTTAACTAGCTCGATTTCCATTCAAATATGTATACTTGTGAAATGTCTGACAGGTCTAAAATCCTGAAATAAATTTCAGGGTAATGCGACGAGCTTGAGTCAACAAGTTAAGGACTTTGAGGCGGTGACACTGGGAGAGTTAGAAGCAGAGCTAGGGTGCAATAGCTCTCAATTGCTACCAAGCTACTTGATTGTCGTAGGAGTTGGTGGAAATGATTACATGCTCAACTATTTCCTTAGGAGATTGTACCTCCGAATCAGTATTGAAACCTTCACTGCAAATCTCATAGCCTCTCTAGCTCAGAAACTCCAGGTAACCATGTACATTTACATGGAGTTTTCTATAGTACTTGGATGTTTACTATACTCTCATTTACGTCTAATTGAACTAAAATTACAGTTTAGTTGAACCAAATTTACAACATTGACAATAAAGTTATCACATTTGTTTTACACATTTACATATAATTGAACAAAGTTACCACATCGATAACAATTTGTTCATAAACTTGTAAAAATATCATAGGTGGAGTAATTACCTCTAATAGAACTAAAATTATCAAAAAAATAACCCTATTTACCACAATGACAATAAAATTGTTGTTAAATCTATAAATGAGTGTATCACATATATACATGTACCGTAGAATTTCTTCATTTACATACAGACATATATCAAATGATCGAAATGATCGGAGATAAATTTTGACTTTGTTATCTTGTTATTGTTGCAGGAATTGTACATTTTGGGAGGTCGTAAATTTGTGTTAACGTCGCTAATGCCATTAGGCTACAGTCCTGTGATTAACAGGCCAAATCTTATTGGCACCCCATCAGCTCTGAATTACGCAGCTCAGCTCTACAACGCTCACTTGAAGACACTGCTTGACTCTCTCAAAACTCACTTATCCGACTTCAATTTCGTTTTGGTTAACCAATATAACATTATATCTAATCTCACTTACTCTCCTCCTTCCACTACAGGTACATTTAGTATCATTAGTATTAGTTCTTTAAATTTTTTGTACATATTATGTTTTCTAATTTATGTCTTGTGGTGCCTTATATTCATTACAGGCTTTAAAAACATAAGCAACCCTTGTTGTACAGTTTCCCTCTCTCAAGGTGCTTACCTTTCGGCTTTTTTGTCCCCCTTAAACAAACACAAAAAATGCAGGGATTCTATTTTACTGTAATTTTTTTTTTCCTCTTCTCATTATCTCAATCGTCGTCGTGGTGATCGTCATCCCATATGCATATGCAGGTGGAAATGGAATATCATGCGATAGAGGTGGGAAGGCATGTGAAGACAGGACGGCTTATATGTATTTTGATGGGTTACATCCAACAGAAGCTGTGAATGTTCAAATAGCAACCAAGGCATATGCTTCTACTCACCACGGCGACGCTTACCCAATCAATGTCAGCCAACTTGCCCAGCTTCAAATTTAATCATGCTTCTTATTTCCCCTCTAGTTTTGTAACAGCTTATATATGTAAGATGCTTCCCTCTAAATTTGTACTTTTCTTGCTGTAATTGCCACACAGTTGGAGCTAGAGGTTCAAAACTGGCATTGGCCGGGTTTGGGGTGCTGAACTTCTGATCAAATAAGAAGCAAATTAAACTTAAGTAGATATATATTAGAACTAATTAAATGAATAACCAATAAGGTATACAATATATGATGTTGATCTTAATTCTTGTCAAACAACTACATAATCAGATGGTTAAATTTAAGATCAACATCATAGAGTTGTAATCAGACTTAAATTTAATTGGAGGGATACTTACCTAATTAGCAGAGCTACAGAAGGTCTAAAAAAAATAGTAAGAGAGACTATACATTATGCTTTAATTTGCACCTCATTAAATCAAACACGTTAATTTGGGCCAGCCCTAACATTTTAAGGCTTGTGAACAATTGAAATGTGGCCTATGAAATTAACAATTACTATATATTTACACGAATTTATTTTCTTCAAACACAATATCAAATTAATTGCAAGAATTTTTGTTTTTTTTTTTTACTTTTGATCAAATAACAACTATATATCATTAATAAACTTAGTCGAATACTTGGCGTTAAGGTGGCCTCATTGACAAAGAATGAACTTGCAGAGATGGTTGTCAAATTCATGGAGGAAGAAAATGAAGTTCATAGAAGAAAATGAAGTTCATAGATGTTCTTTTCTCATATCTACCAAATCAATAGAAGAAGAAAAATATAGCCTCCATAGCTTTTTCAGATTAATAGATCTGAGTTTCAAATGTTTTCATAACACATAAACACATATACGAATGAAAGGATTTATTTGTTCCTTCCACAAAACCCATAATAATTTGCATCAAACTCATGAAGCCAGCATTTGCTGCTTGCTGTTGGAAGTGAAGGAAATGAATAAGGAATTGGTTTAATTCTCTACGGCTTGAGAAAAGAAAGATGGAGAGATTAGTTTGAAAAGGATAAGGTTAGTAAGATCTTGTAGGTGCAAGCATAAGATAAAAAAAAAATTATAACCAATTATGAGCTGCCACCTCAATTAAAAATGAAGAGGTTATCACATGCATGACAGTGTCGCACCCTGATATGGGAACCATTTTGATCTCGAATTAAAATGTCAATCACATCCCAATTATAGAAAATAAAAAGCTTTTACAATTAGAATGTGAGAGAGTAGAGTAAAAATAAAATGTAATCAGAGCAACTATAAAACAGAAGGAAATTCGAAATAAAACTTAATTTACAAATGAATGTACAAGTTACAACTATACACAAAGTCTCTTCACTTCTATGAAACAAAAACTAAACTTAAAACACAAAGCTCTAACCAAAATGCGCTGAAACTACATTAACTAACATTCACAACAATAAAAGGGAAAAGACTGCAATGTGATGCGCGTAGCTCCTACAATAACATTCACATTCGCAACAATAAAAGTTTCCTGCATCATAAAATGCCAATTACACATATATAGAAAATTATATAGATATGGCTAGGACTGTATACACGTATGATTTTCGGAGACTCAGCGCAAGAAGCTAATTTCCACAAAACCAGGCTCAATATTGTCAAGCACCGTCCCTACTAAAATCAGTTTTAAATTATTTGAAAAAGGAAAAAATAAATAAATAAAAAAAGACACATTTCCAAAAGAAGGCCTAAATACAAAAATTCTCTCTCTAGAACTGCAATCTTGTACCGTGTATGAGGGTCAACCGGTCAACTGAAAAAGGAAGCGGTATTCTTTAGTGTACTGTAATTCGTAGGAGCAGCTTCTATGACATGTGGTAGTAAACTATTGCAATATTCCCTCAAATCAGGTGGTTTCTGAATGCCATTAGCATTTTTGGCGAAAAGAACAAAAAGAATGCTAGAAATGAACCAAAGAACATTTTGATAGCCCATCTCATAGGGTCGTGATCAACTGCTGAGGTAATCTTTGGGGTTGAAGTGGCAGCTGCCAGTGGTAGAGCCTCTATAACTGCATCTGCCAGATCTGTTATAAATGAAGGGGTAAGGCCAAGGGCAGGGACTCGACCCCAATTCTCAATGCCGGATTCGAGGGCCAATTCCTTGTACTCCATATCTATCTCTTCAAGAGTTTCTATGTGCTCACTCACAAAGCTGGTTTAGAAAGACATACAAAGACAATGCAGAATTGTAAGAAACTAGAAACTTTTCTACATACTGCATAGCTCTATAACAGACTTGGACATAGCAGACTTTATATGACAGAGTGAAATACCTGACTGGAACAGCTAGGAGACTTTTTACTCCTTTCTGGCCAAGCTCAACAAGAACTTCATCAGTGTATGGCTTCAACCATTGTACAGGACCAACTCGGCTCTGTTCACCAGCCAAAGAGAAATGAAGCAAAAAACATTTCAGAAATCTATTGTATAAAAGTCAGAGCCACGAGAACTACACAGCAACCAAAGTTGGTTCCGGGAGGCAAGAAAGGCGCAAAATTAATAGCTAAAACTTATAAAGTACAGTTTTTCACTAACCTGGTAGGCAAGAGTATGTTCATTATTGATTCCTCTAGCTTTCAATTCTTTCATTATTAAGAAGATACACTCCTCCATTTGATCTTTGTATGGATCTCCGGAGTCCTTCACATAACTTAGTGGTACCCCGTGGGCACTGAAGAATATCATGACCTAATGTGCATACAATATATATGTCAAGTTCATTAAGTTACCATACCAACAGATTTGAAATTACATATGTATCAGACCAAACAGGAGGATTCAAATGCATCAAAATATCATTTCCAGATTAGTCCATGAATTAATCAAACACACCTGTGCAGGCTCAGAAAAACTCTCTAGCTCTTTTGAGATCAAGTCAGCCATTGACTTAATATAACCTTCACGTTGATACCATGAGTTTATTACTGAAACAGGCAACCTTGATAAATATGGATCGTTCCTGCAAGATGCACTCACGTTCAGAACAAATGACCTATGCATACAAAACGTAAGCATTTACATGAACTTGCAACAAACTGTAACCTGAAAATCTTCTGGAGCACACGAACGCTTGATCCGGTTGTAGAGATAGAGAATTGAGGATATAGAGGCAGGACAACAAGCCTGGTTATTCTGTCCCTCTTAATCTGGCACAGATAATTGAGAAAAAATAAAAATCAATTATTTGAATCATTCAATTAGACAAAATACACATATATTAGTACTCTGTTTTAGTAATTTCTCATGTCCTTCACAATGACAGGACCAACCAGTCAACCAACCTAGTCATTCCACATTATTTCTACAAGACTTGTAACACTCACTTGATGAACTGCTTCCTCAGTGAACGGGAACCAGTACCGCATTCCCACATAGACATTCACCGGCATGTCCTTTGATTCCAAAGCCATTTTCAGTGCATTTGCCTGTATATCACGTAGTAAACAAACTTTTTAGCACAAAAATTCATGAACAGAATAGAACTTGAATACCAGCAAACACTCTATACTAATAGATTCATTCTTGCAGAACAATACAGACTATGCAAACAAAAGTTAAATAAAGAACAAAAATTAAGCTGCATTATATCTACCTGCTCATCTGTCATCTTACGCAAGGGTGAACCACCTCCTATAGAAGCATACCCTTCCTTGCTCTTAGGAGCTCGAAGCACAGAAATCAATTTCGCCAGTGGCTTCTGAAGAAACCGAAACACCCTTGGTAAACGTATGATATCCTATCACACGGCATTGCAATTCATCATCAGGTAACTACATGAAACAACAGAAATTGACACAGCTGAACAGAAATAGACAAGGCAGAAGGAGTACCGGATCAGCAAATAGATTAAACAGAAACGGTTGAACATCATCAAGCGTCTCGGGTCCTCCAAGATTCAGGAGCAACACTCCAACCTTCTCTTCCAGAGTGTGGGAGTGATGAGACTCCACAGCAGTCCCACCATAAGTGCATACACCCGCAGCAACACACAATGCCTCCCCAACAGGGCCTTTCTTCTCCCAATGCGATGCCCCAAACACCATTTCATTCCTCTCATCATCTCTCGATGCAGCAGAACACAAGAATTCGAGCTTTTTCGGAACGATTCGCAAGCCTTTATTGCAAGAGAGAGCCCCAATTGACCTCGCGTAAGACCTACCACTAACAACTCAATCGAATCAAAATCCAATTGCTCAAAATTTCAAGAATTTTCACCAAATGAAAATAAAAGAGTCGACCTTTATTATATAAAAGAGTCAGCTTTTCTGATCGGAAATTCCAAGATTGATGGATGATGACTTACATCGGGAATTTATGATCTGAGCGGGAGAGGCCGGAGCCGGGGAGCTTCATTTGGGGAAGGACACCGGAGCATGAAACGGCAGCGTCCATGGCGTTTTGGTGTCTGGTTGCGTTTGGAATCAGAAGCGTGCAATGAATGCCTCGAGTCTTCTTCAACAACTTTTATTCAAAAGATTACTAGAAAACTTACCCATGCTCTACTGCGGAATATGTTTTTATCAATGAATTAGAACAATGAAATACAAAAAGGGAAATTATTACATATTATTGAAATAGTGAAAGAGGTTTTACATATTTTACCTTTTAGTTGAAGTACATTTAACTGGAGCTGGTGCAAAAATGCTAGCTCTACAAAAGGGTTATAAGTTAATCTAGCAAAAATTGCTGCTGGAGGTAGTTCAAAATAGCAAGTGCTCCAGTTGTTCAAAAGGTGATTGTTTCAGTTGCAGCTGCGGAAGATGCTGGAGTTGGTTAGCAAAATCCTTAAACTCCCAAACATCTGCCTCTAGGAGTTTAAAAAGCCTGGTCTTCCCAACTTCTTCAATATATGCAACTTTCAAGGCCCAACTACACAAAAAACAACAAATCAGATTTGTTAGGGTTCCTAACAGCATTTAAACAAAACAAAACAAACATATAGAACCTAAGACCATTTTACTGAGCAGATTCTTTTGTCGTTTTTAAGGAAGGTATGCTTAATGAATTTAAACTCCACAAAGGAAAACAAACGATTATTCACACAAAGAATAAAAGCATTTGAGAGATCAATACTAAATTCATCAAGCTTTCTCTGCTATGATTTTTGCTCCGTTCTCACTCCATTATCAAACTCCAAATTTCAATAAACAGAATCTAAACAGTTCCATTATAAAATCAGAACCAAACTCTGATTACAGAAACATTGTTTCCAAAAGTCACTACTACTAACAGATTACAGCAACCCAAATCATACCTCAGGGGCATCAATCTATCATGTCCCTAAATTTCAAATTCGATGTGCATCTATAGAATTTCAGACAAAACAATACAGCAAGTAAAGAATATCAATCCACACGTAGTTGAAATTAATGTCTTCATGATTCTTCAATTGTCATTGCTTGAGATTTCACACTGAAAAAAAAAAAATAGGACAAAAAAAACTTATAACTCGTAAATATGGCGCACTTATTGACTAATTATATTGAATTTGCGTCATCTGTTTGGATTTTGTGAATTGCTCGAAGTATTGATTTTTAATCTTCACCATGCTTTATACATTTTCTGGTTGCAAAATAATTTTTGTAACTCTAACTTTTCCAAGCAGACAAAACATATCCAAATAGATAAGGGTGAACTTCTTGTGCTCACACCATTTCTGAAGACACAGTACTATTTATAAATAGTTTATATATGCAAGGCAAGTAGTCATAACTGCATAGATATGTTTGTTTGCTTAACGCAAACTACTCCTTTTCTTTCTCTACTTGACGTGATGTCAAAGTTTGCCTAATATATATAAACCAAATGCCTATATATGAATTGCACCTTTGTTGCTGTTTCACACTTGCCTGGCCACCAACCACATGAAGAAGGCAGACCATAAAGTAGGTGATAGTGAAGCAAATACATTAGTCCACAGCAGGATTATTGAACACACATTCTCTCCTGCTCCGAACAATTGGCTGAGTTATCTAAACATTGCCAAAGATTCTAACTTTACCTAAAATTCTGATAGAAAACCAAACTCTGACCACTTTCATTCAACAATACCCCAAAACAAACCCAGACCAATTCCTCTAAATCACACTACGCAAATATCTTCGTAAATGATAACATCAGTGAATAAAAAAAATTAAAAAAAAGCAAACGTAGAAACTATAGATACCAGATTGTTTTTATAAATGTATAGATACCAGGTTGTCTGCAATAGAATAGAACCCACAACCCCATTGGTTCAATTCTCTAGACACCAAACCAGACTCACTCAGACCACTTTGATTGAACAACGTACACCCCAATACAAACCCAGAGAAATTCTTCCAAATCACCCACCCCACGCAAATCCAAGTCTCAAATGTCTTCCTAAATGATAACATGAGTAAATAAACAAACCCAGAAAAAAAAAAAATCAAAATTGCTTAGCAAACCAAATTGATCCACCAACTGAGGGATCAAACTATAATCCGCTGATGAGAAAGCTCTTTGGATCAAAACACCCAACGAAAACTGCAAGCACGAAATCACACATTGAAAAAAACAAACATAGAATACACAACCGAGAACCCTCTCACCTGAAATTAGAGGAGATAATATGAGCAGAAACGAAGGAAGCAAATCCAAATTCAAAGATCAATCTTGCTTATACATACAGGCTGTAGAAGAAAATATCCAAGAGTCGGTGCTGGCTTAGTATGTTCTAGACTTTCTTCAACAACTTTCTGTAGTACGTAGTTGGACACCGGACCAACTACTAATAGTTAGTTACTCCCTCCGCTGTTCCTAATAAATCTGCTTCCCTTTTCTTCTGGAAGAAAACGACTACGTGTACAGTTGCAGAGAACGGGCCGTTCGGTTGCCATCGTTTACCAACTTTGGCAGTTACGTGTCTAAATCATTGGGCTTGAGGATTGGCGTGGATGTAGCTAGCCCAAAATGTGTGGACTGGGCCCAAAGAAATATGGATCTCAATATATTTAATTTTGGGGAGTGAAATTTGCACTCTCTTTTTGATATTCTACTAGAGCTGGGCATTTTAGACCGAAAATCCGGACCGGACCGATCTGGACCGTCAGGTCCGGGCCGGGCTTTGAGGAACAAAATAGACAAAAAAAAAAAAAAAAAGCCCGGACCATTTGAGTTTAAACGGGTTGGTCTTGGGCCTTAGTATCCATAATCCCCAGAGCCCGAAGATAAACCCGATTCAATATAACCCTTATTCCAGCCTGTCTTAGTGTCGACATTCTCTCGACTCAATCAACATTCAGACACAAACCTTCGCAGCCATCCCCGAGACCCCGACCCTTTCCCAAACACAAGTCTTGTCGTGTTGACTTCAGTTCTTCGATAATCGATTCCTTCGCTTTTTCGGTTTTCCTTCACAACTCGAAGCCTCGAACCCAGTGAATCCCTCAATCAGGCAATCGTTTTCTACTTTTCTAGCTTTCCAGATTTCGAATTCGATCAAGAACCCTAATTTTCAGAAACACAACAACAGTCCCTTCTGGCCTTCTTCGATTACTAACTGGAAACCCAATCCTTTTTCATTTTTCCATTTCGAAACCTCAAGCCTTCTTCAATCACTAACCCGAAGCCTTTCTCATCACTTTTGGTCTTTGGAAATGGAACCCAAAGCAGCTGCAGTTATTGGGGCCGAGTTGGTGGTGGCTTCCAGCCAGTCTGAGGGCAGTGATGATAGTGAGCCGGTAGGTGGTGCAACTGACATGAAGAGAAAGAGAGAATCTAGAAGCAGTAGCAACAGCCGTTGAGGGTCACAAGTCTGGGAGCATTTTGATAAGTTCGATGTTTCAATTAAAGCAACTAAAGATGAGGAGGTGGTTGAAGTCGACCACATCAGCAAAGCTCATTGTAAGTATTGTCAAACTGAGATTGGAGCTGATTCGGGCTTTAGTGGTACTAGTACTCTTAGGCGACATATTGAAAATGTTTGCAAGAAAATATCCCGGTAAAGTAGATTTGAAAGAGAGGCAGAAGGTGTTGACTAGTGATGGGAACAAAGTTGTAGTTGTGAGATAGTGGTGTCCAAATGCTTGTACAGAAGCTTGTGTTGTGATGATAGTTCTCGACAAACTACCATTTAGTCATGTAGAAAAGCCTGGGTTTCAGTACTTCTTTTCGATTGCTATCCCTCGATGGGGAAATTAATTGTACGCAAATTCTTGGAGATGTGTGATGCTAAGAAAGAGGAGTTTAGGGGTGAGTTGGCCAAACATAGTGTGTTTAACTATTGACACTTGGACTTCGATGCAGAATGTCAATTACATGGTGGTGACAGTGCATTTCATCGATATGGGCTGGAACTTGCACAAAGGATATTGAATTTTTGTGTAATTTCCAATCATAATGGCACCATCTCCTCTTAAACCTTCTCTGCATAGCTCTTATGCGAATGTGGCCCCTTTGCCTCCTCTCTTTTGTTGTCCGAGCTCTTTCTTTGCTTCTTCTAGTTTCTATCAAAAGTGGAATGGTTTTCTGAGTGAAAGCATGCTTGCTCGTTCGCAACCTTTTTCTTCTCCTTTCACGTCCTTTGTCTATTTATCGAAGTGGGAGACCGTAGGGAGAGGCACTGTTTCAATTCCAGGAATTCCTTGCTTAAAGAATGTCCCGCTTATTGAAGACCTAAAGACAAATCTCCGGTCAACTTTGTGATGAAGTAGGAGATGTTTGGTGTAACAAAAAAAGATGTAGAGTCAATGATTCTAATGAAAAGGAAATGCTGGGAAGATTTTAGAAACATGCTTGGTGCAATGGAAGATTGATAAAGTGTTAATGGTTTCAGTTGATAACGCTGCTGCCAACAAGCATGCAATGGAGTATATATCTTAGGAAGAAGATGATGAATTGGTCAACTCCCCTTGTTTTGGACGGACATTATATGCATGTGAGGTGCTTGGTGCACATTTTAAACTTCGTCGTAAGATCTGACTTGCATATTTTGGACAAGTCAATTGCAAGTATTAGAAATGCGTGAGATATGTGAGGTCTTCTGCTTCTAGGCTAGATGAATTTAAAATGTGTGTTGAGCAACAGAAGTTGGATGTTAACAAAATCTGCATTCTTGATGTTCCAACTCGATGGAACTTTACATTTCTAATGTTAGATACGGCGATGCAGTTGAGAAACGGCTTTGATCGGTTAGCTGAAGAGGAAGACAACAAAATACTCTGGTTATTTCGATGAAGATGATGAAGTAATAGAGGAAGATTTAGAATTGGTAGAGATTGTAGAGGATGCTAAGTCAAAAACTCGTAGGAAGAGGGTCATACCACCTAGAAATGAAGATTAGGAAAGGGCTGCTGTTTTTATTAGGTTTCTACGAATTTTCTACGAGGTTACATTAAGGATTAGCTCAAGCACAAAGTCTATTGCAGCTTCAGATTTCATGACATTGTGTCGATAGAGTGTGAGATTAACACTCTGTTTTTGAAGCCTGAAATGAACTATAGAAGTGAAACAGAAGCTTTAATGGCTCGAATGGCGGTGAGGATGAGAGCTAAGTTTAATAAATACTTTGGCAACGTTGATGATGTCAATCAGCTTCTTCTAGTTACCTTAGATCTTGATGCTAGGTATAAACTTCGCAATGTCGGCCATTTTATGAGGGAAATGTTGGAGATGGATGAGAGGCAAAAGTGAAAGATCTGCTTGTTGCTTTGACTGATATCTATGCACAATCATCTATGGTGCGTTCAACTCAAAAACAGAAATGTGTCAAGAGTAATAAGCCATCTGCTGCCAAAGGAAGGAGTGGGAAAATATCTGAGATGATGGATAATTGGGCCAAGGCACTTGAGGAGTTGAACAAAATTGTCGTGGAGAGTGAAATTGATCGATACTTCCTTGATCCATTTGAAAAGCCAAAAGAAGGGGATGACTTCGAAATCTTAACTTGGTGGAAGATCAATGGATTGAAATATCCTAACTTGCAAGCTGTGGCAAGGGATGTGTTGGCCATTCAAGTATCCACAGTAGCTTCTGAGTCATGCTTTAGCACAGGGAAGCGAGTAATCAATCCTCACAGATGTTCCTTAACTCTTATAATTATTGAAGCCCTTATATACTTGCAAAACTGGCTTAAGAGTGATGACATAATGGGTCTAGAGTATGTTCTGTTTCAGCTGTCGAGGAGATTAACTTGTATGAATCCATTGAGAAAGGTACAACTGTCCCTCTTTTTTGTTCATTAGTTCAACTGTTTTTCAGTTCATTTACTTTCTGGCAATTAACTTGCAGATTACCAAAACCGAGCCCCAAGTCCTTCTATGGTAGCTTCAAAACCTCCCAAGCTTCCTAGGGTCCCAAAGGCTGCAAGGACAGCAAGATCTACATCTAAAGATGTGCTCACTTGCATCATTTTAAATTTTGTTTGTTTTGTGCTTATTGTGCAATGTAATCTGTTGCATTAAAATGTTTATTGTCATATGTGCTTGTGTGCTTGTTTATGCTTGCTTGCTTGCTGTGCATTGTGATATACAATTTTGTAGTTTTACCTGTCCTGCACAATTTCTGTTCTGCTCTTCTTCTTCTTGCATATTGCTAGAAAGTGGAAACTTAGGTATATGTGATCTGTGCTTGCTTGCTATGCTTGTGTGCCCGCAGGTTTGTGTGATTATAATTTATACTGCTTGTTGTGCTTGCTTGTTGTATATGCTTGTTTAAATGTGATCATAAATCCCTTGCTGTGCGTTTGGTAGGATGGGAGTGAGACACTTGTGATAATCATTTTAAGACTTTTTTGGTTTGCAACCCAAATAGGCAAATACAATTGCATCTCTTTGATTGTTATGATTGATTAATGATTATGCACTTTTAAGCTTAGTCCTGTGCATATTTCATTTGGCAAATGTTCATTTTCAGTTTATTGAAATGGAACTTTTAATAAAACTTTTACTGTGATCTTGTATTGAAATGGAGCTTCTTTGCAGTTTGCACCAGCTTGCTAGTTTCGCACTTTCACTGTTGTGATCAGCTAGCTGTTTTTTCTACCAAAAACTTCTTCTGCATAATGTGAAATGGTAAACAGATAATGTGATATGCATAATGTAAATTGATAATGTGATCCGGATAATGTGAAAATGGTTGTAGGATGAAGCTTGTTTGCCGGACACCATTTGCTGGTAGCAGCTGGAGGCTTGGAAGCAAAAGCAAATCAATGTGGTTTGAAACTTTGTTAGTTTACTTGGTTTGGACCATTATTTGCCTATTTGGTTTGGAATTTTATTTGGTCTGGAACTTTGATATGTCTAAAACTTCAATTTGTGTAACTTGTATTTAAACTATGAAACTTCATTTGTTTGTACTTTGTAACTTTGAAGAAGCTATGAAGTTTTGATGTCATTCTCTTCATTTTGTAGCTTAGTTTTTGATTTGTATGATTTTATATTGTTCTTCTAAACCAGAAAATCAGAAACATGATGAAACTGTGGAGAAAATGAAGGCAAGAAAAACAAGACTTTTGGGCCCCAAAATCCGGCAGGACCTGCTCGAAAAAAAGGGGCTTGGTCCCAGACCTAGCAAATTGACATGCGGTCCCGGCCCACGTCCAGCCCTACATTCTGCACTCCTATTTCAATCTTTATATTATTTTATTGTGTGAAATTCCACTTTTGGCCCAACAACTGTGCAATGCTTCTCTTTTCTTCACTCTCCAATTCTCGTCTTCTGCCATGACTTCTTCGAAAACGTAATGTTTGTACTTTGTAATGGAGGATTGGAATTCAACCACTCGGTCGCTGCAAATTCAAGGCTCTTCATTTTTAGATACTCTCTCTTTCTCTCACTCTCACAATGGAATTCAGTATTTTAAAGATGATGAAACTATATATGCATGAAAGTTCTACGGTCTAGACAACAATTTTCTAAAGTTTTAATTAAATCAGGAAGACATGAAAGATTTCCATTATTGTAACTTTAGGCTCTATAATAAAGAACTAGGAGACTTCTTCGGATGAGAATGGGGTCTGATTTTTCTATATTCATAGAATTATTTGAATGGTTCTTACAAATACTTCTTTGTAATTATCGCATACGCGTTTGTTATTAGTTCTTGATTATACGCTGGATGTGTAAATTGTTTTTTATCATCAATATTTCCTGAGAGAAATGGAGCACAACAAGAAAAAGATATCGAAGGCTAGACTCATTGATGAAATAAAAGCAACAAGAAAATTTTTAAATCACAAACTCAATCTTTCTTACTTTTAGCTAAATCCCAATCCAATCAACAGTTTTTCAAAGCTCCAACTCATTGATGCGATAATCTTGTAAACCCAATAGATCAAACTGAATTTTACAAAGCTGGAAATTAGAGAGGTTCTCTCTACAAGAGACTCGTTGTGTGAAACAACCCATAAGAAGAGAGTCAAAAAAATTAAAAATTAAAAAAGAAGAAGAAGAAAGACCTTTCTCTTTGTGAATCTTCAATTATATTTAATTTGTATTATAACCATTGTTAGCCAAGAGAAGATGACGACAAGTTTCGAGAACCAACACTTTCCTTCTCTTCAATAGAAGATTTTGGTGAAGGTTTGCTGTAGATTGGAGACTAGTGTTGTGTGTTATTTACTTAAGGGTAAATTTGGAAATTCAAGTTCTAAAACATGAGTGGGAATGCACTCTTCTTAATTTTTCATCAGCCTAAATTGATTAAAATTTTTCATTTCTGTAATCATGTTCCCAGTCGGATAAAGCTTATTCTTCATGTAAACATTGCCAATGATATAAGTTCATTAAAGTTACTGATGTTTATTAATTTCATAGTTTAACTAAGAGAAAAATAGTAGACTTACCAATTGTTTTCGCCACTAGTTACTAGTCGAGCCAACATCAACTTAATTAACACTTGGCACCTCCAAGTGAGTAAACGTGTCATAAAATTTATACAGAACTACCCCTTCAAAAAAAAAAGGTCATTGACCAAAAGCACTAAAATGATCAAAAATGATCTCATTTATCTTAGCAATAGTTTTTTTTCCCACATACACAATTTAACATTAAATAGACGTGTATTGGGGGCAATATAGGTCTATTTGGGGGCAATAAACCTTTTCGATGACCTATGAGATCTCCAACGACCTCTGGCGAGGTTTCAAAGAAGTCCCATGGGTGGCGGCTAGTGACCGGATTCCGGCGACTAATGACTAGAATCCTACAAAAGTTGGCCGGAATCCGGCGACTGGTGACTGGGCTCCGGCAAAGTCTCCTATGGTTTCTCTCTCTTCCATTCTCTCTCTCTCTCTCTCTCTCTGTCTCTCTAAGTAACAAAGAAAAAAAAACTTAATTAGGTATTAAGGAAAACTTCCTTGACTGTTTTGGGTAAGAGAATTAAATACGAAACTAGAAGAAAACCTTGTAACAACGCAAACATATACCGCTGGCCTTCTGTCGCACTCAATTGTGATATGAGATGTTAACATGGATATCTTCTCATAGTGGGTTTGTATTTGATGGTGTGGTTGCTTTAGTCCATCATAAGCATCTTTATCCTTATGATCTGCACTCAATGGTTTGAATTCGGTTTTCAGTTCTAATTGATTAGCTTATCAGTTTAGTCGGTGAAAAATGAGAGCTCTCGCTCTCTCCCCTTTGCGGCTGCTAATCCTAGGGTTTCGTCGTCCAATTTCCTTAGATTGCGACGATGGCATCTATAGTCCTTGGCTGTCGAGTTTTTTGGACTCGAGAATCTCTCCTCTTCAACCTTCGTGTTGTTGTACTCTAGTCTCGTCATTTTGCGGATGGGATCCAAACCTTTCAGGCTTTGCTCGTGATGCACTCTATTTTAATGATGGTGGTGAAGGGTGGCGTCATGATCTGGTGGATCCAAACCGAACTTGGGATCCCGGTTTTGTCAACTCTGAGTCCGGATCTTTTCGGTTTAGGAGGATATGGCTTCTGGGTGTCGCTATAGGGCTTCGGCGGTGGATGATGTTAATGTGCTTGGATCAGCTTCGACTGCGATTGGTGATTGGTGGTTGGAGGATCTGCCGTTGGTTTTGGTCTGGCTCCGCTAGCAGCGCGACGATTCGACTTGGTGGGACAGCTGATAGTGGTGCCATGTCCTCCCAGCGAAGAGGTTTCCGAGTTGTGGCGTGACGGAAAAAGACGAGGAGTGCTGGGGTTGCGTGCGGATGGTGGCGGCGTCGCTGTGGGTCCTTCCACCGGTGACATTCAACGGCTGCAGTGGGAGCACAGCCAGGTGGATGTCCAGAGAAGATCTGATAGGGTGCCCTTCTCCTTGGGTGTCCAAATCAGATTCAAATGGGCTTGGGCTTTTGTAAAGTTTGCTTTGGCAGATTTGACTTTGGTCTTGAGCCGGATTTGGATCCGTATTTGGGACTCGGGTCGCATTCACATCCGGATCCTCGATCCGAGACAGTAAGCATGTTGATATGGTATTGGTTCTAGTTCTTAGGAGTTCGTTTGCTAATTTTCAAGTTTTTGACACCCTCGGTTACTTTCGAACTCTTGGTGGGTGCATCATCTCTCCTAGGTGATCATATCCTCGGTTACGGTTACTGTTACGGTTACGTCTACCTTTACACTGTTCTTGTGACATATGCAATGCAACGATGTCGTTCGGCATCAAGTCACATCTTGGTTACCTTTCTTTCTAGATGCGTCTGTGCATCTTGTTATCCTCTATTGTTTTCTCTTCATTATAGATGCGTTTGTGCATCTTGTTTTGTTTTATTGCTTTCTTTCGATGCTTCTACATCACTCCATGTACCCTTCGATTTACATTTAATATAGTTTATCGTCTTTCCCTTCAAAAAAAAAAAAAAAGGGTTTGAATTTGGTTTGTATTTGAATAATAGGATTTCATTTGCACTTCATTTCCTATAGCTTCGGATATCAAATCAAAATTATTGTCAGATTTAGGTCAGACTAGGATCAAATCGAATTCATTCCCAGGTTTTCTAGTACTTGGAAAGTAAAAAGACTGTAAAGGTACACAGACCAATTTCATCACATTCTAAAAATGAGTATCGTTAGAAACTAAACATACAAAAGCACCAATTACCATGTCCTTGACATGTTTAATGGCTGTAACTAGATAATAAGCAAGTATGAGTTACATTCTTCTGTGAAAGCTTTCTTCCAAATATGATTAGAGGCGAATGTCATGCACCTAACTTCCCTATGTTACAACTAATTTTTCTTACGATGATCGCCAGATCTATGGCTCGCATGGTGCTTATTGCGTCTCCTTCTAGATTCTTTGTTATCTTGAGAAGAATCCGTCACCTCATCAGAGCTATTGGAGTGTCTCCTATGCCCTGATTAGCTGCTACCTCGTGATCTTTTTCCACCATCACGTTCACCATTGCTGTTTGCAGATTGTCACCTGGACTTAAAGAGTGTTTTGAACTAGTTACCTCTCCAGATTCATAATGTTCTGCCTTGCCAACTTTATCATCATAGTACAATTCTCACTTGATTCATTCCTTCCTTTGTATTGACCTGGCCAGCTAGATTCATGGCTTTCCGAACTTCCTGCCTTCCCTTCAGAATTATGTTTTTCCACGGAATCAGGTTCAGGTTCCCAGAATTATGTTCTTCCACGGAACCAGGTTCAGGTTCCCAATCATCCTGTTTGTCAATCTGCAAATCAGAGGCACATCTCGTGTTATCTTGATCCAAAATGCAGGGCTCTGGGGTTCCATACGATTTCAAAATTTTAACAGGAGAATCTGCTTCCTTTATCTTTAAACTCAAATGACCCCTAATGTGTTTCAGATCTTGTGCTGGGGCTCGATCACCATCTGATTTATCTGCCCTTTATCCCAGTGTTTTGATCGTTTGCTAGCATGACTAGAGTCTTTTTCTGCATCTTTGTCCAACATCTCTTCACTCAATTCAGCAGTACAAGACCTGGCGGAACTTTCCCGTTGCTTTAAGCTATTAGAAGCATTGCCAATATGCACCAAGCTTTTCCTTATTGTAAGGTGCTCATGACCTTTCCTGTTGCTGTCTGACCTGTCTCCATCTGAATCATGAGCTTTACTCTACGGTCCTTTTGATTATCTACATATCCCGCTTTCCTCTTGTGTCCTGAACTCCTGCAGTCATGGTATGATTCTCTGTCTTTGTCTCTAGTTGACCAATCTCCACTAACTTCATGAACTTTTTTCTCACAATCACCGTAATCATGATGCACTCCTGCTTTTCGTTGTTGGCTTGAGCTTTTCCTGGTGCTACCATGCTCAGTTACCCTGTTCCGTCCCCTCTCCAATAAATGCATCGGATTCAATTTCATAGGTTTTGTTCTTGTGGTCTCTGTTTTCTGGTCTTGAGCTTTTCCTTCTGTGACCATGGTATATATCCCTATCCATATCTCCATCCATATGCAACAATTCTCCATCAGATTCAATACTTTCTGCTCTTCCTGTGATTAAAGTCCTTCAAGTAAGCGTTCTCTTCACCTGAAGGTCCATGGTGGTTGGTGCCCTTCGGAGCATAATTTTCATTGTCGTATCTTCTACTAGAACAAGTAAAACTTGAGCAGCTCCCATCTCTAGAACTAGATCTTTGCACAACATACCTGCCATGAAATGGAACCTCTGAGAACCTATCTATGAGCAAAAGAAGAATAAATACAAGCTAAAGCAGATAAAAACACTCCCCAACTGATAATCTCATTTGCATTGCCAGCAATATAGGAGCGTTCATATAAATAACTAGAAGTTCCAAGGAACCTATAGCATGTTCACCATACCAAGAAGTCTTGTTGGTGACCATTCTCAAAACCATGAGCTGGACCAGCTGGTAGTATATGGGCAACTATTATTTATATTCTAATGACTACAGAAACTAGATTTTACACACACTAGACTACGCAATCAATAACACTGTTAAAAGTAGAGCATACCTCTGTGAATCCGTCATTGACTTCTTGCTAGAGTTCCTCAGCTGTCCAGAGTTATCCTCCATCATCTGTTTCTCGTATCCATTAGAATAACCAAATAATGCAACCATCATTTCCACCCAATAGTTTGGGGGTGGTCTATTACTATCAGCCCATTCATAGCTTCCACTAGGATTGCAGAAACAGTGGATAAAATTGCATGTCCTACCACGGGAACATGTCTCCAAGATGTAACGAGAAAGATTACCCACAGGATAACAGTAAGGCATAACAAATAACATATGATTCTAATGTTCGGAAACAGGTCCTGTAAAGTCTTTTTCAATCTAACAAGCAAGACCAAATTTAACAGCAAAAGAGTAATATGAAAGGGACTAGTTGTACCTTGTACCTCGACTTCACATATTCCCCACATATGGCAACCTTCCATCTCGTCACATTGATGAAGTCACAACTTATTTGTCAAAAACCATAACTGGATCAACAGAACTTTACCAAAGATGTGATTGTTTCTTCTTTGTTTTCTATAAGAAACAGCTTGTATTGATAATTGAAGATAAGCATAGTACGATAAGGTGGATGGTATAATGTAGTTACACTTACTGTACAGTAGCAGAAAAATGAAATTACATACACATATATAATTATACATATGTATATGTATAACTATTACAATTAATTATACATGCATGCATAATCCATACAATCAATTATACATCAATTATATCTACCAATGGTTTGTATGGAGATTACAACCATTGGTAGATACATGCACAAATGCACACAGTTGTTTATATACAACAAAAGTGAAAAGAAGAATAAACAAGGAAGTGAAGCTCATAAGGAAGATGGTAATAAGATTAAGGAAACTAATCGATACACCATAGCAAGTTTAAAGAGAGCAAGAAGGATACACTATGCATAATATCTTTAATTCAGTAAAATCAAGGCTGAAAACCTGAATCTCCACCAAAGTGAAGTTCACTGAATCTGATTGCTTAAGTCAAAGAAGAAGTGCGCCAATCCTTATATGAAAAGAAGGAAAACTGAACTAAACTACAGCATTGAACTAAGACACATGGTATGCAATCAAATACAAATCCAAAAAGATAACATGTCGAAAAGAATGATAAACCAGTCCAGGACTCCTCAATACATCAACATGCCACAGAGAAAGAAGATTTTATTTTATGTTAGATATGCCTGGTCAACAAAGTACATTTAATGGGTAAAATATCTTTTGACGTATAAATTTTCATTTTTTAATAAGGAACTCTATGAGCAGCCTTCAATCATTATGCAGTGACACCACACAAATACACAGATTCATAGATTCAATGAAAGTCTGAAGGTCTCCAAAGTTATTATAAGGATACAAGAATCACATGAAGGCATGGCATCATTAATAGACCTCAAGCCCCTCATCCTGCTCCCAAGTAAGGTCAGGACCATTGTACACGTTCTTGATATGCAGTGTGGACGATTTATCCGGGTAGAAATGGATTCTGCTACAATGCTGACCAAACCGACAAGCTCCAGTTTTCAAATGGAAAGAACAATGATCTTTATCCTGACATGCACATAAGCTCAAAGATTATAGACTATAACCCTCACAGATGAATAAAATTACAGCATCAAATCACAAAATATAAGATAAATTAGCAGAGATATAACAATTACTAAGATAAAATTGGATAGTATTAACAGACAGAGGAGGAAAGAAGCAAACATGTTCAGTTCCAAAATACGGTACTTGTTCAGCCAGAGTCTCAATCAGCTGCTGCACTAATAAAGATGCATTTTTGTAATCATCAAAAGCTTCGGATTGTGAAGGGAGAGGATTTGATGTAGGTCGATCAGAATCCTGTGGAAAAAATGACAACATCTGTCCCTTAAGACTTTATGGAGAAACCAAAAGAGAAAGCACACAGTAAAGTATTGTATTTAATCCATGTTCCAATTGATGTTACACAGCTCCTTTATACTTTGCTGGTCTTTATTCCTCTTTGGAACCTTGACTCTTTTCTTCTTGACAATTACTTCATTTTCCTTCCAGATGATTTCAGCAGGTCCCTCTTCTACATACTTCCAGTCATCATCACCATCATCATTTGCATTTTTGATCTGCAACAAATATCACATGGAAACATAAAAAGCCATCCCATCCTCCAGACAATGTGGTCCGGTCCCATCCAACGTATTCGAATCGAAATTCCGTATGAATAGGATTCTCTTTTACTCCTACCTAGCAAATAATGCTTATCTCAAACATGATAGAGTTATGATGAAACAGTAATTAAGCATCAAAAAACAAAAAATTTGTGCTTCCAAATTAAAGTTATGCCTACCACAATCATATGTATTTCAACACAAAACAAGCACTAAATCGAAATAAAAATAGATGAGAAAACGACCTGTTGCTTGCGAGATAGTTCTTCGTCTTCAAAGCCTTAATTCTACACTCCTCTTCTTCGTGTTCAATTCGTTTCTTCTTTTGAATCTCCATGGCTTCAATCCAAGCTCTCTCTCGCTCCTCGAACATGATCCTTACACTTTCGGACCTCTTGGCCTCCTCTTGCTCCATGTTGATAAGCTCTTGAGGATCTTGGGGCCTCGCCTCTTCTTCCTGACGCTCTTTGAGAGCGATTTCCTTCCGCGTCTGCTTTCGCTTCATCTTCTTCATGGCTTTGTTCTTCTCCTTCCGGCTCATCGCCGCCTCCGTTTTAGTCTGAACGCCTCCGTCTCCTTCTCTTCCTCCTTCTTTGTCTGCTGGGATTTCTGACTCTCCCATAATTCCCAAGCATTCTTGGTTTCATAAGATATTTGGGGAAAAATAATTTAATGAGTAACAACTTTAGAGGGTTCCAAACAAATAACTTTACTCATGAGCTTTACTGTAGTAGGAATATACATGATTCACATTCTTTGAAACTGTATACCTGAATCCAAAACAGTTGAAGAATATGGCAGTACGCTGTTCCTAAAATCTGCAAAATGAAATATCAGCACTTAAAGAATTTGATGTTACCATGTTTGAGCAAACTATAAACTCAATACAGAAATAATCTAATAAAACCTTAGGCTTTATACCTGAATAAGAATAAGAAAGCAAGATATATAACACTAAGCAACAGACAAAGGAACAGCGGCAGAAAAATTATGCCTAGACTTTTTTGCATAAAATCTACAAAAGCCAAACAAAACAACAATGACATTCTGAAATTAATTGTAAAACTACCAAAACTAACTTCAATACAAAGTTTATGTTTCTGTAAGCAAAAAAAAACAAAAAAAAAAAAAAAAAAAAAATTGAAAGTCAGATCAAAGAAACATGCAATATTGTCACTACATTTTTCTTTCAAACACTATGAAATATTGCTTGCATTACATGATACATACTTCTCTACTTGATGATCGATTGATAAAAAAATTAGAAGAAAAAAAAAAAAAACAGAGAAACACAATTACTGTATGTTACTATAACCAAAATCCTTCAGCTATGAATCAAATTCTATTCAAGACCTGAAAGACTCAATTACTTTAGTTTGTAAATAGTTTCCTTTGCTGCTTAAATTCTCAACCAAACGTTTAGTAATTCCCTAGCATTTCCAGATAATAACCTAATTGAGCTAGTCAGGTTTCCTGCCTCTACAGTAGGATTAAAAGGTGAGTTTCAAAAGTAGAAAACAAAACCAGCATTATTACAGAAAAGGAACCGAAGCAAACAACCAAAGAACACATAATAATCACCATTTCAATCATGAATACAACCTAAGAAGCACAGATACGGGTACGCGTACCCGGATACGATACGATCATATACGTGGAAACGGTAAACCTTAAATGTAATTAAATACGGGTACGTGAAGGATACGCCAATTAAATATATATATATATATATAATTAGAAAAAAAAATGTGAAACATAAACAAAGTACTAGTTTATCACAATCAAACTATCAACTTCATTCAACTTGGACAACATCCTCAAGGTCTTCATCTTCATGATCAACATTAAACAAAACCCCCTCTAATTGTGGTTCATCAAGTGAAAGGTTAGCAATCTCAAGCCTTCCAACATTAGACTCTTCCAAGGAATCAAACTCATCACCTCCTACATCCCACATTTGAGTTGCACTTTCATTGTAATTTGGGCTTCTCCTAGCTAAAAGACGAAGATTGGTATGCACAAACACCAAATCTTCCGCTCTTTGTGGTGTTATCTTGTTCCTCCTCACAGAGTGAATGAAATTATAAGTACTCCAATTTCTTTCACAACATGAAGAAGAACAAGGTTAACCTAGAACCTTGAAGGCTATGGCTTGGAGAGATGGTACCGAAGCTCCATGGATAGCCCACCATGTTATAGGCTGCATAATAAACCTATCCTTCATAGCATCTCCATTTCCAAACTCTTGCATACACATAGAAAAATTGGCAAATTCTATGTTAACTTTCCTTCGATCATCTTCATTGGCAAAGTATCTAAGGATACAATTTTTCCTCTCCCGTGTAATCTCTAAGTCTTTGTGGGGAGCAACCCGATTAGTATCTTCACTAAGCCATTCCGAACTATAATACCTAGGTATAAAATAAAAATAAGTTTAATTCACATTACAATCTATGAAAGATTAAGTCATTAAACAAACAAGCAAAAAAGAAAACCACATGTTATACTTACTTGGGATTCAATGAATGTGCCAAGCAATTGAGAGAAGTATTGCTCTTGGACCAACGAGCCATTAAAACTTTATACACCGCATCCCAAAATGGAGACTCTTGATGAAGTTGCTTTCTTTCTTTCCTATAGATACTCTTTTTCACTTGCTCAATCATACTATCCTACCATTCATACACCAAATGAAGGGAATGCCTATCAGTGTCTGCCTTCCTGAGCATCTCATATATAGGCTCAGTAAAAGAAAGGATGTAATCAATGTCATCCCACAACAACTCATCTAATAATTTCTCCTTCACAGAAGCTGCCTTCCTAACATCATCTTCTTTGTAATCATCCCACTTTGGACTGATGACCATCTGTTGCAAACCATTTTTGATTTGCTTAAACCTCTTCAGCATGATTAAAGTAGATGCAAACCTTGTAGGAGCAACTGAAAGCAACTTCAATTTGCAATGGTCATTAAACATGACTAATCGCATTCCATAATTCATAATGAAGTTCTTGATAAACATAACATCCTCAGAAACTGGCTGTATCCAAGAACATGCATCAAAGACATCCGCATTGCTTGCAACTAATGAAGGTGTGCAAATATTCTTGACAGCGAGATTCAAAGTATGCACTACACATGGTGTCCAAAAAATAGTAGGATACTTGCTTGCTATCAAGGCACCAGCCTTGGAACAAACAAGAGCATTGTCGGTAATCACTTGCACTACATTTTCCCAACCCACTTCCTTGATGGAATCTATAATCAAGTCTGCAATCAATGCATGATCCTTGAATTCCCCCTCACAGTTTATAGCCCTTAACATCATCGGACCACTCTCACAAGTGGCTATCACATTAATCAATGGCCTTCTTTGTGCATCAGACCAACCATCACTACAAAGGCTCACACCTTTGTCTTTCCATGTAATCTTGATTGGCTCCAAATGATGCTCGATATTTTTCTTTTCTTTCGCAAGAAGTGTGGTCCTTAGAGCATTGTAGCCTAGTGGATTGTAGCCTGGAAGGGTAGAAGCACGAATGTAGGAGTTCCGATAATGTGGATTTCTAGCTAGATTGAAAGATAAGCCACCGGTGTAGTACATCCTTGCAACCTCACCATCGCATTGCTCTCTAGCTGAGTTTTGAAAGCCTTTTCAACCGAACCAGCAGCTGTTTTCCTCTTCTTTCCACCATCACTTGCTGTTTGTGCTTGTGTATAGGCATGGTAACTCATCTCATAGCTACTTGCGGCGGAACTCCCCCTTGCTCTCCTAATGATGGTAGAGGAACTTGTCTAGGACCTGCATTCATTAATCTCTCCTTGCATTCTCTCACCAACTTGGACATCTGAGTTAATGCATGAGGAGTAACCTTGCTGTAAATTGCCACCCCTCCTGTTGCTTCTTTCAACAAATGACAACGAACTCTACTATACGAACCGTTGTAGAACATTTTGCAGAAATTGCACTACCACCTCTAACTTCCTCCACCTGACTGTTTTTTAATCTTCTTCACAAATTTCCACAACGGTGCTTTATCATCAATGGTCTCATTTTCAGGATCAGCAGCTCCACTACTAGCACCGGCGTTAACAGACCCGGCACTAGAACAAATAGGAGGTGTTCCTCCATCACTCATGGTTCCTGGAATATACACAATTGATCACAAATTCACAATTCACTCATACCATAACTCCCCATAAGAATAGTTTATACAATTAATCAATTATACATTTATACTTTATACATTATTACATTATCAGTTTGACAGTTTATCACTTTATCACAATAATTGATCACAAATTGACACTTCCAATCATAATTCATACAATCATACCCGACCCAGCAACTGTTATCAATTATCAACTTATCACACATAAATACCCACAAATCCACAATCATACCTACTAGCACAGCTCCACACTCCCACATCAAATAACTGAATAACAAATATAAAATATGAGAAGAAGAGCAGAAGTGCAGAACAAACTTACCTGAAGCAGCTAGAAATCCACAGCTCCAAGCTCCTGGTCCAAGCGAATTGAAGAAGAGGAGAAGTCTGGAGCAGAAACACTTCGAATCGAGCTTCAAAGCTGAAATGTTTCATGCCTAATCACCACCGGAATAGGAATTTCCTATCGGGGCAGCGCCACCTTGATCTCGAGCTTTGATCTTTCGTTTCTTGAGAGAATCGGCGGAAACCAGACTAGCAGGGAGGATGACAAGGCAGCAGCGACCAAGTCTGGGTCAGTGGCACAGCCGAAAATCGCCGGAGAAAAGGTCCAACGAAGCTAGAAGACCAGACGAAGCTAGAAGACCACACGAGCAGCGGCGGAACTCCGAGCAACGGCGAACTCTGAGCAGCAACCTAGGCGGCTGAGATTCGGTCCGACGAAAGGAACTTCGAAGCGACTCTTGGTCTGGGTTGGTCTGCGATTTTTTGTCTCTCTCTCGATCTGGGTCTGTGCGACTGTTCTTCTTTCTCTCTCTCTCGATCTGAGTCTGCTTCTTCTTCTTCTGTGTTTGTTTCTTCTCTGTCTCTCTCTCTCTCGATCTAAGGCTTTTTTTTTTTCTAATTTTTGGGGGTAAAATGTCAGGATTACCCCCACGTGTCCATTTTATTTATATTCTCACGTATCCGAATAGGATACTTACGTATCCAATCCGTATCCAAATCAGAATACGCGTTTCCTGCCGTTTCTGACGCGTTTCGTACCCGTACCCCGTATCGGTACGGGATACGGTGACAAATTCACGTTTCCATGCATCACAGAATACAACACAAATTCAGTTCCAACCAGACTAAACAACAATTTTGAAAGAATATCAAAAACTGGCCAAGTTGTTCAATTCCAGTTAAAACTTGGCTAACAAAAAAGCCAATGGTTCTTTTGGTTACTCACATATATCTGATAAACAACAAACATTATCTCAAATTTTGTTTCAAAATCAAAAAAAAAAAAAAATCAAGTCCTGCCATAAAAAGTTGTATCATTTTAATGCTAGAAAAAATGAGGTAGTGCAACCTATACCAAACAGGTGCAATCTGCAAGCAATCAACTCAACAATGAAACATTCAAATAAAAAAAAAACCATCATCACTGTCATCTCCATTCAAGCCCAAACTTAAATCCAAATTACTTTCATTCAGACCTTGATATACAAACACACAAAATTTAGAAACGAAAAAACCCAATCAAAACCATAATTTTAGATCCAAAACTTAGCAAGGAAAGAAACTCGATTTTTATTTCATACAACTGAGAAAACAATCAAACACGCACACCGCTTCTTTTTTTGCTGAAAGCTCCCTCTGCCAATCTAGATCAAAATCTTCTTCCGAAACAAACCCAAAGTCAGACCAAAATCTTGGATTTCTCCTCTTCTCCTTTGTACCCCAGTGGCCTCCTATGATCAAAATCAGAAATCGAGATGAGATTTGAACACCAAACCTCTCCTATTTGGTTTTTATGTTTTTGTTTTCTTTTTTTGGTTTTGAGCCCAACCTTTCTATCTAAGAGTTTGATGCCAAGATGGATATCGACACAGATTCCCCAAAGAAATCAAAATTCTATCTCAGAGCTTGATTGATGCTGCGACATGTCGATGGAGGCTTTCTGTTTATACATTCAAGGTGCATGGCAGGGTCGTAAATCTAAAGAAAAACTGAGGGTGAAAATTATAATGAACAATATAATAATGAACAGTGTAGGAACTTTATTAAACAGTAAATTACACTATAAAGAGTTTTTAAGGAGCAACGCAGTATTATTAATCATAAACAGTAAGATTTTTTTTTTTTGGAGTTTCCCTGGCCTAGCCGTCCCTGCTAGGGTTTCTCGGTGTACTCTTACATTGACAAAAATACCAAATCTTCATCTTTCTGATTTGATTTTTCACCTTCAATCCAATGGCAGCAGCGATGGGTAGCCTCGCTACTGCTCTAACACAATCAGATTCAACATTAATCTCACTGGGGGCAGCAGGGGCTGCTGCATTTCAAGATGGTCATTGGTATATGGTAGGTCGTTTGTTGGCGTCGAAGGAAAAATTTCCAGGTTTTAAAGGCACAATCTCCACCATCTGGCACATTAGATCAGGCCTTACTATTCAGGATATAGGGGAGTGTTTCGTATTCCAATTTGAGAGCGAGGCTACACGCGACAGGATCCTGCTAGGGGGCCGTAGTTTTATCGCAATACCATGCTTGTGGTGGGGGAGTACGATGGCTTGGGTCTGGTGGAAGAAGTACCATTGCACTTGATGGAGACTTGGGTTGCCGTAACAGGGCCCACTTTCGCGTTGAGGAACAAAATTGCTCTCTCCATGGTGGGCTCTTCACTAGGGCAGGTTATACCTCTTGATTTGAATGCTCTGAAGAGAAAAGAAGAAGAGCAGAGAATCAAAGTTGTGTTTGTTGTTCGGCGACGGGTTCGTATCTGGAAGGTTGTTGAGTTCTCTTCTGCTGTGAAACCGGAGTTATTCGATCTTCATCTATGAAAAGGTGAAGGGATTTTGTCGTGACTTTGGTTTTTTGTTCATGATGCTCTAAGTTGTGACAAACGACTGATTAAGGAGAAGGAGGAGATTCTCGCAGTGCCTCCGACAGGCGCCATGGCTGGACTATCTCTGATCTAGGAGGCTGAGGTTGGGTCTTTCCCTTCCGGTGATTCTAGTAGGGTTGTGGGGAGGGGGACAACGTCAAAGCCTAGCGGCAAGGCCCTGGTTACTGTAGGAGGAAGGTCGGATGCTCCTTGTGGTATTATCTGTGGTCTCCTTGCTAAGAAGGAAAGCCAAGCGGGGGTAGGATCTCATGGTATATTTGCGTCCAAAAATATGGGAAGCCCTATCATTTTAGAACAAGTTTTGGCTGACATTAAGGCAGCGGGTTGCTTGAACATCCATGTTCCTTTTCCCTCCGCTTCGAATGAGGTAAACTCAAAGTCTTTAGCTTTAGTTCCTACATTGGCAGAATCTGGAAAGGAAGCTAATACGGTGGCGTTCTCCTCCATTCAAATAGCTCCAATAGGAAAGAAAATAAAAGCTGTGAGGAATTTAGAGAGGTTTGGGAAGAAGTATTTAGCTTTTTCGGACTCAATGCTTCAAGTGGAGGAGAATGTCTCCTTGGTGCTGCAGCATAAGAATGGTAAGCTAATGGTTTCACCAAAAAAGAAGAAGGTTGGGAGGCCCAAGGGCAGCAAAAATAGAATTAAAGTTGCAGATGAGCTAGAAGTGAAAAAGCTTAGAAAATATAAGCGCAGGGAGAAAATCAACTTTGCTTCAGTTGATACTAAGAGTGCTGGTGAATGTAGGTACAGATTTGGTGTTTTCACCTACTTTCCAATCACATTTTCACATCTTAACTGTTCAGTTTTTAGGTCTTAATGTATAGATCACCTATGTAAAATTTCAGCCAAATTAGTGATCGTTAAGGCGTCCAAAACTGCCATTTACATGAACGAACCGAATCTGTCAAACCGGAACCGTTCGTGTACATTGATGTAAATTAGTTTGGATGCCTTAACGATCATTAATTTGGCTGAAATTTTGCATAGGTTATCTATACATTAGGA